>JAHDVF020000721.1:0-1200000 GCA_022606425.2 Lepidostoma basale | reverse complement strand
AATAATGTAAAAATCTTATTTTTGCTCTCCTGTAAAATTCATAAAAAAGCAGTTGGAATCTTTTGCCAAATAGCTACCGATTTGATAATGCCTTAGAAGGTCGAAACATGTCATTCCATTTAAAATATAATAAAACTCCTAGAAGACCGAAGTTTTCATTCATATTAAAATGGCTTATCAATTATTTACGTATTTTGATATTCAAATAAATCTAAACAATCATGATAAGCAAATTATATTCCCGAGAAGCTGAGTGACTTGTAAGTTCCTCTAACTCACGGGAGTTAGAGGAACACTCGTGTGTCACCGGTTATCTTTGCCCTTGCGCCTGGTCTTTTTTTCTCTTCATTACTCAGCTGACACACTCTTAACCCAGAGAACCATTAATATTTCCGAGCGCTCTCGTGACTAATTTGTGTTCCCAAAACATGTGACGGCCTGATCATTCGTTACTAAATCAACCGAGACAAGCGCAGCCCGAGAAGAAGGAAGGACAAAACAAATAGTGCTATGGCAAATGTCAAATCTGTATCCAATATAAACACTTGTTTTTTTTCTAGTTTCACTCCCTGAATCCTTGAAATACTTTATATTTGTATTAAATTTTGTCCTTTTTACTAATTTTGAATAAAAAAATATTCATCTTTACTTTGTGGACCTCTGGCTTACAGAGGTTCAGCTCATGTGGCTATTCCTCTTACGTCTAATGGGAACATTGTTGGAAGGTGATTTGGTGACTTGTTGAGGGGGCATGATTTGTGTGGCCCGGAGTGTTCCTCTGAAGGAGGATCGATTTTGGGCCCTTGTGGCCGCTGGAGGTGTTTGGGTCGTAATTTGAGAGTTTTTTGCGCATTCATAATTGAACAATATTTATCTTTGTAACACAACACTTTATTTTTTAAATACAAATAAAAAATTAAACACATTAACCCAAACATGTTACGGGACACAGAAGCCCTTCATCCGTGTAGCTAAAATATTATATATACTAAATACATATTTAAACAAATTTAATTATGAATGTTATGGGAATTACATGTTTCTCCTTTCTAAGGCAACATTAAATAATGCATTAGAAAAGCAAAACATATCATCCCCATAAAATATAATAACACTTGTAGAAAATATACATTTTTCAATTATTAATATTAACTGATAATTTAAATAGTTATTGTTAATGAAAAATATAGAAATTTTTAAATGCCTTAGCATGGCGAAACATATCATTCCAATAAAATATTGTAAAACTTCTAGAAAACTTACGTTTTCATTCACATTAATTGTGTTACAGGGAGTTTTACTTCATTGTTCAAAAAACAAAAAAAATGATTTGAAGTTTAAAAAATAATTATTTCGATTTGAATAAGTTTTTGAAAATATTGTGTTTTCACAACACTTCTTTGCACCTTTCATAATCATGTTTCGGGACACAGAATCCGTTACGTAGTAATTTAAACACCGAGGATAAGAATTTTAACACTTTTAAAATGTCTACATTTAGGTTACATTTATTTAAAAGTGCAAAAAAGTGTTGTGAAAATACAATGTTTTAAAAAAGTTATTCAAATGTGAATCCACAGCACAAAAAGATGGCGTATAAAGAAGTAATTATTTATTGTATTATATAATACTTCTGTCAAAGCGTTGTGCCTTGAATATATTTTATTTGAAAGAGAAAAGTGTTCGTATAGTTTCCTTATCTCTCTAGCTTTTTTTAAGTTCTATGTATAAAACAAATGCATTTACTGTTCTTATCACATTTAAATCATGCCCAGTAAGGCAAGCAAAAGCATCGCTATGCGCGAGGTCCAGCCAGAATGGAAATTAAATCTTGGCATACTCGTATACCGGAATACTCGCTGTAGTATAAAAATATTAACTTCTCTTACATATTATTCACAGCCGGGATCAGATTCCGATAGTCGACATGACTAACCAGTCGGATTATCTATGTGATCTAAAGTAATTTTCTTTGGTCCATTGCGTTCGCGGTGCCCAATCGTGGATTGTTGACCGCCGTAATTATCGCGATCTGATCATGATTACCACCTTGTCAGCTCTTCAAGTACTGTGATCGTTTTAACAAATTCAACTTGACATTTCAGCTTACAACCGGATTAAATTAACCCCAGGTGAATGATTCTTCTTTACTGAATGGCTGTAGGTTCTTTATTTTGTATCTGCGCAAAAAAGCTTAATATGGTCCATTCACAAATGGTTTGTAGGCTTCACTTCGTACCTCGATCTAGATCGAGAGAAGTATGTCAGGAAAGAACAGTATGGCTGTCCATTATTTCTGCCTACCACTTTGGGGAGACAGTGTGAAGGTTGGTTAGTTTTTATTTTTTTTACAATTGTATGCAAGTATCTAAAAACTCAAAAAAGAATTTTTGATCCCAATTGGTGTTAAATTTAAAATACAATATCTGTGCAGAAGGTGCAAAGTAATTGAATAATATAGTGGTAGTGAAAACATCATCCTAAAGATGTCCCCGTGGTAGGTACATGACATATGAAACAATATATTTTTTTGTCTCTTTTTGTTTTATGTTTTTTCGACGCTACATCCCGGTGTGGGACTTGGCCTCCACCACAACAGTCCTCCACTATCTTCTGTCCATCTCTTCATTCTCCAAATCATTCTAATTTCTCCCAGTCAGCTTCCACGCAGTCTGCCCATCTTTTTCTTGGTCTGACTCATGGTCTCTTTTAGCGGGGCACCCACTTTCTTTATTTATGGCCAACCCACCGTAGGCTTTGAGATTTAATAACAATTATTATTCGTTACAATTATTTATAGTTAATTTAATTATGCCGGCATTCAGTGAATATCTAGTCGTTTTGTTCATTCATGTGATCTCTAAATGTTTCATGAAAATATGATCTTCATTTACACAGCCCCAATCTGGGGCTATGCAGCTTCGAGTCACATACGAAAACTCCAAATCCTGAAAAATAAGCCTTCATGGACCAGGATCACACAACTGCACCTAGAATCGGGAATCCCGATAATAAATGAATTCATTCCGAAACTTGCCGAACGTTTTTACAAAGGACTCCCATCACATCCTAACCCCACAATAAAATACCTCTCAAATAACGACCCAAACACCTCCAGCCGCCACGAGCGCCCAAAATCGATACTCCTTCAGAGGAACACTTCGGGCCACATAAATCATGCCCCCGCATAAACTATCAACCCACCAAATCGCCTTCCAACAATGTTCCCACCAGACGTAAGAGGAATAGCCACATGAGCTGAACCTCTGTAAACCAGAAGTCCAAGTCCAAGGATTAACAGAATTGGAATGCATGCAAATTCAATGTACTCGTATTATGTAATTCTATATGTAAAGTAATTTGATTCCATCTTCGAATCACGGGTACAATGTCATAAAAATGGCTTTCCCTTAACCCACTTTGTTTTGATTCCGTGCACCATCAATGTAATTTTCTTCTTCTTCTTTGCTAGCCTTCTTCCCTCCACTGCTGGATATAGGCCTCTTCCAATTTCTTCCACTCGTCTCTATCCTGCTCCCTTTGTATCCAAGATTTTCCAACCCTTTTGATAATATCATCGGTCCATCTCATCGGTGGCCTTCCGACACTTCGCCTATTTACCCATGGTCTCCAACTGAGTATCCTGGGTGCCTATCTGTTGCCACCCTGTCTAGCCAAGTGTCCAGCCCATTGCCATTTCAATTTTGCCACTCGGTCCATGACGTCAGCAACCCTGGTGCGGCGTCTGATTTCTTCATTTCTTATGCGGTCACGCAAGCTCACACTGTCTTTCCATGGACCTCTGTGTACACTTGAGCCTGTGGACAATTTTTTGCTGTAAGATTTGTCGTTCCCATCAATGTAATCCTAATGTTTATTTCTTCAATTGGTATGGAGCCTCATCTCATAGCAGACGTGATAAGAATTCGTCATAATGAAACCCTTGTCTCGGCTATTAATAGACGCCGGAACGGTTCGTCCGACACGCGGTTTCTGGGCGGTGCGGTGTGTTCAGGGAATAGGGGGCATTCGCTTGTCGCCGACCCGCGAACTAAAAGAAATATTTATTTTCGCAGGAAATGAGAAGATTCCGAAGAATTTACGCAACTGAGAATGAGTGATTTGGGTCTATATTTGGATCCAAAACACGACGCATCGTTGAGTCCCATTACAACGCTTAGTGAAAATCAAAACGCAGCATCGACTTGCCAAGAAATTAAATTCTTGGACAAGCGTTAATTACGAGTATAAACTTTTTTATAACATATAAAACGTTGCATTGACTTGCTGAGAATAAAATTTTTTGGACAAGCGTTAATTACTAGTATATTTTTTATCATCATTGTTTTAAGATGTATTATATTACAATTGTATAATCGCTCCTCAAAGGTTTTCTCCATTTGGAATGACGATTTCGAAGCAATTAAATCACTTGAATTAACACTCAAATCACTTGAAACGATGATATGAGGATGTTGGCGACTCTTAAATTTGTAGAGTTTAGAGTCTAATTCTTTTTTTTTAGATGCTATAAAACCAATGGATATGTAGACACCGTCATCAAAATCCATTGTGCACTATGTAAACAACTTGCTAATTCACAATGCATAAACTTGTATTGTCGGAAGTTATGTATTAGAACAAAACATTATTTTTGTTTCATGATTGATCCATGTCGTTCATGCACTTTTTATCGCGGATTGATTAGAAGGCGATGATGAATTAGTTTTAATATTAACGTAATTTGGGATTAAATTAAATTTTTTTCATCTGTTAGTTGAAATATTTTTTTAATGAGATGAATCTTTCTTCTATATGTTTTTGTAGATTTTCGCCTTTTTCGACCGTACTGGCATTAATTACATAATCTGTCACTCATCTAGGTTGATTGTAAGACCTGACGATGCTAACATCAGTTAGCGAAACAGCTGTCGCGAAAAAATATAGTCAATTGTGATATTTATAACTTTTATTTATTTATTTATTTAAATAGTTAACAATTGATTTTGTTTAGATATTTTATTTACATTTTATTTTTAGTTAACGACTAGTATACAATGGAAATGTAAACAAATTATTATTATTTAAATGTAAACGTATTGGATTACACCTTCTTTTTCTTCTGATCCGTCCGGTTTCAGAGAATACTGCTATCGTCCGGTGGATTCAGCGACCCAATAAAGTTAAATTAATTATAAATTTAAATTGATGTAGGTACATCTTAGTGTTTTTCAATAAAATTTTGCAAATATTGTATTTTCAAAACACTTTTTTACACTTTTACAAATATGTTTCGGGCAGTGTAGGAATTTTTTTTTGTATAAATTTCTACACTAAGGATGTGTCTGCCTGTGGTCCGAAACATGTTCGTGAAAAATGCAAAAGAGTTGTGAAAATATAATGTTTTCAAAAAAAAATTTAAATGTGAATACACAACACAAAGTGATGGCGAATATATGAGAAATAAAGCAATTCTTATTACAATTTCTACTTATGTTTTGTATTCCCATCTCTTTGATTGATTTAAGGTTTTAAAAAAAATCAGCATTCATAACTCAAACTCCAGTTATCTAGATATTCACGAAGGACAGACCATGTCTCGACGCGCCGGCGTTATTTGTAAACAGTATTGGTCACACACGACCAATAATGTTTCCTCTGAAGTGTGCGTGGAACCTTGGCCTTCAGCTGTCGGCTGCTCCCTCGCCGCTCGTCACTGCCCTATTGATGAAAGAGAATCTCTTGTGTGAACCCATCTGGTCTACGTAGGTCACGGGCCAGTCAAATGTCCCCATTGTTTAACTGACATACTCTCTGCCGTCTAGAGGTCTCATCACGCCATCTAATTATACATTTAATATAAGCTTGTGTATACTAACTAACAATCCAGAGGCGTAGAGTGAATCTTTTAAAATATTTCCAATATATTCGACTCAGCTCTGAGTGGTAATTTTATATTTTATGACAATATTATAGAAGAAAAAAATCTATCCAGGCACTGCTCCTCTTCTTTTCCCCTCGGGAACACACTTTTTTTTAAAAAACAATCCCAATACTAACTGGTCTTCCATTCCCTAACAATAATGTAGGACTTTATCATAAACCCTAAATCCCCCTTAGCCCTCTTTCGGAGGAGCATTCGGGGCCATACATTTAGCCCCATTATAAAAACAACTACAAAATCACATTTCTAACAATGTTTTCTACAGATGTAAGAGGAATAGCCATTAGAGCTGAACTTGTAAGCCAGAAGATCCAAATCTTGACAAAACACTTATTTTTTAAAAACAAACAAGTTTGGGCTGATTAACAATGACTTGATAATTAAAATCATTTCGCATATATCATACGAAATGAAAGAGTTATTGTTTTTAATAATTTTAATGACCTGTATTAACTCGTGATATTATTTTTTAGATGTATATTTCTTATATTTAAAAAAAATAATTGGAATTTTAATATTTTGTTTTTCGGGAGTTCACCAATTCCTTTAACACCTAGGTTCTCAAAGTGGGCGTTTGAGACTTTCAGAGGGGCATTAGAAGACCCAGAAAAAATTGACAGCGATAAAAAAATATACATAGTCTAAAAATACAAAAAAAAAATACGCTAATCATTTCTTCCCTTTCTTCGTTCGGTATTCTACCATATGTCGTTTTCAGATCCATAAAAGATTTAATAATATTTTAAAATTCAACTATATGTTTCTAAATATTTGGAATAACTTTTATGGGAGGGGGCGTTGAACGTTTATTTTTCTTGTAAAGGGGGCGGTGACCCAGAAAATATTGGAAACCTATGCTTTAACACATCGCTCGAAGCAAATTGGATCTTCTGGCTTACAGAGGTTCAGCTCTAATGGCTATTCCTCTTACGTGTGTAGGAAACATTGGATAGATAAGATAATACAATGTTTAGATCATGATCGAATTGATCAAATATTAAATGTCGGCCACGCGAGGAGTCGGAAAACTTGACAAGCGTGCATGACACGATATATGAATGTAGAGGAATCGATAAAAGTATGTCATGATAAAATAATGTGGCAGTTCATTATTTCTGCTCACCCCTTTGGAGAGACAGCGTGACGGATAGTTTAGTTTTAAAGAATATAATAGTATTATTTATTATGATGTTTAATATATTGTATTTGTATCGCTTAAGAAATGCATATGAATTATGTAAATTGTAATAATTGATTGCGCCACGTAGGTGGAACACAAGATCGGAATCGGTTGCTATTCGCACTATTTCGGTATCCATGTCAAGTTCATTTCAAATTTCCTTTCGTCGTATACCAAAAATGGTCTTCTCGCATTACGTATTCGGGCAACGCGCGTCTCGAAAGTGAAATGATTTTGTTATGACAGCCTTTTTCGTATTTTTTTTTATATCAGTGTGCATTTGTGATGATCAGAGTTTTGCAATTTAAAATTACGTTAATGTGTCTATTCACAATGATTTAATGTGCGTTAAATGACATTACACTATTAATTTATTAATTATTGCTTACTCGCTTTCGGATAAAACGAAATATTAAATTATTTTATAGAAGTAGGAACTCGAAACGAATTGTTATAATTTATACATTTATATAACAAAAATATTAGTATTCCTATAAATGCTAGTTGTTAAGACATTCCTCTTTTAAAAATTTCAATCCTAGGGATTGGTTTGCAGCAAGTCTAACATCTTCGCTGGTTCTTGGGATGACACTTGGGCTTTTAATGTGGTAGTTTCTCGTTGCTTTCCACATTTTCATTTCATATTTCTAGGATATATAATGAGTTGTGAAGATGTGAGATACTGATAATCAATTCTGTGATCTTGAATATGTATTATATGTAAGTCTCCTGCGTTGTCTTCTTCGACAAACGTTTCGAAGATTGTTGAAGTCTCCATCTTCAGATGAATGATTTACTCGGTCAGAGCTGATGCGAGACATTGGGAGAGCTGGAGCAAATAACGTTCCTCTATTATATCTACATATCTGGGCTATATCGCCAGCAACGCATCGGGTTGAAAATACTTTTATAAATCGTTGTGATACCGCATCGCCGGCAACATTACACATTAACTGCAACTTCTTCTTCTTTCGGTGCCGTGTCAGGTCCCCCCCAACGTTGGCGATCACTGCAGCAAAGGCATCTCTATCCTGCGCCACTTGGAAAAGGTTCTGAACTCTTGTAATTTCTGTCCACTCTTTGATATTACGCAGCCAGGGCAGCTACCTTCTACCATCTCCCCGACGTCCCTCCACTTTACCCATTAATATCAGTCGAAGAAGGTGTTTTTTTCTCCCCTTAGCACATGACCCAAATATGAGACCTTTCTTATTTTCACACTCGCCAACAGCTCTCTATTGGCTCTGGCTTTCTGTATTACGTCTGCATTACTGACCCTATCGCTCCACGGTATACGGAGCATTCTTCAGTATATCCACATCTCGATCGCTTCCAACCGGTTCATTACATTCACAGTCCAGGTTTCGTAGTCATATAGTAGAACATACCATATATAACATTTAATCATTCTTTGTCGGAGTTTTAAGTTAAGATTATCGTTGCAAAATAATGTTCTCATTTTATTAAATGCAGCTCGTGCAACTTCAATTCTGCAGTTTATTTCAATTTCCGGGTCAAGCGCTTTAGTGATAATGCTGCCAAGGTATTTTAAATTGTTCGACCATTTCAACATTCACCATTCAGTTGCAGAGTGGATGAAGAATAGTTAAGTCGCCCAAATGTCATCCATTTGGTCTTCTTAACGTTGATTTTCAAACCCAGATCCTCTTCTGCTATATCAATCTTATTTAAGAGTTCTTGAAGATCGGGTATACTGTTATATTCAATAATGAGGATAAACTGCCACGTGTGCATCAATCACTCTAAAGATGGACTGAAATGATATCCGATACATTAGTCGCAGATAGAACCACAGGCTATATTATTAATAAGACAGCTCGATAACGTGTTTTCAAATGTAAATTGTTAGTTTCTTGCTGTTTTCATCAAACCCACAAAAGTTTTGTCGAAGGTACCATACACGTTTTAAACAGCGCTTTCGCGTTTGAAGGACTCCACCCACGGCCTGCCCACACCCGTCTACTTGCTTCTTAATAAACTCACTTTCTCTGAAACTTGGTCCGGGTGTCTCAATCGGTCCTAGAATGATCGGCCGCCAGCATCCGAGCAAGGCGCAATGGTTCGCGCTCATATAGAATTAAAGTTAGCACATGCAGATCATGCAGCCCACTGCATATCCCCTGGATCAAGTGACGCATCGTCCGCTCTTTGTTCTCGCATTTCACTTGCAAATCCAACGAGGATAACATGTGCGCCATACTCCCTTTTACGATATAAGACCTTGCCTCGTCCATTTTATGTTCTAACTTTTTGTGGCATGTTCCTCGTGTTACTTTAATCACATCTCTGAAACTGCCGTTGCGAATATTAATATATTGGACTCTTTGATTTGTCGTTTGTCATTGTACAATTTTACATTTTTATCAACGATGCGGACAGGAAAGCTTTTACGTGAACGGAATGCCCCATTCTTATAAGTAACAACAGACGGAAAATTATTCAATCATTTATTTTATATGCCGATTGAAAAACTCCGAATTGTGATTTCTTGCCAAGATTTCAATCCCGATTTTACGTATATTCTAAGATTTATCAGTTTTTTTTTGTCTTGGTAAATAATATTTGCATTATAAAGGTTTAAATATATTTAAAAAGGTTGTGCAGAAAATTTCGCTTCTAGTTCAATTAATTGCATTATATTCTAATACAACTGAATTAGCTGACGATGTTATCATGCTTCTAATCCTGTTTGGCCAACATAAAATGATTAAAAATAATTTAAAACACGTCCGTTATTTGTTTTTACATCACTTTGTTTTTCGAACTAGCCGGTTTCGCGTGAGTAAGGGACGCGAAAGACGCGGAGAAATAAGACGCCTATATCATGGATCGTACTTGAAGTGGCAGTGGGCTGGATATCCAGAACACTTCAATGATACTTTTGGACAAAGAAAAGGAGTGTCAGGTGGCCACCTAAAGGATGGACTGACGTCATTGCCCGAATAGCTGGAATGACCTGGATGCCGAAGGAACAAGACAGAGACAGGTGGAGGAAAATGGCTAAGGCCTATATCCAGCAGTGGAGGGAAGAAGGCTGAAGAAGGCGAAGAAGAAGAGATTCGGTTCTGTTATAAAAAAACCTGATGAAGCTCCGGCGGGGGCGAAGCCACTTGAATCGGAAAAGTAAATAAAAGTTGTGTAAAAACAAATTACATAAGTATTTTTAATAATTTACTGTTAAAACTGTTTAATTAAATAACTTTGTTTTATTTATCACAATTGTATTTTATTTTACGTGACAGCTGTTTCATCAACCTATGTTGACATCATCAGGTGTTTCAATGAAGTATTGTAACACCTGATGATGTCTACATAGGTTGACGAAACAGCTGTCGCGTAAAATAATATACAATTGTGATATATAAAACAAAGTTATTCAATTAAACAGCTTCAAATGTTTAGGTATCAGTGTTTCGGCCAAAACAATGGAGTATTTGATTAACTGTTTAATTAAACAATTGAAAATATGACAATTGATTTAAATTCTTTTGAAATTGTCGCGACAGCTCATTACATCATCAGGTGTTAACAACAACTTAGTTGATTGTAACACCTGATGATGCTAACATTGTTTAGCGAAACAGCTGACGCGACAATTTCAAAAGAAATTAAATCAATTGTGATATTCTTTAACAGTGTTTTAATTAAACAGTTAATAATGTTGAAATATCAAAGTGTTTCCGCCAAAACAATGGTTTTTAATAATGCCACACCACAAATTAAGTGTATAATTATTGATTAAATCGATGTTAAGAATCTTCCTTCACACCTCAGATGCATAAATGATCCGACAGACTTCAGATTTAAGCTGAAAACCCATATTTTTCATATTTCATACCCAATTTAAAACTTGCATATTTTGTTCTATTATACTTTCTAATCGATCGCGAATATCAATCAGATGCAGCGTTCATATTTAGATTTAAAACACGTCTTAATGCGTCCTTGAGGTGATAACATCACAAAAACGGTGCTTTAAAAGTTAGCATATTATTATTATTAATAATAATGTACGTGCATGGCACGATGTATAAATGTTTGGGAAGCGATTGATTATTTTTTTATCATTCTTATTTCGATACGAATTCTATCGAAACACTTAAAATTCTAGAGCTTGTCAGGTGCTTCACCAACTGTCATTTTGTAGCCAACATTTCTGGGACTGTCGATATCGTCGATGTTGAATGGTCTACGAGAGGTGTGGCCAGGTGCCCGGGTTGTTGACATCTTGTCTATTAAATAAGACGAATGCCGCTTTCTTATCGAGTGATGTACGGCCGATCCGCCGCGAGATGTGTTTCAATGTTACGGCATTCATTAAATCCCATCTCTTATACATGGTGTCTCAAAAGAAAGTTTACATTTTAGTCGATCGATTAAAAAAAATGTTAGCTATATATCGAGAAAAATGTATTAATTATTAAAGTACACAATTTCTTCTTCTTGCATGGTACATGGAACTGGCAAAAGAAGGATGAAAGTAGGATAAATGCAGTAGAAATGAGATCTCTACGAAAATCTGTATATAATAGAGTGTCAAATGCAAGTGTATAAGAAATGAATGTGGTGCGAATGAAAGTGTTATGAACAAAATAATGAAAGGGTCATTAATATGGTTTGGACACATGGAAAGAATGAATGAAGACAGAATGGTAAAGAAGGAATATGTAAACGGCGTGAATGGAGCTAGAAATAGAGGAAGGCCGAGGAAGACGTGGCACGATCAAATCAATCAAATATTAAATGTCAGTCACGTGAGGAGTCAGAGAAATCGACGTGCGTGCATAACAAGATGTATGAATGTAGAGGAATCAAATCAAATCAGTTTATTTTCTCAAAAGATATTCCAAACAATTTTTACAGTTTAAAACATCTATTGAGAACAGGTAAAATATAACAAATATATAATACCAAGAACGCATGAGAGATGGTTCGACATTTTTAGGAATACAAGAAACTCTCCAAAGTCAAGAGTATTTGCCTTCTGAACGTACTTTCACGAATATGAAAGACATCGATCTCCGAAGCGATCATGTTCAGCAGTTTGATTGCTCTCCCCACCGACATCACCAGAGGCAGGTTGGTTGTGCATGCTGGGAGATAAAATCGAGAGAAGCATGTCAGGACAGAACAGTGTGCCGCTCCATTCTTTCTGCCTACCCCTCCGGGGAGACGGCGTGATGGTTTGTTAGTTAGTAAGTTAGTATTTCTTCTTCTTCTTCCTTATTGTAGACCTATGTGGTCTGTTCTCCAGATTGTTGCTCCTCCTGTGAGGTAGATTTTCAGCTATCCTTCCATCTTTTTGGAGGTCTTCCATGAGGACGAGTCCCATGAGGCTGATTATGCAATGCAATATAGGGGAGTCTGGTGGTGTCCATTCTTTGAACATGACCGCACCAGTCCCTTTCTCGCTGTCTGCTCCATCTTATAATATCCTCAACCTCACATATCTCTCTTATTCTGGTGTTTCTCACGCGATCTCTCAGTGCCTGCTATCGTCCTCAGTGTCTTCATTTCGGAAGTCCTCAAAACTTACTTACTGTGTCTGCCCTTGCTTCGACGCCATATGTTATTATTGGTCTTACGCATGCTTTACAGATTCTCCTCTTACTCTTAATTGTCACTCTTATACACAATTTGATAATTTATTTCTTAAAAATAATAACATCCAAATGTACACCCTCGCGTTCGCGGCACTCATTTAGTCGAACAGTAAAATTTCTCATGACGGCTCAGCAAGTAAACTCCCTTAAGGCTGCCATTTTGTGACATGTTTTCTTTCAAATGCGCCATTCTAGGTCACCTCTCCTGGAATGTCACCTCAATTTGCCAGGGAAAATTTCACGAACTCGTGGCAGAGACATATTGTACTTTGTTGCTACGTCCTGCTGGAACCGTATTCTTTGGTAGCCAGAAAAGTTTTGCAATTCAGACACCAAGAAGTCGTCTAACATCTCCACATAGCGCTCTGCAATGCAACGTATACTTTCTTTTGAGGCACCTTGTACAAGTTTTGACCAAGTTACCGCTATGGAACGCATCCGAGTCTTTTCGTTTAATGAGAGAGCCGTATGCGATCGCATATTCAAATGCAGTATTCGCTCGTCGATCATTTAAAAAAAAATTCTCTCTTTGCATTCAACGTTTTGACTGGGTGTATTTTTTTCTCACGAGATAACGGAATATTTCTGTTCGGAGAACAACATTTTTTAAGATAATAATTTATATTCGTAAATTATGTTTAAATGACCGGATTATATTTCTATTAAAATATAAATATGCGAATGAAGACTTTTGTTTTCTTGATGTTTTATTATAATGTATGAAAATGACACGTCATTTCCCTTTAAATATAATAGAACTTCTGGAAATTGACGTTTTCATTCGAATTCTTTACTTACGACGCGCGTTCATGACACGAATGTGGAGGAAGCAAGAGAAATATGTCAGGAAAGAAAAGTGTGGCATTCCATTCTTTCTGCCCACCCCTTCGGGGAGACGGCGTGATGGTAAGTTAGTTTTTTATATCTCAATTTATTGGGAATTATATTTATTGGGAGTCCTACCCTGGAACTGCGTACAAATTCGGAGACTGGAGATTAATGGAGTCTGTAATGATCTCCGAAAATTCTGTCAGATTATATAATACCACGGGACACGAACATATCCAAGATCTTGTGAAATATAATAATCACCGCAATATACCGTTTACCGTCTGTTATCACCGTTTACCGTCTGTTATTATTTATATTATATATTTTATCAATAACAATCTTTGCGGTAATGTTAATTTGTTTCGCGTTTATTACGAATACGACGCGACGTTTGGTTTTCGTCCGTCTCAGCGCACTGCAAGATCTCTGTCCCCATTGACCGGTCGAGGAATCCGCTTGTATTATTATAGTTGGATGCTGGATGAGAGGACAAGTAGCAAAACCGGATGTGAACGATAAGATAACTGGCCGGGCGTTGGCCTCTCAACTCCCGCGAATAATGTTCACAACAATAATTTAATCAAAAATACACAAACAGTTTCGGATTTGCATAAGAGGCACCGTTTCGGCAATAATATTTCTATGGTCCGCCTTGTAATGCTTACGGTTTATTAGGTTGGCCTGCTTGTGTTTCTGTACGCCTACTCTGGGTTCTTAATTAATACTTTAAAGTTTGTCCCAATGGTTCAACTCGGACAACTCAGAACAACACATTTATATTCTGAGATTCATTTCTAATACTCCCACACTGCTAAACTAAGGTTCCTCTATTGCGGTACACATCTTCTAGAAAATTTAATCTGGACATTATAATGACGTCTACCTCTGTCATAAGCCATAAACGTACCAGATTAAAAAAATGGACTGCCACATTTTTCTTTCTTGACATATTTCTCTTCTCAACATTCATGCATCGTTTAATTTAATATTTTTCTTCTTCCTTGTTATAGACCTATGTGATCTGTTCTCCAGAGTGTTGCTCCATCTGTGAGGTAGACTTCCAGCTGTCTTCCATCTTTTAGGAGATCTTCCACGAGGACGAGTCCCATGAGGCAGATTATGCAATTCAATATAGGGGAGTCTGGTGGTGTCCATTATTTTAACATGACCGTAGCAATCCGTTTTTTGCTGTCTGCTCCATCTTATAATATCCTAAACTTATTCTGGTGTTCTCTCTTATTCTGGTGTTCCTCACGCGATCTCTCAGTGTCATGGTCCTCGGTGTCTTCATCTCGGAAGTCCTCAAAACTTGTTTGGTCCACACAAACTTGTTTTATTTAATAATTATTTAAAATTTCGCATTGTTTAAGTTAAGATATTAATGATTTTAGTAAAATCATTTCTTTATCTCAAAATATTGGAAAATTATTTAGCCTTATTGGCGTCGTACTTGTCTATGTGTTTCTATATGGATTCTTTGAAGTCAGCGACTTTAATGTATTTGTATATATAATTGATGTCTTCTTCTTCTTCTTTCCGTGTCCTGTCAGGTCTCCCCAACGTTGACTATCACCCTTGAGTAGGCCTCCCTGTCCTGGGCAGCTTGCAACAGCTCCCCCACGGTCCTCAGCCCCGTCCACTCACGGATGTTTCTCAGCCAAGAAACCCGCCTTCTCCCAACACCTCGTCGACCCTCAATCTTACCCTCCAAGATCAGATGTAACCATAGAGCCAGAGTTGACAGAGAGTTGCTGAGCAACATCAAAGTCCGTAAGGTGTCCTACTTTGGCCATGTTCTGAGAGGCGAAAAGTACGCACTATTGATGTCTATTTGAAAAAAAAATGCGCAAGCTAACTAAAACTTAGAAAGTCAACTTGCAGCAGTCGTTTTCTTAGGTCATTTTACCCATTTATTCTGGTTGATTGTTCTTTTAGATCGAATTGCCGCTGCCTGATCGCCAAGGCCGCGTCTGATGCAGTGGGCTGTTCAATATTAATTAGATTAGCCGCCATTCTGTAGGTTTTAATGTCTTGTCACTGGATATCCATCAGCGATAAATATACTTTTATTTCTCTCTACGGACGATTGATATTATTCTGTTTTATAAGTGGTTCCGGAATTTTTGGCCATGAAATTTAAGATTATACAATCATACCATCACGCCGTTTCCTCGCAAGGGTAGGCAGAGAGATTGGACTGCCACATTACTCTATCCTGACACACCTCTTTAGCTTCCTCCACATTCATACACGCACGTCGATTATTCCGACTTTCTTACATGACCGACCGTTAAAGTTTGATTAATTTTGTCAAGCCATGTTTTTCTCGGTCTATCTCGACTCCGTTTTTCATTCGCATCGTTAACGTATACTTTCTTAACTATTCTTTCTCCATCCATGCTATCCATGTGTCCGAACCAAAGCAGCGATCTTTTCATAATTTTGTTCATAATTACTTCTTCCGCTCTAAATTCCTTTCTTATATCAGCATTTGAGATTCTGTCGTACATCGCGATCTATCACACATTTTATTTATTGTTTCTTGAATAATGATGTAAACCTCCATATCAAATAATTAATATGAATGAAAACGTCTTTCTTCTAGAAGTGTTATTGTGTTTTAAATGGAATGACATGTTTCGCCCTTCTAAGGCATTATCATTTGATAATGCCTGAGATCAGTGTTTCTTAAACATATTGAAAGAATCGCCCCCTTTACCACGGTAAAATTATCCAGCGCCCCCCCCCCCCCCACAAAATGCCATTTTTCAATCGATTTCTATAAATAAAACTACCCAACATGGTAACCCGATCGCAATATTTTATTCGCGATTGTGTACGCGATGATTTACAGTGATGATGTGTGCATTGCACGCACCAATTGAGCGTACCTTATTATTGTAATTCGACATAACGCCCACTGGAACTCCTGCAGCGCCCCCTGAATTCTAAAAATTTATAAACGCCCCTCCAGACCTCTAAAACACCCACAAGGGGGCGCTGCCGCCCCCGTTAAGAATCACTGCCTTAGACGGACGAAACATGTCATTCCATAAAACATATAATAAAACTTCTAGAATACAGACGTTTTCATTCCTATAATTGAAGACTACAGGGGAAAAACAAGGAATGTCAGTAGAAGGTTAATTTGAATAAATTGAGAATAAAGCTAATCAAAGTCTATATATTTCTTAGCAATTAGCAATCGATGATCTGGCCATAGTCGATGACACACATGATTTTTGAACATGAAAATTTTACTGTGGATAGATACGTACAAATGCCGCTAGATGGCATTATTACATTTATTTTGAATTTTAACTGACATTACTTGTTTTTCCCCTGTAGTCTTCAATTATTATACTATTTTATTTTTTAAAGAGCTAACTTTTTCAACAATCTAAATGTCAAGTAATGTAGCAATTAAATATTATTTTATAACTAACCATCACGTCGTCTCCCCGAAAGGGTAGGCAGAAAGAATGAACTGTCACACTTTCACTGATGCGGCACTCCATCTTTCTCTTTTCGCCCCGCGGGAGACGCGGTGTGATGGGTTGCGAACCTCATCGCCACCATTATATGTATTTTTTTGCTGTAATACAATTCAAAATTCACTTTTCGGTCCTGGAATGCGGAGGTAGGAATGTACATAAAAAATATCTCGAATGTACGCGCCACACTGCCCTAGAAACTGCTTTAATGGGTAGATTTTTTTATCCTTCCGTCCCAGCGCTCATTTCTATCGGCACATTTCCAAAACCCGATTGATGGCATTATTATGGCATAGAAATTTTATTGTTCAACTATACAATCTTTCCTACGGGAGGAGGAATAAATCGGTCATAAATTTAGCGAGATTTTTATCCGCGGCGGGATATTTCATCGTCCCACGATATCGTCTTGGTTCTTTGAATTCATAAATACGACTCCACCAGGGGCAAAATGCTCTTGCGTATTGTGAAACTCGCATTTATTTTTAAGTACCTTTTTTGACGTTCGTTTTCATGTTATTAAAAAATATGTTATTTTTAAGGATTAATTGTGTATCAATAGAGACGAAGATGCAAATTGGAAACAGAATATGTTGATCTAGGTGTTACATGACTTAAGACGTGTCATTGGTTGGGTTAAGCGCGCGCTTTATGTAATACAGCATTCCCCATTCCACCTTTTCTTATGACCACCATGTCTGACAAATTTTTGGAAGTTGTATAAATGTTAATCTGTAACACCACACTTCACATGGTAGTTTCAATCTACACAATAGCGCCATCTATAAATATTGGATTTTAAGCATTAAGCAGAAGATCTTTTTAACGCAATGTAAAAGACTCCCGCCATTATCGTATTCTTTTTGTAAATATTATTAAATCAAAAATAATTTAAACTAAACCAACCCTTTCACCGTCTCTCTGAAGGGGTAAGCAGAAGAATGGACCGCAACACTGCTTTTTCCTGACATTCATCGTGTCATATACCCTCGTCGATTTCTCCGACTCCTCACGTGGCCGACATTCAAATATTGGTTTATTTGATCGTGCCACTTTTCCCTCGGTCTTTCCCTATTTTTAGTTCCATTCACATCTTAGATATATCCTATTTTGTAACCATTCTTTATTCATTCAAACTTTTCGTGTGTCCAAACCATCCTAATGATCCGTTTATTATTTTGTTCGTCACACTTTGTTTTTGCGCAGTTATATTTTGTTTTTTGACCCAACCGGTTTGGTCTGGTAACAATCACCTAAATGTTTAGTCGATTGTAACACCCGATGATGCTAACATTGGTTAGCGAAACAGCTGTCGCGAACATTTCATAGAAATTAAATCAATTGTGATATTATAGTAGTGATTAATTTAAACAGTTTATTAATTTTTACAACATTTTGAATGTATACAAATACTTGTAGACGAATACCGGATTTTACCCATCGCGGGTTATCAATTTAAGGATTAATTGTATCTCAATAGAGACGAAGATGCAAATTGGAAACAGAATATGGTGATCGTTGTCATTGTTAATTCGAGACGTTGTCATCGTTAATTATTTAATGTTATTAATGTTTTTTTTTTGTTATATTTTCAAAGATCGGTCGTTTCCCTTGAACGAATAAAATAAATTTCACGTTCGCCCCTGCACACCGCCCTCGAGGATGGCCGGTATGCTAATGCTGCCATGTGAAATGCCCCCTGCCCGCCTCAACATTCTGCTGTTTGCGTCTCGATCGCTGAATTGTTTATCTTCATAGGTTAATCCTGATAATCGTCCAATTACACTCGAAGACATGTGGGACACATCGAACGACCAATTGAAAAATAATTGGAAGACCCCGAGCTATTTGGATGTCAGTTAAGTTAGTCAGTGAACTGATCTGAAGGAATTTCTTTGATAGAAAAATATATTATTTAAATAGACCACTACATTGCAATTGATTTGTTTACTGGAAGAATCGACGTGCGTGAATGACTCGTTGTATGAATGTGGAGGAATCTACAGAGGTGTGTCAGAATATGGTGTAGTGTGGCGGTCCATTCTCTCTGCCTACCCCTGCGGGGAATCGGCGTGATGGTTTTGTTTTTTGTTTGTATAAATATATAAAATGTATAAAAAAAGTTGAAATTAATCAACCGGTTTCGATACTATATAGCATAGGTTTCCAATATTTTCTGGGCCACCGTCCCCTTTACAAGAAAAATAAACGTTCAACGCCCCCCTCCCATAAAAGTTATTCCAAATATTTAGAAACACATAGTTGAATTTTAAAATATTATTAAATCTTGTATCTGAAAACTATACATGGGACTACGTGATTAGCGTGTTTTTTTGTATTTTTAGACCGTATTTTTTTATCTGCCCACGCTCTCTATTTTTTCTGGGTCTCCTACTGCCCCCCTGAAAGTCTCAAAAGCCCACAAGGGGGCGTTATCGCCCACTTTGAGAACCTAGGCTATAAGTAATATATAACATTCTGATAATGCGTCTTTCTTATTATTCGGTGTCGAATTTCTAAGCACCATCTACGTGTCGATATTCTAAGCGCCGTTTATATGTCGAAATTCTATGTGTTGAAATTCTAAGGAAAACCTGGCACGATCAAATCAATGAAATATTGAATCCCACGCGAGGAGTTGAAGAATACGACGTGCGTGCATGACACTAGGTATTAATGTTGAGGAATTCGAAAGAAGTATGTCAGAAAAGAACAGTCTGGTGGTCGATTCATTCTATCTACCCCTTCGGAGAGATGGCGCGATAGCCAATTAGTTATTTTTTGTGTCGAAATTCAAAGTACCTTAGTTTTAAGGTTATTTGAAATTTTTCGAAAGTTTCTCGCTGCCGCAGCTTTTGAAGTAAAGTAAAATTTAAATTAATACAGGTTTAATTTGTTTTTACACTATTTTATTTGAAATAAAGTGGTGCATAAACAAATAAACAGTGTATTAATATTATCAATCTATCAATCAAATCAGTTTATTTCATCAATAGACATTACAAAATTAATTTTAAGGCATCTATTGAGAACAGGTAAAAAATATATTGTGTATAGTATACTACCAGAAACGCATGAGAGATGGTTCGACATTAGGAAAACAAGATTCTCTCCAGAATTAATTAAGAGTATTTGACTTCTGAATCTAATTTCACTAATATGAAAGACGTCGATCTCCGAGGAGACTGCGTTCAGTAGATTAATTGCTCTTCTCCCCGTGTCACCAGAGGCAGGTTATTCTGGCGGCTGGTAGGCAAAACAATCTATGGTGTCGCTGTCGGAGATACCTATCAGGGTAAGGGTCGAGTTCTCGAAATATCCACCTGAGTTATCTAAAGAAATGGGTTATGAGATGCCCGTCTCCTAGAAGCTGCAGAGAGCTGGCCCCAAACATTCCCAAAAGAAATGCCGTGGGATAGAGCCACGGATAGCTACCATACTCCCTCATTTAATAATGCTACACCACTTAATAATGCCACGGAAATTAAGTGCTTCATACGAAATAAAATTAAAATTGAGGTTTCTAAAGCGTCTGTGTGACCACTGTAAGGTTCAGTTTTTTTAACATGTTTTTTTAAATTTAGCTTCAGTTATCGTCTTCTAATTACTGTTATAATAAAATACGACGACGTACCATAGTTGGAGAGGAATAAGATGATATCCTTATGATCTAAGTATTGAACTTTTATTATTTTATTGAACACCATCACGCGACCTTTGAGAAGATCAGACTTCACAAGTATAAGCTAATTTTCGCTTATCGCCCACTTTCACAACTATTTGTGAATGCCAAGTTTTATAGTATCAACTTTATCACCGTTGTCTTTTTGTAAATACGGGCCTTTAACACGTTCTAACTAACTCGCCATCGCGCCGTCTCTTCTCCTGACATACTTATCTTGATTCCTCATCATTCATACGTCGTGTCATGCACACACGTCGTATTCTTCGGTTCCTAATGTGACCTACATTTAATATCTAATTTATTTTATCGAGCCAGGTTTTCCTCTGTCTTCCTCTATTTCATGTTCCGTTTACATAGTAAATTTGTACTTTCTTATCATTCTTTCATTGCTCACTGCATTTACATCTTATATTATTTGCATTTGATTCATCGTAGCTAATCTATCATCATTTTATTGTCACGTGAATTCTACACCAGACCAAAGACAGTATGAAAATCACACTGCCCTCGTCGGGAATCGAACACGGAACCTTCGGGGTGGCAGTCAATGCACTTACCACTGGGCCACGAAGTTCGTTAGGGCTATTAGCATTCACATTGCAGATATATGGGCGGGGTGACATTCTGCGAGTGAAGTGCATTGAATATATTTATAGCTCACAAATGCAATCTTTAGATTTATGCATTTATTTTTAAATTTGATATTCTGACATTTTTGGGTAATTTATTACGGTAATAAAATGAAGTGAATGAAGAAAGAAAAATATGTTATCAAGACTATAAATAGTAGGAAACTGGAATATTTCGGACATATTATGAGAAACAATAATACAAATTGTTGCAACTGATTGACTGTCCGAAGATGGACCAGAATGGGAGTGGAGAGGAGACCTCGTGAATTTAGAAAAAGTAGAGGGAGACACCCACACGATGGTCTGATGACATCAGAGAAATGGTTGTTGACTGTTTGCAGAAGGTACGAGATAGGACCATGTGGAGAAGTATGGGGGAGGTCTATTTCTAGCAGTGGACGACTCCGGCTGTATAACACAACATCTCTGTTAAGAGCTGCTGTATCTAAAGTAAATATACCCTTGACGTAGTCCAACCTCCGGTAGCAAAAGAAGAAGAATGTTGCGAGATTTGTACCATGTTCCAGTTATTTTCGTAAATGTTAAATGAATTTTTCTGCACTAGTTCGACTCGAGTCGTTTTACATTTATATTCGAGATTTCGAATTCGACAAGAATGCCTAATAAATTTTGGCGATGTTACAGCAAAATGTTTTTTTTTATGGGAAGCAATATATTTTCATTGTCAGAAATTACTCGTATATAATACATTATGTAAATTTTCTATTTCGTTCACCTAACCTCGGCAATGAATTTCAGACCGATGATAGATGCAGATAACTCTAAATTTATTATTGAAAGTGGGCAAAATACTAAAATCGATAGTATTTTTTTTTTTTAAAGGAACATAGAAGTTCCCGCCACATACCCGAGGCTGTTATAGGGCGTAGCGGCGCCCTTTTATCAGCCTCGCTCGTACACTCCCTGGGCCTGTCCCCGGTCCATCCGGGACTTACATTTAAATACGGCAACAACAAGGGGGTGCCAGACCACACTTAATCTACTCAATTTCACTTCTATGCTCCGCTGTACTTTATTGAATAAATAAATAAGCATAATTATATAATACATGAACATTTCATAAAAGATAAAATATACACCGCAGGAATATACAGCGGGAAGAACAGGAGAGGCAGAAGAGACAAATGCGGGATGGGGAAAAAAAAAATAATAATAATAATAACGTAGAGTACAGTTTTTGGCATGTAGGACAAAGGACGAGGTTTAGGAAGCATTTCATAATATTAAATAAATAAATAAAACCACTGCACAAATTATTATTATGGCCAACAGGGATATGTGTTACATAAAAATATGTGTTACATAATAATTTCATAGAACGGTTGTAATAAATATATCAACAACATTGTTCCATTGTTATAAGTTTCTCGCATTAGGCAGCCGGTACGAGAATTTATTAAAATTTATTTCGAGTGATCGATTAATCCTAATTTGCTTAGAGTTAAGGAGGCACGCCGACTAATGTATTCCTTCAAATAAGTCGAGGCGTTTTTTTCCTTCCTGCTCTATAACTTGTGTTATTGATTTGAAAGATTCCAGGAACCGGTTCTGGGTACATTGTCAGTTATAGAACGGGATGTCGGAGTCGCGTCGTGAGGTGTTTCATATTAGTTATGAAGGGATTTACTTGCTTTCAAATGTTTGATTTCTCTATTTTGTTTATTGCCTGTTTGCTGTCGGTTGATTCACTCCGATGTAATATCAATTGATTGTATACATTCACACTCAAGCCCGCTTATTTTTATATTACAAATTACAATCTGATAAAAATATTTTTCGTATTGTTTAATTTAACAACACTATCTTCTTTTTTAAACTCGCTATTTATATTCCTTTTTGTACAGATATTTTATAAGTACGAGACTTTGATCATGATTATGTACAAATTAAAATATTTAAATTGCAACTTATAAACATATCTGTCGATGCCAGTTAGCTTGACGAACCCGGCTGCTGTCGAAATAAAGGCAATACGTGGAAATATTTAATTAAAAATATTGTTTCATTTGATTATTATGTAAAATGAACTTCCATCAAGATATTTCAGTAAAATCATTTGATTATCTTAAAAACACACATTTTTTTTTAATTAGTTAAAACACAGTATTTTTCATTTTATTTTTCTGACATGTTTCAAAGAGATATACTCATCATGTCTGAAAATTAAACTTAAAGTGGAAAACACAGTGTTTTAATTAATAATAGTATTATCTTTATTGAATTCTACAGTGTTCAGCCTTAAATTTACCAAAAATCTTTAATACAATGTTTAATACAAGGCGAAAATAATCGTCATTATTTGAAATAATATAATGCGCATTATTGATACGTTTTATTATAAAAAAATAGTTGTAGAGCGGAAGAAGGTATTATGAACAAAATTTAAAAGGATCGTTGCGTTGGTTCGGACATATGGAGCGCATGGATGGAGAAAGAATGGTTAAGAAAGTATACGTTAATGATGTAAATGGAGTACGGAGTCGAGGCAGACCGAAAAAACATGACATGACCAAATTAATCAAATTTTAAAGGTTGGTCATCTTAGAAGTCGGAAGAATCAACGTGCATGTATGACTCGCTGTACGAATGTGGAGGAATCTAAAGAGGTGTGCCAAGATAGAATAGGTTGCCGGTCCATTCTCTCTGCCTACCCCTACGGGGAAACGGCGTGGTGGTTTGTTTGTGTCTTACTGTCATAGTCGAAAAGTTTTGTTATTCACCCAGTGTATGCTGTTTTTTTGTACGAATTTACGAGAACACACCGAATCTTCACACGATAATATTTCCATGTAACCTATAGAGTTCAAATACATATATTTTTCTGAGTCAATAGATAAATATCTACTCTTAGGCATGTGTACAGTTTCCGGAATGTATAAATAATTACGCACTTTGCCTCTCTGAGTGGTCTCTTACGGTTCCATTTGGCACTTGGGTATATTATAATCCACGAAGTAGGTAAGGTACGCTTAGAGAAATGCACTTCTCCCGTGAGATTAATTTAATCTATTAGTGGATGCAGACGGTAAACCTTTATAGTGTTTATCTCCGCGTTTTAATTGAAGCGGATATGAATATTTTGTATTTTTAATAATCCTAACTAATTGCCTTCTGATTACGTCGATTAATTTAAGTGTCATCTGTGAATTGAAAGTCTTTCTATTTATTAAATTAAAACATTGATCAAGTTGTGGGAATCTTACGATATTACCTGTATCAAATAGCTGTCATTAAAACCATGTACGGTTGTATATACTCGTATTGTATGTATATACATTATTTTAAGTACGGTGTAAATCGGTTATTACGATTGTGGAAATAGCGAGATCTCGGATGTAACGAGGAAACAGATATTTCATGTGTTCATGTGATGGGTATTCTTGTAACTAACTTATTAACTAACCATCACGCCATTTCCCCGGAGGGGTAGGCAGAGAGGATGGATCGCCATCATGCTCTGTCCTGGCACACCTCTCGGGCTTCCTCTACATTTATAAATCGTACCATGCACGCACGTCGATTATTCCGACTTCGTATGTGACCGCCTTTTAGTAATTGATTAATTTGGTCATGCCATTGTTTTTTAACCATTATACCCTCATCCATTCGTTCCATATGTCCAAACCATCTAAGGGATCCTTTTTTAATTTTATCCATGATGCAGTCATCTGCCTTACATTTCCTTCTTATTTCATCGTTCGGTATTCTATCATACAACGTTTTCCCGCACATTCTTCTTAGTGATCTCATTTCTACGGCATTTATCCTGCTTTCATCCTTCTTTTGCCATCTCCAAGCTTCACTTCCATGCACGAGGGTTGGCACTAGAAATCCATTGTGTACTGCCATCTTTGCTTCTGTGGATATATTTCTATTTGCAGTAATGACTTTGAGTGCGCCATTTATTTTATTCCCAGCACCAACCCTTCTTTCGATGTCTTTCTCTATTTTTCCGTCTCTTGTAAACATGCCTCCCAGATACGTAAATTCGGTAAGTTGCTCCAATTTCTCGCCCATTGCACTTATATCACAAATCTTGGACTTGGACTTGGATCTTCTGGCTTACAGAGGTTCAGCTCATGTGGCTATTCCTCTTACGTCTGATGGGAACATTGTTGGAAGGTGATTTGGTGGGTTGTTAGTTTATTCGGGGGCATGATTTGTGTGGCCCGGAGTGTTCCTCTGAAGGAGAATCGATTTTGGGCGCTTGTGGCGGCTGGAAGTGTTTGGGTCGTAATTAGAGAGGTCTTTTATTGTGGGGTTGGGATGTGAAGGGAGTCCTTTGTAAAAACGTTCGGCAAGTTTCAGAATGAATTCATCTATCATCGGGATTCCCGATTCTAGGTGCAGTTGTGTAATCCTGGTCCATGAAGGCGCACCAAGCGATAAACGGATAGCCTTATTTTGCAGGATTTGGAGTTTTTGTATGTGACTCGAAGCTGCATAGCCCCAGATTGGGGCTGCATAAGTGAAGATCGGCCTTATAACCGTTTTGTATATCAGGAGTTTATTGTCGATGCTTAGTTTACTGTTTCTAGCTAACATTGGGTAGAGGGCTGAGATTGCTTTTGACGCGGCTTTGACTTTATTTGTAATGTGTGGCCTCCGTGTCAGCTTAGAATCCAAGGTAACCCCAAGGTATTTGATTGTTTTGGTCCAAGGAACGTCTTGGCCGAACATTTTTATGTTGGGAATGTTTGGAGGAATGTGTCTTTTACTGAAAAGATATCACAAATCGTCATTCATTATTCTTTCTCGAAAACCATCATTTTAGATTTAGACACATTCATCACCAGGTCACTCTTTTTGCATGCCGCATACATCCTTAACACTTTGTAAGCATTTAAAAATACTTATTCTCTGATATAACGAGTAATCCTTATAACTAACAATTGTAGTCGGTCCCATCTTCCTCGTAATGACCAAGTTCGACTATATTTATATTCAATACATTTTTATGATCTATATCTTAGAGATGAGGTCCCTAAGACGTATGTGTGGTAGAACGATATACGACAGAATATCAAATGCTGATATAAGAAAGGAATGTAGAGCGGAAGAAGGTATTATGAACAAAATTATGAAAGTATCGCTGCGATGGTTCGGACATATGGAACGCATAGATGGAGAAAGAATGGTTAAGAAAGTATACTTTAATGATGTAAAAGGACTACGGAGTCGAGGCAGACCGAGGAAAACATGGCATGACCAAATTAATCAAATTTTAAAGGTTGGTCATGTTAGAAGTCGGATGAATCGACGTGCCAGGATAGAGTAGTGTGGCGGTCCATTCTCTCTGCCTACCGCTGCGGGGAAACGGCGTGATGATTTGTTTGTTTGTACATTCTTATTTAATCCAGCGAATTTTAAAGAATTATAAAAAATGCAATAACTTGAAAAATGTAAGTGGCCCAAGATGCAATATTTTATTGTTTATGGTATCGTAGGTAGTCTAAAACTAAATCTGTATAAATTATTGGTTTAAGTGTAAAAATATGCAAATCTATAATTATTATTATAATTTTGTTGATTCGATCTTTACAACATGACAGCACAAGCCAAATGGATATAAAGGGTATTATAGCTATCATAGTGATTCTCACTTCCATTGCCGAGAATTAAACTCGGGACCTTCGGTGTGGCACTTACCACTCGGCCACGAAATTTCTCAAATAATCATAGTTTTCTCTGGAAATTTATAATATTTCATAGATTTCGCGGGTAGGCAGAAAGAATGGACTGCCACACTTTTCTTTCCTGACATTTCTCTCGCTTGCTCAACATTCATACATCGTGTCATGCACACGCTTCGATTTCCTTGACTCCTCACATCGCCGACATTCAATATTTGATTAATTTGATCGTGCCACATTTTCCTCGGTCTTCCTCTATTTCTGGTTCCATTTACATAATTAACATATAATTTTTTTTATCATTCTTTCTTCATTCATTCTTTTCATATGTCCAAACCATCTTAATGATCCTTTTATTATTTTGTTCATAACACCATCATTAATAGAAATACAAAAAAAGATTATTCTTATTTGCATAATTATACAACATTGCATTAAAAATGAACTCAAGACATTGATTTTCTTTTGGCTTTGTAAGTTTTATAAATAAACACATTTAAATACGTTTCCATTAGTGGCGGTTCTCCCATAGAAACCCAGAAGCCCGGCTTGCGTAAGAAATTTTGAATCAGAAGAGCTTCTGATTCAAAATTTCTTACGCAAGCTGGGCTTCTGGGCTTCTCTGGGAGTACCGCCACTGGTTTCTATATAATAATAATTTAATAGTACATAAGACCATTTTATCTTGTATTTTTTTTTTCAAGATTCGTCTTATAATAATTCTTTCATTTGCAATAAGCAAGAGATACGTTTAATGATAAGTGCATCATCCATGCGTAGTGCCGTATTCCCAAAAGGCTGTCAGCAGTTGTGATGAAACGCAGTAAAGAAACCTAAAATATCGCGGCGATTTGTTTTAATATCGGAATCAATTTTTTTCCACAGCGGGTAATCGTTTTGTATGAATCAACTAGCCGCAATAGTACTATGTGTGGGCTCAGTCGGTGTATTCACAATAAAGGGAATATGCCATAAAATCTATATCAAAAACAGTTACGAGTTTTATGAATGTTTATGTCCAAAAAATTATTCTAATAAACTAACCATCTCCGGCCGCCAGAAAGAATAGACCGTCACACTATTCTTTCCTGACACTTTCACTACTCTCGATGTGTAATAGTTTCAAGACTATAAGTACCAACTGGTAGAACGCAGGCTTCATAGACTTTTTGTTTCAAGTTGATCGGTATTTTCCGGTTTTTAAGGATGTAACTCGTGTTTCCGAAAGCTGCCCAGCTTAGTCCAATTCTTCTTTTTAGCTCTGCGGTTTGGTTATCTTATTTGGTTACTTTAGATTAGCATGTATTTTTTCCTCCATATGGATTCGCGCAAGCAGCCAGCCACGCTGTCGCTTTGTTGGCTTTTTAAAATTATCTTTAAATACTTGGATTCCTCTCGTTTTCTTTCTTCGCTTGCCTTAGTTTACTACGTGAAGAAATGATTAAAAATGCTAACCGGTCAATAGCCAAATAAATTAGAATAAGGAGATCCATTTAAGGAGGCTGGCTCCATTCTCGGCGACCTTGTGGCAATCAATAACTCTGCTGCATCGGGCTAGGGACTATGGATGCTGATTAACATGTCGAAATCAGATTCCAAATTGATTGTTTCAGATTTTTTTTTTAACTAACTAACCATCACGCCGTCTCTCCGAAATGGTAGGCACAGAGAATGGACTGTCCACACTTTAACCGATGCGGCATTCCATCCTCTTTTCGCCCCGCTGGAGACGCGGTGTGATGGGTTGCGAACCTCATCGCCACCAATAGGCATCTCCCGCGCACATTTCGATCGTCCAACATCCACAAAATAAATCTAAACCTAATAATATAAAATACAATGATATAAAATTAAATAACAAAAGAAAAATAATTTAACACAAAATGTTCTTTTTAGATGGTGCACATAATATTGTCTATTTAATTTATGTTCCACGTATCCACCGTTTTTTTTAATTAGCAGTAATTAGACACTTAAAACAAACCAACACCAGCAAGAACTTAAATATAATGTTAAAGAAATTATTCAAATTGTCATTGGAACAAATGAAAAATTTATTTTTACACCTGTCAAAATTCTTTATATAAACGAAATAACTTGTCTAATTTTAACATCAAAATAGTACAAACGTATTACGTGTCACTATTAACTATTAAAAAGTGCGGCAACAATCAAATTGACCAAAACAGTTCATTTATACACAAAATATCTCCAAATTTATGGGAGCACCACGTGAACCAAACTATTTTTTTAGATTTAAAAAAATAAAGTAAAGACCCCCTCGAAAAACCGTCAAAAAGATGTAGGGATAACTGGAAGTCTACTTACTAAATGGAGAAGACGAAGAAGAAGATTTTAATGTACATTATGGACATATTTTTCGGGAAAAATATTTCTTCTACTTTCTGTATATCTTGGGATCTTTTCAGACAAGATATCAATTTTGGTCCTGTGATGAAGAGGTCTAACTTTCTTTCCATTTTTTTGGTAGTCGTAAATCGACGTGTGTATACACGATGTATGAATGGCGACGCCGTGATTTATTTATTTATACATGATACACTAATGAGACATAACAAACGAAAAACATTTAGGCGACTCATTTGGACACAAAACGGTGTTACAAAGATAAGATAAAACGACATGAGACTAAAAAATCATACATATCAGAAGGAATCCAAATATGTCGACGTCAGTGAGGCAGTACTCTTTCCAGAATTTGTAATTTTTTTATGAATACTGCCTCACTGACACTGAAAATATATAGCCAGTGCATTTGCTGAACACTTCAAATCAGTGTACAGTAAAACTCCCCAAAGGCTGAATCTTGGTATGGCGATCGGTCTCACTGACAGTGGAGCACAGAATATCGATGTATATTCCCTTAATCCTACAGATGTTGAAAAATCCATTCGTAATTTGAGAACTCACATTCGGTAGGCCCCGATTTTATCCAAATTATTTTCATAAAAGGTTGTGCAGAATTCCTAAAAGAACCGTTAAGTTTTATTTTTAACTTCACCCTAAGCTCTAATACATTTCCCCACTCTTGGAAAAACTCTAGGATACGTCCTATTTTTAAGAGTGGTTCTAGAGACTCGGTCGAAAATTACAGGCCGATCGCTATTCTACCAGCACCGGCTAAACTATTCGAATCTATGATTCACAAATTTATACTACACGGTGTCGTAGTGATGGTTAGTTAGATAGTAAAGCAAATAGGTGTGTTAAACCATTAGTACAGTTGTAATGTATTATGGCAAAATATACTTATTAGATCTGAGCACTCAGTAGGCAGAAAGGTCGTTATAAAATTTAAGTAGTTTAGTTTTTTATTTAAATATAAATACTTAGTAATTCCAGCCCACGTTAATCCGCTCTGCAGTACGAATATAATTAGCTACAGGCGCAGATTTGCATTCCATCTGTAGATGAATGTCTCGTGATAATTGGGTAGATTGATCAATTATTTTATTATAACCCAGTGGGCACAAACACAAAATAATTGTTCTTGCGTAAAGATCCACCGTTTATAATTCAAATGAATGCAATTTTAGAACGCCCACAAATCATATTTAGCACGAATTTCTCAATTACTTGCATATATGGTTAATATTATTAATCGTATTTCTTATTATCAGCATGTTAACCGTTTTTTGGTGCTTGAACATTGATGTTAAACTCCACATTATTAAAAATAATCTAGGCATTTATTTATTGTTTCTTGAACAATGATGTAAAACTCCATATTAAATAATTAATACGAATGAAAACGTCAGTTTTCTAGAAGTTTTATTATATTTTATGGGAATGACATGTTTCGCCCTTTTAAGGCATTATCAAATGTCAAAAAAATATTTGATAATGCCTTAGAAGGGTGAAACATGTCATTCCCATATAATATAATAAAACTTCTAGAAACTGACGTTTTCATTCGTATATTATCTAGGCATTTACATTGTGGAATTTCATTATTATGATTTTTATATCATTTCGAACACTTACATAATGCCTAAGCTAAAAGTTTTATTGTATTCAAATAAAATATAATAAAACTTTTAGAAAACACACGTTTTCATTCGTATTTATTAATTACAACGCAGTTTTTTCTACTCTGAAAGAGTAGAAATGAGATCTCTTAGACGAATGTGTGGATACTCTGTATATGATAGAGTGTCGAATGAAAATATAAGAAGTGAATGCGGTGCGAATAATGGTGTTATGAACAAAATAATGAGAGGATCATTAAGATGGTTTCGACTTATGGAAAGAATGAATGAAGAAAGAATGGTAAAAAAATTATATGTTAACGATGTAAATGGAACCAGAAATAGAGGAAGACCGAGAAAAACGCGGCACGATCAAATAAATCAAATATTGAATGTCGGTCATGTGAGGAGTCAGAGAAATCGACGCGCGTGCATGACACGATGTATGAATGTTGAGGAAGCGAGAGAAATATGTCAGGAAAGAAAAGTGTGGCAGTTCATTCTTTCTGCCTACCCCTTCGGGGAGACGGCGTGATGGTTAGTTAGTCGGAAAATCTAGGTTCAATGTGATATTAGTAACTTATTATATCAATAGAAAATTAGCTTAGTCATACATATATTGTTTCTTGAACGATGATGTAAAACTCCACATTATTTAATTAATACGAATGAAATCGTCTGTTTTCTGGAAGTTTTATTACCTATATCTTATTAAATTATGGCATTATAATTTTTTTTTGATAATGCCTTAGAAAGGCGAAACATGTCGTTCCCATAATGAAAACGCGATCGCTTTATCGGTTTTACAGTGATTTTATTTATTTATTTATATATATAAATATTTGTAACAAATTTGTTTCGCATTGCGAGGGCATTCCCAACCTCTTGGTGTGCAAAGGAGAAATTGAAAATGCCCAAGCAAGGCGAATTTTTTTTTTAAATTATTTTTATATTTAAATTTTTTTTAAATCATCCGATAAACAAACGCGTTTTCATTATTTTAGATATTGTATTATTTATGTTTCCATCTTCTTGTGTCTGCTACTCAATTTTACCAGACGGAATATAGAATTTGCTTTAATTATATTTTTTCTTTATTAGAGCATTTGACCATGCATGTTTATTTGTAAGAGTTATTTAAGACTTTTTTTTAGTACCGTTAAGTAATGCGAATTAAACAGAATACAAAATGCTGCTATTTTGTATGGCAGTTAATTATATGTTCGCTCTTCATTATAACGATTCAAATAGTTTTCTTAATTAGTATGACGTACATGTCTGTTTTTTGCTTGCACTATTGCAGAGCTTCAAGTGAATCTAATTAATTTGTGCTATGGCGTTTTCGTAAAGAAATTTAGCAAAAAAAAAAATGTTTTTTTTAAATTTTTATATTCTTTATTTAAAAAAATTCCAATCGCTTTCTCTCCCACGCGGGATTTCGGTAACAATATATTATACTATAATTCAATTTTGTTTTGTCTTATTTTTATGATGAATGATATGAAGTATAATAACTAAAAATTTATGAATTTTTTTTCGATTGTTTTATTTTTGTATTGTATTACTTAACTTTTATCATTTTTTCCAGTTACGTGCAGGATAAATTCGGTGAAAATGCTATCTCTTAGATAAATGTGTGATTATTCTTTATATGGTAGAGTACAAAATGCAGATACAATAAGTGAATGGATATGGTTTGGACGTATGAAAATAATTAATGGCAAGTAAAGTATAACGATGTAAATGAAACACGAAATAAAGGTAGACCGAATAAAACCTTCGTGGCAGAGTGGTTACGAGCTCTGACTTCCATTCCAAAGGTGGCAGTTTGATTGTCACACTGTGTTTGGTCTGGTGTAGAATTCACGTGACAATAAAATGGCGACAGATTGGCTACCTATCACATGTCATATGAATCAATATAATAGCTAAAATAAATTGCATACAGTAATTGGGTTCAAACGACCTGTTTTTTACATGAAAAAAATTTGTCTAATTTATTAAGATCATAAAACAAAAAAAAAACTAACCTAGCTTCCCTGTACCCGTTTTCTTGTTGCTGTTGTTGTTTGTGCTGCCTCTTTGCGGGGGGTCGGGTGGAGGGGGCGGGGGTGGTGGTGGTGCGGGGGGCTCTCGATCACCGCCCGCTCCTCGTGACAATAAAATGGCGATAGATTGGCTACCCATCACATGTCACGAGAATCAATAGAATAGCTAAAAAATTAAAATTGTATACTGTAATTGGGTCCAAACGACCTGTTGTGTACATAAAAAACATTTTGCGATCAAATCAATCAAATGAGATTCTGAATCACGTGAGGATTCTGAGAAATCGAGCGTGTATGCATGACTTGAATGTTGAGGAATATATGTTTATTAGGAAAAAAAAACAGTGTGGGGGTATATACGAGTATATGCTATCTGCCCCTACTCCTTCGGGAAAAGGACTTGATGGCTAGTTAGTTTGTTTATTTTAGTATTAGCGATGAGGCTGAGGTGATTTTAAGACTATTTTTAAATCGTTCCCATCTCACTGCCATGATTATTTAATAATTACTCATGAAACGTGACAATAATTATTTATTTACATTTGAAAGTTTATATGATATGTTACTTGCGCTCATTAAATGGCGTCGTTTGCGTCACGTTCACCGACCGCTCCTTATAAGACGATGTGTGACTGTGGCAGCGGCGGGCGACAAACTTTATCATTCTCTGTTTATTTTGCCGCCACCCGTGTCGATAATCCAAATCGTTCGATGAATTAATACGAACTTGTATACGAAGCGAAGATGGCGGTCGGCACCGGGCGTCCTCAACACCTTCGTAAATTTGGTGGGACCTTCAATTGTATAATAAAGATAATTTTTAAATCAATACAAAAGTTTTTTCTTTCTATTTCGGGTATCATGACCATGCAACGTTGTAGAAATCTATCACACTGTCAACATCTGTAATCAGAAGCTCTACAAATTCATTTATATAGGATGTTTTTTTTTAAGTGCACAATGGTGTTCTTCTACCGACCCTTATGTATGGAAGCGAAGCATGAAACTGGCAAAAGAAGGATGAAAGTAGTATTAATGCAGTAGAAATGAGATCTCTTAGACGAATGTGCGGATATTCTGTGTATGATAGAGTGTCGAATGAAAATATAAGAAGTGAATGCGAAATATTGAATGTCGGCCATGTGAAGAGTCAGAGAAATCGAAGCGCGTGCATGACACGATGTATGAATGTTGAGGAAGCGAGAGAAATATGTCAGGAAAGAAAAGTGTGGCAGTCCATTCTTTCTGCCTACCCCTTCGGGGAGACAGCGTAATGGTTAGTTAATTAGTTTTTTTTTTAGAGGTTTGGTTTTTAAACTAGCACATTGTTTCTACAGACTGTCAATTTAACAGTTGACAGTTGATTTGTAGTTAGTACGTTTTGCCATTTCACCATGAATAGACTGACGTCAGAACAGCGATTTCAAATTGTGCAAATTTATTTTGAAAATCATGGTTCGGTTCGCCAAACTTATCGTGCACTACGTCCATTTTACGGTCGACATAATCGTCCATCCGAGTAAGTTATTCAGAAAACCATGGATCGTTTTCGCACCACGTACACTCTAGTGGATAATACGCATCCACAAAGACGACAATTGTCGAAAATTGGATTTCACGATTACGCTTCGTTCGAGCTATCCGCCATATGCCCGAAATCATATTTAAACAATAATGGCATAAAATTATCTATTTAATAAAGCCAATATCATAGACATTAACATTATTTTAATGTGTTTTTTTTTTCATTTTAAATATGTTTTGCATACCTCTAAAAAAACACCCTATATTAAAATATTACCATGACGATCCCTTTGGATACTACAATATTTTTTTCCATACAGGTGGGAAATTCTGCCACTCGTAATTTTGAAAAAAAAATTCATCTCATTATTTGAGCCTGAAAGAGATAGCTCGCGGATCGCAATATCTTTTTCTCTTTTGCTCCTTTAACCGAGCTTACCAGCGAAATTCTTTTAACCCTTAATTTTACGACGCATTCTTGCCTTTTGTTCTTTTCTTATTTTTTCTTTCTGTATTCTATCAATTATCGTTGTTCCACATACTCTTAGCTAACTATTGTATATGTTAGTAAAGTTTGGAACTGGCATTAGAAGGATAAATGACGTAGAAATGTGAACCAGAGTTAATTTACAATAAAATCTTGGAATAATATTCTCTTTGTACGATTCAGCTAGCTGACGTTTTCAATTCGGGTAATTGCCAATTTAAAGTTGCCGACAGACGACATGCCTATCTAACTTCTTCAAGTCTTTTCAGTAAAGCAAACACTGATGTTTAAATTTAATTCATCGTTTTAATCTTTAATTAATTAATGAATTTTTAAAGGTCGATCATGTTAGAAGTCGGAAGAATCGACGTGCGTGTATAACTCGGTGTATGAATGTGGAGGAATCTAGAGATGAGTGTCAGGATCGAGTAGTAGTAGTCATTCGTTGTGCATATCTCTTCGGAGAAACGGCGTGATGGTTTTTTTGTTGTTGATCGTTTTAATATTTTTCTTCTTTATGTCAATGGCGAGCTAATTTCGAAGGGATGAGCCTAAAAGCTTCACTTGCTTTTGTAGTGGAAGTTTTATCCGACTTTTTGTCAATTCCAGGGGCGCCGAGTGTTATAGGTCCGGGTCCTTGCATAATAACATGTAATGATTTTTGAATTGTGTTATGCAGATTTGAATTAAAGTCGATACATCTGAGATTTCTATATACCATTGAATTCAAATATATTGTTATATTAGTACACACAAATGCATCGTGTATAATGCGATGTACTACCTATATATTCGTATTCAAATTGGAATCAATTGGATGAAGTGGTTTAATTTGTCTTCTTGTGATCTCTCCATTAAACATACTCTCAACCCCTTAACTGTGCTCATATTACGGTTATTGAGATCTGAATTCCAATGATATATTGAATAATTGATTGTTCGTTGTTTGTACTAATAATCAAATATACTTTGTTATAATACGATTTGGAGCAAGTAGATGAGTTCGTGTATTTAGGTAGTATGTTTACAAAAGATGGGCGAGTGGAAAGGGAAATTGAAGGAAGGGTTGGGGCAGGCAACAAAGTGAATGGTGCACTTAGAGTTGTCAACGCAAATAAAAACCTATCCAAAAAAGCTAAAATGGCAGTGCACAATGGTGTTCTTCTACCGACCCTTATGTATGGAAGCGAAACATGGAACTGGTAAAAGAAGGATGAAAGTGGAAAAAATGCAGTAGAAATGAGATATCTTAGACGAATGTGTGGATGCTCTGTGTATGATAGAGTGTCGAATGAAAATATGTATAAGAAGTGAATGCGGTGCGAATGATGGGGTTATGAACAAAATAATGAAAGAATCATTAAGATGGTTTGGACACATGGAAATAAAGAAAATAATTTAAACGAATTAAACGGGATTAGAAATGACGGCCACGTAAGGAGTCGGAAAAATCGACACGCGTATAAGACACGATGTATAAATATTGAGTAATTGAGATAAGTATATATAAAAATAACAGTGTGACATTCTTTCGCCTACGCCTTCGGGGAGACGGCGTGATGGTTAGTAAGTAACTTATATGTATAGCAATTAAATTCTGAAAATTTTCCAAAAAACATTTTTCCCTTTTTTCCAACAACAACAACCACAAACTATCACGCCGTTTCCCCGCAGGGGTAGGCAGAGAGAAAGGACCGCCTCACTACTCTACCCTGACACACATCTCTAGCTTCCTCCACATTAATACAACGAGTCATACACGCACGTCGATTTCTCCGACTTCAAACATGACCAACTTTTAAAATTTGATTAATTTGATCATATCATGTTTTCCTCGGTCTCTCTCGACTCCGTACTCCATATATATATCGTTAACGTATACATCCTTGACCATTCCTTCTCCATCCATGCGCTCCATATCGCACGTTGAAAACAAAAGTGACACTATACAAAAATCTAAATTTTCCAGTACGGTCATTTAAAGTTTTGCCTGCTTATTAACCTAATTAAAATCAACTAGATTCTGATAGAATAATATCTAAACTAATATATAAAACAACAACATTAGATATATTTCTACTCACAGTCAAGTTATTGACCTCACAAAAACTTTAAATGACCGTACTGAAAAATTGAGATTTTTGTATAGTGTCACTTTTGTTTTCAACGTGCGATATGTCCGAACCAATGCAGCGATCCTTTCATAATTTTGTTCTTAATACCTTCTTCCGCTTTACACTATTTTATTATATCAGCATTTGAATTTCTGTCGTACATCGTTCTACCACGCATACGTTAAATCTTTTCCATAATTAAAATAAATCTCTGAATGGGTGTAAATTATTTTTAGTTACTCAATTAATTAAATAAGTTTTTCATACTCGAATTAAATTGTGGTTATACCATAACTAACATGTTAAGAGCGATAATTGATTTCGTGCCCTATAATTGAATAATGATTGGTGTAATTATAAGAGTAGAAAATATTACACTTATTTGGATACATATCTGGCAATTACCTGCAGCGAGGTGCGTGTGTGATTACAGGGCCGGCCACACCTGTAGTTAAGGTTTCGATACCCATTATGGGTGAGATGGATTCGTCATATAATGTACAATAATTGCTTCCTAAACTTATACATTATCTTATTTTGAGTGCATAACGGTGTTCAATTCACGGTTTTATATAATTAGTAGCACTTAAGAAGGGATGTACGAGGTCTGTTCAAAAAGTATCGCGAATTTTATATTTTTTCAAAAAGTATTTATTTATTCATGAATATCTATTTTGTCCCCTTCAAAGTAATTCCCCTCGGATATAATACATTTATGCCAACGTTTTTTCCAATCCTCGAAGCACTTAAAAAAATCATTTTTTGTGATCTTGTTCAGCTCCTCCTTCGATGCCGTCTTTATCTCCTCAATCGTGGCGTAGCGTCGTCCTTTCATGGGCCTCTTCAGTTTTGGAAACAGGAAAAAGTCACAGGGGGCCAGGTCTGGGGAATACGGTGGCTGCGGCACCATTACTGTGTTGTTTTTGGCCAAATATTCACGCACAAGCAACGATGTGTGAGCAGGGGCGTTATCATGGTGCAAAAGCCAGTTTTTGTTCTTCCACAAATCCGGGCGTTTCTGGCGGATTGCTTCGCGCAAATTGCGCATAACTTGCAAGTAATATTCCTTATTGACCGTACTACCCTGTGGCAAGAACTCATGATGCATCACGCCCCTGCAATCGAAGAAAACTGTGAGCAAAACCTTCACGTTCGACCGAACTTGGCGCGCTTTTTTTGGTCTTGGCTCATGCGGCAGCTTCCATTGGGATGATTGAGCTTTGGTTTCCACGTCATAACCATAAACCCATGATTCGTCACCAGTTACGACCCTCTGGAGCACATTTGGGTTGTCACGGACCGAGTCCAACATCTCCTGAGCAATGTTAACGCGATGCTGTTTTTGGTCGAAATTGAGCAATTTTGGCACGAATTTCGCGGCGACCCGACTCATGCCCAAATCATTGGTTAAAATCGAATGGCACGAGCCAATCGATATGTTTAGGTCCTCAGCAACTTCTCTAACGGTGATTCGACGATTGGCTAATACTATTTTCTTCACTTTATCAATGTTTTCGTCTGTTGTTGACGTGCTCGGGCGTCCGGCACGCTCTTCGTCGTTCATATCTTCTCGGCCCTCTGAGAACATTTTGTACCACCGATAAACGTTGCTTTGGTCCAAGGTAGCTTCACCATATGCCACAGTCAACATTCGAAATGCGTCCGCGCACTTTATTTTGTTTTTCACACAAAATTTGATACAGATTCTTTGATCCATTTTTTGGAATAGGCAAAAATCGAAGACGAGCCAAAACACATCCAAGCAAAACAGCTGTCAAAAATTAACTAAACATTCAAAATGGCCGACCTTGTCAGCATAAGTAAGGGACATGAGTACCAACATAACGCTACAAAAAAATCAAAAATCAAATATACGTAGCCAGCGGAAATTCAAAATTCGCGATACTTTTTGAACAGACCTCGTATTTAATAATATCTTCCTGTAGAATCATTTTATTTTACCGGGAGTAAGAGGGATAACCAAAAGACCTGAATCTTCGAATATCAAAAAAGTCCTCTGTAGTTCAAATTATTGCATTGGATTTTTCTTATGTAACAGGTTGCTTATTGCATAATATTGTTTCCCTTATATAACTTCTCAGCGTTGAATGAACATATAAGAAGTGAATGTTGTGCGAATGAAAGTGTTATGAACAAAATAATGAAAGGATTATTAAGATGGTTTGGACAAATGGAAAGAATGAATGAAGAAAAAATGGTAAAAAAAATGATAACGATGAAAATGGAACGAGAAATAGAGAAAGAACGAAGAAAACGTGGCATGATCAAATAAATCAAATATTGAATGTCGGCCACGTGAAGAGTCGGATAAATCGAAGTGCGTGCATGCAACGATGTATGAATGTTGATGAAGCGAGAGAAGTGTGTTAGAAAATAAAAGTGTGGCAGTCCATTCTTTCTGCCTACTTCTTCCCAGCAATAGCGTTCTCATCCTACGTAAATGGCCAAACGATTAAAATGTGTGAAAACAAAAAACTGAAGATCCCAAAATTGTGTAGAGGGAATTTCACCGCAGAAGGGAATACAGAAAAATTATCCACTTTCAGAATAGAAAATCATTCTCTTTTCAGATGCAACCTATATTTCGGAAATTTCATAATTGAAAAACTAGTTATTCGTTTCTTGTATGCGAGTAGGCATTGCTTTGTTAAGTATGAAGAAAAAAAAAACACTAATTACGTAATTATAGCCAAGATTTTTTTTAGTGTTGTACGCACAATAAAATCTCGATGTAATGATTGAGTATCAATCGATAATGCCATCAGTCATTACTCATGTCTACATTTATTGTGGCCCCCTTCATCTGAGGAATGCTAATGATGTCCAAGAATTCTCCAATCGATATCTCCGATTGATAAAGCATCTTTTGAAATGTATGCACGCCTATTAGTGAATCAACTATTTATATATCTTTCTTTCCTAAACGGTAATGTTTCGTGTATTTCGTTTTCACGATTTGTTTTTAATTATACTTTTTTGACATATTCACATTATTAAAACGTGCATTACGTTTTCTATTTTTATATCAACATTAAATGTTTCATTCTTGAATTTTTATCACATCAATAGTAGAGATGATTTTAACTTTAGAGAGTATCTTGTCTTCCTAAAGTTGAACCATCTTTTACGCGTTCCTGATACTTTATCGTTTCTCAAATAGATCCCTTAAACTATACTGGCTATGTTTGTAATATCTTTTGAGTAAATAAATAAACCAAACCTTCACAGTCACCCCACGATCATGTCATGAAAAAGTATCTTTCCGTGGCTAGTAAGAAGAGAAGGAGAACAAATTTTAAGGAGGTTATGTATTGTGCACTGCACTTTCAGTTTTTGTTTGTACATCATTATTTTCTATCAAACTTCATTATCTTCTTCCTCTTGGTCTAGGTTATATAACCTCTTTGTGACAGTGAGCTGTCCTGGGATGATAACATCCATCCATCCCACCACCTCTTCGGTCACTTTCCTGGTAGTCTCATGCTGGGGTTTTCATTTAAAAAAAAATCGCAAATCTTGTATCTTCTGTACGGTAATTATGGTCAATCTGATCTTCGGCTTCTTCTCCACCTCACTATATCTTCAACACCACAGACAGACTTTATCTTACCTTAAATAGTTTTTTTTATCGTATATAAAAAAATATATTAGCAGTCTCTGTCAGAACCAAACATCTCCTAAGAGTAACAGAAATGAAAACATTGCGACCTATCGTAGGTAAAAACTCCTTAGATATAGGATACTTAACGAAGAGTTTCGCAGATCCTGCAAAATTGATGACATAGTGAGATGGAGTAGTCAGAGAATAAGATTCTGTAAGGGAGTAGTCAGAGAATAAGATTCTGTAATTCATCGAGAGGATGGATCCAGCGAGGATTCCTTAGATCGTGATGCACGAGACTCCAGAGGGCCGTCGACCAACATTAACTATATTACCCCAACCATACAAGTATACAGACAAACAAAACATGTGGACATATCAGACCTGACCAGATTTGAGACCTTCAAAATTGTACACAGAGTGACCATGGAAGAGACAACAGACAGCAGCTCCAAATTGACCAAAAATTCAGACACACACAGACACTGGACCAGGAACTGTGACAGATACCACTTACCGAATGCACGAACTAAGACAGGACAATCAAGGATATTGAACAATGCACTGAAACTTTACAATGAACTACCAAAAGACACAAGGAGTCTCACTACAAATCAATTTAAAATATACCTAAAATTACAAGTAAAATCTAAAAATGTATCTATATAATCCAATTGGGTTTTGATATGCTGTATAAACAGATCGCAAGATCTATAATATGAAGATAAAAAATTCTTTTCTTTTGTTGGTATCGACTCTCACTTCTATCTTATATGTCACGATGAACGAACCATTTTATCAAACTAACGGAGTATAATCCCAGGCAATCTTATGTCTTTGAATAATAATTACAAGGAACAATTTGTTTCATTTTCCATTAGTAATTTATTATTGGCGCATTGGCCTTCGTCTCCCACGAGTCGAGCGCCATTTTCTATCGTGGAGGAAAAAATGGTATCAGTCCCGAGTTGAGCGCTCTGCTGTCGGCGGACGACCTTACCGGGAACCAAATGGAGCTATTAGCATATTATATGCCGGGTTTAATGATTCATCGAACAATCGAAACAGATTTTTCAGTTCATTCAGCCTTCATCGGAATGAAATTATTTTACCTAAATATTTGTTTGATTTATTAGACATAATATTTTTGTACGTTCGCAAACAAACACAAATATCATACTCAAAATGACTATTTGCGACCCGTGTTATATTTACGGAAGTAAAGATTTTCTACCCTTTGGTTCACTCTACAATCATAATCATTGATAAGTTTTAACTTTTAATGTAATTTTTTTTTGCACGCAAATAACAAACCAAATTGTTCTCCTATTATGTGTCTTTTTCTTTCTATATACTTTTAACTTTAAAAAAAAAATTACATATCAGACATGTTTCGGACAACCTGTCCTTCCTCAGTGATATTATAAAGAATGGTGCACTTAAAGTTGTCATCGCAAACAAAAACCTATCCAAAAAAGCTAGAATGGCAGTGCACAATGGTGTTCTTCTACCGACCCTTATGTATGGAAGCGAAGCATGGAACTGGCAAAGGAAGGATGAAAGTAGAATAAATGCAGTAGAAATGAGATCTCTTAGACGAATGTGTGGATATTCTGTGTATGATAGAGTGTCGAATGAAAATATAAGAAGTGAATGCGGTGCGAATGATGGTGTCATGAACAAAATAATGAAAGGATCATTAAGATGGTTTGACATATGGAAAGAATGAATGAAGAAAGAATGGTAAAAAAATTATATGTTAATGATGTAAATGGTACCAGAAATAGAGGAAGACCAAGGAAAACGTGGCACGATCAAATAAATCAAATATTGAATGTCGGCCATTTGAGGAGTCAGCGAAATCGACGCGCGTGCATGACACGATGTATGAATGTTGAGGAAGCGAGAGAAATATGTCAGGAAAGAAAGGTGTGGCAGTCCATTCTTTCTGCCTACCCCTTCGGGGAGACGGCGTGATGGTTTGTTAGTTAGTTAGTTAGTTACATATTTAAAATATTATAAAATTGAAAATTGTTCTCATTTTGTTTTCTAAACTACTGCCATGCAACAACGATCAAACCAAAATTCAAAATAATCCAGAAGCGCCCTCGAGCATGCGCATCATTTGCATTTCGAATTACTTTCGGAGAGAATTGAAGTATTCCTATCTCCGTTCTCTTCAATTCTAAATATTCTCGTACTCTTTCTTGTCGACATTCGGGTTTTCGCGTATTTATATTATGATTAACTAAACATCAAGTCGTCTCCCCGAAGGAATAAACAAAAAGGATGGACCGCTACCCTGTCCTTTCCTGAAATACTTCTCTCGTTTCCTCAACATTTATGCATCGTGTCGTGCACGCACGTCGTTTAATTCGACTCCTTACGTGGCCGACATTTAATATTTGATTGTGCCAAGTTTTCCTCGGTCTTCATCTATGTCTTGTTTCATTTATATCTTTTACATTACCCTCTTTATCATTATTTCTTTACATGTGTCCAAACCATATTGATGATCCTTTTTCATTCTATCCTTATAGAATTTGATACTTTATTTTATACAGATTTCACTTTAACATCTGTCTAAGAGATCTCATTTCTACTGCAATTATTCTACTTTCATCCTTATTTTGCCAGTTACATGCTTCACTTCCATATATACGAGTATAAGTGCCGGTACAAGAATACTATTGTGCAATGCCATCACAGCTATTTATCTTGTTTGGGTCAATAAATCTTAAGACTATGTCTCTCAGGTACTGATTTGTTATTTGAAATTATCATTTAATTCAACATAAAGATTGTTAAGCATTGTATTAATTCATTTTGAGATATTATTTTAGAGATTTTAGATATTGAGATATTAGATACTTTTAAACCTGTATACACTTCAAATAATTAAGTACGAATTATTTAACATTTGTTTTTAACTGAATCATTTTGGAATTATATTCTATTTTCATTTAAAGCTGAAACGAAATTCTTACCCGCAGACTAGCGCCATTCATTTACCGCCGAAAGAAACTTGTTCTTCTTTAATGCTCGGCCGGTATCGTACTTATCGACATTTTCAATCGTAGTTCTTCAGCGCATGCACAGATGGCGCTAGTGTCGACAATTCTAAAAGTTTTCCATTTTTAATTTTAAATCAAATTTGCAACTAATAAAAATCTTCGACGTTATTAATTTTTATGCGTGTCGTTTTTAAATATCTATACAATATACTTAGAATTATTATTATTATCTTTTTAAAGAAGAATGTGTGGGAAAACGTTGTACGATAGAATACCGAACGATGAAATAAGAAAGAAATGTAAGGCAGATGACTGCATCATGAATAAAATTAAAAAAGGATCCCTGAGATGGTTTGGACATATGGAACGAATGGATGAGAGTAGAATGGTTAAAAAGTTGTACACAAGCAACGTGAGTGGGAAAAGAAGCCGAGGACGACCGAGGAAAACATGGCATGACCAAATTAATCAATTACTAAAAGGCGGCCACATTCGAAATCGGAATAATCGACGTGCGTGCATGGTACGATGTATGAATGTAGAGGAAGCCCGAGAGGTATGCCAGGACAGGCCATTGTGGCGATCCATCCTCTCTGCCTACCCCTCCGGGGAAATGGCGTTTTGGTTAGTTAGTTAGTTATCTTTTTTCAAGCATTCACCGATTTTACATCAGTTTTTATTACGGAGTTACGTGAACAGTTGAATAATTCAACCAGGGAAATGATACATAATTCATCACGAATTTTGCTGAAATATTGAAAACTAATCGATTCTGTTGGCGGAAACCGCAAAAATTTTGCAGCGTTACGTTATTAGAAAATTGCTCAAGTAATTTGAGATCAGCGAAGAACAATTTAAATTCTGGGGGCAATAACCCAATATTTTTTACGTTTTCAATAAATTAGATGAAATGATACTAACGTATATGCATAATTGCGTGGTTCTCAATTCTTAAGCGTGGAAACGTGGAAATGACACAATGGTTAGTTAGTTAATTAAATAATTTATATTTATGAAAACGCCTGTTTTTTTTTTAAATTTCTTTACACAATGACTTAGAAGGCAAACATGTCATTCACATAAAATATAATAAAACTTCTATAAAACAGACGTTTTCATTCATACGTATTATTTAAATATGGAGTTATTTTTTCATTGTTCAAGAAACTAAAAATACTAAATTCAAAATGATATAAATGGTTTAAAAGCGGAATACTTAGATGTTATAAAACACTACGGAAACATTAGAGAACTGACGATAACATCAGTTTGTAATTGTTACTATTATTATATATTTATTTAATTATTCAATAAAAAGAAGACTTACCCCAATGATTTAAATCAACGGTATTTAGAAATTATTTTACAAAATTCAATATGAGCATATAATAGCTCATTATCATGAAGAAGGAATCGAGTCGAGTCCAGGCTCGAACCCAAGTCCTCTGGATCAGGAGTCAAGCGTTCTGTCCCCTAGACCAGTGCTCCGAAACCTTTTCTCACCTACGGCACACCTAAGTTCTTCCTGGAATTCCGCGGCACACCTAAAGCTAAAATTCGATCTGGACGTGGGCGTTTATCAGCTCTGCAGAGATGTTGGTGACTTTTTTTTTAGCTTATTCGGGAAAATCGGATGTTCGATTTTTCACGAATGACCTAAAAAAAGGTCGCCAACAAAAAATATCCCGTCAGATTTTCACTAAAAAGCTGCATGAGCTAAAAAAAAAATTAAAAAAGGTCACCAACGTCTCCTGAGCTGATTTACGAAAGAGTCGACTTTTTCGCAATTCACGACTTCCTACTATAACAAAATATTTTTTTTCATTATGTATTTGACCGCGGCACACCTGCATCTGGCTCACGGCACACCGGTTGCGGAGCACTGCCCTAGACCACCACCGAGATTATTATTAATTGTTTCTTGAACAATGATGTAAAACTCCATATTAAATAATTAATACGAATAAAAACGTCTGTTTTCTTGAAGTCTCAAATCTCTAAGGCATTGTGACACACATGTGCTTCGGTTACCTTTAAAATATATCTATATATTCTTTCTGATCCCCTATTTTTCAATATTTAACATTCATATCGAGCGATACATGGGAAAGTATTGAATTTCACTAAGCAACGTATACCCATACGTTCGTGTTTTGTTCTCATTAGAGGATTTCGTTGCATTGGCTACAGCACATTATTTCAAATGAATAAACCGATTTATCAGCTACAAGTGAAGCATTCTAAGTAAACAAAATGGTCTGTCATCTCTAGTATTGTATTTCAAATGCTTTTATTTAATATAACACCTCTGTTTTGAAAGTAGCTATTGTTTCCCGAGGGATTTGTAACGTATTCCCACATATTGTATTAAGTGAGTACATTTCCTTCAACGGCTTCTTGCCCACAATCCGCGTCTTTGGCAACAAAAAGGATTGATTTCACAAACAGTTTTTTTCTTTTAATAATTTCACACACAGTGTTTAGGGTTTCCAATTGTCTTCTTCTTTCGGTGCCGTGTCAGGTCCCTCCAACGTTGGCGATCACTGCACCAAAGCCATCTCTATCGTGCGCGACTTGGAACAGGTTCTGAGCTCATGTTATTCCTGTCCATTCTTTGATGTTCCGCAGCAAGGACAGCTGCCTTGTACCAACTCCCCAACGTCCCTCCACTTTACCCATCAATATCAGTCGAAGGAGGTGGTATTTTTCTCCCCTTAGCACATGACCCAAATATGAAACCTTTCTAATTTTCACACTCGACAACGGCTCTCTATTGACTTTGGCTCTCTGCAGTACGTCTGCATTACTGACCCTATCGGTCTACGGTATACGGAGCATTCTTCGGTATATCCGCATCTCGAACGCTTCCAACTGGTTCATTTTGTTTCCAGATCCAACCCTTCATCCGATATCTTTCTCCATTCTTCCATCTCTTGTAAACATGCTTCCCATAAACAATCATCATAACCGTCCATTTTCTTTATGTAATCGTAATTCTTCGGAGAAACTGTGGAATAATAGTGATTATGGGATTAAGGGAGTTCAATTAAGTACGCAATCTCTAATCAATCGAATATATACTCGTATTTTTTTAAAATAAGAATTAGAAGATTTCTAAATACATGAAAAATAATACGTTTATTTTTGTGTCTGACCCGATTAGTTAAGTTCATTGATAGTACGTAATATGTACCACTTGCATAATACTATTAAATTTAGTTGACTCTAATATTGTACGTCTTCCCTACTAATGAATGCAATATGTGTATGGATTTTGTCCTCTGCGCGGTGCACGCCGCACGGCTTAGTGTGTGGAATTTCATAGGTTTCTCGCTTCAGCTAATCACAGATTGTTGTTATGAATATAAAGCTAGATTGATAACTGAACAAAATTACAATTATAAAGCTAGATTGGTAACTAAAAAAAGTAATGATAACCGAGCTAAATTGAGTATTAGACACATTTATGAGTAGGTATATAGCTAGATTAAAAACTAAACAAATTTAAGCATATAAAGCTAGATTGATAATTAAACTAAAGTAATGATTACGAAGCTAAATTGAGTACTAGACTACTATTATTAATATATAGCTAGATTAAAAACTAAACAAAGTTATGCATATAAAGCTAGATTGATAACTAAACAAAATTATGAAAATAAAGCTAGATTGATAACTAAACAGAAGTAATGATTACAAAGCTTAATTGAGGGTATTATTTGCAAACCCGGCAAACTCCACCAACAATCAAAAGTGAGATATGAATTGGGTCTTATTCATAATACATTTGCACACAATTTTTATTGATTTTCAGTTTCAAATTCGGCTTCATTCTGAAGAATTTTGCTATTATAATATAGGGTTTGTTGCAAACATGGCAACCTCCACTTGAGTGTTGCAAAGCTGGCAAACTCCAAAATGATATTCATTATTTTACTTTAATTATCAACATAATGATGATTATTTTATGGCTGATTACTTTTAAAATACTAACTGTTTGAGATGAAAAAAATAAATATCGTAAAAAAGCGCATTTTATTAGCGTATCAGTTTTTTGCGATTTACTCAAAACATCTAATGATGGAGTTTGCCGGGTTTGCAAATAATACCCTCAATTGAGTCCTAGACAAAATTATGAATGCAAAGCTAGATTGATAAAATATTATAAATAAAGATAACTAAACAACACAACCATCGTGGTCTAACTATATGTTTAAAAAAAGGTTATTCGGAACTAGAAAGGGCTTCATAAAATTGTTTTACGGTATACATATGTTTCGTATATTTGAAATTTAGTTCAAACAGGTTTGTTTCTTTTCCCACCGTTGATCTCTTTCTGTTGATTTGTTTGAATGAGGTTAGCAACAAAAGAAAACTCTTCGTTTGTATCACAATTTATTTATTTAAATTGATTTACAATTAAACTGTATTCACCAAATGATGGCAGCAACATGTCGAAAGTTGAAACCGGTCGAAGTTAAAAATCAAGTGAATTAAAACTAAATACTTATAAAATTACACATTTTTTTCTTTTCATCATACGAGTAACAAGAAATTTTAATTAACAACATTAATAAAATAATATTTGGGTATCTGGGCGTGGAGATATAAAAAAGAAGACGATTTATATAATGAAGTTAAGGAACAAACTAATAAACTAGCAGTTATCTCCGGATGCCTAAGGAACACTGTTTGGGACAAAAAGCACATTATGACAGTGGAAGCAAAGTCAGGATCTACAAAACATGCATCAGATGTAGATGTCTTCATCCCAGGACCAAATTTGATATGCTGTCTAAATATATCACAAAATCTACATAAAGAAGAAGAAGAATGAAATAAGAATAACGGTCATTTATATTTTCATGATTTAATTGTATCTCAATAGAGACGAAGATGCAAATTGGAAACTGAATATGGTTGATCAAGGTGTTTACAGGACTTATGACCTGTCATTGGTTGGGTTAAGCGCACGCTTCATGTAATTCCAACATTCCCCATTCCACCTTTCTTATGACCATGTCTGACAAATTTTTGGAAGTTGTATATATGTTAAAAGTCCTACACCAGATCAGTTTCAATGCGCCATCTATGAAGCCATCACATGCCGAAGCCATCGCCACATTTATATTTTATTGGATTTAAAATGTTTTTGTTTATAGACACCGATTAACCAAATAATAATCGATAGCATGGATCTAATAGGAGATACTCCGCTGGTTTCCGACCGTGTAGCTAACAATGTCGAGTCCCGTTTCCGATAATAGCGCCAATAGTGCTGCAGCCCAGATTACAAGGTGCAAAGATTGTTAGTTGGGCGTTATCGGAGCGAACCCCCTATCTGCTAATGGCATCATGTTATCGCTGCTAGAAAATTGCGGCCCTTAACAGTTGTTCGTCTTGGGTGCAATTCACTCGCGTCGAGTGAAAGGATGAAGCTCTCGCTTTGGACCTTTTATATACATTATTTACCGTTCTTTTTATTAACCCCTTACTGCATGGTTTTTTTAAATTTGTAAAAAATATATATGATATGTAAATGATGAAAAAAAACACGTTTTTTTTTTATTTTTCAAATAAATTATTTTTTCCTATATAAGAAACAAAAAAATATTTCTAGGTCTTCCCCTTTTTATCCCTAGATTTTACACAATATTATCCATAATTTTATATAAAACTGATCATTTTATTATTTACCTAATAAAAATAATAGTAAACCAGTGTAATATAATATAATTATTTATAGCGTTTTACAAACAAAAAAATAACACTTGAATATCACGTTCGTACAGAAAATTATAAACCGACAGTTGGAAACAGTCGAACGCACATCTAGTACAACCAGAGACATCTAGCAATAAGTTTGACAACAAGTAACGCGGATCATAGATAAAACTTTAGTATTATTGCTAGAAGCAAGACATATTTTATTATTTTGTTGTTTTTTATGGCGAAAGATTATTTTGGATCATATATGAGCCAGTATGCGGTAAGGGGTTAACTAACCATCATTCCGATTATCCAAAGAGTTGGACGTGATCGTAAAGCGTGAAATCGTCCCCACCCTTGGTTCAAATTATCATCTATTTCGTTTCTATAAATCTATGTGGTTAGTTCTCTAGAGGGTTGCTCCTCCTGTGAGGTGGTTTCCCAATTATCTTTCCATCATTTATGAGGTCTTCCAAGAGAACGAGTCTCGCGAGACTGAATATGTAGTTCAATATAGGGGAGTCTGGTTGTGTCCATTCTTTGGACATGACCGTACCAGTCCTTCTTATAATCCTTAGTCTCACACATCTCTCTAATTCTGACGTTTCTCACGCAATACCTTAGGGAACGGCCACACCAGAGAGCCTGGGTAGGAGTCAAGACATAGTTCGCTTGTGATCACGCCCTGTGGCGCGGAGCGTATAGTGTGGCCGGTCCAATAGTTCGCCATACGTTGGTTCGCCGAGTGTTTATTTTGACTCCTGCTCTGGCACTTCGGTGTGGCCGTACCCTTAGTGTCTTCCTGCTTTTATCCTCAATGTCTTCATCTCGAAAGTCCTCAGAACTTGTTTGGTCCTGACTGTTTCTGCCCTTGTTTTAAGCATGTATGTTATTTTTGCCTAACGTTCATTTGTTTATTATAATCTGTTCTCTATGCTTCCCCCCTTGCTCTAAAAACAAATGTTTTCCCTCCCTAATCCTTCCAATTTTCTATCTCCTGGCTCCATCCTCTTTAAAATCTTAGATTATGTCTGTTATATTCTGTATTATTTTTATTATCTTGTTGTGTGCAATAAGGAACATATAAAAGTTTGTATTTTTAGAGTCAATCTTGGTCTGGGTTCCCGCTCTCTTTGCTCCATTCATACAAGTTTACTTCAATAGCGCGTGGAGGGGTAGCGGGTCTAGGAAGTGCAATAGTGAATCAGACGCAGGGGCGCTGCTTCATCCATATCTCTTGTATCGGAAAGGTTTAGATAGAGAGGATGGATAAGTCACACTCTTCTAATTAATCCCAACGCTAGGTTTCCTTACATTCATTCGTATATTACCTGTTCTCAATAGATGCCTTAAAAATAAATTTTGTAATGTCTGTTGATGAAATAAACTGATTTGATATAGATAGAGGTATTGTTATAGAAACTGACGGAGAACAATCTAACAACTTCACAATCAAACAAATATTATAGGAATTGACTTGAAATTTATTCTCCAAAACAATGTTTTAGGTAGCCATTTGTTGATTAGATGTTTTTTATTTATTATTTTCTTCTTGTAGCTAGGAAAACGGTATTATATCAATTACATTTGCCAGTCTGCTAACCGGAAAATAGCCCAGAAATGAGCCAACTAAACCACTTCAACCTTGGGGGCCGTCATTATAGTACGAGGGGAGGTCAATATATTCGCGGAATGAACTTAGAGAAAATAAAATCTGGAAATTTAGTACAATTTCATTTAATATTTCCATAAATAGCATATAAAGCTTTTTAACTCTCCAGCCTTCTAAAAATATTAAGAATCTTAAATTGAGGGTAACATATAATAGTACATTTAGGATAAGAATTTGATACGGAGCCTGCAAATGTTATTTGAACTCAAAAAAAAAAAATTGGTGTGATTTAATTAATTATAATTAACTTTAATCATTTGAGCTTAAATGATTAAAGCTCTGAAACCAGAACGAAAATGTTCTTTTTCATATAAAAAAAACGGCTTGTTTCTTTCTTTACCTTAATACATACGAGTATAGCAGTATTAATACAGATGGAAAACATTCTAACAACATAATAGTTAAATCGTAATTAAACAAATCATTTTATTGGTTAAACAATTTCAAATCTGTAAATAATTAAGCACTGTTTCTTTTTTTAACTTTGTAGTTAAATAAAGATAGGAAAAAACGTTAAAAAGATAAACAAATTCTCAAATTCAATGAGTCCGCATCACAAAGTTATGGTGTATGTAGAAGAAATTCCATAAATAATGTTTGAGGTAACCGTTTGATTATTTGATGTTTTGATTTTTATATTAAAGTACCTATTTTATTTCAACAATTCAATAACGCATAATTTTTGTCTACTTTATAACGTGGTTTTAGTCCGTTGTACGGTGAAGTTTATTTAAATTTAAAAAATGCGTTACTGGTGTCGCAAAAACAGCAGGTAACAATAAATTCACTACTCGCCGCACAATGGGGCAGGATTCAGATTTCTCATACAATAACCCAAAAAATAAAAATTATGATTCATTAAACGCTTTGTTATTATATGATGACTCAGATATATTTAGCATATGATCACGAGCAGATAGACAAGCTAGACTGTGACACGTTCGCTCTAGCACCCCTCAATCGGAGCCGATTACTCGTAGAGGTTACACGTCCGTTATTTCAAGTCAGCGCAACACCTAGTTTCTAACATTTCTTTAGTTGTATTATTGATAAAAATTTAAAGTTTTAGTATGGAACCTTACACGTCAGGTATGTATCCTCTTTTTCGAGTTAAATTAATTGTAATTACGGCTTGTTTTAAATGTAAAAAAATTAAACCGATTTCGCATTAAAATGATACAGAGGTTTTTGTAATATTAAAAAAACATTTAGAGATTTAGTATAGAATCCCGATGAATTCCGCAAGTATTTTAATTGATTTATAATAAGTAATTGTTGCACTTTATTGATATGATGTTATTTTTTGCCACTTTTTGCACTTTTTTATAATAACAGCACATTTCGAATAACCAAAAATGAAAAAAATATACACCAATTTTGTATCTTATTCTGTTTTTCCTTTTCTCGCATACCTAGGTACCAGCTCCAGCACTTTGTTCATGACAAAGCATCAATTAATAACGCTTATGAAGAGTTTCGGAAAAGAAAAATTGGAGGATCAGATTGATTTCCTGCAAAAAGAAATCATAAAACGGACAGGGTGTGTTGATGAGTTAGGAAAAAGTGTTACGTGTGTTAAAAATTTTATTCGGTTTAAATTTGATTATAAATCATGATGGGAATCAGCTCACTGGATGAAAGAAAGATTTCTCGATGTTAATAAAACGTGGCTTGATACATCCGTTTCTTTCATTCGCGCTACAAAAACATGTGGCGGTCGCCCGATGATTCCTTTTGAGGAGAGTACAGAAAGGGTGAAGCGGCAAAAGACGGTTAATCTGAGGAATTCTGCATCTCTGCCAGACTTACTCTACGCAACACAAATGGAACTTAGAGCTGCATGACAGGCAGATGCCTCAAAGTTGGTTCGAGGTATTTTATCTGTTCCAACAGGTTCAGGTAAATCTCATCAAACTTCCAGGGAGTCTTTTGGAAACGTGTTCATGTCAGCAGGAGATGCTTTAGCACTTTTAATAGAAGCGGACTTGCCTCCACATCAGTATAACGCTATTAAGTTGAAATCTAAAAACTTATATCCTTCGTATAAAACTGTACAGGCCTAAAAAAGACGATGTTATCCAGAGCCAGAAAATATACATGTCACGGATACTTTGGTATATGTTGATTTGCAGATCATGCTTAATCTCACGATTGAGCGTTTAATTATCACCCATCAAGATGTTGTTTTTACACTCAAACCCAAAGAATTAAATAATATGATATTATATTCCAAATGGGGAGTTGATGGAAATTCGGGGCACAGTTCACATAAACTGGCTTTTTTTGACGCAGATGTCGATGATGCAGCGGTTTTTATCACATCATTTGCCCCCTTTCGCCTAGTGTCTGGTGCCAAAATTATTTGGCAAAATCCAAGAGATGGTTCAACGAGGTATTGCAGACCTCTGAAAATAGAATTTATTAAGGAATGCACAGCAGTACCTTTGGAAGAGAAACGAAGGGTAGATGAAGAAATAAAAAATATTACCACAACCATAGTCAGACTAGATGGGCGCGTTATCGTAATCAAACATCATTTAATATTCGCAATGATTGATGGCAAAGTATGTAATGCTATCACACATACTTCTTCTACCCAAAAATGTTACATACGTGGTGTCACATCTAAACAATTGAATTATAATATATAGATGCATTGCTAACAAAATAAATAAAAACAGAAAATTTAGAATTCGGCATTTCGGTCTTGCACGGATGGATACGCTTTTTTTAGTGTCTTCTCCATTTGACGTACAAACTGCCTATAAAAGCTCGAGGGACAGACAAGGAAATCGTTGAAGAAACTAAGAAAAAAATTCAAGCTCAGTTCAAAGAAAAACTAGGTTTGATCGTGGACAAACCAAGCCGGGCTTTGGTAACACAAACGATGGAAATACCGCCAGGCGTTTTTTTTTAAATGCAGAGGTGTCTGCAGAAATAACCAATTTAGATGTAGAATTAATAAGAAAAATGCACGCCATTTTAATAGTTATATCATGTGGTCATGAAATTAGTGTGGAAAAATACCGGGAGTATGCGTTACATACAGCCAGATATTTTGAAGAAAAATATCCGTGGTGTAATATGCCACCCACACTTCACGAATATTTAATACACGGACCTGAAATAATAAAAACGTCAATATTGCCGATAGGTCAATTAACTGAAGAAGCGCAGGAAGCACGTAACAAAGATTTTTAAAAAGTTTAGGGAGTGCCACTCGAGGAAATCCAGCAGAACGAATTCAAACACGGATATTTTAAATTTTCTTTTACTCTCATCAGATCCTTTAATAACTAGTAAGAGGAAATTACCGAAAGAGAAACTAACTAGATTCCCCAAAGACGTTTTGGATCTGATAATACCTCCATCTACAGGGTCCTCCAGCCAAAGCGAAAATGATGAATCCGATGACAATGATGGTGTCTCAGAAATATCTGATAACGAGTAAAAAAAATATTGGTGTGTATTTATGAAGGGTAAAATCGACGTTCTTTCAAGAAACGTATATATTATGTAAAACTAAGCTGCATTTTACGTTATTAAAAATAATAAAAAATGACTTTAACGAGCATATAAAAATAATACAGTATTTGACACATAATTCATTGTTATTGGAAAAATAAAGTGTTAATATTCATGACATTGTCTCTTATTTTCATTAACCTACCTAATTACATATAATCCTTTGATTTATAGCTATATATATAGCTTCTATGAGTTAATGACACGTTTTCATATTTTGGCCCCACTGTGCGCCGTTAGAAAAATGTGGCGCAACGTTGTAATTAGTACGTTCGATTGGCAGACTTGTTCACACATAACTTGCGTTTAGTAATTTTAGACAGTTTTAAGGTGTTTTTTTAATTATACTGTGCTACGTTTTGCATATCTTTGCTTACAAATTTATAATTGACCTTATTAAAAGACGAGGTGGTCGATAAAATCAAGTGAATCAAGGGATACGCTGAAGCCATGATTCCAATTTTAAGGTTACAGCAGTAAGTGCTCCAGAAACAACTGACAACTGTGCGGATGCAAGGAAATATCACGGAAAATATTGTTAAAGACGTTGGAGTATTACAAAAACCTGACTTGATGAATGCACATTACTCAAGAAAATTATTCTGGGGACGTAAGAAAGAATTATTAAAATCAATTGACCGAAATGTATGTCAAAATATAATATAATTTCACAATGGTGAGTGATATGTTTTATTTATTTATCAATTCTTGCACCATGATGTGAAATTACACGTTAATTAAATAATACGAATGAAGACATCAGTTGATAAAATATCGATAACACCTTAGCAAGTCAAACTTCAAAAAACGAACATTTTTATCCGTTTTTTTTTTTTTTTTAATTTTCAATTGTTTCATGTGCCAACATTTTGTGATTACGTTAACTCGTTATAATTTCGCGTTTTAACTGTTTAAATTCACGAATCACCATCAACCACGTGGATTAATACTAATATTTTAAAGATTTTTTTTTAAATTATTATTATATTTTAAAATAATGTTTATTACTTTGTAAACATCACCAACTTTATTAAAACTTAAAATATGAAACGTTCGAATAATTCAAATATCCGTCAAAACTAACCACGTTCATGAAAAATTTGTTTAACCCTCTCGAACACAAATTGTTAATATTGATTTAAAAAAATATCTTTAGTGAAATTCATAGTGTTATTAGGACACAAAAAGAAAATACATTTAATTTTTTTTCATAAGTATATATTTTTCAGGTTTTTCAGAAGGGCCTCATATGAGGCTTATGTGTATTTAACGGTACATGTATTGACATTATAATATTAATATGGACATGTGAATTATTGCAAATGAACAACGCATTTACACTTAAAACATGTAATTCTAACTAACTAACTAACTAACCATCACGCCGTCTCTCCGAAAGGGTAGGCAGAAAGAATGGACTGTCACACTTTCTAAAGAGCTTAGTGACTCATTCTCCCCTGTAATACGTTCGGAAGGCTCCCATAATTCATCTTCGGATCCTTCAAAATCTTCATCGTCAGACTCTCACGCTAGATTGAAAATTTCAATAATTTCATTGTCAGTTAGAATTTTTTTTCCACTCATTTCTGTCCTAAAAATATGGATAAGAATTAAAAAGGATGAAGTTGCTCACCACCATTAATGTGAAAATGATACAGAACGGCACTACACTAATTATGCAACAATATGTAATTGTATAATAATAATAAAAAACATGAAGTAATGCAATGATTTTCATGACAATATTATTGTCCCAATATTACTTTCGTACTAGTAGGAGCATTTAGGCCTCATATGAGACCTCAAAGTATTTTGCTCAATACAAATAACATATAATGGTGAATCTGTATATGTTTATTTTTATGTAATGAAGACATATTCAGCTATATAATAAAATTTTTACTTACTCTGTTAATATACCTTTTGTTCATAAAAAAGCAAAAAAACTTCGAGACATTTCACAACTGTCAAAACAAAAGCAGTTACGCAGGGAACGGTTTCAAATATATCAACGACTCGTGCTGCACTCTGGCGGTAGACTCCAAAAACAACTTTAAGTGACCAAGAGAGTGTTAAAGTATATAACAGTAAACAAATTTTTATTATAAGATATGTTTTAACATTTTGGTGGCACTTTTAATTTCCATATTTTTGAGTCCTCATATGAGGGTTAAATGTTCGAGAGGGTTAAATATTTAATGAAAAAAAACTAACAAAACACTGATGAAGAGCTTCTGTGTCTGAAACAAGTATGTATTTAATTTTTTAAATTGAACTGTTTTTTAATTCAATTTTTTAAATTGAATTAAAAAACTTTTTTTTTATTTTACGAGACAGCTGTTTCGTCAACCTATGTTGACATCATCAGTTGTTACAATGAAAATACAATTGTGATACATAAAACAAAGTTTTTATTTATTTAACAGTTTATTATGTTAAAGTATTATAGTGTTTCGACCAAATCAATGGACTATTTAAAGTTAGTATTGTTTACAAAGTTATAAACATTACTCAATTAATTCACAACACAAAGTTATGGCGAATATATTTTAGAAGAAGGATTTTTTTTATTTTCTTTTTGAACATGTTTCCTTTCGCTTATATATTGATCCTACCTCTTCACTATATGTACGTTAATAATATAACAATTTACCTTTTTATAATCTAATTTGTATTAGCCTGGCGCCCTCGGCGCTCGGTTTATTGCCTGGCCGCTACGAAAGTCACGTTTCGGTCCCTATTGTGATAATTCTCGTTTTACTTGAAATTAATATGGACTAAACCCGGCCTGCTTTGTAACTTTCTGCATTTTCGTTACAATAATAAAGAAATCAACTTTACACATATGAACTATTTAGAAGCAGAGTATAATTTGGATTTACCAATGTACAACCGGAATTTTTCGAAATTCTTAAACACGTGGTTTTTATGATGTCCGGTTTTCAATTACTTGATTTTTGAACACTCATATGACACATTCACATAACTAACTAACTAACCATCACGCCATTTCCCCGGAGGGGTATGCAGAGAGGATGGATCGCCACAATTCTCTGTCCTGGCGTACCTCTCGGGATTCCTCTACATTTATACATCGTACCGTGCACGCACGTCGATTATTCCGACTTCGAATGTGGCCGCCTTTTAGTAATTGATTAATTTGGTCATGCCATGTTTTCCTCGGTCGTCCTCGGCTTCTTTTTCCACTCGCGCTGCTTGTGTATAACTTTTTAACCATTCTACTCTCATCCATTCGTTCCATATGTCCAAACCATCTCAGGGATCCTTTTTTAATTTTATCCATGATGCAGTCATCTGCCTTACATTTCTTTCTTATTTCATCATTCGGTATTCTATCATACAATGTTTTACACATTAACATTATTTTATTACTTCTTATCTAACCAACTAACCATTTCGCCTCTCCGAAGGGGTAGGCTGAAAGAATTGACCACCATACTTTTCTTTCTTGACACACTTCTCTTGATTCTTCAACATTCATACATCATGTCATGCAAGCACGTCGATTTCTCCGACTCCTCACGTGACCGAAATTCAATATTTGATTTATTTGATCGTACAATTTTGAAATGGCACTGTACATGTTTATCACTCCATTAGTAATATTCAATTGAAAAAGTAATTACTCCTAGATTCCACAGACAACAAGATTCAACATGTCACCTCACATGTGCCATACGACCGCAGCGACAAAGTCCTGTTGTCACATCAGAGTTGACGTACGTCCGTTAAGGGTTAATATAGGTTACGTTAGGTTAGGTTTTATTACCCGATTCAAATTTTCTTTTCTTTTTATTGATTCTCAAACTAAGCACTCCAAAAATATTCCAGATTCGTTCTGCATACCACTTGTTCTCTACTACAAAGCATTCTTTACGTTAGGTCACTCTTTGAAACTATTGTACCATATATTAATTTCTTATATAATACTTTTTTATATGGTTACATTTCCAATTACTTTGTTATAATGAAAAGGGAAACGGTACAGACGTGTCGTATTCCTATCACAATACATTTTTTGGGCACGGCGTTTGCTTTTTGAATGTATATTAAAATCCAGTTTTTTGTTATTGTGTTAAGACTGGCGTTTTCCAATACTAATAATAACACAATTGTTATTACGTTTCCGCATTTGTGGTCGCATTACGACCGCAGTGCTCGCCCATTCCAATAATCACTTACAAATCTCCAGAGTTTTTGGGTGACCCTGGCTGTTATTCTATAATATTTGATGCACTTTCTAGTACATAGAGAAAACATTGATTATAACACTTTTTTTGCTTTTCTTTTTTTCATTTAATTTTTTTTTTTTAAAACCCAATTGTGTTATATGGATACATTTTTAGATCTTAATATTAATTATGTTTTATTTCAGATATTATTTATATTGAGTTGTAGTGAGTCTCCTTGTGTCTTTTGGTAGTTCATTGTAAAGTTTTAGTCCATTGTTCAATATCCTTGATTGTCTTGTATTAGTTCATGCATTGGTAAGTGGTATCTGTCGCAGTTCCTGGTCCAGTGTCTGTGTATGTCTGAATTTTTAGTTAGTTTGTAGCTGCTGTCTGTTGTCTCTTCCATGGTCATTCTGTGTACAATTTTTAAGGTCTCATATTTGGTGATATGTCCATTTGTTTTGTTTGTCTGTAAACTTGTATGGTTGGGGTAAGGTAGTTAATGTTATATGCTAATTTTATTATTTCATAACATCGATTTTGTATGGACAAGAATATTAATCATTTTTCTTATTTAATTATTGTTTCTTGAACAATAATATAAAACTCCATATTAAATAAATAATACGCAGAAAAACGTCTGTTTTCTAGAAGTTTTATAATAGTTTATAGAAATGACATGTTTCGCTCTTAGGCATTATCAATTGTAGCGAAAATCAAGTGCGTTGTTATTTATGTATACGTTTCCAGTATTTTAAGGTTCTTTTAATAATTGTTAATAATGTTATATATTAAGCACCATCAAATGATTAATTAATACGAATGAAAACGTCAGTTTTATAGAAGTTTTATTACAATTTATTTGAATGACTTGTTTCGCCACACCATCTTAATGATAATTTCATTCTTTTGTTCATAACACTTACATTCGCACTGTATTATGATACTTTCATTCGACACAGATTTGTCATTTCATACATTCGTCTAAAATATCATTTTTTAAGCTTTAAAGTATCGTAAATACGTAATAAATGTTTGAATAACGTGACAGAGTGATGAAGTAATGAAATCCTTAATTATACTATTGAAAACGTCCTGTTGAATGGTGCACTTAAAGTTGTCATCGCAAAAAAAAAAACTATCCAAAAAATCTAGAATGGCAGTGCACAATGGTGTTCTTCTACCGACCCTTATGTATGGAAGCGAAGCATGGAACTGGCAAAAGAAGGATGAAAGTAGAATTAATGTGTGGATTCTCTGTTTATGATAGAGTGTCGAATGAAAATATAAGAAGTGAATGCGGTGCGAATGATGGTGTTATGAACAAAATAATGAAATGATTATTATGATGGTTGGACATATGGAAAGAATGAATGAAGAAAGAATGGTAAAAAAGTATATGTTAACGATGTAAATGCAACTAGAAATAGATGAAGACCGAGGAAAACTTGTCACCATCAATTAAATATTGAATGTCGGCCACGTGAGGAGTCAGAGAAATCGACGCGCGTGCATGAAACGATGTATGAATGTTGAGGAAGTGAGAGAAATATGTCAGGAAAGAAAAGTGTGGCAGTCCATTCTTTCTGCCTACCCCTTCGGCGAGACGGCGTGATGGTTAGTTAGTTAGAAAACGTCCTGTTTTTATGTTTTATTTTATTGTATTTTATGGAAATAACTTCTTTCGCCTTGCTAAGACATTACCGAACGTAAAAAAATCAGAAGTTTTCATTCGTATTAATTTTTGATTATGGAGTTTTATATCTTTGTTAAAAAACAACAAGTAAAAATTCCTTCTCGTGTATTTGCAAACTCCCGATGAAAGCGATGCTGGTTTCAAATCTCACCGCTGCACAGCCGTAAGTGGGCTGTCGCTATTATTCAATTTTCTCACATCTCACATTTCTCTCTCCATTCCCTCCGCCATCTAATCCCGCAGCACCTGCGTAATAAATAAACGACGTATCGGATTCAGCGATGTCGATTCCCATCTCCTCATCTCACGCCCGGCACTTCGCTCCTAGTTATTGCGGGGAAACTGTGCACCACGTCTCGGTACGTGCAATAAGTGCATACTCCCATCCGGGGTCGTAAATCATTCGCACGTGATGCTCTTATTTTACAGCAACAACATCAACAAATCACCACGCCGTTTCCCCGAAAGGGTAGGCAGAGAAAATCTACCTCCACACTACACTATCCTAATACACCTCTAGCTTCCTCCACATTTATACAGCGAGTCATACACGCACGTCGATTCTTTCGACTTCTAACATGGTCGACCTTTAAAATTTGATTCATTTGGTCATGCCATTTTTTTTCTCGGTCTTCCTCGACTCCGTACTCTATTCACATCGTTGACGTAGACTTTCTTAAACATTATCCATCTTTGTATACAATCTTTTTTCGTTCATACTAACTAACTAACTAACTAACCATCACGCCGTGTCTCCGGAGGGGTAGGCAAAAAAAATGTATCGCCACACTGTTCTGTCCTGACTTACTTCTCTCGATTACTCTACATTCATACATCTTGTCATGCACGCATGTCGATTTCTCCGACTCCACGTGACCGACATTTAATATTTGATTGATTTGATCGTGCCACATTTTTCTCGGTCTTCCTCTATTTCTAGCTTCGTTCACGTCGTTTACATATACCTTCCTCATCATTCTGTCTTCACTCATTCTTTCCATGTGTCCAAACCATCTTTACGACCCTTTCATTATTTTGTTCATAACACTTTCATTCGCATCGTATTAACTTCTTATACTTGCATTTGTCACTCTATCATGTATAGATTTACCACAGAATTGTCTTAGAGATTTCACCCTTCTTTTGCCAGTTCCATGCTTCACTTCCATACATAAGGGTCGGCACAAGAACACCATTACGCACTGCCATCTTAGCTTTTTTGGATAGGCTTTTGTTTCGTTCATACTGCTGTAAACATATTTTTAAGCATTCTTCATTCATCTATTCGTTCCATATGTCCAAACCATCTTAGTGACTACTTCTTAATTTTATTTAGGATTAATTCATCCGCCTTAAATTACTTTCTTACTTATTATTCGTTTGGTATTTTTTAATAAATTATTAATCTACACATTCTCTTTAGTGATCTTATTTCCACGGCATTCTTCCTACTTTCATCCATCTTCTTTATTTCTTTATTTTTTTTTTCTTATACACAAATGAGACATAACAAACGAACAACCTTTGGGCGACTCATTTGGAAACAAAAACGGTAAACAAAAATACACTAACCATATGAAAATCTCAGAAGAATCCCTATGTCGACTTTAGTGAGGCAGTACTCTTTCCAGAATTTGTATAATAATATATTTTTTATGAACACTGCCTCACTGACACTAAAAATGTTCAAATCCAGGACGATCAGATTCAACGTCAGAATTGCTCTTCCTACTGTATCGCAATTCTTCTGCCAGTATCTTTTGCCGAATCCAAGTTTCACTTTCATATATAAAGGTTGGCACTAGAGCTCCATTCTGCACCGCCCTTATGCATGACTCTTACTACATCTCTTCTCCGGTCTCAATCTAACGATTAGTCTGCAGCAAGGCGACGCATCTCCTCTTCCACTCCGCTCGGTCCTCGGCAACCCTCTTCAACTCCGCATAAGAGGTGCAGCCCATATCTCGGTAAATCCGGTCTAGGTACTCTTGGCGAGGTCGTCCTCTGCCAATCGATCCCTCGACCATTTCCGCCAACACATTATGCGGGAAACATTCGTATCGCAACACATGACCAATCAAACTGCTGAACATGATCGCTTCGGAGATCGATGTCCATCATATTCGTGAAAGTACATTCAGAAGGCAAATACTCTTGACTTTGGAGAGTATCTTGTATTACTAATGTCGAACCATCTCTCATGCGTTCCTGGTATTATATTTTTTTTATGTTTTACCTGTTCTCAATAGATGCCTTAAACTATAATTGATGTTTGTAATATGAGGCCGCCAGGGCAAGAGTAGTCTAACCCCAAATTTAGACAATGGAGATAAATGCGATTGAAAATTTGACGTTTTTTCTCCATTTTTTTTTAAAAAACTATATGGGTTAGGGTCTTCTTTAGTGATAAACATTGTTTGTTTGGTGAATGTCTTTAGAATAGTACTTGAAATATTGGGAAATATAAAGTTTAAGGATATTTTTTGATGGTTACTTATAAGAGACCACATTTGACTCCATATATAATATTTTGATTTTTTGTCAGAGAAAAATAAGTATTTATGGCGATATCTATGTTTCCACTTGGAAATGGTGGTTAGATTAATTTTTCTTTTATAGTAGGTCACAAATAGGTGTGGGTTAGACCAGAAACTCAATTTTAAAAAAAAATGTTGTTTAGACCACTCTTGTCCTAGTGGCCTCATATCTTTTGAGAAAATAAACTGTTTTGTTTTTATTTGATTTGATCTTACGCGCCTCTCCGCTATGGTGTTCAACACGTGCCTACATAAAAGTGGCTTATTATCCTAGTTTGTATTAATATAGAGAAATCTCGAGAGGTATGTGTAAGGACTGTTCATTTGACAGAGCGGTCCATCTCTCTGCCTACCTCTTTGGGGAAACGGCGTGATGGTTGGTGTAGTTTAGTATTTTTTAATGATCTTTTGTGAAATATGTCCGTAATTGTGTACTAATGATAAAAGGATATGATCCATTAAAATGCACATGAGCGTAACTATTTCACGGGACCTGCACATGGATGGCTCTCATTACATTCGGCCAAGTACCGAGCCGTGCTCTGGATTACGGCCGAATAGTACGATGAATGCGGGAGCGTTTCGGGACTACGATTTGTTTCCATTATGCCCTTTGTTGGGCGCCCTGTGTCGTCACAAAGTGCATTTCAATTGCGGTGAAATGAACTATGACCCTTTGATGGCGGTAGAATGTTTTTATTACGAATTCACATTGTCTCCTTTTGTACGTTTTGATGGGTACATTTACTTTTATTTTCTATGCATTTTAAATAAAGAAAGAGTATGTCGTGCCACCATCATTATGAATCAGGTTTGTGCTATGGTGTTGCTATCAATGTATATATTTTTTATTTATTTAATAAATTTAATAATTATTACGAATGCAAACGTCTGTTTTCAAGGAGATTTATTATATTTTATGGGAATGACATCTTTCGCCCTTGCTAATTATGCCCTAGCAAGACGAAACACCCCATTCACTTGAAATATTGTATAATTGAAACATTCAGAAAACGACAGTGTTCTTTGAATATTTAAGTTTTTCTCAAAATATTGTTTATGAAGAAAATAATTTTAAAAATCTAAAAATTGTTTTTAATCCACTAATGTTTGTGTCTTCTTCCGGTTTCAGCAGTTCGCTGCCATCTTCTGGTGTAAAATATAACAAATTTTCCAGAGGATGTCAGCGAGCTGCCGAAACCAGACGACGACACAGGCATTAGTGGTTTTTAACTAAGTATACATTTAAAAAAAAATTACGGGTTTTTTATTTCCATTAGTAACAATTAACTTCTACCACGAAATATCAAATAACAAAATTTAAAAAATATATTGTTTCTTCACATACTGACGCAATGTTTTTAATGCATAGAAATTTTGATTAACGTAAAAAAATAATGTTTGTTTCTACTTCATTACAAAATTTATGTTCCAATTATGAAATAAGATTAAAGAATATTCTGCAGCTAAGATGAACATATGAATAGGATATTCTTGTATAATGTACTATTTAGAATGTTGAGGGAGAGATATTTAAATGATTGAAGCAAAATAACCACTAATTAAAAAAAGAAACAAATGAAGCATGCAGTTTCGTTCTGTATGACATATGGAATGAAACTGCAAACTTTATTAGTTTTTTGTTGGTGTTATTTTGTGCCTATTTTATTAAACCATTCAAGGCCGTGCCACACTGTTTGAAACAAGCTCTCCACAAGGGTGACCTTGGTGGAATGTGGAGCCCCACATGTGGAATGCGTGTTTACAACAGTTTACAACACGCATACTATGCGCGTCCGTCCACAAAGTTTGTTGAAGGTCAAACGAATTTTGGTTTCAAACAAGTGTCTACACAGTTTTAAACCGCCGGTGGAGACCGATGTGGAGAGCTTGTTTAAAACAGTGTGGCACGGCCTTCAATGTAGAACTTTTGTTTTATTGGACCATCTTACGATCTGTATTGTACATAATTTACCCGAGTATGCTGTCATTTCGATCGATCGTAAACTGCACTAGTGTACCAGATATGTTTGTGCACATACAATTGGAGTCAGAACGGGTCGTTATTGTTCTTCGCTGATTGTTGTTTTTCGGTAAACGCATTCATTGTTCCCGCAGCTTCCGGAACAACTGTCACCGCGTTAGAAAAGGGTTATTATGTCCATCAGAAGCTTTCGATTCGGGGAGCTTAATTGCTTAGTGATTGTTATAATGTGATTGAAATAATCATCGCTATTGCCGCTCTACCAAAATGTGATTGCGGTCCATCCTCTCTGTTAGAGTTCTGGTCCCATCACTAATGAATGGAAGCGAAGCATGGAACTGACAGAAGAAGGATGAAAGCAGAATAAATGCGGTTGAGATGAGTGTGGTAGAACGATATACGACAGAATCTCAAATGCTGATATAAGAAAGGAATGTAGAGCGGAAGAAGGTATTATGTACAAAATTATGAAAGGAACGCTGCGTTGGTTCGGACATATGGAACGCATGGATGGAGAAAGAATGGTTAAGAAAGTATACGTTAATGATGTAAATGGGGTACGGAGTCGAGGAAGACCGAGGAAAACATGGCATGACCAAATTAATCTAATTTTAAATGTTGGTCATGTTAGAAATCGGAGGAATCGACGTGCCTGTATGACTCGTTATATGAATGTGGAGGAAGCTAGAAAGGTGTGCCAGGATAGAGTAGTGTGGCGGTCCATTCTCTCTGCCTACCCCTGCGGGGAAACGGCGTGATGATTTGTTTGTTTGTTTTGTATATATGCTACAATGTTGAACTACACTTCACATTTTTTAGTTCAATCTACACTAGCGCCATCTATTATGTTTGGATTAAGATATTCTCATATGCCTCGAACACCATATTCTGTTTCCAATTTGCGTCTTCGTCTCTGCCTACCCCTACGACGAAACGGCGTGATGGTTTTTGTTTGTTTGTTTCCTCTCTATTTCTTGATAGTTAAAACTAAGATGTATCAGCGAGCTTTCAACAGTCGTCGAATTGACGTGCAACGTGTCTTGAATGTATCTTTGAATCTTTCTTCTCCCGCGTACTATAATACAAACAGCTGTAAAAAGCTCATTACAATGCCACGCGGCACGTGAATATTTGCAATAGACTTAATTAATTCACGCCTGCAGCATAATTGACCCCGCATTATGGTGATCCGAGTGTGCGGTGAATGATGCATCCAATAACTTTCGCGTATCTTTTACGTGAATCACATTTATTTATTTTTTCACGAACAATGAAGTTAAACTCCGTATTAAATCATTAATACGATTGAAGACGTCTGTTTTCTAGAAGTTTTATTTTATTTTATGATAATGTCATATTTCATCTTGCTAAGGCATTATAAAATGTAAGCCAGGCGAAACATGTTATTCCCGTAAAAATAAAATGAAATAAAACAAATGCTTTCATTTATATTAATTATTGAATTACATTTGTCCATCATTTAAGAACTGGATCCAACGTAAATAATTTTTATTATATCAAGCACAGGTGTTTCCATTTTTGAGTTCGTTTTTCCTCCGATATGCTTTTACTTTAGGTTTACGAATTTCATGTTTTAAGTAGGAAATTGTTATCCTAATTGCTTTCAATTGTCCTCGTACTTCAATTGCTTTAAACTAAAAACCTTTTTTCCCCTATATTTTCTCAAGAATAAAAAATAATCTTATTTATTGTTTCTTGAACAATGATGTAAAACTCCATATTAAATAATTAATACGAATGAAAACGTCAGTTTTCTAGATGTTTTATTATATTTTATGGGAATGACATGTTTCACCCTTCTAAGACATTATCAACATTTGATAATGCCTTAGAAGGGCGAAACATGTCATTACCATAAAATATAATAAAACTTCTAGAAAACGAACGTTTTCATTCGTATTAATTAAATAATAAACTATTTTTCCACTATTTAATTAACATATATGAGAAATGCATTCCTTTTATCTCGTCCTATTTGATGCTGCAGTCGGTGTTAAAAAACAAATTTAAATTTCTCCTTTTCTTTTTTATATGCTTTGTATATAAAAAAAGAGAAATAAATCATCTACAACACAAAGTATGGCGAACATAGAACAAATTTAAATGTTTAAAAAAATATTTTTATTTTAGATAAACTTAAGGCTGTGGAATTCCATAATGACGATTTTTTTATGAATTAAAAATACTGTTTTTTTCACTTTTGAGTTTATTTTTCTCGACATGTTTCGAAGGCTTACACCTTCATCACCAGGAGAACGATATAAACTAAGTGTGTATTCCACAAAAGTGGAAAAAACAGTGTTTTAATTCATAAAAATTTGTCAAAAATATTTTATTCTTAAATATTTTGCTTTTCTTTTAATGTACTGTTTTATATGTTTTAGTTGGTTCTTAATAATCTTTAATTCATTATTACTAGTAAGAAACCCTCTCACAAAATATCACATTTTTTTTAGTTCATAAAAAGTACAATGATTTAGAATTGATTCAACTTTTACCATATAGTCCATCAAATTATGATAAGTATATAAAATACCCATTTCAATTCATGTAATTAATTCAGTGTTTTTTCTTTTTTGCAGCAAGTAAGTCCCGATCACCTTTTGCTTTCTCTTTTCGTACCCATCTTTAACTGCGGCCATCTTCCCATCGGTAAGTACTCGCATCTATTAATATTTGAATATGTACTCGTGCGCAAGTACCCGAGTATTCACGAAATGGAAAATGCGCCCACATTTTAATTTAAATGACAATTTTGTCATTGTTATGAAAAATGTCATTTCATTGTCATCGAAATGTTCGTGTGATGATTGTTAAATTGTTTTAAACTCTCTCACAATTATTCTTCATGTTCTACTGTTTTGTTACATTTTAACTCCATCATTTCCGACTTTTATATATACTCGTATGTCACAATTTCAAATATATTTTTCGAATATGAGTTTGTGTATTTGGGTAGTATGTTAACAAAATATGGGCGAGTGGAGAGGGATATTAAAAGAATGGTTGTGGCAGGCAACAAAGTAAATGGTGCACTTAAAGTTGTCATTGCGAACAAAAACATATTCAAAAGAGCTAAAATGGCAGTGCACAATGGTATACCCTTATATATGGAAGCGAAGCATGGAACTGGGAAAAGAAGGATGAAAGTATAATAAATGCAGTAGAAATGAGATCTCTTAGACAAATGTGTGAATATACTCTGTGTATGATAGAGTGTCGAATGAAAATATGTGTATACAACAGGTCTTTTGAACCTAATTACTCTATACGATTTGTGTTTGCATGTGATAGGTAGGTAATTTATCGCCATTTTATTGTTACGTGAATTCTATACCAGACCAAAGACAGTGTGACAATCACACTTCCATCGTCGGTAATAGATCCCGGGACCTTCGGTGTGGCAGTCTGAGCTCTTGCCACTCTGTCACGAAGGTCGTCAATAATGTATTAGTAATCGATTGAGAATAATAATTTTATTATTTGCCAAATTGAAATGAACCGCCAGAATCAATTTGCCTTTGGTGACACCGGTAGGAAGAGCAATTAGTCTGCTGAACGTGGGCTTCTCGATGATCGACGTCTCTTATATATTAGTGAAAGTACATTCAGAAGACAAATACTTTTGACTTTATAGAGTATCTTGTCTTCCTAATGTCAAATCATCTCTCAAGCGTTCCTGGTATTATGTTGTATGTTATGTATATAATATTTTACCTGTACTCAATAAATGCATTAAAAATATGTTTTTTGTAATGGCTGTTGAGTTAATAAACTGTTTGATTTGATTATTCTTTAACTTTGTGTAAGCTTATTGCTGTTAATAATTAACGTTAACATAAAGCGATCGCTTAACCCAACCAATGACAGGTCATAAGTTCTGTAAACGCCTCGACCACCATATTCTGTTTCCAAAAAACAATTTACATCTCCGTCTCTATTGAAATACAATCAATCCTTAAAAATGCATGGAGACGTCTATAAATTTTGTTATATTTAATAGGATTGACATGTTTCATCTTGCGAAGATTTATGAAATGAAATTTAATAATGCCTTTGTAAGGCGAAATATGACATTTCCATAAATTATAATAAAATACTTAAATAATAAATAGACTTTTCCATTCGTATTAATTATTTAATATGGAAGCTTTACATCATTGTTTCAGAAACGATACATTATAATATACGATACATTATAGATATTATCTAAGTTCATTTGAGTCGGTAGACGGTTCGAAAGGGTTAGTACTCAGATGTTATCATCAAATTGAAAACACGAATGCGTTTTTCACCCGACTAATTGCATCTATTGATGTGATTTTTTTGTAATTAGTTTTTGACGCTTTCTAATTTTTTTGTAGCTAAATCTCGCGTTTATTCATCAAAAATACACAATTTTTATGTCTCAATTTAATGCTTCACAATGTGGCCACACTCTCTTTTCTCGAAATGTGACCGAACCACACAAATTTTTGCTCCTTGATTATTTATTATGTTGTCATTCTTATTCTGCCACGCGTAAATCTTTCAAAGGACATTTCTTGAAGTCAGTTATTAATAGTCAGGTTGGATAAAAAATTAATTGAATACATTAACATGTAAGGGTTGGGGCAGGCAACAAAGTGAATGGTGCACTTGAATTTGTCATCGCAAACAAAAACCTATCCAAAAAAGCTAAAATGGCAGTGCACAATGGTGTTCTTGTACCGACCCTTATGTATGGAAGCGAAGCAAGGAACTGGCAAAAGAAGTATGAAAGTAGAATAATTGCAGTACAAATGAGATCTCTTAGACGAATGTTTGTTACTCTGTGTATGGAGTGTTGAATCAAAATATAAGAAGCGAATGTGGTGCGAATGATCATTAAGATGGTTTGGACACATGGAAAGAATGGTAAAAAAAGTATATATAAAAGATGTACATGGAACTAGAAATAGAGGAAGACCGAGGAAAACTTGGCACGATCAAATAAATCAAATTTTGAATATCGGCCACGTTAGGAGTCAGAAATCGACGCGCGTGAATGGCACGATGTATGAATGTTGAGGAAACGAGATAAATATGTCAGGAAAGAAAAGTGCGGCAGTCCATTCTTTCTGCCTACCCTTTCGGGAAGATGGCGTGATGGTTAGTTAGTTAGTTAAATTTACATACGAAATTCTTGATGAATTTGTTTGTAAGATACTATTCAATAATTTTGTTTTCAAAGATTTTTAATTTCCCTAATGCTTTCAGGTTGTTTGTTGCCTTAAAAACTCATAAATTTTCATTTTGCAGTTGTTTTTCTTCAAACAATTTTAAAGCACTGAAAACTTGGGCTAAACGCCAATTGAGAAGTGCAGGGTATGAAAGGTTTATACAATTGTTTGATTGTATGAAACATTTCGAGACTGAAAAACACAGTCTGATTAATTTACATCTCTTGTAAAACAAATTAAGACATAGGAGAATATGTTTTTTGTAGAAACTATTTGTTATGTTATAATTTCTGTTTTTTTGCACATTCGAAACTCTGTTCCTCATCATCTTTCTTATTCTTTCTATTAAAATTCTGCCATAGACTTTCCCAATATCACTCAAAATACTCATAGCTCTGTGGTTTCCACATTCCATACGCGACCCTTTGTATAGAGGCATGATTACTGCTCTACTCCAGTCGAGTGGGGTATATCCCTCCTCCAAGCATTGATTTTTATAAATTTCAATTTACAATATTATACCATACACATGGTGTTTTTATACCGACACTTATGTATGAATGCAGCAGAATAAGGAAGAAAGTAGAATAAATTCTGTGGAAATAGGATCTCTTAGACGAATGTGTTGAAAAACTGTATATGGTAGTGAAGAATGAAAATATAAGATATGATTGCGGTGCGGATGAATGGAGGAGTGAGGAGTCGGAGAAATCGACGTGCGTGCATGACACTATGTATGAATGTTCAGGAATCGAAAGAAGTATGTCAGGAAAGAAAAGTGTAGCAGTCCATTCTTTCTAACTACCCTTTCGGGGAGACGGCTTGATGGTTTAGTTAACTAGTTACAATACACCTGATGAATATTATGCCACAAATCTATTGCCTTTAATGTAATTAGAGTCAGTCAGTATCTAAAAATCAAACTAACAAATAGATTAGAAATTTATGTCTTGTATAATTATTTCCGCTATCAGAATGATAACATCGTTTCCACCTATTCTCTGACCGTTTGCCTTATGACGATTACAAGTTAATTTCATATCTAACTGTAATAAAATATTTTATGCCTCACAATATGTTTATATGCCCAGATTACCTTGCATACGTAGAAATGCAGGATGGAGCCACGTGGGCTCACGATTCGAGCTGGAGATGGGATCAGATCAGATCTCTATATTTCCATTTCTGCGAACCGGATCATGCATACACAATACAGTTGTAGGAGATACTCGATTAATGCCGTGATATGTTAAAAAAAAACTTTGTGTATAATTTTTCTTAGCGAGATAAGCATTATAATAACCGTTTCCTTCTACGCAAATGATTCAAAACTTGTTTTTTCCATTAAAGTATATTTTTCGTCCATTTCTGTAACTTCCATTTACGGCGCAATTTATTTTCAAAATTAATGTAAATATGTATTTTTTTAAGTAATATTATTATATAATTTAGCGACAATATTGAACTAAATAATAATTAAATAAAACGATGTTTTTAAACTACTTCCACTTTTGTCTTTATTTAGACAGTGACCGGTTTCGCCAAGCTCGCTGGCGTTGACAGACTGGTCGTAGTGATTATTGAACTAATTTTATTTTTTACAATTAATAAGAATGTATGTTTTTTAGAAGTTGCAATTTATTTTATGAGAATGACATGTTTCGCCTCGCTTAAGCATTATCAAATGTTTGATAATGTATTTGATAATACCCTAGCCAGGCAAACATTCATTCTCATAAAATGTAATAAAACTTCTAGAAAACAGACGTTTTTATTCGCCCCTATGATTAAATATGGAGTTTTACGCCATTGTTCAAGAAACAATTAAAAATATGCTTGAATTATTATTGATCTCAATGTGAACATTTAATTGTTTCTCGAACAGCAATATGTCATATTCATCTATATTAAATTAAATATGATTCATTTTATTTAATAACGGCCATGCTAGAGGGTGTTGGTCTTTTTGTCGCTGATAGATTTCTCAGACAGCGACAGCACATATTGTTTTACCTACCGGCCACCAGTACCAATCTGCCTCTGGTGACACCGGTGGGAAGAGCAATTATTCTGCTGAACGTGGTCTCCTAGGAGATCGACATCTTTCATATTAGTGAAGGTACGTTCAGGGGACAAATACTCTTGACTTTAGAAAGTATCTTGTCTTCCTAATGTCGAACCATCTCTAACGTGTTACTGGTATTATGTTGTATTTTTATAATATTTTACCTGTAATCAATAGATACCTTAAACATTTTTCTGTTTGTAATGTCTTTTGAGTTAATAATAAACTGTTTTGATTTGATTTGATAACAAAGTAAAGATTTTATTGAAAAATGTATTTTATAGTTTGTCTGCTTGCTGCGTGAATCTTTCGATGATACGAAACATCATGCTATCACCGAATTAACGCATATCACGAACTTATTTCAGCATTCGCCGTGAGACGCAGATTAAATCTGGTTTATATTACACGAGCTCAGCCCGCCCAACTACGAACATGTTAATATGAAGTTATTAATTATTTATTAAGTTGCACTTAGCCTGGCCTCTGCAATTATTCAGTCAGTGATCGCTATCTATTCCTTAATCATTGTGTAGCATTGTGTAGTGAAATAGATTGCTGTCTTTTTGTTCCAGTGTATGTTTTTCTTATAAATTTAACATATGCGAAATTAATATATTCTCAAATAAGTCAAGAGGAAGAGTCGGAGAAAATGAACGGCCACACTACTGTTTCCTGGCAAACCTCTTTAGATTCATATATATTCTTACATTTATTTTACAAGAGATCTTATTTCTAATGCATTTATTCTACTTTCATCCTTCTTTTGCCAGTTCCATGCTTCGCTTCCATACATAAGACTATGATCACTTAGACGAATGTGTGGATACTCTGTGTATGATAGAGTGTTGAATGAAAATATACGAACTGAATGCGGTGCGAATGATAGTGTCATGAACAAAATAATGAAAGGATCATTAAGATGTTTTGGACATATGGAAAGAATGAATGAAGAAAGAATGGTAAAAAAAGTATATGTTAACGATGTAAATGGAACCAGAAATAGACGAAGACCTAGGAAAACGTGGCGCGATCCATAAATCAAATATTGAATGTCGGCCATGTGAGGAGGAGTCAGAGAAATCGACGCACGTATGAATGTTGAGGAAGATGTTAAGATTCAAGGCTATTTTTATCGTGACGTGTCGGTATCGGCTGATGACTGTCCAGTGTAAATGGACCTTTAGTATGTTGTTTGTTAAATTTTAGCGTATTATTCGTGCTGAGACGGCAATCAGCTGCTTTATAGAACGGAAACATCTCGGCCGTCCTCTTAAATCTGGAGTGTTTAGTCTAAATGTTAAGCGCGCTTTACGACGCCCCGGCGCCTGTGTAAATGAGACAACAGAGATGTTGTTTACTGTTTGCTAATGCCTTTTGTGTACAGAGAACTACCGCTCACAGCCTCGCCGCAGGACTTTCTCTGCTGCTCTCATTGAAAGATACATTTACAAGACGGTGGATCACCTTTTTCACAGCATCATAAACTCTTTGCAACCTTCAACACGTTTCGTGATGAGACGTATAGCATTCTTGGCACCCATCTTGCGTCGACCTTTGACATTTGAAGGTGATGACGACCTTCGTGGCAGAGTGGCAAAAACTCTGACTGCCATACCGACGATGGTAGTGTGATTGTCACACTGTCTTTGATCTCGTGTCGAATTTACGTGACAATAAAATTGCTATAGATTAGCCACCTATCGCATGTCACGAGAATTAATATAATAGTTAAGGTTCCAAACAAACGCAGCAATCATATCATATTTTTTTTCATCCACGCATGTAGGTACAAACCAACGCAGTGATCATATCATATTTTTTTCCACTCTACATTAGAAATTCTGCCTTATATCGTTTAACACACATACCTCTTAGGGATCTCATTTCTACCGCATTTATTCTGCTCTCATCCTTCTGTCAATTCCATGATTCACTTTTATAAATTAGGGTTGGTACTACGAGTACAATACTTTATTTCATTAATTCAAATGAAAAAATCTGTTTTGTAGAAGTTTTATTATACAATATTGTATTTTATGGGAAAGACCTTTTTCGCCTTGTAAGGCATTATTTATCAAATGTTGACATCGACGAATTTTTTTGAACATCAAGTCTAGTTCATGTTTTATTTTGTTTCACGGGATTAAAATATTTTGCCTAGGTAAGGTTTTATCAAATGTTGAATATTGGAAACGCTTGTTTTTTAAATAAAATTAGATTGTAAAATGTAAGGGTGATTGTCATTATGATGTAAAAATATGTATATATCATATAATGAATAATATTTTAATGCTGTATGTTAACTTACTTAGTATAAATCAAAATGTTTTATGTCAGAAGTTTTCCGCCGTTATAATACTCGTATGCTTGGAAAATGGTTGCGTTCAAACCGCTCATAAGATTACGCGTATCTTTTGACAATAGATTGATGGTTTTTTATTATACCATAAACGCTCGCATCTCAATCCGAGGTAGGAGAAAGCTGAGAAGGATAGATCGGAATGGAATTATTTATTTCCCAATAGTTTTTGTAACCTTTGTTTTGTTTAGCCATTTAGCCCGTAATGCTAGGGAATTACTCTCGGTTCGATCTGCCCGCACTTCGCCCTTTACCTCTTTGTATTCTCTCTCCTATGAATAATGGTCGCGCTAATGTATCATTAGGCTTATCCCCGGGATGGCTGCGCACACCCGCTTTCACATATTTTCAAAAGATTATGCTACCATCGCTTTTCTAAGCATTTCATTACAACCATTGAGGGTAACATTGGACCAAATTTTATTTTGTTGGTTAAAATTAAATCATATCAAACAAATAATTAATATTGTGTTTTTACCACATTTTTTTTTTACCATTTTACCACGAACTCTAAATTAATTAAAAGAAAACTACTCTCATTACGGAATAAATGAAATAATTTTTTTAAACTACCAACCATTTATATTCGTGTATTATGGAAACAATTGTTCTAATGTATGGAAGTGAAGTCTGGAACTGGCAACAGAATGATGAAAGTTGAATAAATGCAGTAGAAATAAGATCTCTTAGACGAATCTTTACATATTCTGTGTATGATAGTGTCAAATGAAAATATAAGAAGTGAATGCAGTGCGAATGAAAGTGTTATGAACAAAATAATGAAAGGATCTTGGACACACGGAAATAAAATATGAAGAAAGAATGTTAAAAAAAATTATATGTTAACGATGTAGACGGAATTAGAAGTTGAGGAAGATCGAGGAAAACGTGGCACGTTCAAATCAATCAAATTTTGAATGTCGGCCACGCGAGGAGTCGGAGAAATCGACACACGTTCATGAAACGGTGTATGAATGTTGAGGAATAGAGAGAAGTATGTCAGGAAAGAGTAATGTGGCGGTCCATTCTTTCTACTTGCCCCTCCGGCGAGACGGCGTGATGGGTTATTAGATGGTTAGTTTTACTATGTAAAACATTATTGTCATAATATCTGTGATACATTATTGTTATAATACAAATAGTTAAATTAATTAATTTTATTTGGGAGAATATAGAGTTTGTAGAATGAGAAATTTTCATAGAAATTTAAATAAACAAAAAAATACATATCTTCAGATTATGTCCAAAGTTGGCCGATTTAATTCCACTCTCCGTACGGAGTACAAAAATATGCATAAACAGCTATTGCAGTATGTGATAAGTTTGATGGGAGCCTTTATAATTAATGAAAATTCTGGATTATTTCATTTTAATTATTAACAGATTCACCACTTTATTCCGATTATCATTTGTATGAATAATTTATGTAACTAGCTTATTTGAATATCCCTTGCATCGCAGATCAACAATTTAAAGTTGTTAATGTGAACTTGTATGAAGCACTTAAAAAGAATTTTAACACCACTTTATTTGTTTTAAGAAACGACCAATTTCGCGTCCACCGGAGCTTCAGAGTTACAAAACAAACTGTTTGTATGTTTTGTAACCGTATTAAATGATAAAGTAAAATCTTCGATTTATCATTTAATACTGTTTTCGATAAATGTCGATAATCTGTTTTAAGTTTTTGTTTTAGATCTCAGTTTACCGCTCCATGAAGATGGAGACTTTAGTTTTGAGCAAAATATTTTGAATTTAGAATGTGTTTACTGGCACAAAAAAAATCAATTCAATTACGGCTTGATCTATGAGATCTTCATTATTGTAAAGATTTATGACTTGCCTTTTTATCTGTACGCGGTGTTAAGAATACATATATTCCTTATATTGTATCTAATGTAACGATTATACTTGTGAAACAATACTAAGGTTGGTCCCATCGGCTCGTGATCTCTACATTGCTCACATTCCAATACCAAACAATACTTTTATCTACATTCAACTTTACACATTCGTCAGAGGCTCATTTGTTTTAATAAAAATATTAAAGTAATTAAGTACTTGCATATTTTTTTCATTTATAAAGACTTACCCCAAGGATCTTAATCAACGGTATTAGAATTTATTTTACAATCTTCAATAACTAACTTACTAACTATCCATCACGCCGTCTCTCCGACGGGGTAGGCAGAAAGAATATACTGCCACGCTTTTCTTTCCTGACATATTTCTCTCGGTGATCACATATCTACTGCATTTTTCCTACTTTAATCCTTCTTTCGCCAGCTCTAAGCTTTACTTCCATACATAAGAGTTGGCACTAGAACTCCTAAAGGATTTGATATTTTACGAATTTTGTGTTTGTCAACTGTGTCGCCGAATTTCATAAGGTGATGGCGTCAGTAGAATTAGAATTAAGCATACAAACGTCTATAACAGAGTTAAAATAACACAATATAAAAAAAATGTTACATAAATAGACATATTTTTTTTTTACAAATTTGAGTCCTTTTGAAAACGCACTTTTTTTGGATCATTAACCTGGTTAAGGAGTAAAAATTGTGAAAATGAAAAGGAGTAAGTTTATAACGGTGTCACCAGTCTATCGATGCCAACGAGCCTGTCGAAACCGGTAGCTGTCGAAATAAAGATAAAAGTGGATGTAGTCAATAACATCGTTTTATTTAATTATTTTTATCATAGATATCAGTTGAATCATTTGATTATCTTAAAAATAATTATTTTACTCTAAAATTACCTTGTATTCCTCAAGTATTGTTAAACTTTACTTGTCTATTTATTATTGTGTAACAGATATGTATATTCCATCTCGAACAAGTTATTACCGTTAACTTTTTTCTTTTCTATAATCGATTCACAAACATCTATTATTTACTTTGTAAAAGTATAGCAAATTGAAAAAAATATTGTAGAGTATTTTTACTTTCAAAAAACTTTTACTTCTTTATACGTGAGCAATGGTTGTTCATAACAGATTCTGTACGCACCTGGTGACATTCAATACTTCGTCGGTGGTCGGTTAAAAAAATATTGTCAGCGGTGTAAACCGAAATTTAAGTGAATCGCAAGTAACAATTTTTATAAAAATGATTTTTATAACTAGGCACGTACTTTCAATTCACTTTTATCTTTTTTTTGTTGCAGTTTTTCTGTTTCTTTAATTTTCTCGGATTTTGTATTTTTCCTTAATAATTCATAATTGCAAGAACCATATAAATATTGTTTCATGGATCTTTTCTCGATTAAAATCAGTGTTTAAAATTAATTGATGTTAAAAAAATAACGCAGGAAGTTAATGCCAGAAGTTCATAAAGAACACTTGATGAAAACGTTCGTTTTCTAAAAATTTATAGAAATCTGTCTTTTTCTAGAAGTTTCTAGAAAATGGGATGTTTTCATTAATATTAAATAGTTTATGTAGAGTTTTCCCATACATCATTGTTTTAAAAATAGGTTCGGTTTGTTTCTGTTAGCTTTGATTTATCTATAAACTATTATTTATTGTTTCTTGAACAATGGTGTCAAGTTTTCTTATATTTTATGGGAATGACATGTTTCGCCCTTCCAAGGCATTATCAAATATAACATTTGATAATGCCTTAGAAGGGCGAAACATGCCATTCCCACAAAATATAATAAAACTTCTAGAAAACTGACGTTTTTATTTGCATTAATTATATATACTATTAATTGAAATATTTACTTTCACAAACTACTTATCGATATTTTAATATACACTACATTATTTTGTAAAATTTATATATATTTTTTTCGAAAATATAATTTTTACGTGGGTTTTGGCTTTTGAACCTTTTTGAAATATGTTGTTTTAAGAATACATGTTGCATATATATTTAAATTTATACGAATTATAACGTCTGTTTTCTAGAACATATATTATATTTAAGGGGAATGACATGTTTCGCCTTGCTAAGAAATTATAAAATCGAAAATCAATCCTGCTGTGGTTTATATACCCGAGTTAAAGGAGCAGAATACGATTATTATTACCTTTTTTCTCTTTTTTTTCTTTGTTCATTTCTTTACATCAGATATATGTCCTTTACATCGGTTCGGGAAGCGACCTGCTTATTGTTTATTTTTCTCCACAGGTCTCCAACTGAGACTCACTTTAGCTTGTTAATACATTTGCTAATTAATGTGGTTGGCCTTTGATCTTAAGTGAATTCCGTCGCATAAGGAAATTTCGAGCAATGCCCTCTACTTACTGTGATGTGATGATTTCACCGTCTGTCAATTTTCGTATAAACATCTTTATTTTAATAACACGAAATAGTAGGTACCTACATGACAAAAATCAGCTTTCACTTCTTTACTGAATCTTTAATCATAATGCATAACTCCATATATAATATTTAATATTGATTCGATAACCCATTCTTTCGGTGGAACCACTATGAAATTTCAGTATCATTAACTGATTAATTTGATATAAACTTTTCATATTACGATTTAATTTTGATGACATTATCCCTTGTTCTTCTTCTTCTTCTTTTGATAGATCTGACGATCTGTGACACAGAAATCATATCTCGTCGGATGATGAGATCCAGCTGTCCCTCCATCTCTTAGGCAGTCTTCCAGGTGGGCGGTGTCCGGAACGGATTTCATAGGCGTTATCCCGATAATTAAAATCAACGTTGGTTGCAACACCTTATGATGATATCATCGGTTAGTGTTTTATTCCACTTGATTTTTCGGTTCAACCGGTTTCGGCAACTTTCTGCCATCTTCTGATGGTTTTAAATACATATTTTAATTTACCAGACGGTGGCAGAGAGCTGCCAAAACCAGTCGAATCTTAAAATCAAGTGGAATAAAACAAACGTAATTAAAAATTTTAAAAGTAATTTTCATAATTTACAATGAACTTCTACCAAGAACTCTCAATCAACAACATTGTCAACAATCAGTTTTTGTGATTTATGATACTTACAATGGTGTTCTTGTACCGACCCTTATGTATGGAAGCGAAGCATGAAACTAGAATAAATGCAGTAGAAATGAGATCTCTTAGACGAATGTTTGTATACTCTGTGTATGATAGAGTGTCGAATGAAAATATAAATAGTGAATGCGGTGCAAATGATGGTGTTATGAACAAAATAATGAAAGGATCATAAAGATGGTTTCAATGGAAAGAATGAATGAAGAAAGAATGGTTAAAAAGTACATGTTAACGATGTAAATAGGACTAGAAATAGAAGACCAAGGCAAACGTGACAAGATCAAATAAATCAAATATTGAATGTCGGCTACGTGAGGAGTCAGAGAAATCGACCCGCGTGCATGAATGTTGAGGAAGCGAGAGAAATATGCCAGGAAAGAAAAGTATGGCAGTCCATTCTTTCTGCCTACACCTTCGGGGAGACTGCGTGATGGTTAGTTAGTTGAATATTTTTAAGGTTTCAATGGTTTTGATTCGATTGTTTCTTTTTTGTAACGAAATCATCTCATTTGAATGTTTCAATGTCTCTAGTTTTTTTGTATTTTTATTCCAAGACGTTTGTTTAATACGCATTATCTTGTATGTTTATTTTGTATGTACCGTTTGTGTACATACATCAGTATGAGTCGCCAATAATTTTCAATTAGTTTTGATCGCATTGGTCTCAGTCTAATTGTTGTTTCACGGACAATTACATTATTGACCCGAGTATTAAATTACTCGATACCTTATTGGGACTTTTTAAATTAAAATTTATCACTGCCGTGGGACGAATTAATATAGACGCTCTACTACTCGAGTCTAAACCTGTCAACAATAATATACATGTATGTATGTATTAATTATTTAAAACGACTTTTTTATTTTATTATTTCGACAGCGACCGGTTTCGCCAGGCTAGCTGGCATCTACAGACTGGTAACTCTGTCACAAACTTACCCCTTATATACATGCAGATCAGGCGTAATACACAAGATTCTATACGAAAATAATATTAAATTCATTATGTAAAATTAAAATTTTGATGTAAATGACATTTTGAATTCAGTAAACTTTACACATTTAAAAAAAATATAATATTATTTTTGTATAAAATCTTGTTTACTACCCCTGGTCTGTATGTATATAAATTTCAACCTAATATCAGAATTTGAGACTTTGTCGTTCATCGTTAAACACACATTCCTCTAAGGGATCTCATTTCTACCGCATTTAGTCTGCTCTCATCCTTTTTCATATAATTAGGTATATTAAATAGTCCATTGTTTTGGCTGAAACACCATGATACCTTAACATTTTTAACTGTTAAATTAAATAACTTTGTTTTTTGTATCACAATTGTATTTTATTTTACGCGACAGCTGTTTCATCAACCTATGTTGACATCATCAGGTGTTACAATAATATATCACGAAAATTCGATATTTGATATATTATTATAATACCTGATGATGTCAACATAGGTTGATGAAACAGCTGTGGCGTAAAACAAAATACAATTGTGATACAAAAAACAATGTTATTTATTTTAACAGTTTAAAATTAGGTGTATGAAATAATGCTAAAACTGTGTTACTGATTTACATTATTAGATTTTTTTCACGAATTTTTATCTATAGTCAAATGTAAATTCATACACTAATTGTAAACAGTCAGATATTCCCGTAATCTCGTTTAAAAATACGACGCAATTATCATAATGATAGCGTTAGTGTGTTTCCGGAAAACTGTGTACCTCATAGTGATTCAAACTCGTTCAAGTGGAAATCTGAATCCTAAATTATTTAGCTCTGTGTTCTTGGAATATGATGGTTGAATCAACGACGGCTTCTGTTTTTCTATCTGATTCGTCACTTCAATGATTTTATACCGAAATTCATCATCGAATTTGACGATCGTTTTTACTTGTGTTTTGTAGATCACGTTTAAGTTTTGTTTTATGAGTAAGATATTTGATTTTAATAATGCTTGAATCACAGTCATTTTATTGTCTTTCCGGCAACTCATTGCAGGTCATAGACATCTCATTGTTACACTTGTGACTACTGCACTTGTCATAATTAATGACTTGTATTTGCGTTATTCGTTTATTGCTCCCGGTGAATAGTATGTGTTTAGAATGGTCGTAATCCTGCTGTTATTGTACTTCGCAACACGAAAATCCATGTTTAACGTCTGACGATATAAATTTTGCTAATCCAATCTGCCTTCAACAATTTGTCCTAGGGGGAAGATTTTTACCTAACTAACCAACTAACGATCACGCCGTTTCCCCGAAGGGGTAGGCATAAATAATGGACTGCCACACTTTTCTTTCCTGACATATTTCTCTCGCTTCCTCAACATTCATTCATCGTATCATGCACGCGCGTTGATTTCTCTGACTCCTTACATAGCAGATTTTTATAAATTTTTCAGTATTTTTTTCAACCTGTATAAAATCAATATGTTCATATGGAGTTGGTCAAATTACAATTAATATTATGAATTAACGTTACCTTTAACAAAAAATAAGTTAAATAGTCAATTGTTTTGGCCGAAACACTATGATACTTCAACATTATAACTGTTAAAATTTAAAACCCTGTTATAATATCAATTTTTTTATTTATTTACTGAGTGTGTCGCGACAGCTGTTTCGCCAACCGATGTTGGAGTTTTGTAATACCTGATGATGCCAAAATCGGTTGGCGAAACAGCTGTCGCGACACTCGGCGAATAAAAAGAAATTGTGATATTATAACAGTGTTTTAAATTTCAACAGTTAAAATTAATCCATTGTTTTGGCCGAAACACTATGATACTTTAACATTTTAAACTGTTAAATGAAATAACTTTGTTTTTTGTATCACAATTGTATTTTATTTTACGCGACAGCTGTTTCATCATCCTAAAAATAAAATACAATTATGATACAAAAAACAAAGTTATTTAATTTAACAGTTTAAAAAGTAAAAAAACAAGTTTATATCGTTCTCCCGATTATTCTTTATATACCGAGAAGATATGATTCAACTAACTAAGCATCACGTCGTGTGCCCAAAAGGGCAGGCAGAAAGAATGGACAGCCACATTGCACTCTATTTTCCCCTCGTGACTTCTGCAACTATACTGCAACTTTTGTGATAGTTAACGTACATATTTGGACTAAACTTTGTTTCTTAGTACGATTGGACATTGTTCTTGCCCCATACCAGTTAAACATTTCCGCAATTAGGCGAACGTTGCATGAAAGGGACAAGATAATAACTGCTATCATCACCTATCCGTGTCTGTCTGTGCGCTATCCCGTAATAACAACCATACAATGTCCTATGTATTCACTCATCTTGATATAGCATTTTTGCACTGACATCTCGTTTTATTACAATATTTCAAGCTTACGAAATCTTTTGTTGGTTTTTATTTTATTAAATAATCATAAGTGTTAATACGAATGAAAACGTCAGTTTTTTAGAAGTTTTATTATATTTTATGGGAATGACATGTTTCGCCCTTCTAAGGCATTATCAAATGTCATTTGATAATGCCTTAGATTTTGATACATTTGATAATGCCTTAGAAGGGCGAAACACGTCATTCCCATTAAATATAATAAAACTTCTAGAAAAGTGACGTTTTCATTTGTATGAATTATTTAATATGGAGTTTTACATCATTTTTCAAGAAACAATAAATCGTAAGTGTTGGAATGATGATTAAATTAACTAACTAACCTACACTCCTTCTCCCCGGAGAAGTAGGCATAAATAATGGATCGCCACACTGTTCGTGTTTAACATACTTCTCTCGTTTCCTCAACATTCATAGATCATGTCACGCACGCATGTCGATTTCTCCGAATTCTTACGTGACCGATATTTAATATTTGATTGATTTGATCGTACCACGTTTTCCTCGGTCTTCCACTATTTATAGCTCCGTTAACCAGACCAACGCAAGAGAGCACGAGTGAAAAATGTAGTAAAACTTCTTGAAAACAGACGTATACGTTCGTATTAATTATTTAAGGGGTTAGGGGCAGTCAGAGGTATGAAAAACAAATATTTTCTTTTATTTAATTTATTTTATAAAACCAACGATATTAAATTTTTATATTATGTTTTAACTTGATTTGACCAAAATTTGAGTAAAAAACATTAATTATATAATTTATGAAGTTATCGCCATATTTGTTGGAATCTGTTCCATAAGTGGTGCTTTGCGGTAATCATTACAACTTCTTACAGGTTCATCTAAAATCATTCAAATTATACAAAAAATAATAGTAAATCTAGTGCCTGATCGAAGCTTTTTTAAAAAAAATTGTATTGAAAATAAATAAAACGCCGGCTTCCGATAATTTACTTACGGATTTTGAAGGAAAATTGTAACCGTTGATTGTTTATAAAAAATAGAAGTTTTTAAATTAATATTTTATTTATTTGAATGATTTAAGATGAACCTGTAAGAAGTTATAATGATACCGCATTATGGAACGGAGTCCAACAGATATGGCGAAAACTTCATATACAATTTATAATTTTTTTTCAAATTTGGGTCAAATCAAGTTAAAACATCATATAATAATTTGTATTGTTAGTTTTATAAAATACAATTTTGTTCATACCTTTGACTGCCCATTACCCCTTAATATGAAGTTTTACATGATCGTTCAAGAAACAACGAATACTTCTTATATATTTGAAACATAAATGAAACATTTATCTTTTGGTAGAATTATTATGTCCAGTTGAAGTGTAGTCTGCATTACTATTATAATATATCCATCGGAAGTGGATTCCTTTTGTGGAGTTCGAATGTAGTTCTCAGCGCATACTCATTGTTTCAGATTATTTCCACGCAATCCAGTCCCGCGCACAATGGGCCGATATTATTGCTATTTGTCCCATTGTATGAAGTATAGCACTTGACATTGCAATTGAAATTATAGCCGCTATTATCCGAACGCTTTTCCGATCTATAACGGGCTATATTCCGAGCGGATGGATTACTAAATGAAAGAAGAATTTACTAGGCTGACTTTCACTACAAGCAATGATATGTAATTACACCTCACGTTATCAGCTTTAGGGCTAATACTCTTGATTCATCTGATAAAACGGATTTCATTTTGTCATTTTGAAACGTTCTTAAGAATTAGTATTCTTGGACTCAGATCTTCTGGCATACAGATGTTCAGCTCTATTGGCTATTTATTCTGTCTGTTGGAAATGTGATTTTTTATTTATTTTTATATTGGGGATAGACATGTGGCCCGGTGTGCTCCTCTGAAAGACGGCGAAGAGGGATTTAGGGTTTATGCTAAAGTACTAAATTTTTCTCAGTAAATTGAGACAGAATTTCTTAGGAAATTAATAAAATGTTCGATCTTATTATTTTAAAAAAGAGAGTAAGAGAAAAGTAGGAATCACACATTCTTTAAATAAAAAACTAACTAACCATCACGCCGTCTCTCCGAAGGGGTAGGCAGAAATAATGGACTGCAAGGTTTTCCTCGGACTTCCTCTATTTCTGGTTCCATTTACATCGTTAACATATACATTTTTTTACCATTCTTTCTTCATTCATTCTTTCCATATGCCCAAACCATCTTAATGATCCTTTCATTATTTTGTTCATAACACCATCACACCGCGTCTCCCGCGGGGCGAAAAGAGAAGGATGGAGTGCCGCATCAATAAAAGTGTGACAGTTCATTCTTTCTGCCTACCCTTTCGGGGAGACGGCGTGATGGTTAGTTAGTTAACACCATCATTCGCACCGCATTCACTTCTTATATTTTCATTCGACACTATCATATACAGAGTATCCACACATTTGTCTAAGAGATCACATTTCTACTTCATTTATTCTACTTTCATCCTTCTTTTGCCAGTTCCATGCTTCGCTTCCATACATAAGGGTTGGTAGAAGACCGAGGAAAATGTGGCAAAAAATCTAATAAATCAAATATTGAATGTCGGCCATGTGAGGAATCGGGGAAATCTACGTGCGTACATGACACGGTGTATGAATGTTGAAGAAGTGAGAAAATTATGTCAGGAAAGAAATGTCTTGCAGTCCCTCATTTTGTCTAGCCCTTCGGGAAGAAGGCGTGATGGTAAGTTAGTTAGTTTTACATTTAAAAAAATCTTTATTTTTTAACTAACTAACTAACCATTACGCCGTCTCCCCGAAGCGGTAGGCAGAAATAATGGACTGCCACACTTTTCTTTCCTGACATATTTCGCTCGCATCCTCAACATTCATACATCGTGTCATGCACGTGCGTCGATTTCTATGACTCCTCACATGGCCGACATTGAATATAATTTTATACATGCACAATACGACCTTCGTGGCCTGGCATCGACAGACTAGTCTACCGAGTCTGTCAATGCCAGCGAGCCTGGCGAAACCGGTCACTGTCGAAATAAACACAAAAGTGGGAGTAGTTAAAAACATCCTTTTATTTAATTATTATTTTAATTTAATTATTATTGGTTTTAAGTGCCTAATTACTGCCAAATAAAAAAAGTGGATACGTGGAACATTAATTAAATCATATAACAGCTAATTTAAAAACGGTGGATACGTGTAACATAAATTAAATAAACACAAAAGTCCGGATCGTCCATGTCAACATGTGCAACATCGGAAAAACATTATGTGTTATTACATTATGTGCTAAATTTAAAAAATGGTGGATTCGTGGAACATAAATTAAATAGACAATATGTGCACCATCTAAAAAGAACATTTTGTGTTAAATTATTTTTATTTTGTTATTTTATTTTATATCATTGTATTTTATATTATTTGTTTTAGATTTATTTTGTGGGTGTTGGAAGATCGAAGTGTGCGCAGGAGATGCCTATTGGTGGCGATGAGGTTCGCAACCCATCACACCGCGTCTCCCGCGGGGCGAAAAGAGAAGGATGGAGTGCCGCATCGGTTAAAGTGTGACAGTCCATTCTTTCTGCCTACCCTTTCGGGGAGACGGCGTGATGGTTAGTTAGTTAGTTAGTTATTTAAAATGAATTTCCATCAAGAGATTTCAGTAAAATCCTAGGATTATCAGCTTTGTGTTTTTTTTTTTTTTGCATAAGAGGTTATTACCCCTTTTATTATGTATCGCGTTTTATACTTTTGTCGACAGCATTACATACGAATGATGTGTTTTAATTGCCCTTTTTATGTAGTTACATAGTGAACATTCTTGAATTGTATGATAGAAATCCACTGATTGCACAACGCATTGGGATAAAATAATCACTAACGATGTTCTGTGAGTTTCTAATCGGGCAAAGTGTCTCGCATTGCAAATAGTTGCCGACGACGTTATGTATGAAATAAAACATTTGATTCAAATGCGCATATCAGAAATTTTCACGTGCGTACGAACACATTCTGCACATACATCAGCCCGAGTACTAACTGCTGTTGTATAATAATATAAGGTATGTTGTTTTCCGCTTCCGTAATAACGTGTCATACAAAAAAAAAACTCAGATTGTAGAAGTTTTTTCACTGTAAATAAAAATCACGTGCACTTAAAGTTGTCATCGCAAACAAAAACCTATCTAAAAATGGTAAAATGGCAGTGCACAATGGTGTTTTTGTACCGACCCTTATGCATGGAAGCGAAGCATGGAACTGGCAAAAGAAGGATAAAAGTAGAATAAATGTAGTAGAAATGAGTTCTCTTAGACGAATGTGTCGATACTCTGTGTATGATAGAGTGTCGAATGAAAATATAAGAAGTGAATGCGGTGCGAATAATGGTGTTATGAACAAAATAATGAAAGGATCATTAAGATGGTTTGGAAAGAATGAATGATGAAATAACTAACTAACCATCACGCCGTCTCCCCGAAAGGGTAGGCAGAAAGAATGGACTGTCACACTTTTACTGATGCGGCACTCCATCCTTCTCTTTTCGCTCCGCGGGAGACGCGGTGTCATGGGTTGCGAACCTCATCCCCACCAATAGGCATCTCCCGCGCACACTTCGATCGTCCGACACCCACAAAATAAATCTAAAACAAATAATATAAAATACAATGATATAAAATAAAATGATGAAATAATCGTAAAAAATTATTTGTTAACGATGTAAATGGAACTAGAAATAGAAGAAGACCGAGGAAAATGTGGCACGATAAAATATTCACGATATCTCGCAGGAAAGGTAGGCACTGCTAGGGGAATGAACCCCACACTGTCTTTTCTGACACACTTCCTTTCCTTTCTCAACATTTATCAAATCAAATCCAATCAGTTTATTAACTCAAAAGACGTTACAAACCGCAAAATGTTTAAGGCATTGAGTACAGGTAAAATATTATAAAAATACAACATAATACCAGGAACGCATTAGATATGGTTCGACATTAGGAAGACAACATACTTTCTAAAGTCAATAGTATTTGTCCCCTGAACGTACCTTCACTAATATGAAAGACGTCGATCTCCGAGGAGACCGCGTTCAGCAGGCTAATTGCTGTTCCCACCGGTGTCACCAGAGGCAGATTGGTTCTGGTGACCAGTAGGTAAAACAATCTGTGCTGTCGCTCTCTCAAGCATAACGAAATATCTCGCCTCGTGAGGACTCCATATCACAGAACCACTTTCGAGTCTGCTCCGAACCAACGCGTTGTATAGGACTCTGAGAACATTGGGATTTCTGAAAACTTCCGATCCGAATGATGAAGCCCAACATCCTCAGTGCAATGTCACAAATCCTTTCGATATGTGCACGAAAAGTCAGCCTACTCTTATGGATGATCCCAAGATCCTTCATCGTTGATACGTGTGTTAGTTGCTGGTTGTTCATTGTGTATCTATGATACACAGTTCTCAATGCTCTAGTAAACGATAGCATAGCGCACTTAGAGACATTGAAGTGCATTTTATTACTGTGACTCCAGTTAACAATATTATCAATGTCCGACTGGAGGCGAAGACAGTCGTCAGGATTGTTAATTTATAGGAATAATTTCAATCGTGCATGCACGTACGTCAATTTCTCGGACTCCTCACGTGACCGACATTTAATATTTGATTGATTTGATTGTGCCACGTTCAGCTCGGTCTTCCTCGTTTTCTTGTTCCGTTAACATATACTTTTTTACCGTTAATTATTTTCGTTTGTCCAAGCCAAATTTTTTTTCCTGACACTTTCATTTTGCACTGCTTGTTCTGGAGAACTTTAAATATTTATATAATAAACGATGACGTCATCTACACTGGCAAGAACAGCCAAATTTGATTAATTATTAAAATATATATAATATACTCATATAACAGTACCTATATTTCCCTTAAGAGGGGCGAATCAGAATCATAGTTTGAAAAAATGGGTTATGACCTAAAAAAGTTATAAAAGTACCGTTCCATTATTGATTTTAAGAACGGGAGTTGGCGTGTTTTTTCTTTTTCTAAAAAGGAGTTGTTAATATATTTTTTTTTTCGAAAAAGGAGCAATGAATAATTTATTCGAAAAGGGTGCAGTAGGCCATAACTGGTTAAAAACCTATGCTATAGATAAAGGGATACTATAGATTTTTTATACAGATTAAGGAAATATTATCAAGACCTCTTCTACTGTCTCTACAGTGTTTGATATATTTAAAAATATAGATGTAAATGGAACTAAAATAGAGGACGACCTAGGAAAACGTGACACGATCAAATAAATTAAATATTGAATGTCGGTCACGCGAGGAGTCAGAGAAATCGACGCGCGTGCATGACATGATATATGAATGTTGAGGAATCGAGAGAAATATGTCTGGAAATAAACAATCAGTTTATTTCATCAATAGGCATTACAGAATTAAGGATTAAGGCAGCTATTGAGAACACGTAAAATAATATATTGTATATAGTATACTACCAGATGGTTCGACATTAGGAAGACAAGATTCTTTCCAAAATCAAGAGTATTTGCCTTCTGAACGTACTTTCATTAATATGAAAGACGTCGATCTCCGAGGAGACCGCGTTCAGCAGATTAATTGCTCTTCCCACTGGTGTCACCAGAGGTAGGTTGGTTTTGGCGGCCAGTAGGTAAAATAATCTATGCTGTGGCCGTCGCGTCGTAGATATCTATCAGGGACAAAAAGCCGAACACCCACCAGTACGGCCGAGTGGCAGTCCATTCTTTCTGTCTACCCCTTCGGAAGACGGCGTGATGGTTCGTTAGTTAGTTATAAATATGGTAGTTTTTTATTCTCAAAATCAATGTTGACCTTCCTAGGCGTATATTCGACCTGATCAAAATTATTAAATTTTGTGTACATTAAATGAATGCAATATTTTTTCTTAGAATATTATTCGCGGCAAACGATCCCATTAGGCTATGTCACGTTTTATTTTCTAGTATATTTCCTTTACTGATCGTGATTTTTTTTTGTTGTATCGAAGCATAGTAAACATTCGCAAAATAGGCACTCCACGTGTTATTACTGCATTTTCAAACAAATATAGATATTTATATGTACGGTTGTCGTGTTAAGGTTTGCTATGCTGTATACGGCGAGCGGTGTAAGGTTCCGTAGAATTTGCACCATAAAGTAATGTTTGAGTGTACTTACTTTGTGGATGAGCCGACAGCGGGATGCGAGCTTGTGTTTTTTTTTCTCTACTTCATAAATCAGCGGTGGCGTCTGTGTTTATTAAAATATTTTCTAAACAAACAAACCATCACGCGGTTTTCTGCGGGGGTAGGCAGAGAGAATGGACCGCCACACTGCCACGCCAGGGGATTCTTTGAGAATTCCGTCATCTTGGAGGCTCTCCATCTTTATGTTCCGGATGGTTATCTTCGACAGCGTCAGCACAGACTGTTTTATCTCCCAGCATGCAGAACCAACCTGCCTCTGGTGATGCCGGTGGGGAGAGCAATCAAACTGCTGAACATGATCGCTTCGGAGATCGATGTCTTTCATATTCGTGAAATTACGTTCAGAAGACAAATACTCTTAACTCTGGAGAGTATCTTGTATTCGTAATGTCGAACCATCTCTCATGCGTTCCTGGTATTATATATTTATTATGTTTTACCTGTTCTCAATAGATGCCTTAAACTATAAAAAATGTTTGTAATGTCTTTTGAGAAAATAAACTGATTTGATTGATTGATTGATTCTCTATCCTGATCCCTCTCTGTCAGTGGCGGTACTTCCGTACAAGCCGAAAAGCCGGGCTTGCCTTAAAAAATCTATAACAAAACGAAGTTTTTTGCGCGTTTGAGCCGCCTACGAACAAAATAATATTTTGAATTTTCGCGCGTATTTTGAATATCGTGACCCTCTTCTAAGTGGCGGTGTGATTCACACTGTCTTTGGTCTGGTGTAGAATTCTAGTGACAATAAAACAGCGTTAGATTGGCTACCTATCACATGGCACAAGAATCAATATAATAGCTAAAATAACTTGTACACAGTCATTGGGTTCAAACGACCTGTTGTATGCAAGAAAAAAAAACATATAACACAAAAAAGTCAGACGAGCTTGCCTTACTGGTTGACCCTAGGCACGCCGCTGCTCTCTGTCTGAAGTGAATGGAGTACACAGTCGAAGAAGACCCAGTAAAACAAGGAATGAACAAATTATTCAAATTTATAAGGTCGGCCGTGCTAGAAGACGGAAGAATTGTCGTGCGTGAATGAATGTAGAGGAATCTAGAGATGTATGTCAGGATAGAGTAATGCGGCCGTGCATCCTCTCTGTCTACCCTTCTGAGGGAAACGGCGTGATGGTTTGTTTTTGTTAATAATAATAATAATAATATGCTCACTTTTATAGCGCCGTTTTTGTGATGTAATCACCTCAAGGGCGCATTAAGACGTGTTTTAAATCTAAAAATCAAAATTTTCGCGATCGGTTAAAAAGTACAGTGGAACAAAGTATAAATTTTATATTGAGTATGAAATATGAAAAAGATGGGTTTTTAGTTTAGATCTGAAATCTGTCGGATCATTTATGCTTCTGAGGTGTGAAGGGAGATTGTTCCAAGCTGATGGACCGGCTACCGCGAACGCTCGATCCCCGAAATTTGTACTGGGGCAACGCTTCGGCTCAACTAATCTTCCTATTGCCGAGGAGTTCGCCGAGCGAAGTGTGGATTTCCTTGTATTTAGGCGGTCCGTTATACAGAGTTCAGATATATAACTTGGTGCCATTCCATGTAGTGATTTGAAGACTGTCCAGCAGAGTTTATACTGGATTCTTTCTGGACTTTTAAGCCAGTGAAGTTCTTTGAGATGTTGTGTTATATGGGATTTGTTGTTATTACTTATAAAATAATCAATCCCCGTCTTTGGTGCCTAGTCCCTTGTATACACTGTACCAGTACGCGAAGTAGTAAACACGTTTTCCACTATTGGCTGAGAAGATCGCAACCTGAGATGATCCGTGTGAATTTCTTCATTCCCCATTCAATCTTGTACGTACTGGTCATCTTTCTCATGCATGTTTTTCATTAACGTCCATAGCCAAGGGCAAACGTGCAGTGCGAATGGTTTTGGCAGTTTGCCTCGATCGTCTGAACCAAACTGATATCGATAACCAAAATTACCGTAATATTATTAACCCTTAACGACCGTAAGTCACCTCTGACGTGACAACACAATTTGTTCGCTCCGGTCTTATGGCACGTGTGAGGTGACATGATGAATCATGTTATTATGGTTTCAATGCACCAGACAGATATGCTCGTTCTAGAAGACACGATCTGCTGTGCATACCGCATAGCAGAACAAATGTCATGGCGCAGCATGCCATGACTCGGGGTATGGTGCTCTTGAATGAGGTGTCAGTCGATGTAGACATTTAACAAATGACCTATGCGTCCTTAAAGGATCGTATAGATTTATTCATTTTAATTTCATATTGAATAATTAATATAAATGAAAACGTATGTTTTCAAGGAGTTTTATTAAGTTTTATTTGGAATGACACGTTTCGCCTTTTTAAGGCATTATTAAATGTTTCCTGACCTTGGCATTTATACCAATCATTTCATATTCAACAACGGTTCATTACCATTTGATAATGCCTTAGGAGGGCGAAACATAAACTTTTTTATTTTATTTATATGTTTTTATGCTTCTCTATTAAATTCTTTTAATGTAATTGCAAACGATCTGGAAATATTTCTGTAATGTTTGTAATTTTTATTAAAATAAATGAAAATGAAAATGAAAACATGTCATTCCATATAAAACTTAATAAAACTCCTAGAAGAATTATTAATGTGTGTCATGCATATGTGTTAACTGTAGGTATACAGTAATTGTGTTCAAAAACCTGTTGTGTACAAAAAAAACAATGGAAATCCACAGTGTTAACTCCTTTATGTTTTTTGTTGGGTTTATCGGCAAAGAGAAGTGCAGGGCGAGTGGAACTACGGTGGAAGGATGATCTGAACAGACACGTCGGAATAACCTGGATGCAGTCTGCACAATACAGAGTGACATGGAACCGAATGGAGGAAGCCTTTGTCCAGGAGTGGACGGGAATAGGCTGAGGAAGGAGATAAAGAAGATGAAGAACTCCTTAACCTTCAATAAAGTGAGAAGAATATTACAACAATCTAACCCTGTCCATGCTGTAGTATCAATGATATATTTGAATGATTAAGATATCTCGAGCACTCCCGTGTCCCAGTAGACACGTTATTGTATCGTCTATATACCGTTGTTGAATATGAAATGATTGGTATGGATGCCAAGGTCAGGAAACATCGGGCAGGCATCTCGGAAGCGGTAACGGGCGGGCCTTAAATGATGTAAGCCGCACCGGAAGGACCTCGGAGACAATGCTCGCCACCGGAGCGTGTAATGTCCCGTAATGAGTGCAGCTTTGTTCCAGATAGCGAAACGCGTCCGCGAGCCTGAACGCGTTTTAATTAACGGGGCCTCAGTCAGTTATTTGAACACTTACGCTGATCTGACACGTAGGATCCCTTCTTGGTTCACGAGGTTCATCTCACCAATCTCAACTACAATCTCTTTTCTCTCTGAAGTTAAATTTAAAAAACTAAAAAATACTGTACTGTTCGATCAGTCTTTTCCTAGTGTGCCCATGGATTGATTGATTTTACAAAACTGCTTACATTATACAATAAACAAATATAAATCATCATAAATAATAATAATAATCTCTACGAATAGTCTCCATTTCCTTCTATCCATGTCCATTTTCCAGAATATTTATTATATTTTGTCGTAGTGACTTATTTTGCCTTGCTAGGGTATTATCAAATGTATCACTCAAAATAAGTAATTCCCGTAAAATATATAATAGCAAAACTTCACGTTTTCGTCAATATTCAATATAGGTTTGATCAATGATGTTTTTTATTGTTTCTTGAACGATGATGTAAAACTCCATATTAAATTATTAATATGTGTGAAAAAACGATAGTTTTCAAGGAGTTTTATTATAATATTTATGTATGACATGTTTCGCCCTTCTAAGGCATTATCAAATGTTTGATAATGACTTAGAAGGGCGTAATGTTTGATATAAAAACATTTGATAATGCCTTAGAAGGGCGAAACATGTCATAAATAAGTATTATAATAAAACTCCTTGAAAACTATCGTTTTTTCATACATATTAATAAGTTAGTTAGTTAGAGCTGGCAAAAGAAGGATGAAAGCAGGATAAACGCCGTAGAAATGAGATCACTAAAAAGAATGTGCGGGAAAACTTTGTATGATAGAATACCGAACGATGAAATAAGAAAGAAATTTATGGCAGATGACTGCATCACGAATAAAATTAAAAAAGGATCCCTGAGATGGTTTGGACATATGGATCGAATGGATGAGAGTAGAATGGTTAAAAAGTTGTACACAAGCAGCGTGAGTGCGAAAAGAAGCCGAGGACGACCGAGGAAAACATGGCATGACCAAATTTATCAATTACTAAGTGGCGGCCACATTCGAAGTCGGAATAATCGACGTGGGTGCATGGTACGATGTATGAATGTAGAGGAAGCCCGAGAGGTATGCCAGGACAGGGCTTTGTGGCGACCCATCCTCTCTGCCTACCCCTCCGGGGAAATGGCGTGATGGTTAGTTAGTTAGTTAGTTAGTTTAATTAATAAAATAAACTATTAAACTAATACTGTTTACAATGCCAGATAATTTTTAATATATTGTCACCATTCTACGTCTAACATCTACGTCTACGGTGAATCTGGCCGTTATTTTGATATACTCGTATTATATCATTTTAGCATTCGTTTTCGAATGTCCGGTGGATAGGGCTAGTACCATTCGTGAGTTTAGGTGTACAAGCACATCTCGTGCCTGCGGATCATGTATCTCGGAGCCTGGTCCGGACCGAACTTGACCGGGACGAGTATCACGCTCCCAGATTCCGATAGTGAGGGTCACGACCGCGTGAAATTTGTCTTACTGCCGGGGCCTGCTTGATTTGTTGTTCCTCGCGCGTGGAGCTATGCTGATAGCGGCCCAGCTGCATCCAGATCTCACTCGCTTCATGTAGAATACAATGCGATATCTTCTACATTGAAACGAAACAACGCTTTTTGTGTGTAAATATACTATGCAAACCAAACACTTAACAAAGGTAGCAGCATCTGTTTTTTTTTGTCATTTTAAAACACCGTTAATTTTAAACTGTGAAATTAAATAACTTTAGTTTAAACTAACTAACTAACTAACCATCACGCCGTCTCCCCGAAGGGGTAGGCAGAAAGAATGGGCTGCCACACATTTCTTTCCTGACATATTTCTCAATTCGCTTCCTCAACATTTATACATCGTGTCATGCACGCGCGTCGATTTCTCTGACTCCTCACATGGCTGACATTCAATATTTGATTTATTTGATCGTGCCACGTTTTCCTCGGTCTTCCTCTATTTCTATTTCTATTTACATTGTTAACGTATTTTTTTTTATCATTATTTTTTAATTTTTGCCTACATGCTAAAGGCACCCTGCTCTATCATACACAGATTTTCCACACATTTTCTACTGCATTTATTCAACTTTAATACTTCTTTTGCCAGTTCCATGGTTCGCTTCCATACATTAGGGTCGGTACATGAACACCACTGTGCACTGGACATTTGCCTTCTGCTAATACCTCGTCGACCCTCTATTTTGCCCTCCAATTTGCCCTTAGGTGAATAAATTCATCGTTTTATTCCCACATCACATGTCATACTAAATATGACACTTTCAGCAGTTTGACAGTTTTGTATATCTTAATTGTAGTAACTAACTAACTAACTAACTTACCATCACGCCGTCTCCCCGGAGGGGTAGGCAGAGAGAATGGAACGCCACACTGTTCTGTCCTGACATACGCCTCTCGCTTCCTCTACATTCATACATCTTGTCATGCACGCACGTCGATTTTTCCGACTCCTCACGTGACCGACATTCAATATTTGATTGATTTGATCGTGCCACGTTTTCCTCGGCCTTCCTCTATTTCTAGCTCCGTTCACGCCGTTTACATATACCTTCTTTACCATTCTGTCTTCACTCATTCTTTCCATGTGTCCAAACCATCTTAATGACCCTTTCCTTATTTTGTTCATAACACTTTCATTCGCACCACATTCACTTCTTATACTTGCATTTGTCACTCTATCATATACAGATTTGCCACACATTCGTCTTAGAGATCTCATTTCTACTGCATTTATTCTACTTTCATCCTTCTTTTGCCAGTTCCATGCTTCACTTCCATACATAAGGGTCGGCACAAGAACACCATTGTGCACTGCCATCTTGGCTTTTTTGGATAGGCTTTTGTTTGCGATGACAACTTTAAGTGCACCATTTATTCTGTTGCCTGCCCCAACCCTTCTTTCAATATCCTTCTCCACCCTCCCATCCTTTGTAAACATATTTCCTAAATAAACAAATTCATCCACTTGTTCCAGATTTTCACCGTTTACACTAATGTTGCACACTGTCATGCTTCCTTCTTTTTCGAAAATCATTACCTTAGACTTATTCACATTCATCATCAAATTGTATCGCTTGCATACCTCATACATCCTAGACACCAGGGCTTGCAGTTCGTGCTCGTTGTCTGCAAGTAGCACAGCGTCGTCGTCGTTAATTGTAGTATAATTCAGTTTTTCTTGAATTCTATTTCAAGTTCAGTTAATTCGATTCTAGTACATGTATTTCTTCAGCGGATACTTCTCTGTCTGCTGCATCGTTCTAAATACATTTTGCTTTACGGAAACTAAACTTCTAATATTACTATTTGAATGGATACAATATAATGGTATTTCAAAGTAAATATTTTCCCAAATTGAATACATTTATTTCATCATATTTTTCTTTTAAATGAAATAGTTTTGAAACTTTCTCTGGGCGATGTCATTAATCATTTCTTAGTTTTTTTGAAGTCACGTGTTCTCTCGCTTTTCTACAATAGGGCTTTTCAAAGTTTGTGCCCTTTATACGGGTTATTAGGCAATACTTTTAATGTCTTATTAAACGAGTACTTCTTACTCAATAGCGGGTATCTTCATTGCATTTTATAATGCCTTAGCAAGATAAAACATGTCATTTCACATGAGTGATGTTTCCCATATGCAGATTGGTTAATTGCTAAAAGATTAATCATATGGATATACGTAACTATTTGTAAAGCTGCGTCCTTTCGTTTTGAAATGAATGGAATATTGGAAATTGGCCTATATCCCTCTTCGGGAAGATTATGGATCTTAATTATTGTTGTTATATCATGCACATACGTCGTTTTCTCCGACTCCTAACGCAAAACTTGCAAAAAGTAATTGGTTTGTATTCCATTAAAATTATAATATTAACGCGATTGTTTAATTGATTGCTGATATAAGAAAGGAATGTAGAGCGGAAGAAATTATCACGAACAAAATGATAAAAGGATCGCTGCGTTGGTTCAGACATATGGAGCGCATGGATGGAGAAAGAATACTTAAGAAAGTATACGTTTACGCTGTAAATGGAGTACGGAGTTAAATTAGACCGAGGAAAACATGGCATGAACAAATAAATCAAATTTTAAAGGTTGATATACAATAGTTCAACCATTCTCTTCTCGTCCATTCGTAACATATGTCCAAACCATCTCGGGGATCTCTTTTTAATTTTTCTTTTGATGCAATCATCTGCTTTATATTTCTTCTATAATATATTTCGTCGTTCGGTATTCTAACATATATCGTTTTTCCGCACATTCTTTTCAGTGATCTCATTTCTACAGCTTTATTCTACTTTCATAATTTTTTGCCAGCTCCTAGCTTCACTTTCATACATAAGAGTTTTTGTTGTAAAGGAACATAGAAGATCCCGCTACATACCCGAGGTTGTTATAGGGCGTAGCGACGCCCTTTTGTCTGGGCCTGTCCGCCTGTCCATCTGGGACTTACATTTAAAGACGACAACAACAAGGGGGTGCCAGATCACATTTAATCTACCCTATCTTACTTATGTGCTCCGCTGTACTTTATGAATGAGTAAACAAAATATACGAGTATAATACATGAACATTTTAGAAACATTATATAAAAGATTAAAAGAAAAATACACCACAGGTATACATTCATAAGGGTTGGCATTAGACTTCCGTTTTGTACTGCCGTTTATGCCTTATCCATTAATTTAGTATTATCAAAAACGGCTATTCGCCCTTGTTACGCAGAAACGCATTAGATACGGAAAATTTACAATCCCATTGACAAAATAATCATAGTAATAATGTATTCATTAATTCCGTTGGATAATAAAGGCAGCACAACGACGTGTAAATTCGATCTGCACAGTAGGCAACGTTTACGGTTTACGGTCATTATTTATTACTTCGGAATTGATTTTATATCGTTCTCTCGTCTCTCGTCTCTCGTCTCGCGGGCCGAGATCTGCGGATCGGGCCCCGGTCGCGGTACGCTCGTATCGGCCGGACTCGGATTAACTTAGTGCTATCGTGTACAGTTACGTGTAATGCTATCTGAACACTAATCCACACATTCACAACCTTTTTATATCCGCGGATCGTAAAAAAAACGAACATACTTTTGCGTAATGTATCGGACGTATACATATACAAATAGATTCTTATTTTATTTTTCTGTTTAGTTCATTATTTACAAATATGTTCGTTTTATTTACATTGTCAAAATTAGTAATTTCATGTTAAAATTAAGTTTTATTAATTATATTGATTTGTTTCTGTCATTTATTAAAATAAATAAGGCGGTCGGAAAGGAGTGAAGCGCATATATGGCCGAGCCATAGAGGGCTCCCTCCGCTTACCCGAAGCTGTCCTTCACTTTATCATAAACCCTAAATCTCCCCTCGCCCTCTTTCGGAGGGACACTCCAGGCCAAACATTTAGCCCCATCATAAAACAATTACCAAATCACGTAAGAGTAATAGCCACATGAGCTGAACCTCTGTAAGCCAGAAGATCCAAGTCCAAGTCCACATAGATTGGAATATAATAATAAAAACTAAAAACGAACTAATGAAACCATCACAGTCTTTCCGTAAGATTAGGCAGAAATAATTGACTGCTACATTGTTCTGTTCTGATATACTTCTATCGCTTCCTCTACATAGTGTCATGTAACTAACTGACTAACTAACCATCACGCCGTCTCCCCGAAGGGGTAGGCAGAAATAATGGACTGCCACACTTGTCTTTCCTGACATATTTTTCTCGATTCCTCAACATTCATACATCGTGTCATGCACGCGCGTCTATTTCTCTGACTTCTCACATGGCCGACATTCAATATTTGATTTATTTGATCGTGCCACGTTTTCCTCTATTTCTGGTTCCATTTACATCGCTTCCATACATAGTGTCATGTACGCGTGTCGATTTAGCGTAGTGTAGTCGGAGACGGTCATGTTCATAAAAAAAATAATAGATACAACATTATGTTAGAATATTTATTGAAACAAAATATTCGATAAAATTTTGATATTGTATATAGATCTTCCAGAATATTTAACACCATTCGGATTTAAAAGGTTCATGTGACGTCTGCTGCTGATTATTTGTTATAAGGTATAAAATTTGCAACCATGGATTCTGAAATTTATATAAGCTAAAATGAATACTTACTATTTTGGAGCTGAATTTTTTTTCTGGGAACCACCCAAAAATCTTCGCGGACCACCAGTAGTATGCAGACCACTGGTTGAGAAACAATGCAGCAATCGGTTTAAATAACGCTTTCTCGTTTTATCTGTTGAGTTCTACAATGCAAGTATTTTTTATATTGTTATTATAACTTATAATATGCATTATCTCTCTTCACACATAACTTCATAACATATTAGTATATTCGTTACAGTAATTTGAAAAGTATTTGGGTTTCAATTGACGTTATGATTATCGAATAATTGAAGAATTTTCGTTTATCAAAATCCCATTATAACAAGTGTGTTGTTAATTGAAATCTCTTGGTAGGAGTTCATTATTAATACTGAAAAAAAAGTATATTTATATATAAAAAAATGTTTTATAATATATTTTTATTTCAATTCCACTTCATTTTTAGCATCGACCAGTTTCACCAGTTCGCTGCCGTCTTCTGCGATCAAATCGGCACAACTATAAATCAAGTGAAATTAAAATAACTATGTATTACGTGGGTACATGACACGACGTTTGAATGTTGAGGAATCGAAAGAAGTATGTCAGAAAAGAAAAGTGTGGCAATTCATTATTTCTGCCTACCCCTTCAGGGAGACGGCGTGATGTTTATTTAGTTATGTACAATATTACAAAGGAATTTATTATTATTATTTAAAAAAATTCTGTATCCTATTAAAACTAATGTCTATTAATATTTTAGCTTATTTTTCTCCGGTTTCAATCTAAAGATTGGTCTGCAGCAAGGCGATGCATCTCCTCTTCCACTCCGCTCGATCCTCGGCAACTCTCTTCAACTCCGCATAATAGGTGCAGCCCATATCTCGGCAAATTCCACCATTCCGACCATTCCCTCCAATACATCATGCAGGAAACATTCGTGTCGCAACACATGACCAAGCCATCTCGCGCGCCTCTCCGCTGTAGTGTTCAGTATGTGAATAGCTTAAGACTTATTAATGCAATTAAAACATTATTTATCTTAAATTAGTTTATATCGTTCCCCTGATGATGAAGGTGTAAAACCTTCGAAACATTTCGAGAAAAATGATGAAAAAATACTTTTTATTTTTAAATTTTTTTTATAAGGATTAATTGTATCTCAATAGAGATGAAGATGTAAATTGTTTTCTGGGAACAGAATATGGTGGCCGAGGCGCTTACAGGACTTATGCCCTGTTATTGGTTGGGTTTAGCGACCGCTTTATGTTTAACAACATTCCCCATTTCGCCCTTCTTACGACCACCACGTCTGACAAATTTTTGGAAGATGTATATCTTCACATTTTTTTAGTTCACTCTACACTAGCGTCCTATTTCCATTAGTTATATTTTAGTTGTTTGCAACTATTTTTTTTTGTTGTAAAAGAAAAATATATAACATTTTTATGATGTATGCCGAAGATTATTTGAAAGCCACAGTAAGCATGCTTATGCTTTTGTGTTCAATTGAATATTTAGAGCACTGTATGGGCTTCATCCTATAATTTTATATCAATTATCGACCGAGTTGTCTCGGATAATTCCCTACTGGTGCGTCAGTTCGCCTTTGCCCGTAGATTACTCTTATATTACTGGACATGTATTTAATTCCACGCGTAAAAGTTGGCCACTGCCAATAAAATAGTTCCATACACATAATTTCACATCTCATTATTCTCATCAAAATAATTGGTCCAGTTTCTTTGATACATAATCTATAGTAGAAATATTTTCTTACCGCAAGTTCTATAAATGATTTTAAAACATCAGTCGTATTTTAGTGTATTAACGGTAGGAGTTATTGATTCAATAAATTTCGCTTTTTATGATTTCGGGTTTGAACACTTGTGTAATGGCTGGTGTCATGGAATGTTTGTATTGCAGTTAGTATTAAAATAATGCATTGGAATGTTTAAAAGTTAATCGAAGCATCGGCTTATTTATTGTTGCTGTTTAAGTAATTAAATTGGCGGTTGTTCTGGTAATACTTTTGTTACAGGCAAATATAGACCTTAATAATCGATAATCATATATTTAGAGTTCATATTCGCTTGGCATAGCCAGGTCACGTTTTAGCCGTTTCGATTCGTCAAGTTGCAACATTTTTTTTTCATCACGTGATCTGTCAAAGAATCACTCTTGTATCATATTAATTTAGATAAAATACCATAAAAAAATCAGACATTCTGGCGAAATACCATATAAAAATAAAATTTGTGGTGCGAAATACCATATTAATTCATGCATTTTGTGGTGCGGAATATAATATCAATCAGATATTTTGATATTAGCGTTTTTAAATAGCTCTAAATTCGTCATTGTGGTAGTAGTTTTTTCAGCTGATTGGCGGCCGTATACAGAACTCGGATGTCCTGAGTGATGTAGGTCTATTTGTCCCTGATAATTACCTTCGTCAAAGACAGCACAGATTGTTTTATTTGCCACGCTGCAGAACCAACCTGCCAATGGTTATACCTGTGGGTAGGGCAATCTTGTTGCTTAATCGGATCGCCTCGGAGGTCGACATATTTCGTGATAGTTTGAGTTGCCCCAGGGATGCAATATCAATGTTATGATTTTTTCTTATTCTTAAGCTTAATTTTTTTGTTTTTAATGCTTCTCTTTTTATAATGTAATTGCAAACGATTTGGAATTGTATGTCTGTAATGTTTGTGATTTTTATCAAAATAAATGAAATGAAATGAAGTAGTGCTCTTGTGGTGCATTTTCTGTGAATGTATCTCCGAGTATCTTGCCTATCTAAACCTTATAGACTGATCAAAGCCGATAATCGTACGTTTTTATACGTTTCAGGTTTTTAGTACAAAATTTGTCCAACGGTTTTCTACTTTTTATCTCTTTGCGTAGAATTGTGTATACAGACATATAGACAGCTAGAAATTTGGAATGCTATAATAAGACACGCACACATAATTAATTACGGCACAGAAGAGTCTCATATTTACTCTTTAATTCACGCAACTTAACCGTAATAGAAAGGTCTGTAACAAATCCAACAAATAAACAAAAATGGAAGGCATCTCTTTGAGCTGTACAAACATACATAGGTGTATAGCTTAATGAAACTTGAGAGATGTTAGTCTAAGAATCTAGTTACTGTGATTTTTAAGAGTTTTAAAACAATACAGATCTAAGTGTAATAGTTCTGTGTTGTCATGGCGTTTAAAACGCATTCCGTTTCTCGGAGCTGGAGGTACCTAATCATAAATAGTAACGCCACAGCTCGTGGCGAGGGTCCTGTCATTAGGGCCGACCAGCGGACCGTGGATGCGTGGACAGAAGATAATAATACCCGAGTCCGGAGTCATCGTCGGAGCCAAAAATGCAGAACGGTCAACAAGACGTTAATACACTAAAATAATAGAAGAAACGGTATAACATCACGGGGTTAACGAATTCAAATGGTGAGGCATCTTCTTAAAATAATGAATTTATTTTTTTAATTCTCTTGTTTTATGTATCACAATGTTTCGTCAACCTGTGTTGACATCATCAGGTATTATAATGATGTATTATTGTAACACCTGATGATGTCAATATTGCTTGACGAAACAGGTGTCGCGTAAAATAAAATACAATTGTGCAACATAAAACAAAGTTATTTAACCGTCGCGTTGCCATGTGGTCAATTGAGTTTCCACTGCCAATTTAAAGTTGATTTTCTTAAAACCTATGGACCCTAATATTATAAAAAAAAATTGTAATCCTCCATTGAAGTGTTCTCAATATTTCGTAATAAAAAAAAAGCAAAAAATTACTTCCTTCATCCCAAAAAAAAATATTTTCTAAGACTGCCCTCACCTTCATTCGTGTTAAGGTAGAATTTGTTTTGCTAATATTTACAACTTTATCAAAAGTGACAAATACTTACTCGCTGTTTTGAACGTATTATAAATTATATCTTTGACCTTTTCAATAGGTACGTAATAATACCGACTGGATGAAAACGCAGCACGTAACTTAATAATATCAGAACTGTGAAAATATTAACACTTTACCAAAAGGGACAAATATTAATACGTACTCGTTGTCTTGAACGTACTATATATTTTGCCTAGGTGCCTTTATCCTCGCCCCGCCGGCCGCGGCGCGCAGACAAGTTTATACCCGATGTCCAGTCGCCCGTATGCTGTGACGCATTACATATCAGAAATCGCATGGTTCCAGAAAAAAATTAATAATGATATGTTTTTCAAATAATCCATGTATGTTATAGATATCGATCTATTCCTAATGAAATTCCCTACAAGATGACATAAATTAAATTTTGATTCATCTAGTCATATGCTTGATATTTAGATAAAGTTAGCGGTAAACTGAACTTACCACATGGGAGCGAGCGTTTTGTTTTGAACACGGTACGTTAAGGGTTAATATAACAGTTTTAAATGTTAAGGTATCGTAGTGTTTCGGCCAAAATAAATGGACTGTTAATTTTAATATATGAAAGTGAAGAATGTACCATAACTGGAAAAAGAAGGATGGAAGTAGAATAAATGCAGAAGAAATGAGATCTCTAAGACGAATGTATGGAAAAAACTGTTTGATAAGAATGTCGAATGAAGATATGTATAAGAAGTGAATGCGGTGCAAACGAAAGTGTTATGAACACAATTATAAAATGATCATTAAGATCGTTTGGACACATGGTACGAAATAATGGACTGCCACACTTTTCTTTCCTGACATTCTTATCTCGATTCGCCAACATTCATACATCGTGTCATACACGCACGCCGATTTCTCCGACTATTCACTTGGCCGACATTCAATATTCGATTTATTTAATCTGAAGCATCTTCTTAAAATAATGAAAAATAAAAATCTTTGTAATGTATATCTAAAATCTATCCATATATAGATGAGTTCCCGTTCTTTATTATTTCTTGAAGAATGATGTCGAAATCCACAGTAAATATTGGTAATTATAAACGTGAGATTCACTTCCATAAAAAATAAAATATGACTATTCATCCTTTTCGCCTACCTATCCAAAGATCTCGGTCCGCATGCCATGTCCAAAGATGATTCTAGAAGTTTTATTATATTTTATGGAAGTGAGTCTCGCGTTTCGTCTTGATAACTCATTACCAAATGTTATGTAGCAAGGCGAAAAATGGCACTTCCACAAAAAATAAACCATGACTATTCATGGTTTTCGTCTACCTCTCCAAAGATGGTTGATTTAGTTTTATTCTTCTTCTTCTTCCTCAGTCTATTCCCGTCCACTCCTGGACAAAGGCCTCCTCCATTCGCTTCCACACCACTCTGTCTTGTGCAGACTGCATCCTTCCACCGTAGTTGCGGTCGCCCTGCAGTTCTCTTTGCCGTCCACGGTCTCTAAGTCAGCAGTCTTCTTGTCCATTTTTTGTCTGAGCTTCTGGCTACGTGACCTGCACATTGCCATTTTAGAGTCGCCACTCGGTGGATGATGTCAGTGACCTTTGTTTTTTCTCTCACCGTATCGTTTCTGACTCTGTCTCTTAGGCTTATTCCTAACAAGGCTCTTTGGGTCACTCGTAGTTTCTCGGCACTTTGTTTGGACAATGTAACAGTTAAAAGTTATTACTAACTAACTAACTAACCATCACGCCGTCTCCCCGAAGGGGTAGGCAGAAAGAATGGACTGCCACACTTTGCTTTCCTGACATATTTTTTCTCGCTTCCTCAACATTCATACATCGTGTCATGCACGCGCGTCGATTTCTCTGACTCCTCACATGGCCGACATTCAATATTTGATTTATTTGATCGTGCCACGTTTTCCTCGGTCTTCCTCTATTTCTGATTCCATTTACATCATTAACATATAATTTTTTTACCATTCTTTCTTCATTCATTCTTTCCATATGTCCAAACCATCTTAATGATCCTTTCATTATTTTGTTCATGACACCATCATTCGCACCGCATTCACTTCTTATATTTTCATTCGACACTCTATCATATACAGAGTGTCCACACATTCGTCTAAGAGATCTCATTTCTACTGCATTTATTCTACTTTCATCCTTCTTTTGCCAGTTCCATGCTTCTCTTCCATACATAAGAGTCGGTAAAGTTTACAAAGTTTTCATTTACAAAAAAAAAGTTACACGTTGAGCGATTTCACCGGGGATCGTTTTGTACTAAATCTCGGGACGACTATTTCCTTAATGATGTCAATTATTCTCCGACGCTCGTACTTGAGATGAGAGAGAACCCACCGGATAGGAGTCTCGGCCAGGAGTCGTGCTCCCCTCGCGCTCTCTTCGCCCATTAACGCAATTTAGCCGAGGAATTAGTCTAACGCCGGGTGAAATTATTGCACGCCGAGAAGCGGTCAATTATCGGCCACCGGACATCGGAGTACTTTCGATATGTTGGGGAAACAAATTATCACGATCCGTATTTTGGAGTGATATTTTAATAGACTTTTATTTCGAGCTCTTATTAGCTGCACGCACGTAACGTGCGGCAAGTGAAAGCATTTTTTAATGTTAAACTACATGAATCCTTCCTCGTTTCTAAATTAATATGACTGATCCCATTATTATTTTTATTATTATTATTACTATTTTTATTATTATTATTATTATTATAATCATTATCTTTATCATTACCATTATCATTATCATTATCATTATCATTATCATTATCATTATTATTATTATAATTATTATTATTATTATTATATCTTTTTTTACATGTATAGGACTCTGAGCACATTGGGATTTCTGAAAACTTCCGGTCCGAATGATGAAGCCCTCATCCTCAGTGCAATGTCACGAATCCTCTCGATATGTGCACGAAAAGTCAGCCTTCGCTCATAGATGATCCCGAGATACATGTGTTAGTTGCTGGTTGTTCATTGTGTATCTATGATACACAGTTCTCGATGCTCTAGTAAACGATAGCATAGCGCATTTAGAGACATTGAAGTGCATTTTATTACTGTGACTCCAGTCAGGGTAGTTAATTTCTAGTCAATTATTTCATATGCTTTTGAAGAACGTCGCAGCAGGTAAAGGGTTAATGGCTGTGTATTGTTTTTCCCTTGCTTTTGATTCCGTACATTTAGTCTCGGTCCAGGTCCCCCATCAGCGCCGGTAACCCGGTGTGACCGATTGGACCGGCCGGCGCACGTCCGCCGCCGGTTGTGATTAGAGCTTTCGTCGCTTTTTATCGGTTCGGTTTTCTCTCGAATTTTCTTCAATGCATTTCGGCCGCTTTCTCCCGCGCCTCCTCAATTGCATTCCACAATCCTGCACGTTGCGTTAGGAAGTGGACCGGCGATCTGGCGATGCGTGCCCAACGGGGCCTTTGTGATTAATCCTAATATTCTATGCACTTCAATCTTGCGGTCGTGATTTGAAATTTTATCTTGTACCAATTGCATTCTTTATCGTTTTATTTTATTATCTTCAAAGTACAGTATTGATAATGCAAGAAGAAATGGTGAGGTAATAGTCACCAGAGTATGTTACGCCCTAAAAATAGGTTCCCTATTTATTTTGCCCCACTTCTTTTCTTTTAAACCTCAAACCCACCATGTGACGTTGGTTCTCTTTGTGCGCATATTCCACAGTTTTTACTTTTTCGTTCTGCTTCTGATAAGTCTCCGGTGTTCACTTCCTAACTTATTCTGGCTCACCATGTTGCCAGCAGTCGTCCTTTGCTCCTTGATGAGGTTGGAATGCTGAGCGCTTGCTTTATTTACAACATGGTCTCCAGCCAAATCACCGAAATTGTGACTTTGATACTGGGCTTGATCTGGCTATTCCCAATGTGATTTAGTCTTAATATGCTCCTGGGTCTTCTTAGTATTTTCATCTCAGCAACTTGGACTTGGCTTATTATCTCGATTCAGAAACGTACAGTAAAAACACACACGATTCCTGTTCTAGAAATTAATAATGTAACTCATAGTTTTCGGACTTGTTTGAATTAAAGCCCTCCTGTTTCACACTTCTTCTCTTATTCCTCTTCCTCAGCCTATTCCCGTCTACTCCTGGAAAAAGGCCTCCTCTGTTCCTCCATGTACATATTTATAGTAGTGATTAATAAACCTGTTAAAATATACATTCGATACTTTACACGTGGGTTAATCTCCGGTCTGGTGCAAACTCAAATACATTTTTTTTTTGAGACGCAATATACAGACACACACTTCTCTTCGTTCTTATACTAGTACTCAAAAAAGAAGAGAATAAGGTATTAAGATCGAAGCTATAATGTACTAATAACTTATTTAATACGGACTAATCTTACGGGTAAACGTTCAATGATTTTAAGTATAAATCAAACTTTTCGGCGTTTCTTGAGAGTGTTGCTCGGGGAACCTAAATTTAACTTGGTTTTAAAATCGCGCCCTTAGATCTCTTCGGTGCCCACCGACCCCGTTTGATAACCACTGCAAGTTATTATTAGCATTGTTTGGTTGATCGCCGACACAGACTGTAGTTTTATGTACTAGTCTATTGTCAGAGATGCAACACATGGTCTCGCCTGGCTCCAGTAGCCAAGTGCTTTGTCCCTGTCACAAGTGCGATGCTTGACTTGTCCAGATGCACGTCTCCAGATGAAGAAATTAATTAAGATTCCCCTTCACGCCTCGATTATTTCAAAGTCTGTATTAATGCGACGCTTTCTTTCCAATTAATTTTAACTCATCTGTTATCCAACTTGCTCACAGCTCGCTACTGGGTGATATTCACGAACGATTCGTCAAGTTATTTTATTTATGGTGTCCAAATTTTTCCTAATTTCCGATGAAAGACGATTCCCGTTGAAACTTAATTGTCACGCGATGACTGTGCACTTTTCTGACTATAGTTTTTTTATTTTATATTTCTGGAAACGTTTTTAGAGCGTGTCTCTGTTGAACCGAAAGGGGCTTTTTGTTTTCTTGACCTAAATAAACAGAATCGTCGAAAGTGGAGAAAAATGTGTAACACGATGGCTTGAGCGATGGGTAAACTCTGCCTAAAGTGAACATTGAACAAGCAAACGTTTACTGTTTGATCTTGGGGCATGTTATCGGCTTGTGGGATTGTAGAAAGTGGTAGCATTTAAATTTTCTTCAACCTTTATTATTACTCTCTGGTACCGATGGATATGCCGATGAACGTTCTCCACATTTCTATTCATAATGGTGCCTATTATTATAATTAGCATTTCATTCTAGAAAGCGCACAAATGTGGATGTTTATTATATTATGAGAGTCAACATTTGATTGATTCACGAACGCGCTGATCCTTGGCAGTTCGTCTTTTTGTATTTAGAAACGGCAATTCAAATTGACATTCATTATTATCGCGGACTCGGTGTTTTCTGGAAAAGGGCTATTAAAACTGGAGGTTCTAATGCGGCGTGATCTTGCATCCGCGGGCATTACTCAGTGCCGCTGACCGGTTCATTCGCTTAGCAAATGCCCGTCCTATACTTCTTATTTCTCACACCATTGGACGCGCATGTCGAATTGTGTTGCAGTCAGTTTGTTATTGTATTTTATAATTGAGGACTGGACATTACAAAGGTGCTGGGTATCACAAAAGACAAAAAATAGTTTTTGATCCCAATTGGTGTTAAATATGAAGGTCAAACGTGCGTGATTGATTGATATTGTGTAGTTCAAACGACACTCTAAAGTTACCACCCGCAGTACGTCTATGACATATGACAAAATAAACAGTTTTTTTTTTAATCTTCTTTGTTATATGTTCAAACAATTTAGTACCTTTGAAATAACCAGCCTTCAGTTGAGATTGACTTATTTAATATCTTCTACTTCTTCTTCAGCCTATTCCCGTCCACTCCTGGACAAAGGCCTCCTCTATTCGCTTCCATGTTACTATGTCTTGTGCAGACTGCATCCAGGTTATTGCGACATGTCTGTTCAGATAATCCTTCCACCGTAGTTGCGGTCGCCCTGCAATTCTCTTTGCCGTCCACGGTCTTCAATTCACCAGTCTTCTTGTCCATTTTTCGTCTGAGCTTCTGGCTACTTGACCTGCTTATTGCCATTTTAGAGTCGCTATCCGGTGGATGATGTCAGTGACCTTTATTTTTTCTCTCACCGTATCGTGTCTGACTCTGTCTCTTGGGCTTATTCCTAACATGACTTCAAGACCATAAGTACCAACTGGCAGAACACAGGTTTCATAAACTTATCGTTTCAGATTGATCGGTGTTTTCTTCCGGTTTTTAAGGATGTAACCCATTTTTTCGAAAGCTGCCCAGCTTGGTCCAATTCTTATCTTCATTTTATATACATAAGAAAAATATTAAAACGGTTTATTCGTGTCAAACCTTCTTCTTGATTTTTTACATTTGAACATATTACACTTGAATATATATTTTTAAACATTACATGTTTACAACACTTTACAGCACTTATCACAAACGTGTTATAGGCCCACACATTCCCTCCCTCGGGGTAGAAATGTAATTGTTAATATTTCTTAATTAATCAAGAGTATTTGCGGCCCGAAACATATTTGTAAAAGTAAAAAAATTAAGTGAACGTTGCATAATAATGTTTTAGTATGGATCGTTATGTAGGAAATGAAACACGAAACTGCCAAAAGAATGATGAAAATATCATAGAAAAAATACAGTAAAAAGTAGATCTCTTGGACGAATGTATAGTAAATATTCCGCACCCTTAATAGAACACTGGCTGAACTCAAAAAGGCAAGTTTTGCTCAATCTGACATGAGTCGGTATTTTAACAAAAACCGTCGAAAAACACGTACGAATGAAAAATACCGATATAGTGTAATGGAGGTCAATTGGCGGAATTTTGACTTAATTTTAATGCGAAACGATGGGTAGCCTTAACACAAGCCTCTGTCTTATTTTTACTTAATTATGACCTAAACCATAATCAGTCAGTTTACTAAGCGTGCGATGTATATGGTAATGTGTCAAATGTACATAAATATAAGAAGTGAATGAAAGCGTTTTAAATATAATAATAAGAGGTTCATTAAATTGGTTTGGATCAATGGAAATAATAAACGTAGAATTAATGGTAATTGTAAACCGGATCTAAAAAAATAAGAATGCCGGGGAAATCTAGGCACGATCAAATCAATCAAATATTGAATGTTGGCAACACGAGGAGTCGGAAAAATCGATTTATTTTATAACACGATGTGAATTTTGAGGAACAAAGAAGAATGAAGTGTGTGGCTATCTATTGTATATCGGGAAGAAGGCGTGATGGTTAATTAATATATCTAAAGAAAGCATCCTACTCTTAACATGACCGTGTATTTCTATTATAGAATATGATTTATGTGATACGTTAATAACTGCAATTTTCCTGCAAAGTATTGCTGCCTATTTTGCGGTAAGACGTGAGATTATTCCTACCTGTTGAGAATGTTCCCATTTACGCACATGCGATCGTGTTTCCTCGTACTCTTCCCGTCCGATGCGAGGCGACGCGACATGTCGCCGTTCCACCGCACCCCGGCGGGCTGGAGTGTGGCGCAGGCGGACGTCATCCATCCGTCCGACCACATTGCTGGGGTAAAGCTTACCGCTAGGCGGCTTTTGGCTGGCTCGCTCTCGTCGTCGCACAGTGGTCCATCCTATTAAATGTGGCCTAGACTTCCTCTTGTTTTGTTATAAATTACTGTCCCGCACGGATCTAGAGATTGCATGACGAAAGGGCACCGCTGCGTCCTATAACGGCTTCGGGTAAGCGGTTAGAGTCTATCTATGCTCCATCACTAATTATAAGTAATCAATTCTGATTTTTGGTGCATCAAAATTCACCCATATAACCTCAATGCTTTATCGACTTCACTGGCTAAGGTTACCTGAGCGAATCGATTATAAACTGTGTCTACTTGTTCACAAAGCCTTAAATGGGCGAGCGCCCCACTACATCACAGAACTGCAAGCTGATAGATTTGAACCCTCGGCAGTCAACTCTACGATCCTCGAAGGAAGAAGCAACACACAAACTTCTTGTCCCGTGGCGCCATGTAGCTTCAAACTTCGCGGATCGCGCTTTTGGCATCGCGGGACCGACGGCGTGGAACAGGCTGCCCTACAATATCTGCAATCAAGGCGACGAAGAAGTGTTCAGAAGCTCTCTTAAAACTTTTCTTTTTAAGAAAAGCTTTCCGGACGTTGAGCGCGCTTGAAGTGAATCTCTCACAAAAATGGCGCTATACAAATCATCATCACCATCATCATCATGATGATTTTTACGTATTGTTTCTCAAACGATGATGTAAAACTTCTTATTAAAAAAATAATACGAATGAAAACGTCTGTTTTATACAAGTTTTATTATAATTTATTATAAGTACATGTTTCGCCTTTCTAAGGCATTATCAAATGTTATATAAATTTTATAATGCCTTAGAAAGGGGAAACGTGTCATTCCCATAAAATATTATTAAACTTGCAGGCAGGAACAGACCAGAAGTTGGCAGCGAAACAGATCGAAACCAATGAACAAGTAAAATAAAACTCGATGAATAATTAATGTTTTTATTTTCATTAATTTGTTGGTTATGAAATTTCTTGGTAGAAGTTCATTTTTTCGAAGATGGCAGCGAGCTACCGACACCGGTTGGAAGTGAAATAAAACGATTTTAAGATTTTTTTTAACCCTTCAAGGACGAGCGTGACCGTATGGTAACACTACACGCATTTATCAAATGTCATCCCCACCCAAGCTATTTTTGCCGGATGTGGGCAGAGTGGGGGATAAATTCGGTTCCTAATGAATGCGTCTGCATTACGAACCGAATTATCCCCCACTCTGCCCACATCCGGCAAAAATAGCTTGGGTGGGGATAACATTTGATAAATGCATGTAGTGTTACCATACGGTCACGCTCATCCTTGAAGGGTTAAATATATTTTTAAGTGAATAACTTTTTGGAAACATTGTATTATCACAACGCTTTTTTGCACTTTTCAAAAACTTGTTTCGGGACACAAACTTCCCTTCTTCAGTGTATGAATTTTAACATTTAAATGAAACGTGAGATTATTCCTACCTAGAGAATGTTCCCATTTGAATGTGAATCCACGACACAAAGTGATGGCGAATATAGAAGAAGTATTTTTGTCACGCTGCCGTCGGTGAGCGGAACACTGTGCGCCGATTTGGTCTCATCGCCGTAAAGCCGTAGTTTTATGTCCGAGTCTGCTTTTTAATCTCATTCCTGTTTAATTATTGCGGTGCCGTTTTAATATAATGTAGATACAATTTTTAATTGCGCTGTCCGCATACGATCACACGAACTATGCCGGCCATTAAATGCGTTAGTGGGTAATTGTGCTACCGAGGCTTCAGCGACATTGCGGTATTTCTTCTCAGACAATCGCTCATTTTACTTAGCCTTGTGATCTTATTGCGTTTTCCACTTTCCCCTATTTAGATTCTTGCCATATTACTGTGATGATCCTGCTGGAATCACAGCCGCTAGTATTTCTGGTCAATTTTTTTCCGTCCAAATCGGGCGCGCCTCACATCCGAAACTGTTATAGGACCCAGCCGCGCCCTTTCGCCACATTCGATCTTGCACTTCCTAGGCCCGTCCCCATTTCAGCAAAGCAATGGATGAGGGGTTCAAAAGGGTAGTAGGGCTACGATGGGGTATGTGTTGCTGAAAAGAATGCCTCTACAAAATGTAGAGGCGCCATGTTGCATTTACAACAGCAACACTACTATCAAGTCCAACTCTAGCGTCCACGAGAGGTCTTTTAAAGATCCCGCGAACCCCAGGCAATGTGGCATATTTTACTTAGTACCATAGCAGATAGAGAGAGGACGAATGGCGAGCTTCCTGCGCAATAAAACTGGATACACACAGCTAAGGCAGGTAACCCCGACAGAAAATCCTCCAGAGAAGGCAAGGGGATACCACTCTGGATATTTTTCCCCAGGTCATCACTACTACTCAAGGGTGATAGTCAACGTTAGGGAGACCTGACAGGACACGGAAAGAATAATGGATGAGTCAGTTAAAAAATTGGGGTGCATCTTATATGGTAAGTAACCTATTTTTAGAACATCTCTATGTAAACAGGCTTGGAATCAATGCGCGGAAATGTTCTTGTGATACCCATCTCTTGTTTTCCATTATCACTTTGCAATTATTTCACATGTCCGCTAGGCTTGTTGTAACAGACACCGCTGCAAACGATATCTAAGCGGAGACTCCGGTTTAAAGCGAACCCTGTAATTACACCCACGTGCTGGCCGTCGCCCGGGGTGCTTTTCTCGCCGCACGCCATCCAGACTCTCCGTATCTTCATTAGTTCTCTTCCCACCTTTCAATAACACCACTCTCTCGTACCTCATGCTCTATCGCTCGAGGGTAGCAGCAAGATAAATACGGAAATAGCCAGCTTTGTAGGATTGAATTTATATTTCACTTAAATGTTAGTAGAATATTTATTTTAAAAAAAATCCATGATCTTGGCCGAAACACTATGGTACTTCATCATTATTAAATGTTTTTGTATTTTGAAACACTGTTGTTATACGTATCACATTTTTTTATTACCATTTTTATTTAAGATTATCTTATGATTTTACTGAAATCTGTTGATGGAAGTTCATTTTAAATAATAATTAATTAAAACGATGTTTTTTGTAACTACTTCCACTTTTATTTTTATTTCGACAGCGACCGGTTCATCGACAGACTGGTCTGTCGATGCCAGCGAGTCTGGCGAAACCGGTCGCTGTCTAAATAAAGACAAAAGTGGAAGTAGTTAAAAAACATCGTTTTATTTCATTATTATTTTTATTTAAGTGATTGTTGGGACAGCTATTTCGAACTGACAACAGGGTTGTTTGTTACACCTGATGACGTCAAAATCGATTGGCGAATAACTATCGCGGCAATCTCGTAAAAATAATAATAAAAAAAAAAATTTAAGATCTAATCAACTAACCATCACGCCTGGTTTCCCCGGAGGGGTAGGCAGATAGACATATCTCTGGATTCCTCTACATTCATACATCGTAACATGCACGTCCGTCGATTTTTCCTACTTCGAATGTGGTCGCCTTTTAGTTTTTGATTAATTTGGTCATGCCATGCTTTCCTGGGTTTTTCACGGATTCTCTTTCCACTCATAATGCTTGTATACAACGTTTTAACCATTATTCTCTCGTCCATTCGTTCCATATGTCCAAACCATCTCAGGGATCGTAGTTATAATCACTTCAAGGGCGTGTTTTAAATCTACAATATAATTAACGTTTTTTCCAATAATCAGGATTAGTGAGAAAACACTTGATATCCGATATTAAAAATGATTAAAATGGGTTTTCGGCTTAGACTTGAAATCTTTCGTATCATTAATGCACTTGATTGAGGTTTGAAGGGAGGTTGTTCCAGACTGATATGTTGGCTACTGCAAAGGTTCTATCCCCGAAATTTGTAGGTACTAGGATAACGTTTCGGCTCAACTAATCTACTAATTGCCGAGGAGTGCACCGAGCAAAGTGTGGATTTCCTTGAACTTAGACTGTCGGTTCTTATCGCAATTTCGTAAGAAAACTTTGTTCGTAACATTCTAGTAATGTGAACTACGTGACCCGATTTTCTCACTCAAGTTATCGCGTTTCTTTATTACCTTGGGATACTTACACTGGTAAATATTTGCAGTGTATTACTAGACTTTTTTTTTTTTTTTCTTGTATACAACAGATCGCTTAAACCCAATTACTGTATACACATTATTTTAGCTATTATATTGATGATTCACATGACATGTGATAGGTAGCCAATCTATCGCCATTTTATTGTCACATGAATTCTACACCAGACCAAAGACAATGTGACAATCACACTGCCATCGCCGGGAATCGAACCCGTGACCTTCGGTATGGAAGTCAGAGCTCTAACCACTCTGCCACGAAGGTCGTCGAACTTTAATTTGTTTGTCTCTTTTTCGTTTGCATTCTCTTGTATTTTATTTTTTTATTTGAATGTTTATTTTTTATTTATTGTTACTTGAACAATGATGTATAACTCCATATTAAATAATTAACAAACAAGCAAACTATCACGCCGTTTCTCCCCGGGGGTAGGCAGATAGAATAGACCGCCACACTACTCTATCATGACACCTCTCTAGCTTCCTCCACATTTATACAACGAGTCATGAACGTACGTCGATATTTTCGACTTCTAACATGACCTACCTTAAAAATTTAATTAATTTGGTCATTTCGTGTTTTCCTCGGTCTACATCGAGTCTGTACTCCATTTATAATACATCGGTAACGTATATTTTCTCCATCCATGCGCTCCATGTGCCCGAACCATCGCAGCGATCCTTTTATAATTTTGTTCATAATACCATCTTCCGCTCTACATTGCTTCCTCATATCAGCATTTGATATTCTGTCGTACATCGTTCTTCCAAACATACGTCTTAGGGACCTCATCTCTACCGCTCAGATGTTTCAATTCGTATTAAATAATTAATACGAATGAAAACGTCTGTTTCATACAAGTTTTATTATCTTTTATGATAATGACATGTTTCGCCTTTGTAAGGCATTATCAAATGTAAATAATGATTTGATTATTGTATATTTTTCGTTCATCCTTTTAGATGAGTTTTATTTTGCTTGTATGTACTAATTAATTATTTCGCTTTGTTTCAGGTGAGTCTATTTGAGATTTTACTCTCTACTTCAACACTGCTATCATGGGGTGTCCTATCGGCGAGACGGTTTGTCCAACGAATAACTTATTATTAATTCCACAAGGCAATGGAACGCGTCATGTATGTATTTTAATTAATTAATATCTTGAATTCCAGTTATCAGACAACATTTACTAATCACTAAAATGCCTTAGAAAGGCGAAACATGTGATTCCCAAAAAACTATGATAAAATTTCTAGAAAAGTCTTTTATATGTATTAATCTTTGATTTTATCCACTTTACGATGTCTTTCTTTCTGTCTGGTGGAATTCGCGTGACAATAAAAAATTTGATATGCTAGCTACCTATCACACGTCATGAAAATCAATAGCTAAAAAAATATATACATTAATTGATCTAAAAACCTTTTGTATACAAACACGTGGAAAGCAATGGGAAACTACCACATTAAAAAGTGCCAAGTGGCATCCCAAGAACCAGCATGTTAATAGGCTTTGCTGCAAACCAATCCTACGGAATGAAAATTAAATTAAATAATTAAGACAGTAATTGAGTTCAAAGAACTATTTTATTAAAAATCCCAATAACTATTAATGGTTGAGGTGTTAGTTTAGTAAAACTCCATTATTGATTTATAATAGTAAACAAGATTGTTTTATTTTATCTTATTTTTATTTTATTTTTATTTTTATTTCCTAATTTTCAACAGGTCGTTGGAACCTAATTACTGTATACAATTTATTTTAGCTATTATATGTTGATTCTCATGACATGTGATAGGTAGCCAATCTGTCGCCATTTTATTGTCAATTTGTTATATAATAAATTATATAAATAGTAGTGACAAATTTGTTTCGCCTTGCGAGGGCATTCTCAAACTGACAAATTTATCACTACTTTTTATATAATTTATCATATAAATTAAATCCAAGAAAAACCGTTAAACATACCTGTTTACTAATAAAATTATATAAAAAAAAAACACACACAAAAACTAGAGTTTTAATCCCTAAGCTTGAAAATTAACAGAAAAATGTATAATATACAATAATTAATACGAATGAAAACGTCAGTTTTCTAGAAGTTTTATTATATTTTATGGGAATGACATGTTTCGCCCTTCTAAGGCATTATCAAATGTGACGAAACTTCAACTCGTTGCAGTTTATATACGAGGAAAATTGATGTGATTTTATACATTTTTAAAAAAGAATTATTTGGGTAGGTCCAGAAATATTGGAAAGTGTTTCTTGTAACTTGTTAAGAAATTTTATGAAAATGATTACATAGTTAGGAGATACTAAATGATACAATCAAAAATAAGCTATTTTAGGTAGGACGAAATAAAGTGTTTCTAAGAAAAACATATTTTTACAAATTGTTTGCAAATGATTAATAAAATAAAATCGCCACCCTGTGTGCGAAAACATAATTGATGTATTATTCTCTTCTGCATATGAAAAGTGAAATAAATACAGTGCAGAATCAAGAGTTCTTTGATATGATGAGTTATTTAGTTACAAAAACCTGTTGTATACAAACGTTTGTAAAACTATCGGAAACTACTGCATTAAAGCTACTCCAAGAACCAGCATTTTAATAGACTTTGCTGCAAAACAATCCCTAGATTTGAAAATTAAAAAATATATTGTCACACACGCGCCCGTGTGGAGGGTTTCATTGTTCTGACGGTATGTTTGTAGGCTCCATCGACTACTGACCCTCACCACGATGGACATCCTCTGCGGTGGTCTGCGCGCAGGTCACAGATTCCTAATATCTCGCCTCCCGACAATTTGGTCCGCGGTATTTCTCACGGCGGCAACGAACCGGCTCTAATGTCCGGGGATAATGGCATTTTGAAGTATTAATATCCCAACTAGTCGGTAATTTCGGGCGGTGATTGGTTCTATTGTTTTGATTGGATTATTCAGCTACTGGATGCTGTAATTTTTTTATTCTTCCGCATCGCCGACCACCCGACCATTGTGCTGTTTCTTACCCGTCTTTGTTCTTGCGACAGTTTTTGTTGACATATTTACGAGCATGGTGTCCACATCCAAGTAGGTGCGATAATTGTTAAATACACGAATTTTATTTATTTATTTGGGTAACATACATTATAATACACATATAAAAAACACATAGAAATAATAAATTGATCTTTGTGGCCGAATGACAAGTGGTATGATTGCCACACCGAAGGTCCCCGGTTCGATTACCGGCGATGGCAGTGTGAATGTCACATTGTCTTTGATATGGTCTAGAATTCACGTGACGTATTGTCCACATCCAAGTAGGTGCGATAATTGTTAAATACACGAATTTTATTTATTTATTTGGGTAACATACATTATAATACACATATAAAAAACACATAGAAATAATAAATTGATCTTTGTGGCCGAATGACAAGTGGTATGATTGCCACACCGAAGGTCCCCGGTTCGATTACCGGCGATGGCAGTGTGAATGTCACATTGTCTTTGATATGGTCTAGAATTCACGTGACAATACTATGGCTATAGATGAGGCAGAAATAATGGACTGCCACACTTTTCTTTCCTGACATACTTCTCTCGCTTCCTTAACATTCATACAACATAGATTTTTCCGACTCCTCGTGTGGCCGACACATGTGATTTATATGATGGTGCTACGTTTTCCTCGGACTTCCTCTATTTCTAGTTCTATTTACATCGTTAACATTTACCTTAGACTTATTCACATTCATCATCAGATTATTTCGCATGCATATCTCATACACACTAGTCAGCAGGACTTGTAGTTCATGCTCGTTGTCTGCAAGTAGGACAGCGTCATCCGCATACAGGAGACAGGTTACTGACACACCGCTCATTTTGGCACGTACATCCAACCTTTTCATCTCTTTCATACACTTGTCCATATATAAATTAAATAACCACGGGGACATTACGCAGCCCTGTTTGACACGTTTATTGATATCAAACCAGGATGTAAGATCCCCGTTTACTCTGACACTAGCACTGCATTCCTGTACAGCGACTTATTGCCGTGATCAATTAAAATAAAGTTTGAAGACCTATATGTCCCTATAAGTATAGAAATGCGATTTTTTTTCCTATAAATGCGATTTTGTTTATCGCTATGCGTTTCTTAAATATTATGAATTCCTTTAGGTATATTGTCCAAACATCTCGTGTTTTTTACCCGTAACAATGGAACCAACAGGGTTCTGATTCATAATAATTCAACGATCCAATTGATATTAATGATGAAAGTATAAATCATTTATCATTTTTATATTGATATTTATCATTCTTCCTTCAACTTGTTGAATATTAATCTGTGTGACAGAAAATGCGATGCGGCGTGATGGTTAGTTAGTTAGTTAAGTAAAACAATGAACTATTTAAAATTACTCGTATTATCTTTTAAATTTCTATGATGAAGCAATTTGAGATCTATCCGGAAGACGGGCATGTTGTTCGGCGTTTTGAATCTAATTTGAATTAATTGAAAACGAGTTATTCGCAGATTACGTGAAATTTATCAGAATCTGTGTCCAGAGCAGACAGACAGACAGACAATGGCGCTGTGGCCGGCGCGGCGAAGGAGTGCACTTTTTGTTATGCGGCTCGGCTAACGGCGATCGCGGGCGTCACGGTGGCTTATCGGTTATTGTATATTTTAACGGTTTGTTTTGCAAGTGCGCGGAACCCTGTTTTTCTTTCCAACGTCCGAATCGGACGGCTTGCGAGGCCGGCCATTTTAGACGCGCTTTTTAGGCGGTCGCTCCAGTCCTGAATTTCTTGACGGATCATTCGCTCACCCCTTCAAATCGGTTGTAATCGATTCCATCATTCTCTTAGTCGCTTAGGAATGACAAAAAATGATTAAATGTTTTAGAAATTAGACCATTGAAATAATGTACGGAAAGATAATGTGTTAAAAAAATACAGAGCAATGAAATAAGATACAATTCTTCTCGTTATAGACCTTTGGTCTGTTCCTGAAATCAGGCTGGCCTCTCTTGGGAGGTTCTCTCCCAACTATCTCTCTATCTCTTCGGCGGTTTTCCAGGGGGACGGCAGCCGGCAGATTCCTGAGGGGGGGGGACCTCATCTCTACCGCATTTATTCTGCTCTCATCTTTCTTCTGCCAGTTCCATGCTTCGCTTCCATACACAAGGGTTGGGACCAGATCTCCATTTTGAACGGCCATTTTCGCTTTCATTGATAAATTCTTGTTTCCAATAACTATTTTTAAAGCTCCATTCACTTTGTTACCCGCACCAACGCTTCTTTCAACATCACTGTCCGTTCGGCCTGGCATTACAAAATTAGTCAATTGTCAAAAGGCGACCAAGTTCGATGTTACAAAAAATCGACAAGGGTGCTTGTAACGAAGTAATGAATATTGAGAATTATCGAATATAATTTATCTTCACATCTTTTCTGTAATTGTTTTATTAAATACGTCATAATTGTCTTCGTTTCATTGAAGCGCGGCTCTCTATAGTCCACTCTAATTATTCCGTAACAACTTGTCCAAGTCCACTAATGGCGCTTGACAGTTCCACCCTCCCTCACCTCCTCCAGGTGGCGACGGACATCGGAATTGAATGGCGTGCGACGCCTCGTATCTCCCAATGTGCATCTGATTACTTGTTGAATAATTGATAGCGTGTCTTATAATGGAGTTATCATACGCGCCTTGTGAAGGTAGGCTCGAGAAAAGCGGTTAAAATCAATTCCTGGTTATTGTTGTTATCTCCCTGTTTATCTAGGCGCTTGGAATTATTACTTTGACGTACGTACGAGTGACTATTATTTATGGGCCGGTGAACAATCACAAAGAAAAATTTGGCACTCCTTTTGAGAACATAAAAATGTACCCCGCTGATTAGCAAGATTCTGTTGTTTATTTTTTTTCTGAATTGCTTATCGACTACGTACAAGGTATTTGGAGCATTATAAAGTGTCTTCAAACGGTTCATGTTTAAATAAATATAACTGCAACATTTTATTTCACTTTTCACAGACATATTTCGGTTATAACATAACCTATTTCAATGTATAAAATTTCAACTTAGAAACTCAAAATTAGAATTAAACACTTTTAAAAACGTTGTATAAAACCACATTATTTTGAGTAAGGAGCGCCAACCGGTTTTACTCTGTAACGAGCTTCGTCAGGGCTATACACAAACTTTTTGTGTATAGTCCTGACGAAGCTCGTTACAGATTGAAACCGGTTGGCGCTTTAATTCTAATTTTAAATATGTCAAACCACCAAGTAATGGCTTCTTTCCAAACATTAAAAATTAAAATTAAAGGTTAAAGTCTTGTGTATTTTTATGTTATAACCGAAACATGATTTTGATATGTGAAATAAAGTGTTCAATAGTACTAACTAACTAACTAACTAACCATCACGCCATCTCCCCGAAGGGGTAGGCAGAAAGAATGGACTGCCACACCTTTCTTTCCTGACATATTTCTCTCGCTTCCTCAACATTCATACATCGTGTCATGCACGCGCGTCGATTTCTCTGACTCCTCACATGGCCGACATTCAATATTTGATTTATTTGATCGTGCCACGTTTTCCAATAGTATGTGCAGTTATATGTATTCAAATACGAATCCACAACACAAAGTGAAGGCGAATATAGAAGAGGTTCATGTTTATTTTCAATGTAGAAGTTTACACCTATTTAAATAAATGGCAAAGTTCGTGGTTAAGAGACAGATAGACTCGACAAATACTGAACCGATTGCGAAGAAATAATTTCCTATAGATATCAAATTAAGAAAAAACTTTGTATTTAACCACGGTATGCTTATTATAATTAATGCCAACTAGTTTCGTTTGGACCCAAGCTTCATCAGAGCAATATGACAACTGACAAAGTTGTTATATTACTTTGGTGAAGCTTGGGTTCAAGCGAAACAAGTTGGCATCAATTATAATAACCATGCCTTGGTTAAATACAATGTGTTTTTTTATTTATTTATTATTATTTAATATCTATAAGTTTAAAATGACTAACCACAAGGTGAGTGGTTCATACAGAAATTATTCCTGTTTATTGCAATAATACTTCGGAGAAAATGTGAAAAATTGACGACATTCTTGTTGGTGCCACATTTTTATTGCCAATGTTGAGAAATAAAAATGTATCTTTTATATGTTATTTTTCTTTTCTTAAGAGTTGTCAAGAGTTTCGTTCTTTGCGAGTATTAAATGTTAAAATGTTTAATGAGTTCTTCTTCTTATATTATGACTCAAAATTCAAATAAATAATATATGAAACAAGTATTTTTTTTTGTTAGTTACATTTCCAAATTACATAAAGTTAAAAGTCCTCCATGTTTTAAAATAAAATGTTTGGGAAATACTGGTCTAAGAGCACACGAGACAGAACAATTTTACAAATAGTGATAATAGGATTATGCAAACTCTATTGAAGTTCCACATTTAATCAAAAGTAAACCGTAGTTATTTTATGGTATGTAGTCTTGTTTTTTTATGTAGTTCTTTGCAGACCCTTTCTTTTTCTGGTTTAGAAAGCATCGAGTTTATGGTTTATTAATGTCCGATTTTAACGACGGCTTTGTTCGGGGTATTGTGGACATTGTGACATCTCTGTCTATTTACGAATTCTCGAACATCGCGGACACTTAGAAAGTTTTGCCCTTTCAATGGCTTTGAATAATTTCTGTATCACCTGCTTGTGTACCGAGATTGACGATGAATGCTGCTCTCGGGAACACTTTCACTTCTAAATCCTTTTACCATTGCCCCGTGTATATTGTCGGATGCACTATCATCTCTGATTGCTGATTTGTATGCTCGCTTGTCGGTGTCTATTACAACCGGTAAGCGGTCATTTCAGTTTTTTTTGTGTAAATAAATTTTCATTAAGACATGACCGTCTACGGTTATCCGCTTATGATTATAGCCGCCAAAAACGTCGACAGACGGCGGGTCAGAGGTTGTACCGAAGACTAATTGAGCTATCATCGAGTAAGTGAAATTAAACCATTTTTTTCTCCGTGCTTAAATCTATTGCTGAACATTACTCTCACATTTCTTTCCGCTTCGTTAGTTTCGTCTATTTTATTTATTATTTTCTTATTTATGCGAAATGATTGATTATCAACTTAACGGCTTACCCGAAGCTTGGTTTGTACGACATGGTTCATTACAAGTTTAAACAAAACAATCTAATAAGCCGACCAGTTAAGTTTTTCCAAAAATGGTGTTCGTATATTAACGCTTGTGTATCTTCTTAAGCGCCCTTGAGTGAGTTTTCACGAAAACGGCGTTATACAAATAAGCCCAATTATTATTATTATTCAGCCTGTTGTTGCCGGCCACTCCTCTACGTAAACCCTCTCTCGTATTTTCCAATTTGTTCTATCTTGAGTCTAGTCCAAGATAGAAGAGATTAGAGAACCCTAGACCAGTGCTCCGCAATATTTTTTCATCTACGGCACACATATGCGCGGCACACCGGTTTCGGAGCACTGCCCTAGACCACATTTAGGTAATCTTTACATCGATTTGGCTGGCGCTGTAATGATGTAAGGAGTTTTTTCAACAAAATAATAATAATAATATATTCCGCGGCACACTAAAAGCTAAAAATCGGTTTGGACGTGGGCGTCAATCAGCTCAGGAGACGTTGATGGTCTTTCCTTTTTTTTAGCTTACCAGCGTCTTTCGGCTTTTTTTGCTCCTTCCGAAAGATCGAGCGTCCGATTTTCACGAATTCTACTGTCCGGAAAGGAGCTAAAAAAAGAAGAAGAAAAATTGAGGTCGCCAGCAACTTCCAGCCAGTAGAAATCGGCGGCGACCTTTCGGGAATATCGAAAAATCTAAATATTTTTTTCAGTATGTATTTGGCCGCGGCACACCTGCATCCGGTTCACGGCACACCAGTGTGCCGCGGCACGCCGGTTGCGGATCACTGCCCTAGACCACATTTAGGTAATCTAGTAGTGACTTTAAAAAGAAAATTCATGTATATCCAACACTGTTCACATTTATATTAACTTCGTAACAGAGTGGCGAGAGCCATGACTGCCACACCGAAGGTCCCGGTTTCTATTCTCAGCGATGGCAGTGTGATTGCCACATTATACTTGGTCTGGTATAGAATTCAAGTGAGAATAAAATAGTCATAGATTAATTACCTATAACATGTCACGAGAAACAGTACGTATATCATAGCTTAAACAACTTGTACACAGCAATTGGGTTCAAACGACCTGTTGGGTTCAAACGGTGTGATGGTTAGTGAGTTTATATAATATTACATAATACATACATAATATTGTACATAAATGAACATTAGTCGATATTACAGTGGTTGTGTTTTCTGCATCAATTGATTACGACGAGCCTTGACATTATCTGAACTAACTGTTAGTACATTTCATTTTGCAGCGAGCCGTTAAAGAATTTAATTAAAGGATAATGTATAATTTCCTGCAGAGTAACCGTAGTTTAATATTCTATTTCAATGTTTGTGTTTCATTTACTGTTACCTGTACAGGAAATTACAGGTATATATTATTAATATTGTGCGTTGTCGTTTATACTCGTTTAAGATCGTACTTTTTTATTTTACCTTTTATAATGCTGTCTCAGTATGAGCCGGGTAGTACATGGTGTTCCATTTGAGCTTTCTGTTATATTATTATATGAAAATATGTTTCCTCATCACAATTTATACTTAATTACTTACTTTTACATCTGATGTCGTCCACTGCTGGACGTAGGCCTTCCCCATACTACTTCTTCACATATTCCGGAATCTTGGGCCTTCTGCATTTAACCTTTTGCACTCTGGCCATTTTTTCTCATGACTGACCAGCTACTCTGAATTTTTTTTTTTACGTATTTATAAAATAAAAAATTAAAATTAGTTAAACAAGTGATAAACTTCCACGTGCTTGGATTAAGTATACGATTTAATGGAAAATAAAACGTATATTTTTAATTAAAAATAATAAAATTGGTCTGCTATTTTTGGGACACTCTGTTCGATAATTAGTATGACCATTACATTTTTGGTAAATTTCTCAAAATATGCTTGCTAAATCACACGTAAAGTAACAGAAAATAATTAGTGACTCTTCAATATATTTTATTTTGATAATTTATTATATTGCATATCAATAATTGTGTACTATATAGGTAATATATACTAATATTTAGATGTAAATTCTTGAAGAAGTTGCTTTCTAATTATCTTGTACAGTGTAGCAACAAATTAACGCCTTCGTCTAAAGGGTCTCGGCTAACTAACGACTACCTGGAATTGTAAACATTTAATTGGCTAGAGCCATGTCGTTTATTGTTTTGCATTGGTTAGTTCATTGACAAATTCGTCCCTCGGTCAGGAAACAAAAGCAAGAACAGCCCACAAGTCATAAAATAGGTAATATGCTTTGCAAACATTCTACACGGTATTTAAAAAATTGAGTCTTGTCACAAGTGTAGGACAACAACTTACTGTCCCCATAATATTAATAAAAAAATTAACTAACCGGAAACAAATGTAAGGCAGATGACTGCATCATGAATACAATTAAAAAAGGATCCCTGATATGGTTTGGACATATGGAACGAATAGATGAGAGTAGAATGGTTAAAAGGTTGTACACAAGCAGCGTGAGTAGGAAAAGAAGCCGAGGACGACCGAGGAACTTTTTCTAGCGTTATTTTTTTCTTATTTTGGCATTTGCAAATTTAATTGTTTCATCGACGATTTTACTAATGAGTATATTTGTAAAAAAATAGCGTAAAGTAATCGATAGGCTCCGAACAGTTTGTGGGGGTATTCGGTCCAACTGTTCTATTTCCAATAGAACATTTTATTTGTCCTTCTGATGTATTACTAGACATTAAATGCTAACTTTTTCTGAATTAGAAAATCCTACTGACGTAGGATTGATGGATGTTGAAGGTTGTTGCGGAATCAGTTCTTCAATATTTTCATCATCACTGTCTTCGCTAAAATATATAAATCTCCTTTTTTTGGTCGGTATAATATCACTTCCACTATCGGTAACACTTGAATTATCACCGACGTCCATGTCCACAAAAAAAACTATCACTTTTATCGCTGTCATTGCAATTAACATTATCAAATGTAAAAAGGTCCTCATCATCTCTGTTATCGATAAAATCACATTCGTTATTATTACTGAACTTTGAAGTAAAATTTTCGTTGTTTTCCATTGCAGTTAGTTCACTATAATTATAAATAAGAAAATTACTATTTCTATTATTGTCAACTACTGAGAGAAATATCGCAAAATTAAGTAAGATAATCAAAAGAAAAAATATATAGTCGCAAAATGTAGAAGTAGCCTCGGAGAACCGTCACAAGTGCAGGACAACTACTAACTGTCCCAATAATATTAATAAAAAAATTAACTAACCGGCAATTGAAATAAAGAATAATGGTTTACCCAGCATATTGTGTTGATTCTGACTGTGCCAATAATAATAAAATATGATATTTATTCTATCAGCTAAAATGGTGGATAATTAATTCCAAGAAAAAATCGAACTTTCCGGCAATTTAAATAAAGAATGTTGGTTACCCAGCACATTGTGTATTTATTTGAAATACGTTTTCGTAAAACATATTGGATTGAGAACTGTGGATTTATGTTAACTAAATATACAATATAAGAAAAATTATATATCACACATTATTGTGTTTTCGTATTTACAATGAACTTCTACGAAGAAATTTTGATTGACAACATTAATGTATGACATTTTAGTTAAAATGCCTGGGAAATTATATTCAAGACAAGAAATAAGCTAGTTTGGTTCTGCATGGTGGTTAGGTAGTTATTTAGAAATGTGTACATTGCTTTTTCTATTACTTTCAATATCGCAAAATTAAGAAATATAACAATTCCACAAAACTATAAAAAATAGTCACAACAAGTGGGTGTGGCCTTGCAGAAACCCTCATAAATGCCGGGTAGCGACAGACCGTCCCAAAAAACATTACTGTATGACAAATGTTTAATCAGCTAAAATGATGCATCTTTTTTTTAACGAGTATATCCATTTAATGGTAAATTTAAACGAAGAAATGTTAGTATATCCAGAATCTTATGTTATTTAAGTGTATTTGTGGCAAAAAAAAAAATAAAAAAATATATTTGCATACTAGAGAAATCGTCGAGTAAACTTATACCCGCGCTCGGCCACTACGTGTGGCCCACAGAGCTGGCAACTAGAACTCTGTGGGCCACAATGTCTGGCCCACAGAGTTGTAAGGGTTAATCACCATCATTTTTCTGATGTCATCAGATCTCCCAAATTGCTATATTTCATCTATGTTATAATTATTATTATTTTTAAGGATTAATTGTATCTCAATAGAGACGAAGATGTAAATTGTTTTTTTGGAAACAGAATATGGTAGTCGAGGTGTTTACAGGACTTATGACCTGTTATTGGTTGGGTTAAGCGATCGCTTTATGTTAACAACACTCCACATTCCGCCCTTCTTACGACCACCACGTCTGACACATTTTTGAAAGATGTATATATGCTACTATGTTAAAAACACTTCACATTTTTTAGGTCAATCTGCATTATTTATACATTCAAAAAAGTATTTGTATACATTCAAAAAACCTAATTATTATTATTATTATTTTGTTGAATCGCTCTTCATACCATTACAGCGCGAGCCAAATCAAAGCTATAGCTTTCATATTGATTCTCATGACATGTTGTAGGTAGCTAATCTATCGCCATTTTATTGTAACGTGAATTCTACACCAGACCAAAGACAGTGTAACAATCAATCTGCATTCACCGGGAATCGAACCCGGGACCTTTGGTGTGACAGTCGTAGCATTTGCCACTCGGCCACAAAGTTCGTTTGTTTATTCTCTTTTTTCATTGTTTCTCTTACCATGATGTCAACTCTATATGAAAAACTTAATTATTGTATTTTATGGGACTGATATGATAAGCCATGGTAGCGCATTATTAAATAGCTTAAACATTAGATAGTATTTGAATAAATATAGTTACACTTTGTATTATTCAAATATGAATCCACAACACAAAGTGAAGGAGAATATATAAAAAAATCATTAGATGCCTAGCAAGGTGAAGCATTCCACTCTCAAAAAATGTTAACTTATGGAATACTAACGTTTTCACCAATAATACTTTTCTTCTATGTGTCGTAGATGTTTCTTTTGTCTTTTTTTGTAAACTTAGTATATACAACACTAACTTTAAAAAAAAATTAAAATTACATATCAGACATGTTTCGGACAACCGGTCCTTCTTCAGAGATACATATTATAAAGATACATATTTAAAATATTTTAAAATTGTTCACAAATATGATCATATTTGACAAATTTTGTAATAAAAAATATTATGAATCAATTTAAAATTTGATATTTTACATACAATTAAATATTGCCCTCACAAACGTATAAAAACTATGTATTATCTATGATACTCGTATTATTCAGATTAAAATAAAAACAGTATTTAAGTGAAATTAGCTTTTGAATTACTAACTAACTAACTATCACTCTATTTCCCCGGAAGGGTAGGCAGAAAGGATTGACCGTCACACTCTTCTGTCCTGACATACCTCTCGAGATTTTTCTACATTCAAACATCGAAACACGCTTGTCAATTTTCCGACTTCGAATGTGGCCGCTTTTTAGTAATTTATTAATTTGATCATGCCATGTTTTCCTCGGCTGTCCTCCGCTTCTTTTAACATTCTCACTGTATCTTTCGGGAAATTGCGCTAATTTTATGCCACCTTTTATGCAATAAAATGAATCTCGGTCTATCGGAGTCACAGTCTGTGCGCATCAGGAAATACTGCTCCGGTCCCCGGGTGACCGATGATCTCCTTCACCGATCATTGCCAATCGCATTAACTGCGCAGGATCTACGCCCCATAAACTACGCTCGCCTTCTATCCTCTATTTGGCTCGGGTCGCTCTCGGCGACAACAAGGAGCAAATATTGTTCTTACATTTTTAGTACCTCGTACGATTTTCCACGAAATTTTCACTTCTTTTCTTAAAACATCCTTTGAATTTTGGATAAAATTAAGGCGTTAACACTGTGAAATTCCATAATGACCTTTTTGTGAATCAAAACACTGTTTATTCCACTTAGAAAAAACATTGTTTTAATTCATAAAAAAATCAACATCCTTCAAAAATATAATTGAATACAGTTAAAGTTTTATTAAAATTAAGAAATTAATTTTGTGAAATTCCATAAAGAATATTTTTTTATTAATAAAAACACTGTTTTTGCAAATTACAAAAAGCTGTTTTTTTTCTAATTGAAAAAAAAGTTTCTAATTCATAAAAAAATCGACATCCTTCTAATTGAAGTTTATTGATTACAGTTAAACTTTTATTAAAATTAAGAAATTAATATTGTGAAGTTCCATAAAGACTATGTTTTTATTAATTTTTAATTATTTTTTATTTCTTAACTGTTTTATTTTCAATTAGAAAAAACAGCGTTTTTTATAATTAGAAAAAAACACTGTTTTTTTCTAACTGAATAAAAACGTGTTTCAATTTATAAAAAAAATCGACATTCTTTAAATTTAAGTTGATTGGATTATGCAATAGTAATTAAAATATTAAAATTAAGAATTTAATATTGTGAAATTTCATAATTATTAATTTTTACTCTCATAGTTTACTTGGAGGACCGGTTTCGCTGTCATCTGAATCATAATCATAAATCTGAATAGAATATTATAACATAATTTTTAATTAACTTTTATTTTATTTTCATAATTAATTATTTTGTCTCATTTTACCGATGGTGCTGTGATCCAGTTATAAATGTGTCTAGTATTATTTAAAGCAAAACCTATATTGTTTTTTTTAGAAAGGGTTTAACGTCTAATTACGTCAAAGTAATATTAATAAGTACGCACGTCTTGCCCGCGCACAAGTTTCGACAGGAATGAACTCGTGCGTCACTGGTTACTCAGCATCCATCACCGTGCGGCGAGTGTTAAGCTAGATTTGATTGTATCGGGGAAATAGCAAATTAATACTATTAGAAGCGAATGGGTTAACATCTCTCCTTCTGGAATGGACAATGGCCGAGTCGATTATTGCTTTCGCTGGTGTATACTTTATGACTACTCTAAGCACGATCTTTAGTACGGAGGGCAACACGATTTTAATTAATTTGTATCTTATTGTGGATAACGGGACTGCTCATGACTAGTTAATACATACACAATCCATTAAACTGTGACTGCAGTATCTTTAAAAAAATATAAAATCGCATTGTGATTAATCGCAAGTTGTATAGGTATCGTTCAAGTGTACTTTGAGTAAGAGATGCAAGACCACCAGAAAATGACACCTTGGAGGAGAGGAGGGGAGAGAACTCATACATCTGAACATGATCCCTTTGGAGATCGACTTTTTTCATATTGATGAAATAATATTCAAACGGAAAAAAATCTAATATTGTAAAGTATTCAGCCTCATTAGCGTCGTACTTGTTTACGTGTTGCACATCGACATTGTAGTCGTTGAATGCATCCAATTCGGCGATTAAATGTGTTTTTATGTTTGTAACGCCTATTTGGTTAAATATATAGATTTGAATTTCTTCTATGTTCGCCATAACTTTGTGTTGTAGATGTTTAATGTTTCTTTTTTTTATATGCTTTGTATACAACACTGACATTTATTAAAAAAAAAAAAAAACATCAAACATGTTTCGGACTAAGCAGCCCTTCATTAGTGATATTATATAAATATTATAAAATTCTTTATAAATATGGTCAGTTTTGACTGAAGTTATAATATTAAAAAAATTACCATATTTGTAAACAATTTTATAATATTTAAAAAAAACTAACTAACTAACCATCGCGCCGTCTCCCCGAAGGGGTAGGCAGAAAGAATGGACTGCCACACTTTTCTTTCCTGACATATTTCTCTCGCTTCCTCAACATTCATACATCGTGTCATGCACGCGCGTCGATTTCTCTGACCCCTCACATGGCCGACATTCAATATTTGATTTATTTGATCGTGCCACGTTTTCCTCGGTCTTCCTCTATTTCTGGTTCCATTTACATCATTAACATATAATTTTTTTACCCTTCTTTCTTCATTCATTCTTTCTATATTTCCAAACCATCTTAATGACCTTTCATTATTTTGTTCATGACACCATCATTCGCACCGCATTCACTTCTTATATTTTCATTCGGCACTCTATCATACACAGAGTATCCACACATTCTTCTAAGAGATCTCATTTCAACTGCATTTATTCTACTTTCATCCTTCTTTTGCCAGTTCCATGCTTCGCTTCCCTACATAAGGGTCGGTAGAAGAACACCATTGTGCACTGCCATTCTAGCTTTTTTTGATAGGTTAAAATATTTATATAATATCACTGATGAAGGGCTGGTTAGTCCGAAACATGTGTGATATTTTTTTTTTTATAAATGTGAGTGTTGTATACAAAGTATATAAAAAATAACATTATATAGATTCGATTTAAAAACACCATTTTGGATGAAATAGAGAAGTGTTATCTGCTTTGCATATATGTAGTCAAATCACTAGATAAAAAAAAACACGTATCAAAATAATTTTTATTATGGTTTATAGGAATGACATGTTTCGCCTTTCTAAAGCATTATCAAACATTTGGCGAAACATTGTATTCCCATAAACATATTATCATTTGATGATGCCTTAGACAGGTGAAACATGTCATTTCTATAAATTATTATAAAACTTCTAGAAAACAGACATTTTCATACGTATTAATTATTTAATATAGAGTTTTACATAGTTTAACACAGGGGAGGTGTGTAAGGATAGATAAGTGTGGCGGTCTGCTATATTTGCCTACCCTTTCGGGGAAACGGCGTGATAGTTTGTTATTATTGTTGACTATAAACTTAATACACTATGTTACAAGTTCTAGCCGTTGGTGAAAGTCCTTGTCTCGATAGTTTAAATGTTTGATACCGATATGATTTATTGCATCTGGGTTTAATCTCCGCGTGCATGATGTTACATTGTTGTTTATCTTATTGGTCGCAATCGTTTGATTTTCTCTCCAGCGTCTGTAATCTGCATCGGAATGCACCCGAGACAATCCCCGGGAGACCAGTTGCCGTTTTTATTATTCGTGCATGTATCTCACACGCGACAGAATGGATGCTTAAGAACTCTGAGTAGTCTATTTAAGCCGGTTACACATCCCCAGAGAATATTAACAGAATATGGACCGACAAAATCTGTACTACCAAACTGCATTTCAATGTTCGAATACTGATTATTCGAATTCCTAACAATGCCGCTTTATATCTTTCTTCTTTCTTTTTTAACAGCCGTTGTCGTCCACTGCTGGACATAGGCCTCCCTCATACTTCTCCATACGAGGTCTGTTCAAAAAGTATCGCGAATTTTATATTTTTTCAAAAAGTATTTATTTATTCATGAATATCTATTTTGTCCCCTTCAAAGTAATTCCCCTCGGATATAATACATTTATGCCAACGTTTTTTCCAATCCTCGAAGCACTTAAAAAAATCATTTTTTGTGATCTTGTTCAGCTCCTCCTTCGATGCCGTCTTTATCTCCTCAATCGTGGCGTAGCGTCGTCCTTTCATGGGCCTCTTCAGTTTTGGAAACAGGAAAAAGTCACAGGGGGCCAGGTCTGGGGAATACGGTGGCTGCGGCACCATTACTGTGTTGTTTTTGGCCAAATATTCGCGCACAAGCAACGATGTGTGAGCAGGGGCGTTATCATGGTGCAAAAGCCAGTTTTTGTTCTTCCACAAATCCGGGCGTTTCTGGCGGATTGCTTCGCGCAAATTGCGCATAACTTGCAGGTAATATTCCTTATTGACCGTACTACCCTGTGGCAAGAACTCATGATGCACCACGCCCCTGCAATCGAAGAAAACTGTGAGCAAAACCTTCACGTTCGACCGAACTTGGCGCGCTTTTTTTGGTCTTGGCTCATGCGGCAGCTTCCATTGGGATGATTGAGCTTTGGTTTCCACGTCATAACCATAAACCCATGATTCGTCACCAGTTATGACCCTCTGGAGCACATTTGGGTCGTCACGGACCGAGTCCAACATCTCCTGAGCAATGTTAACGCGATGCTGTTTTTGGTCGAAATTGAGCAATTTTGGCACGAATTTCGCGGCGACCCGACTCATGCCCAAATCATTGGTTAAAATCGAATGGCACGAGCCAATCGATATGTTTAGGTCCTCAGAAACTTCTCTAACGGTGATTCGACGATTGGCTAATACTATTTTCTTCACTTTATCAATGTTTTCGTCTGTTGTTGACGTGCTCGGGCGTCCGGCACGCTCTTCGTCGTTCATATCTTCTCGGCCCTCTGAGAACATTTTGTACCACCGATAAACGTTGCTTTGGTCCAAGGTAGCTTCACCATATGCCACAGTCAACATTCGAAATGCGTCCGCGCACTTTATTTTGTTTTTCACACAAAATTTGATACAGATTCTTTGATCCATTTTTTGGAATAGGCAAAAATCGAAGACGAGCCAAAACACATCCAAGCAAAACAGCTGTCAAAAATTAACTAAACATTCAAAATGGCCGACCTTGTCAGCATAAGTAAGGGACATGAGTACCAACATAACGCTACAAAAAAATCAAAAATCAAATATACGTAGCCAGCGGAAATTCAAAATTCGCGATACTTTTTGAACAGACCTCGTATATGAAATGTCATAGGGGGGTGGTTGGCATTAAAACGCCACGTTTGCCAGACGGGTTGGCGAGGTGTCCTTCCACGTTAGCCTATGCATCAATATTATCCACCGAGGTTATTCACACCCGATCTCTTAACATTTCGCATAGTTTCCAGGGGAGACCAAAGTCGAGGAGGTGTGGATAGGTACTTGGGATCAGATCAATTCTCCAGCGTAGCATGGCCCTCACCACGGTGATGGCCATGCACCGCTCGAAGAGTCAATAGGATCCCCCTTACTCCCCGGTCTTTTAAATTGTAGGAACGGTCTTAAAAAGGGCCTCATCTCTCATTTCTCTTGTTATTGCGGTGAAAGGTTTGGGCGACTTTGATTCGTTTCCAGGGGGCGCGCCCCGGGTGTTATGTAACATCACACGTAGAGGCCTCTTATTTACCCCCTAGTAATAATAATAATAATATGCTAACATTTAAAGGGCCATTTTCGTGATGTAATCACCTCAAGTGATAATATATTCAATCTAAAATTGTAATAAAGTTAAACTAATTTTCGTTAAGATTTCTTGGTTTCAATTCTAGCTACTTTTATGCAACGTTTTAAAACTCCTCCCTCATTTAAGGGTGCCGTATAAGCGAACCGCTTTAAATAAATTTACCGCTACTTTCTTAGTTTTTCCTATGGAAGTATTTATCCGATCAATTTTCTATAATACCCGTCTTTCGCGGTGATTATATTTCTATAGCATTTATCATTTTTTATTTTCTTATGCCAGTTCTACGTTTCTTTTCTGTATCTAAAAAATTCTCACAAGAAGAAATTTCAATTGCATGTATAGGTAGAATATGAATTGAAGAAGGAATAATTAATGTCCGTGTATGATTCGGTGCATTTATATAAAAGAATCTAAAGTGAAAGAAATGTTAGGCAGATGATTGCATCATAAGTTTAATGAAAAAAGGATCCCTGAGATGGTGTGAGTGGAAAGAGAAGCGATGGAAGACCAAGGAAAGCATGGCATAACCGAATTAATCAAATACTTCAAGGCGGCCACATTAAAAGTCAGAAAAATCGACGAGCGTGCATGTAACGTTGTGTGAATATATTATATAGGAATCTAGAGAGGTATGTCAGGACAGAGCAGTATGGCGGTCCATCATCTCTGCCTATTCCTCCCGGGAAACGGCGTGATGGTTAGGTAGTTAGTTAGAATCTAGGGTTTGTCAGGATGGAATTTCCTTCATAAGGAGAGTAAGAGAAACGAAAAAAAAAAATTTAGATACATACTTATTTGTAATATTATAACAAAGCATTTTTGTACTATTTATAAACAATAAAAACTCATCAAAAAAATAAAAATAAATGGAGTAGTTCGACGTGCTGTTCTCTCTGCCTTATCCATTTGAAAAAAAGGCGTGATGGTTTGTTTGTATGTTTATTTGTTTTGCCATCTAAGGAACACGAAGTTTATGTGAATACATATATTCGATACTATAAAACAAAAATGTTAATTTTTTTTATAACTTGAAGTTATTTAGTGTGCGACCGGCTTAAGTATATCACCTTTGTCGGTTCTCTCATATCCGTCTTCCGTCCTCCGCGTGATTAATGTCCTACTCACTTCAGGGGATATTCATAAATCACACATCGCTTGGAGATTGACTCTGCCTCCTTACATTCGTCTCGTATTGTTGGGCCACACAATATAAACGTCATTATACTTGATTGAACTTATTCTGATCGTTCGACTTTATGATGTACCCTCTATGGTCCGCCGCGGCATCGGTAGCTCGTAAGTCATAAGATGGCTTCAAATATCTAGAGTTGTTACCTACAATATAAATTATTGTATTCTGTACCTTCTGTACATGTGCCCTGGGCTCTCTTTTGCTTTGCTCCATTCATATATAATGTACGAGTATGTTAACGTCAGTCCCGCATGGACTGGTGACAGGGCCTAGCAAGTGCATGAGCGAAATTGACGAAAGGGTGCCGCTGCGTCCAATAACAGTTTCGGGTCTGTGGCAGGCCTCTTATGTTTTGTAACTTCATTAAACGTATTTTTTATTTAATTTTAGAAAAATCAAAGCACTTATTTTTATACTTTTATAAAACTCTTTAATTTTTTATACTAACTAACCATCATGCCGTCTCTCAAAGGGGGAGGCAGAAATAATGGACTTCCACACATTTCTTTCCTGGCATACTTCTCTCGCTTCCTCAACATTCATACATCGTGTCATTCACGCGCGTCGATTTAATTTATTTTATTTTTTAATTAATGTTATTTAGTTGTATTTTTCATATACTTTGTACATACAACACTAACTTAAAAAAAAAATTGAATATCAGACATGTTTCGGACAATCCGGTCCTTCCTCAGTGATATTATAAAGATATTCAAAATATTATAGAAATGTTTACAAATATGATCAGTTTTCACAGATTTTATTATATAAATCTTTATAACATCTGTCAAAACTGAATGTTATTTAGTATTGAGAAGAGCATTCATTTTCCGGAATCTTGCGGGAGTGGACAACGAAAGAAAACTTACTTTTCTCAAAAGCAACAAACTATCACGTTCTTTTTTCGGAAGGGATAGGCAGATATAATGGACTCTAGCACTACTCTATCCTGACATTAGATGCCCATTAAATCCCATTAGATGCCTTCACATTCACACAGCGAGTCATACTTGCACGTTTTTTCTTCTGCTTCTAACGTGGCCGGACTATAACGTTTGACCAATTTGTTAGTGCTCCCTATATTTTAAGGCATATACGTGTGTTAAGAGAAGTGAAAGAATTCTCTTTCGTAAAGGGAGATGCGTACAGTTTCGAAACAGGTCCACTGTATAAGGTATTAGTGGTTGAAAACAAATCTTCACGTTGAAATTTTGTTTTAATGTGTGACCACAAAGTTAGTAATTGTTCCTTGAAAAATGATTTAAAATCAGTCTTAAATAATTAATACGAATGGAAACGCCTATTTTCTAGAAGTTTTATTATACGAGTATTTTATGGGGATGACATGTTTCTTAAATGCTTGATAATGCCTTAGAATGGCGATACATGTCATTCTCATAAAATATAATAAAACTTATCGAAAACAAACGTTTTCATTCTTTATAAACTGTTAAATTAAATCATTTTGTTCATGTGTCATAATTGTATTTTGTTTTACGCGACAGCTGTTTCATTCATATTAAAATTACATGTTGTAAATGGAACTAGAAATAGAGGAGATCGAGCGAAATATGGCACGATTAAATAAATATATCAAATATTGAATGTCGGCAACGTGAAGAGTCGGAGAAATCGACATGCGTTCATGACGAGAGAAGAATGTCAGGAAAAAACACTACGGCATACTGAAGTTTTGCACTTATCTGTCAAGGATTTTAAAGAGATTACAATCGATATCGAAAAACACAAAAGTCCGGATCGTCCATGTCAACACGTGCAACATCGAAAAAAACATTATGTGTTATTACATTATGTGCCAAATTAAAAAAGCGGTGGATTCGTGGAACATAAATAAAATAGACAATATGTGCACCATCTAAAAAAAAACATTTTGTGTTAAATTATTTTTATTTTGTTATTTTATTTTATATCATTGTATTTTATGCTATTTGTTTAAGATTTATTTTGTGAGTGTTGGACGATCGAAGTGTGCGCGGGATATGCCTATTGGTGGCGATGAGGTTCGCAACCCATCACACCGCGTCTCCCGCGGAGCGAAAAGAGAAGGATGGAGTACCGCATCAGTAAAAGTGTGTCAGTCCATTATTTCTGTCTACCCTTTCGGGGAGACGGCGTGATGGTTAGTTAGTTAGTTAGTTACAATCGATCCTTATTATTTCATATAACGACGTGCATTAGTTCTGTGAATGCGAGAATCAATAAGGCCTCCCTCTACTTTTAGCGCAGTTGCACCGCATTCTGCATCTCTCTCGCGTAGCATCCTTCCCTCTCGGAAACGCCCGCCACCCCTTTCACTAATTATTTATTATACATACATACATATATACGATTAACTTAGATAAACGAGATTCATATCTGCACGCTGCGGGAAATTTAATATTTAAATCCGTTTGTGTAGTATATCATCAGATCAATTAATTATGAGATGATGATGCATTCTCAGCATCGCATCTCGTGTGGTTACTAATCATGTTTGTGTCTATTTCATATTTTAGTTAAATCAGGCAAAGTGTAGTTTTCATTTGCATGTTTGATTATGTTATTATACATTTGAGATTAATAAGATAATTAGAAAATATATGAGATATAATTAGAACACTTTAATATGTAGTTCAAAATAATTCATACGAATGGAAACGTCTGTTTTCTAGAAGCTATATTTTATGTGAATGACATTTTTCTCATTTTTATTAACGCATTATCAAACACATTTGATAATGTCTTGCAAGGCAAAACATGACATTCCTTATTATTTTTTTTACTTAGTTTATACTCGGTTATGTTACACGGCTTTTACATTGTTATAAATTATGAGAAAGATGTGTTGGGGCAGTCAACAAAGTGAATGGTGCACTTAAAGTTGTCATCGCAAACAAAAACCTATCCAAAAAAGCTATAATAGCAGTGCACAATGGTGTTCTTCTACCGACCCTTATGTATGGAAGCGAAGCATGGAACTGGCAAAAGAAGGATGAAATTAGAATAAATGCAGTAGAAATGAGATCTCTTAAGGCGAATGTGTGATACTCTGTGTATGATAGAGTGTAGAATGAAAATATAAAAAGTGAATGGGGTGCGAATGATGGTGTTATGAAAAAAATAATGAAAGGATCATTTAGATGGCTTGCACATAAGGAAAGAATGAATGAAGAAAACCGAGGAAAACCGAGGAAAACGTGGCAAGATCAAATAAATCAAATATTGAATGTCGGCCTTGTGAGGAGTCAGAGAAATCGACGCGCGTGCATGACACGATGTATGAATGTTGAGGAATCGAGAGAAATATGTCAGGAAAAAAATTGTAGCAGTCCATTCTTTCTGCCCACCCCTTCGGGGAGACGGCGTGATGGTTAGTTAGTTAGTTAAATTTACCAAAATTATCAGCAGGTTGACTGTTTGAAATGTGCCAAGTATCAAAAATAATCCTAAGAGTTTTTGATCGCATTTGGTGTTTAATACATCAATAACTGTGAAAACGTGCACAGTGATTGAATAGTGATACATGACACCATGGCACATGTTACAATGAACAGTTTTTGCTATTTTTCTATAGTCTACGTATAAAAATATATAGCACCTTTGTTATAACCACCACCCTTCAATTATCTCTCGTCTTAAGACTATTAGAACCCCGAGAACAATTTTATTTTAAAATAATTTTATTTAAATTGCAGATCACAATAACTGGTCAATAACTGGCTTAGATATGATACGGATCTTCATCGTGGCGATCATCAAATTACGGATGATACATTTTGAAACCGGTCAACAGTTACAGTTATTAAAGTCAAATCAATGTACTTGTATATGTTTGTTTTGCAATCCACGAATTTGAGATAATTTTATTCACGAGGGTGAGCACTGGTTTCGAGGTTTTGGAGGGGAATAATTTTGACCTTGAAGCGTGCCTAGGTCAGTTCTGCTCTCCGCTATAAATAGGGCGCGCCTCCCCCGCTTGCATCAGTCGAGGGGCGCCCACAATAAGGGCAGCATCCACGCGTTTCCCTGATTGGAGCACGATTTGCTTGTGCATTTACCTTGGGGTAGGGCGTGTTTTTATTATGCGGGAGGCAAAAATACAGATGTTCAAGAGGGGAAACCAGAGTATATAACAGTATTTGGGGCAGATCTGATATTTGGGACAGATAACAGTTCTTTTTATTAATTAATCTAATTAAAATGTGTTGCCATTATTATAAAAGGCTTTCTAATTATTTGATAATGATTTCGCGTTTAATTTGTTCGCGTTTTTATTGCACCATCATCTGACATTGCTGATCTTCGATTGATTGAAAGCCTCTTGTGCTGGTGTTGCTAGTTTGATAAATATTTTATACATGATATCTTCTTCATCTAAATATTAGTCTCATTATATCTTATTAATCATCTGACAATTAATTTTAAGCTACTTAATTAATTTTCATTATTATTTTTAAATAATGGTACATTTAAATAACCCGTTTGAACGTATCACTGTCTAACTAACAAACTAATCATCACGCCGTTTCATCGGACGGGTTCACCACCACACTGCTCCATCATATTCATACATCGTAACATGCACGCTCGTCGATTTGAATGTGGTCGCCTTAAGCTAATTGGTTAATTTGGTCATATCATATTTTCTCCGCTTTCCTTCCATTCTTTCTTCGGTCTTTTTCTATTCATACTGCTTGTATACAATTTTTTTTAACAATATTTCTCTCATCCATTCGTTCTTGGTGTTCCTTTTTTTACTTAGGAAGCAATCATCAAATCAAATCAAATCAAATCATTTTATTTTCTCAAAAGATATTACAAACAATTTTTATCATTTAAGTTTAAGACATCTATTGAGAACAGGTAAAATATAATAAATATATAATACCAGGAACGGATCAGAGATGGTTCGACATTAGGAATACAAGATACTTTCCAAAGTCAAGAGTATTTGTCTTCTGAACGTACTTTCACGAATATGAAAGACGTCGATCTCCGAAGCGATCATGTTCAGCAGTTTGATTGCTCTCCCCACCGGCATCACCAGAGGCAGGTTGGTTCTGCATGGAGGGAGATAAAACAGTCTGTGCTGATGCTGTCGAAGATAACCATCTAGAACATAAAGATGGATAGCCTCCAAGATGACGGAAATCTCAAAGAATCCATCTGCCTTACTTCTATCATTTATAGTTTTCTCGCACATTCTTCTCAGTGATATAATTTTGTACGTCATTTATCCTACTTTCATTGTTTTTCTGCCAACTCCAAGCTTCACTTTCATGCATAAGGGTTGGCAATAGAACTCCATTCAATATTGTCGTCTTTGCTTCGTATCACGTATCACACCTAATTGTATTCAACCTGGTCGTAACCTAATATGGCAGTTAAATATTTGAATCTGTTTTAGAGCTAGTCAAATGAATAGCGCTATGGAAGGTTCCTAATGCATTGTGGCCCATCCACGAATTCACTTCCATTTTCGATCTACTGATTTATATACAGAGTGCATCGCAATTGTAGCACTCGACACGAAGATGTTGCGTAAATTTTTCTCTTCAAACGCAACAAGCCGACCGGGCCTACTCAGCGGTGAAAGTGAACCATTTTCTTTATTTCATAATTAATTGGAAACGCTCTTTTGTTTTCACATCGGTCGCCAGTTTTGTACACTTTAGATTATTTTGGTTCTTCTTCTTCTCCTTATAGACCTTTGGTCTGTTCCTGAAATCAGGTTAGCCTCTCTTGGGAGGTTGATTCCCAGCTATCTCTCCATCTCTTCGGCGGTCTTCCGGGGGGACGGCAGCCGGCAGGAATCTGATGCGCCACAGCGTGTGGGATTCTGGTGGGATCCATCCTCTGCACGTGCGCATTTCAGTATTTTCTGCGTTGTCTGCCCCATCTCATGACATCCTCCACCTTGCAGATCTCGCGGATGGCCGTGTTCCTCGCCCTATCGCGAATAGTCCTTCCTGCTATCATCGAAGAAGAAACCTTTATGCTCAAAGTCAGGTCTCCCTCCGTTGACGATAACTGCAGCTAGAGCATCTCTGTTTTGCGCTTCTGGGAACAGGTCCTCAACTCTCCTCATTCCTGTCAAATCCCTTATATTTCATAGCCCAAATCCTCGCCGTTCCTCTATCTTGCCCACGATTATAATGAGGTGGCTCAATGGCATAGGATGTTGAATTAAAAGCCTAAATGTCATCCCAAGAACCAGCATAGATGAATACATCTCAAGTATTTGACGAGGAACATGGCTTTGCTGCAAACCAATATCTTAAATAAAAACTGGGATGTCATAAACATTGTGTTTTATTGGGATTTAACATAATGTTATTTTAGAATTATTTATTACAGGTGTCTAATTTATCAATTTGGAAGAATGGATCGACTCAAGAAAACAAGTATAAGTACTATGCTAAAGAGGCTGAATACTGTCCAATGTTTGCAGTACTCCTCCTTAACTTGCTCCTTCAATATTTGCAGTATTTGCCTTAGCATTTTGATTGTTCTCTCGACTAGCAGTAATAGAAGCAGTTTGTTGAGTAACATCGATGAGTAGACAGGTTTGAGAATAGTTTGAGAACAATAATTAATACGAATGAAAACGTCAGTTTTCTCAAGTATTATTATATTTTATGGGAATGACATGTTTCGCCCTTCTAAGGCATTATCAAATGTGACGAAACTTCAACTCGTTGCAGTTTATATACGAGTACACTAGTAAATGGAGCAGAATATGATTTATATAATATAATTTAGTATCCCCTAATTATGTAATCATTGTCATAAAATTTCTTAACGAGTTCCAAGAAACACTTTCCATTATTTCTGGACCTACCCAAATAATCCTTTGTTAAAAATGTATAAAGTCACATCAATTTTCGTTAATTACTATATTCACTAGTGTACTGCAACGAGTTGATGTTTCGTCACATTTGATAATGCCTTAGAAGGGCGAAACATGACATTCCCATAAAATATAGTAAAACTTCCAGAAAACTAACGTTTTCATTCGAATTAATTATTTAATATGGAGTTTTACATCATTGTTCAAGAAACAATAAATAAGTTTAAGAACAGTTATTTTACGTAACTATGATATGATTCAAAGCTTTGCTACTCGTAATTGATGGCGTAAAATATTGGTCATAGACAATATGAAAATGTAATAGACAAGTAATTTAATTGTATCTCAATAGAGACGAAGATGCAAACTGGAAACTGAATATGGATGATCAAGGTGTTTACAGGACTTATGACCTGTCATTGGTTTGGTTAAGCGCACGCTTTATGTAATTACAACATTCCCCATTCCACATTTGTTTATGATCATGCATGACAAATTTTTGGAAGTTGTATATATGCTCCAAATCTATACTTATCTTCACATGTCAGTTTCAATTGGCCATCTATGTAGATTTGATTACACATGTTAATCTTTTTAAGATCAACCTATACAACGCCATCTATGGAGATTGATTTTTAGCATTAAGCAAACTAGTTTATTAACACAATGTGAAGGCTATCGCCATTAGCGCATTGTTTAGAAGCTGCCTGGAGTATCATTCCTATCTATATGCCAAAGAATTGACCAGAATGATTACAACGTATCTATTGAGAATTAATCACCCACCATGGGTGAAATTCCAGGATTCGTGTACAAGTATAAGTATACATTCACAAAAAAAAATATTTGTAATAGACAACTTATGTTAAAGTGCAAATATTTTTTATGTTAAGTCCTCTCTCGAACTAAGGTTTCTAAGCATACATACAACTAATGTTATTTTGATCCCGTCCTTGAATTTCAGCGCTTTGTCATTTCGACATGACATTTTTCTCGCCATGATCTCGGTCGATTCGCTTCACATTCTCTGTTGTTTTTATTTTTTTTTCGCTCGGTGAACGTTCCGACTGAAAGCTCCGCTGGCGACAAATGAGCCGAAAAAACAAACACCTGTACCGCTGGACCAATAGTCAATAACATAAAATACTTTCGACAGGTGTCGGGAAAAGATTTTGATCTATTTGTCTTAATTTTCTTTTTCATAATTTAAGTCGAAGTCTATTTATGATTTATTTAATATTTTTTATACGCATTATTAATTAATTAGTAGGGCGAAACATGTCATTCCCATAAAATATAATAAATCTTCTAGAAAACATTTTTGTATACAGATCTCTTTCTTTCTGTTCTACTATATAACTGCGAAACCTGGACTCTGAAAGTGAATGTAATGAACCGGTTGGAAGCGTTCGAGATGTGGATGCTCCGTATACCGTGGACCGACAGGGTCAGTAATGCAGACGTACTACAGAGAGCCAGAGCCAATAGAGAGCTGTTGTCGAGTGTGAAAATTAGAAAGGTCTTGACATGTGCTAAGGGGAGAAAAATACCACCTCCTTCGGCTGACATTAATGGGTAAAGTGGATGGACGTCGGGGAGTTGGTAGAAGACAGCTGTCCTGGCTGCGGAACATCAAAGAGTGAACAGGAATAACAAGAGTTCAAAACCTGTTTCAAGTGGCGCAGGATAGAGATGCCTTTGCTGCAGTGATCGCCAACGTTGGGGGGGATATATAGTAGAACAAAACAAACCATATATAACACTTAATCATTATTTGTCGGAGTTTCAAGTTAAGATTATCGTTGCAAAAGACGGTTCTCATTTTATTAAATGCAGCTCGTGCAAATTCAATTTTGCTATTTATTTCAATGTCCGGGTCAAGCGCTTTAGTGATAAAGCAATAATCATATCAACATTAAAAATAATCGAGAAACGTTCTCGGGCATGCGCACCGTGTACATTTCGAATTACTTTCGGAGAGAATCTAAGTATGCCTCTCTCGCTCTCTTGTATTCAAAATATTCTCGTACTCGTTCTTGTCGACATCGGAATTTTCGCCTATTTAAATTATGATCATTATACAACATTTTGAATGTACGAGTATACAAATACTTGTAGACGAATACTGGATTTTATTTACCCATTGCGGGTTATCAATTCAAGGATTAATTTTATCTCAATAGAGACGAGATACAAACTGGAAACTGAATATGGTGATCGAGGTGTTTACAGGACTTATGACCTGTCATTGGTTGGGTTAAGCGCACGCTTTATGTAATTACAACATTCCCCATTCCACCTTTCTTATGACCACCATGTCTGACAATTTTTTGGAAGTTGTATATATGTTAATATCCAACACCACAATTCACATGTCAGTTTCAATTTACAGACCAGCGCCATCTATGGAATGGGGAATGTTGTAATTACATAAGGCGTGCGCTTAACCCAAACAATGACAGGTCATAAGTCTTGTAAACACCTCGATCACCATATTCAGTTTCCAGTTTGCATATTCGTCTCTATTGAGATAAAATTAATCCTTGTATGATCATTATGTTTCCGAAATGATGTCTAACTTAACCTTTCTCAATACATCATTCGTGGCTCCAAATTTAATGACAAATTAATGAATATCGTTCCAGCACGTTCACGAACTTTCTTCAGTCGTGTTTTGGGCAAACTCTCTTCCCGCTTTTCCTACGCGCCCGTCCGGCGGAAACGATAATCATGGCTCCATTATTTAGTGATTTAATTGCTGAAACGGCGGCGTTTATCTTGTACTTACGTGTCGCTCAGCTTCTTCGCGAACTCGGCGGGCAGATCGCTATCGCGGGCACGACTTGCTCTGATAACTGGGTGCGGGCCGTCTTGTCGTTAAGATCATTTTAATAACCTATTTGGCAAAACCGAGCCCGTTATTTTTTTCGCTTTTCAGAGTTTTTTTAATGTTTAACACGTATCACGCCGCGGCAGTCATATGTGACCGCCAACGGTTGAATTAAAATAAAGGTCCTCAAGCGCCGTCAGTCACACGTTAACGGAATTTCAATAATATAATATCTAACTAACTAACTAACCATCACGCCGTCTCCCCGAAGGGGTAGGCAGAAAGAATATACTGCCACACTTTTCTTTCCTGACATATTTCTCTCACTTCCTCAACATTCGTACATCGCGTCATGCACGCGCGTCGGTTCTCTGACTCCTCACGTGGCCGACATTCCTCGGTCTTCCTCTATTTCTGGTTCCATTTACATCGTTAACATATAATTTTTTTACCATTCTTTATGTCCAAACAATCTTAATGATCCTTTCATTATTTTGTTCATAATACCATCATTTGCACCGCATTCACTTCTTATATTTTTATTCGACACCCTATCATACACAGGGTATCCACACATTCGTCTTAGAAATCTCATTTCTACTGCATTTTTTCTACTTTCATCCTTCTTTTTCTAGTTCCATGCTTCGCTTCCTTACATAAGGGTCGGTAGAAGAACACCATTGTGCACTGCTATTCTAGGTTTGGATAGGTTTTTGTTTGCGATGACAACTTTAAGTGCACCATTCACTTTGTTGCCTGCCCCAACCCTTCTTTCAATATCCCTCTCCACTCGCCCATCTCTTTTAAACATACTACCCAAATACATGAACTCATCTTCTTGCTCCAAATTTTCACCATTCACGCTAATGTTGCAGACTGTCATGATTTCTGCTTTTTTCAAAAATCATTACCTTGGACTTATTAACATTCATCATCAGATCATTTTGCATGCATACCTCATACATACAATTCACCAGGACTTGTAGTTCATGCTCGTTGTCTGCAAGTAGGACAGCGTCATCCGCGCACAAGAGACAGCTTACTGACACTCCGCTCATTTTGGCACCTACATCTTACCCCTTCAACTCTTTCATACTCTTTCATGCAAAAAATTCATTCATTTATCGGCGCTACATCCCGGTGTGGGACTTATCTACAGCCGTAGGTGACTATCGAGACTATTTTTTGTTATTATTATTTTTAATTATTTAAAATATTAATAATGTTTTATAACTATTTTCCCATGTGCCGGCAGACAATAATTGCGTTTGAGATCTTGTAGACAAATGAGTAAGATTACGTTCCATGATTGTATGCAAATCGTTGGCAGCTTTCGGTCGGGGGGTAATCTCGGCGCGGAAGATCAGGAAATTATCTCTCCTGTAGTATCTGTGCATGGCATGGCTTGGCACACGGTACACTCCACACGACGTTCATCATTTCGTATTCAAATTTATCTCGTCTAACTGTGTAAAAATTACTTCGTGTTTCGTGAAATTGTCTGGTGGTACTCTTCGGTTGAAGCTTTCCAGCTGAATTATCGCGCAGCCTGTGGAGTATTGATTGTTCAGGGGCAATTTACGTTCAATTATATTTCAATAAAGTCGATATAATGAACTAACAACGCTATTAAACGAAATAGTTTCTATGTGAGATACGCTTCAGAGGGGCTCAGATTTTTTTTTTTTTATAAATTCACATTTGATAATGCCTTAGAAAGGCGAAACATTCAACGAAGTATAATGAAACTAAAAACAGAATGTTTTTTATTTTTTTTATTTTTATTTTTAATATTAATTTAATATGTGATAACTACACGTAATTTTCCTTTTTGTTTACTTTTACAAATCAAATATTTATTTATATTTTTCGTATTGTTAATTTGGAAGTAGAATATTAAACATAATAATTCATATTAAATAGTACATTGTTTAAATTCTTTTTCCAAATTAACAACGAAATTCCACAGTTTTAGTATCTTTTAAAGGAGTGACATATTTCGCCCCACTAGGGCTTAAAAATAATGACACCCTGAAAAGCATTTACATTTTTTCACTGTTATTATAACGATGCGATTATTAAATACATATTCTGTTTTCTAGAAGTTTATTCTATGATATGGGATTGACATGTTTCGCTTTACTAGGGCATTATTATATTATGTCCCACATTCGATAATTTTTCTTATAACGGAATTTTTGATAAATGTACAGTAAAACAAATTTATATAATTTTGAGATAATGACACAAATTAATATTAATTCGACTTATAAATATACGTTTAATGCTATGTAACGTATTGGTTCTAAGAGTTTTTATTATTATTATTAATATTTTATTTGTGTTTATAAATTATATCTGCAATATCTTTCGTCGTACAAATATTCTTGGATTTTCGTCTATCACCCAACCTTATCAAAGTACGGTGCTTGTAAAGTGCATATGTACATTTGGAATCAAGTTAATATTGTATGAAACAAGAAATTCCTCTTTTCGTTGAACTTAACTGATAAGGAGAAATCTCTCCGTATTCAATCTACCAAGATTTGATTGAAAATCATCCCACCGGGGCCAAGACCTTTGAATCAGTTTATTGGCTATCTACGGAATCCACTCGGTATACTCTGAATGCGAACACGTCGTCGGTAATTATTTCGATATTATTTATTTCCGTAATGTGAAATAGTGTTGCCATAAATGAAAAGTACCTGGCTATAAAGCGAAAGTTATCCATTAGATTTCCACGTGATATGTCAGTCATACAATCCGCCGTGAATGCATTACAAAAATTGCGTTTATCTGTACGTGAGAATCGAATGTTCAAAGCTCGCATCGCGGGTCTAACAAATTGTAATGCGCTCGTATTATTTATACCCGCGGAGTAATGTTCAAAAGTTTACGGCATTATTGAATTGAGAATTCAACGTATCGTTCTCCATAGCTAAAGCAGAGCAAAAAGTTATAGTCTAGAGATAGCCACCCTAACAGCAAATAGTGTCCAAAAACTAAAAATCACATAACAATCCACGGAGAGGCAAATGCTCGACGTGATTCTCCGAGACAAAATAAGAAATGAATAAATAAGACTCTCACGGAAGAGGCGAAAAGTACGCACTGTTACATCTGATCTTGGAGGGTAAGATTGAGGGTCGACGAGGTGTTGGGAGAAGGCAGGTTTCCTGGCTGAGGAACATCCGAGAGTGGACAGGGCTGAGAACCGTGGAGAAGCTGTTCCGAGCTGCCCAGGACAGGGAGGCCTACTCAAGGGTGATAGTCAACGTTGGGGAGACCTGACAGGACACGGAAAGAAGAAGAAGAAATAATACTCTAAACCAAATTTGCCGACATCATGGATCGTACAGTAAAATTAAAGTGGGCAATGGGCTGGACATATAACAATATAGGACAATACCCGATGGACATCTAGAATACATCAGTGGAGGCCTTGAACAAAGAAAATGAGTGTCGGGAGGCCACCTAAAAGATGGACTGGCGCTATTGCATGAATAGCTGGGACGACTTGGATGCAGAAGAGACAAGATAGGGACGATTGGAAGAAAATGGAAGAGACCTGTATTCAGCAGTGGAGGGAAGAAGGCTGCAAAAGAAGAAGATAGCAAAGCAATTTCTTATTTTTTACCCCAAATTACGGAGAAATAGACCTTTTCGGATGATGTAAAAGTTATTTCGTGAATTAACTTTCGATAATAGCAACAAAGAGTATATCTATCTTTTTCTTTAAGTGTTATGTCAGGGTCCTCCCAACGAGTCACTTGGAAGAAAGGTTTTCTATCTTCAGGCGTGAAAAACAATTTCTTCACAGATCTAATGATATTTGCTTGTTGTATCGACTTCTATCAATCTTTCATTTAAATATAATATTATTTGATACCATACCATTTTCATCAAATATACCATTATTTTAAAGTAGTAGTTTGTATTACTAGTTTAATGATAAACAACATTTTTTTTTAAAACCCATTGCAACTTGAAATAATAAAAAAATGATTGTAATATGTATGATAAAATTAAATTGCTAATATAATTTGTACTAACTTACTTCCTATGGCCATACAACTCTTGAAGAGTTTTAGCCTCTTTGATGATTTTTCGCCAAGTTCCTCGATCCTGCGCCTTTTGCTCCCAGCAGTCTGATTCGCCCAACCTAGCCCAGATCAGCCAGAACATTGTCCATTAGGCGCTGTCTAGGCCTTCCTAGAGGTTTTACTCCAGTCGGTGTAGACGCGTACAGAGTCTTGATTGCTCTGGTCTTCGGTATACGTTCCCAATCCATTCTAGACGACCGACTCTCACGGTGCTCGTTTAAAGGGACTGCTGGGTCATCGTACGGATCTCTTGGTTGATCCTATGCCTTCAAGTTCCCGCTGCAACACCGGGTCTGGGTCCCAGGATCATTCTAAGTATTCTATTCTCAAACCAGTAGATTCTTTGTTGTTCTTTTAGAGTCATTGTCCACGACTAAGAACCATATGTCACCACTGGCTTGATGATGGTTTTATAAATACTTTTGGTGTTGGTATTAAAAAAAATGTAAGAAATAAAAAATATTTAATGTAAACGAAATACTAGAATACGTAATAAACATATGTTTAATATATATTTAAATTATCTATTACCCATTATCGCAATCGTTGGTTTTATATAGTTTATGACCGGCGGCGAATCGCCGGTTTTATGGTAAAATGGATTAATGACACATTTCAGTTAATTAATTGTTTTTGAAAAACATGCATCTAAGTGAACAGAGATTATATTGAATGATAAACATGATGTTTTGATTCTATTCCAACCTGAATTACCTTATCCGGAAACTTCGGGACCTCACATCGCTGCCCAGATACTATTTCTTGATAATTTATGTCTGTAATTTATCTAGCCGGGCACCTATTAGAGCTTACGTTTTGCTGACACCGACTAGTAATACTTCTTTTGAATAGGATCGCTCTCGATTAGATATTTATGAGTTTTTGTATAATGTTTCATCGCTTTGTAAGTATTTACTATGCCTTTTTACACGTGTGTTTTCCATACGAGACCTTAATGTCTACTCCATCCGCGTTTCGGTTTATGAAGGATTGTGGTTGAGATAAGTATGAGAGATTTTTATTAACGTGAGAGTATCGATTAACTTTGTTTTATCAACATTTTTAATGCGTTACATCTGAAATTCTTCGGTGAGATATGACACACGTTATTTGAATCTATTAACAGAATTGTAAATTAATAATTTAAGTCGGTATATAAGAAATTATAAGGTGGACCGGGAATTAACCCATTATTTAAGTCACATTAAAATTTATTAAAAAAAAGGTTTTTTTTTATGTTACAAAATATAAAATTTACTTGATCGTGCCACGTTTTCCTCTGTGTAAACGAGGAAAACGTCGGCCATGTAAGGAGCCAGAGAAATCGATGCGCGTGCATGACACGATGTATGAATGTTGAGGAATCGAGAGAAATATGTCAGGAAAGAAAAATGTGGCAATCCATTCTTTCTGCCTACCCCTTCGGGGAGACGGCGTGATGGTTAGTTAGTTTTTTTGCAAAATATAAATGCCACCATTATTAATAACCTCTTCCCGTCTACTTTGTAAAATTTCAATACCCCTTTTACTAAAATTCAGGGATTTTAAATTAAAATATCGGATTAGATCATTTTCAACATCGATTATTTTTGAAATTTTTTTATCTTTCAAGGAGTGCTCCATAAACCGAAATAAATTAAAGTAAGACGGAACAAGGTCTGGTGAATGTGGAGGGTGAGGTATAACCTCCTACTTTAGGTCTTAGATCTTTTCACGGGTCATTTTGCTGAGTGAGGGCGTATAATGTCTTGATGCAGTATTACTCCACTTCGGTTGACTAAATTCAGGCGTTTTTTTTTAAGCTTAAGCTCGAGTCTCTCCAATTGCGGATAATTAACTTCTGGCGTTATTGTTTCACCCGGTTTTAATAACTCGAAGTGAATGATACCTCGAATATCCCACCATACGCACAAAATAACATTTTATAGTGTTTTTTTTAAGCTAGGCTTTTGTTTGCAATGACAACTTTAAGTGCACCATTTACTCTGTTGCCTGCCCCAACCCTTCTTTCAATATCCTTCTTCACTCTGCCATCCTGAATAAACAAATTCATCCACTTTTTCCAGATTTTCACCGTTCACACTAATGCTACCTGGATTCTGCATCTAAATATATCAATTTTTGAGGTCACCTCGTTATAAAGACAAATCGCCTGGCAATAGAGTTTTAAATTGCTTCTGTGCGGTTATTAAAAGTCTAAAATTAGTTATGAAAATATAAGATGTGAATGCGGTGCGAATGATGGTGTTATGAACAAAATAGTGAAAGGATCATTAAGATGGTTTGGACATATGGAAAGAATGAATGAAGAAAGAATGGTAAAAAAATTATATGTTAACGATGTAAATGGTACCAGAAATAAAGGAAGACCGAGGAAAACGTGGCACGATCAAATAAATCAAATATTGAATATCAGCCATGTGAGGGGTCAGAGAAATCGACGCGCGTGCATGACACGATGTATGAATGTTGAGGAATCGAGTAAAATATGTTACGAAAGAAAAGTACCCCTTCGGGGAGACGGCGTGATGGTTAGTTAGTTAGTTATAAAATTAGTTCCGATTATTTCGATTAATGGTGTAGTGCACATTCAATAACATAAAAGATTTCCACCTTCGTATCAGATTACGGTTCGGGCACGTTTACCAGATTATATTTCCCTGTTTTGACACGAGTAATTTCCAGATTAATTCCCCCGCTACACGCCGATGTATATCTTAAATATGCATACAATTTATTCAAAGCGTGACACGAAAAATTCCGAATTTCTCTGTTGTGGCCCGTGAGCAACGAGATTTATTTTGAAAGTTTTCCCTGTTGTTCTAATGCCGCCTTTGAATAATTATGTGATCATCCGAAGTTCATGTTCCGAAAGCGTTCAGCGCGCCGATGTATTTGCAATATTTAAAATTAAAATAACCGCCCGTTATTTCGCATCTTTACAGTTTCTATATGTAAAGTTATTCCGGCCATTATTCTTGTCGTAAAAATTAGCCGAGCCGTAATTAATAATTGCACTAATCAAATGTTTGTTTATACTACAATATAATTCCTTTTAATTGCCAATTTACGAGTGCTGCCTAAGTATGATACGTATTTTGAATAGAGATAATTTGTATTAAAAAATTCTAAGAAATTTTTATGTATATTTAAATATGTATACCTACTAATTTCGCACGCTTTCATTTTAATTGTTAATTATTATTAAATCATGATTTCAAATTTAATTTGAATATTCTAATTGTATGAAATTAAGTTCCAGAAGTTTATGTATTTTTTTATTATCGACGTGCGTACATGACACGATGTATGAATGTTAAGGAAGAGAGAGAGACAGATAAAAAAAAAAAACAGTGGTTAGTAAGTAAAATTCACAAGTGCAACCAAATCTACATAGATGGCTGATTGAAACTGACACGTGAAGATAGATATGGATTTTGAAGTATATATACATCTTCCAAAATTTGTCATGCATGATCATAATAACAAAGGTGGAATGGTGAATGTTGTAATTACATAAAGCGTGCGCTTAACCCAACCAATGACAGGTCATAAGTCCTGTTAACACCTTGATCATCCATGTTCAGTTTCCAGTTTGCGTCTTCGTCTCTATTGAGATACAATTAAAAAAAGTTAGTTTTTAATTAAAACAAAGTTATTTTGGTTATTTTTTTAATTTACATCTTAAGATCATTAAGATGTTTTGAACACATGTACAGCTTGAAAGAAAAAAATGATAAAGAAAGTATATGTAAACGGCATAAACGGACCAAGAAACAGAGAATGACTAAGGAAAATGTGTCACGAACAAAGACCGACCTCACTCACGAATCTCTCTGATTTAGCCTGTAGATGTCTCACCCGTGAGTCCCCCTGTTCTAGCCTTTTAGGCGACTCACCCGTGAGACGCCGAAGTTTCTCCCGCTATAAAACATTGTATCTTCACACTAGTGACATTTTGTGACATTCGTCTATTTTCAGTTTGTCAACTCACCAGTCAAAACGAATAATACTACGCAAAATATACCAATGTATATTTAAAAAATATATAAATTATTTGTATAAAATTGATGAACATGTCAGTTTTTTTTATGCTTTAACTGCAATATATGTTGGGTTTATACATTTATGAGAGATGGAGAGACAGTTGGACCTCGTCATCTCAGGAGACATGATTTGTGTCACAGAACATCGGATCTATTAAATTAAAAGAAGAAGATATTTTTCTGGTGTAAAAATATGAATAATCATACTTACTTATTTATTATTATATAACTAGCGCACCCGACAGACGGTGTCCTGTCTGAACGAAAATAGAACTAGCTATAACTTCCTAGAACCAGAACATAGCGCCACCTACCAGGTCCAATTGTGAATCTAAACCATACAGGGACCCACTCAAACAAACAAAATAAATTCATCAAAATTGATCCAGCCGTTTAGGAAGATTTTAACTACGAGTTCATAAACCCGTACACAAGAATTATAACTAACTAACTAACTAACCATCACGCCGTCTCCCCGGAGGGGTAGGCAGAAAGAATGGAACGCTACACTGTTCTGTCCTGACATACTTCTCTCGTTTCCTCTACATTCATAAATCTTGTCATGCACGCACGTCGATTTCTCCGACCGACATTCAATATTTGATTGATTTGATCGTGCCACGTTTTTCTCGGCCTTTCTCTATTTCTAGCTCCGTTCACGCCGTTTACATATACCTTCTTTACCATTCTGTATTCACTCATTCTTAATTATATATAAATCAGAAGAATTATATAATACTCGTATATAAAGAGTATATGTTAGGGAGAAATTCTCTTCGGTTTTGTTCATTTATCGCTCTAAGTAAGTCGATATAGGAAGCTTCCACGACTCTTCATTGTATCCTGAATTGAAAAAAAATAGTTGTTGAGTTGTCCCGCTACCTCTTGTTGTAATGGCCATTGAAAGGCGATGTTAGAGGAAAGTGTAGATAGTCTGGCTGAAGGTACTACGGTGGTTCCGCGTGAAAGGGCACATTACGTTTTGTCAGTAACACAATACAAATGAGGTGTATCTAATTTGTGGGTCATTACGTTACGTAAATTGTGTTCGTGAGTGCCGGTACCGGGATGGGATCTCTGGTTGTTTGTCTTCGCAGCATCTCGGCTGCACGGAATATGACGTACAGCGATATCTCTTTGTACAGATTTTTTCTGTTAATAATATGCAACTTATAATTGGATTTATTACACATCTAGGCTGCGGAGCTAATGCGAGCCCTTTAACACTTGTTCCTATTTAGTATCGCCGAGTATTTGTAATCGCCCTACTTAAAAGCGTACAATTAATTCTCGCGTCATTAACTTAATTTTTGATCTTATTAAATGTATGTTAGCACACTAAATAGTCTTTTATAATGAAAAATTCGTGAGTTTCGTTATATTATAACGAAACTGTAATCTGTTTTTTGTTTTGTTTAGTAAGGGTCTGATGCAACGTCGAATAGGTAAACATTAATTAATTTAATATGAGAAACATATTTAATGGCGATATCCACTGTGACGGCGAAAAAATAAGTGATTTTCGGGATTTTTTTTGACCGGATAATTAAGTGTAAATTCAATACAGTTTAGATAAGTTTTTATTGGAAAATGTTAAATAGTAACAAAGTTATCAGCGTTGCTGTAGAGTCTTAAAAAAAATCTCCCTCCACGGTCGCGTCGATTTCTCGAAAAAGGATTATCTGAAAAAAAAAATCAAAATTTATCATAATCTGTATGAATTTAATTATCGTTGTACGTACCCGATTTTTATTTTGATATTTCATAAATTGGCGACCGATTGAATTTTATTATAAATTTTTGCCATTTTTTTTGTATTCAAGCTGTCCAAAAAAATAGTATTATAATAAACCAAATTTTCAAAATTGGCTACGCTTAACGATAGCTTTTGCAAAGATGAATAAAACAAACAAACAAAAAAATATCGGTTGATAATATCTCGAGTTATCGCTGCGACCACTTTAAAAAAAAAGTTTTGAGAAAAATGCGTTTAAAGTTTTTAGTCCAATTTTCATAAGATAAAATCATGTATTTATATTTACATGAAACTATGGAGTCCTGAACCATATGATGGTTCTTCCTCTTTATATCCAGTGGTGTCCTTGACGTTTTAATTTTTTTATAGACTCCTTCCATGCGATTCTCAGGAGCTTTCACCCGGTTAGCGTCGCGGTCGCGCGAGGACAGTCGGTTTTCTTACTCTCACTAAAATGACTGTAACTCAGTAAATTTTTGGAATTTTGACCTAAAATTTTATATACATATTTTCGAAAGTAAGGGTATTGCATGACGTAGGAGTTGAAATTTTGGTTTTTACTAACTAACTAACTAACTAACCATCACGCCTCCCTGAAAGGGTAGGCAGAATGAATGGACTGTCACACTTTTACTGATGCGGCACTCCATCCTTCTCTTTTCGCTCCGCGGGAGACGCGGTGTGATGGGTTGCGAACCTCATCGCCACCAATAGGCATCTCCCGCGCACACTTCAATCGTGCAACACCCACAAAATAAATCTAAAACAAATAATATAAAATACAATAAATAACAAAATAAAAATAATTTTAGCACATAATGTAATAACACATAATGTTTTTTTCGATGTTGCACATGTTGACATGGACGATCCGGAATTTTGTGTTTATTTAATTTATGTTTCACGTATCCACCGTTTTTTAAATTAGCTGTAAGTAGGCACTTACTAGCAAGAACTTTGAAATAATATTGAAGAAATTATTCAAATTGTCATTTGGTTTTTACTATTTTATAAAAATTTCAAGAGTTGAAAAAAATAGGACAAAAGTGATTTTTTTTTCTTCAAAATTTCCCTACATCATGCGATAACTACATTTTTCTTCTTAAGAATTTTGGATTGGATTTGGAGTTTACGATGGAACATTTTATTATGCGTAAAAAAGATTACATAAACATGTTAATCTATAGTAGATAAGTGCGTTAACTATCGTAAAAATAAAATAAAGGTGTTATCATTGATTGATTATCAATAAAAATGGACACAATGCATAAATCCGAAAGTTTGGGTTTGGCTCAAGGTACAGAACCTGACGACCCGTCCCTTTAGTACTACTGGCCGCGGGACTCGAAGGGAGTTGTGTATTGTGAAATATTTTCACTGCTTCATTGTTATTCAAAGCATAAAGCCGCCGGTAATGCGACTTCTAACAAATAACAGTATTCAGAAATGTTAAAAACACTTTTATTATGACAACAACACCAACAAAAAAGAACAACAATAAATCTAGCTGCAGGTCGAATTCCACGGAGAAAGTTCACCTAAAAGATACGCAACAAAACGTTTAATTGTATGGATTTATTGCATTAACTTGACGGTCGGATTTTACATGGGCAACGAAACCAAAAAGCGCGCCCGAGGCCGGTACAAATAGGCACGAGCGGCTCATACTATAATAGAGCAATAATGCGGGCACTTTTAAACGCACGACTTTCGCCAAACAGAACACTTGTGACCCGAGGTCGACTCTTTATTCATTTAAGAAATTTAAGAAAAATGTTCCGAGTTAATATAATATAAAGAAAACTAGACAGCAGATCTGAATATAGGCTTCGGATTAAAGGGGGTATTCTCGTCTAGACGCCCGAATTTTAGATGTTTTTTCGGGCGCCATAATAATAACAATAAATGACATTGACGACCTTCGTGGCAGAGTGGTTACGACCTCTGACTTCCATGCCGAAGGTCCTGGGTTCGATTCCCGGCGATGGCAGTGTGATTGTCACACTGTCTTTGGTCTGGAGTAGAATTCACGTGACAATAAAATGGCGATAGATTGGCTACCTATCACATGTCACGAGAATCAATATAATAGCTAAAAAAAAATTGTATACAGTAATTGGGTCCAAACGACCTGTTGTGTACATAAAAAAAAAATAATAAATAAAATAAATAAAAAATAATAATATTTTTACCATCCATTTGATTGATATTTCAGCAATGTAAAAAAGTACAATTATAAAAAATAAATAATAATCCAAAAATGGTACTAGAAATAGAGGAAGACCGAGGAAAACGTGGCACGATCAAATAATTCAAATATTGAATCTAGGCCACTTGAGGAGTCTTAGAAATCAACGTGTATGGATGACACTGTATGAATATTGAGGAATCGAGAAGCAATAATAGAATTCCGATATTAGAAGATATTTGGGCCAATGTATACATTGTGCACATTTTTTTCAAAAGATAACATAGATAGCTTAGGCACATATGATTTTCCTGTATGTCGTTTTCCTGTATGTTTAAAGGTTGGTCATGTTAGAAGTCGGAGGAATCGACGTGCGTGTATGACTCGTTGTATGAATGTGGAGGAAGCTAGAGAGGTTTGCCAGGATAGAGTAGTGTGGCGGTCCATTCTCTCTGCCTACCCCTGCGGGGAAACGGCGTGATGGTTTGTTGTTGTTGTTGTTGTCGTTATAATAATATAGTATTAATGATCGAGAAAGGCATAGGAAAACATGGTACGATCAAATTAGTGTGTTTTAAATTGTCATGCTAGAAGTAATAATATCTATGAAATCTATTGAAGTATGTCATGATAGATGAGTTTTTATTCATTCAAAATAATAATGAAATAAAACGAAGTTTTTAATAGCATTGAGAGACTGGTATGCCGATGCCAATAAGCCTAGCGAAACCGGTCGCTGTCAAAATAAAAACAGCAAGTGGAAGTAGTTAATAAAAAAAACATCGTTTTATTTTATTATTATTTAAAATGAACTTCCATCAAGAGATTTGATTAAAATCATTAGATTATCTTTTCAAGTTGAATTGATATTCTATTCGGAATTCAAATTGAAAAAAAATTCAAAAATTTCCCGCCGAAAAGCGTTCCATTTCCTTAATCTCAATTTCACACGGTTTATCTTGTTTTACTACATTCTATTTATCATTGTTCTGATGACATTTCTGTTTTATGTCTTATTCTAATTTCGCTCTCGCCGTGTGTAAGTCGTATTTTCTCTTGTTTGCAATCATTAAACTAATGTGTTGGCGCAACTGTATTATACCGCACAAGCATATTGTTATGAAGTATGTTAATTTACTTAATACAATATATCCGCAAAACAGCAATGTCCTAAGTACTCGTATCTAACTTTATTACGCGGTTTATTGTGTGCATAATATAACATATAACTGTGGGGCTATTCTAGAATCTAATTGTCTCGTGCATTCTTCATATTAGTACATTATTTTATTGGCAGCTTTATCTCTTGGTTAATTACCGGACCAATAAACTTAATTGTTTTCTTTTACTTCTTACTATTGAATACTGTTAGGTACGTGCAGCTATTTAATTTAATATTTATAGGAAATGTATGAAATTTACATTTGAAAAGAGTCTCTTGATGATTTTTATATATTTTATTTTAATTTTAAAGTAACTAACTAACCATCACGTCTTCTCCCCGAAGGGGAAGGTAGAAATAGTGGACTACAACACTTTTCTTTCTTTCATATTTCTCTCGCTTCCTCAACCACGTTTTTTTCGGTCTTCCTTTATTTCTATTTCCATTTACATCGTTAACGTATACTTATTTTTACCATTATTTCTTCATTCCTTCTTTCCATGTATCCAAAACATCTTAATGATCCTTTCATTTTTTAGTTCATTACATCATTTTAGTTCATTCGCACCCCATTCACTTTTTATATTTTCATTCTACACTCTATCATACACAGAGTATCCACACATTCTTTTGCCAGTTCCATGCTTCTGTACAATAACACTATTGTGCACTGCCATTTCAGCTTTTTTGGATTGGTTTTTGTTTGCGATGACAACTTTAAGTGCACCATGCACTTTGTTGCCTGCCCCAACCCTTCTGTCAATATTCCGCTCCACTCGCCCATCTTTTGTAAACATCATTAAGATTAACATTAACGTCACAGTTTGTCAGATCTATTAAAAGGAAAAGAATAATATGAAAAAGAAGACTGACTTGTACTGCTAAGATTATCAATGTTAATTGAGGGTATTATTTGCAAACCCGGCAAACTCCACCAACAATCAAAAAGTGAGATATGAAGATTCATAATACATTTGCACACAATTTTTTATTGATTTTCAGTTTCAAATTCGGCTTCATTCTGAAGAATTTTGCTATTAAAATATAGGGTTTGTTGCAAACATGGCAACCTCCGCTTGAGTGTTGCAAAGCTGGCAAACTCCAAAATGAAATTCATTATTTTACTTTAATTATCAACATAATGATGATTATTTCATGGCTGATTACTTTTAAAATACTAACTGGTTGAGATGCAAAAAATAAATATCGTAAAAAAGCGCATTTTATTAACGTATCAGTTTTTTTGCGATTTACTCAAAACATGAGTTTGTCAGGTTTGCAACTAATACCCTCAATTTTACTATTTTTTAGGACCTTGGATATATCTCGTGGTCAGTAGAGGTACTCACATAGAAGCACAGAACCCTGGCATGCGTAAGAAATTTTGAATCAAAATCTCTTCTGCTCCAACCAGAGGTTCAGCTCTTGTGGCTATTCCTCTAATGTCTAATGGGAACATTGTTGGAAAGTGATTAGGTGGGTTGTTTGTCTTTGCGGGGGCATAATTAATTAGATTTGGGGGTTTGATTCAAAATTTCTTACGCAAGACGGGCTTCTGGGCGCCTGCCATATGGGATTACCACCACTGCTCGTAGTGTCTTCCATGAAAAAACACAACCATGAATCATGACTATATGCTATTTCTTACAGCAAATAGTAGAGATAATATTAATGATGCTTATACATTATACTTCTCGGCTGGCTTGAGTATCTTTCATTTCATCTGTTAAGTAGCCGGTCGCTCGTGATTCCCAGAGTGCATTTCGCCACCACAAAATTGGAAACGATGAACCGCAAATGACGTCGTTATCCGATACGAATGTTTTACGATCAGTCCGACAGGAGCCGTGATGCATCTGCGGTCAGCGAGACAGGCGGGACGATAGGTTCACGTGCATTTTCTTGTAATTCATCTTCCGTTTTAGCGAACATTTAATAACATTTTGAATGTATACAAATACTTGTAGACGAATACTGGATTTTACCCATTGCGGGTTATCATTTTAAGGATTAATTGTATCTCAATAGAGACGAAGATGCAAATTGGAACCAGAATATGGTGTTCGAGGCGTTTACAGGACGTATGACCTGTCATTGTTTGGGTTAAGCGTACGCTTTATGTAATACAACATTCCCCTTTCCGCCATTCTTATGACCACCACGTCTGACAAATTTTTGGAAGATGTATATTAGGGTGTCCCTTATTTTTCAAAGTTTTAATTTTACAATGCATAGGCTATTGTTTTATTCATTTGGGCCTAAAACATCCGAAAACAATTTTTTTCCTTATTCGGAACAGTGTAACCCGTGCCGACTTGTGCGTAAAGGTGTCCCATACAAATTGCCTCACAGGAGCGGCGCCGCGGCGCTTTGTCGTTGTTATTATCATTTAGTCTTGACTTGTCGGGTAGTAAACACAGATTGTTTTATATTTAGAAGATATCAGTGGAACTAAGAAGCAATTGAAAATGTATTTTCTTGGTTGATGAAGTGAATCACCAAATAACAGGTGTAAGCTACCACCTAATCGTCAAGTTCTCGCAGTTATATTTTTCAACATATGTGAAGTTAATTTGACTGTTAATGAAAGCGCAAATCTTTTCATTCTGTAATGCAATATATTCTGAAAAAAGGTTAGAATACCTACTAGAGCTGTTCCTAATTATGTTAAGAAGTAAGTGGACCTTTATCAGGTCTGACGAGAGCTGCAAAAAATAGCAAGAAGATTCAGGACTTACATAGGCGCCGCGAAGAGAACTTTCAACTTGAATTAGATAATTTATTCGATATCGCACACGCCGATGCTCTTGAATGTGCTGTGTTATGACAGCATCTTATACAGGATGATTGAACGGAGCTGGTGTGCAAAAACTAGAAAGAGATTTGTTACTCTTTGCTTGCCGCCATCATATATACGAACTGACGCTCAAAAGTGCGTTTGAATCACAAAATCGATTGTACGAGATAATTATAGCGAACTCATTGAGCTTGCGATTATTTTTCTGAGTAGAGGCAATGAAAATAAAATAAAAATCAGACCTGCTGGCCCGATGCATCAAGCACGATGGATGGCAAGAGCTATTTACTCCTTAAACATACGTTTGCTGCAGTTTCAGTTTAAAATGTGCGCTAAGGACAAACAAGCTTTACGAGATGTTTGTTTATTTATTGTGGCAGTTTATGTCAAGCATTTGATTGAATGTAGTTTGGCGATAAAAGCTCCGAATCAAGACTTTTGTTTTTTAAAGACCTTAAAAGATTACGAAGAAGTTGACAATTTCCAAAGCGGCTTTAAACAAGTTCAGTCAACATTTGTGGTACTTGTCAGAGGAAATGACAGAACGAGACAACGTTGATGAGTAGACCAAAGGAAACAGGTAGAAAACATACAAAAATAAAGTTTTGGTCATTCGAGAAAGAGATATGTTCCATCGAAGGAACAGATGTATGGCTCTCTATATGATACGCAAGTAGTGTTTAATCTGGTATTTAATTTAGAACTTATTTGTTTTATTTATAGGTACTAAAAGAATTTTTTATCTTGTTTTATAGAAATCTTTGAGTGATTTTCTTTCTGTCAAGAGTTAAGATTTATTTTCACGACTGAAACTTGATAGTAGTTTCCTTCAAGAAATTGTATCTTCATAGAAAGACAGCGCGGAGTTAGTAGAAGCTAAAAAGAAGGTTACAAGCTTAAAAGCAGTTAATGACACAGCTGAAAGAGCTTTTAATCTAATGACAGACTTTCATGGTTTGACTATCGCAGATGAATAACATAAGCAGTTCATATTATGTTGTGTGCAAGAACATAGAAAAATTTACCCAGACAGTAAAAAAAGAGACTTTTTAAGAGGAAATATCCAAGTAAATAAATATAAATTTGGATCATTTTTGATAATTACAAGAAAAGCATTATATAAATATATGTTTTCATCAATATTTATCTAACATAATGGTTTTAAATGGTCATCTACATCTACATTTAAGAGACACTTAAAGCAGCTATTTTCTAAAACTTTGAGGGCAAGTCGGCACGGGTTAGAATTAACGTAGGAAGTTAAAATTATGTATTTGGGTAACTAGTAGACTACTTAACACAATTAGGGGGTATGCGTTTCAAAAATCCAAAAAAATTTTTTTTTGCTCATATAAGGGACACCCTAATGTATATATGTTACAATGTTGGGAAGCAATTCACATTTTTAGTTCAATCTACACTAGCGCCATCTATTAAGATTAGATGTAAGCATTAAGCAGAAGATCTTTATTAACGCAATGTGAAAGGTTACCCCCATTAACATTTAATAATAATTCATATGAATGGTTCAATGGCCATTCTTTTTTAAACAGTTGGATGCACCATAAGTTAAGATTGTTTTAGTAAATTATGAACAAATAATCCTTTATAATGTATATTTAGTGTTATTCTACTCAGGTTAATGGCCTTGACCGGTTTCGTCAGCTCGCTACTATCTTCTGCACAGAACATGGGAACGAGCTGATAAAACCTGTCGAAAATAATCCTTAGTATAATAGAATTAAACCTAATATATATTATAAAGAATTTTATATTTAAATTGTTATTTTTTTTTCATTATTTACAATTATTACCAAGAAATTTTATATAAAAACATATGTTTTATTTGTTTTAGTATTTTTTAATTAAGTATTCTTTCTCTGTAGTGTCTGAGCGTCTTTCGTACGATTTTAGAAAAGCCAAAAAAATCTAGTTTTTAGTATTGATGAATACGTCAATTTTCAAATAATAATTAAATAAAACGATGTTTGTGTAACTACTTCCACTTTTGTCTTTATTTCGACAGCGACAGACTGGTCTGGACCAGTCTATCGATGCCAGAGAGACTGGCGAAAACGGTCGCTGTCGAAATGAAGGCAAAAGTGGAAGTAGTTAAAAACATCGTTTTATTTAATGATTATTTAAAATGAACTTCGATCAAGAGATTTAAGTAAAATCATTTGATTATCTTGAAAACGTAAATTTTCCATAAATTATATTACACATTAAGAGATGACATGTTTCGCAATGCTAGGGCGTGTCAAATATTTGTTTATGCTTAAGTAATGTTTAACACGCATAAAATATATTTTACCTTCCAGAAAACAGACGTTTTTATCAATTAATTAATGCGAGGAATATTAATAATTTATGGAAATGGAGTTTCGCATCATTGTTCAAGAAACAATATTTAACAAAAAAATGTAATTAATGGAAAACTTTTTTTAAACAATTTTTTGCTTTATATATTTATTAAGGCCATCTGTTTAAGAAAGTTGGGTATACATTCTACTACATATGAACAAACATTCTAAAAATAGCCGATCTAAACCTTTTATTCATCTTGTTTATTATTTATTTCCCCCTTTTTGATTAAGTTCTGAATCTCAAATCGATCGTCACGCGTGATGTGTCAATATTTTGTTTTCCACTCCCCGTCAAAATTTGTTATTTATTTTATCCCTATTAAATCTTCAACTTCGATATTTGTCTTTCACTCTGTCTATGAAAAGCGTTGCATTCATCTGTATTATTTCAGATGAATCAATTTATCATTCATTGATACATAATGATTTCTTTTCGTTATATCATCACATTTAAATTAAATCGACTAGGTTATTGCCTTTAGGCAACACCCACTCGTTCGCCGATGTTTAAAACATAGACAATTCAATAAATAGATAGTTGAATATAAAAAATGGTCACAATACCTTATAAAAAAAATAATAGAAGTACATTGTATACCCCAAATTGTGCAAAATAGCCTCGTTGAAGTGGGATTGGCCTAGCCATATGAGGATAACGGATGATCGGTAGGCAAGACGCACCCTGGAGTGGTGACCGAGAACCGGCCATAGAAATCCTGAAAGACCACTAGCCAGATGGTCTGATGACATCAAGAGAGTGGCAGGAGGTCAATGGCACAGAGCGGCGATAGATAGAGAGTTGTGGATGTCGGGAATGGAGGCCTATGTTCAGCACTGGACGACTAAAGGCTGATGATTATTATTGGTGATCTTGAAAGGATTTTAATAATGGGCAAAGTAGAAGGAAAGCGCAACTACATGTACGACCACCGAACCGCGGGTCCGATCAAATCGGGGCGCTGAATGGTCTCTCAGCAGCTGCAGCTTGGAGACTGATCGGCGACAGGAGTGCATGGCGAGCCATGGTGGATGGTTTATGGGATGAACACGACCCACAGTCATGAGGAATACGACCAAGAAGAAAAATATATGTATTAAAGATTTGAGAATGAATATCGGTACTTCTCTATACCAAGTGTCTGAATAAGTTTTCTTCTTCTCTCTTATTTTTGTCCTGTCACACCTCCGTGGTGCATAGGGCCTCAAGGAACCTTCTCCACCCGACTCTATCGCATGCCTGATGCCGTAATATCATCCCAAGTGAGGCCTGCTGCTTTAACCTCGCATTGCAGGGCTCTTCTCCAGGTGGCTCTAAGTCTGCCTCGCTTCCTCTTTCCCTTCATAGGGGACCAGTCTAGTGCGCCCTGAGCGATGCAGGTTGGATTCCGTCTCAGAGTGTGACCGATCTATAGCGACTTGTTCTCTATAGATAGAATAGAAACGTCACCCAGCAGAATTTCATGTTTCGATCACTAGGATTTCACGTATAACTGACCGTAGCTCTAGAACTATTAAATTTTGCAGGTATAGGAGAAAATGTGCCGTGCTTAAGTTTGTAAGAAATAAACAATTGATGTCCTAATAAATCTTTCCGGGGCACCACGAAATGAGTAATTGGCGTGCTGTCTGCGCCTGCGCGCCTTTATCTTTATTTTATTGCGGTCTGTTTTATTTTCCGCACTGACACAGCGGGAAATTAAGATTTTCTGCTTTTATTGCACCTCCACTTGTACGCACCGTGAAAATTCTTATCTTATTAATTCTTTTTTTATATATTATATTTAATTCTTAGCTGATCTAAACGGGCTTTGTGAAATGTTATAAACGGGGGCAGATTTACTAATTCCAGATGATGGACCCGCATACCGTTTTAACCTTGTGCACTTACTTACTCTAGTATACTCAACATCATATAGTACAAAGTATCATCGGAGAGTTTATTGTCTTCATCAAGTCGCACCATCTCTCATGCGTTCCTGGTATTTTACCTGTTCTCAAATAGATGCCTTAAAATCTATTAACGAGTATGTTTGTAATGTCTTTTGAGAACAATTATCTGATTTAAGACCGACACGTAGTCGGCATTTGAAACTAACTTAACTAACTAATCATCACACCGTGTACCCGGAGAAGTAGGCAGAAAAAATGGACTGCCACACTTTTCTGTCCTGACATACTTCTCTTGATTCCTCTACATTCATACATATTGTCATGCACGCGCGTCGATTTCTCTGACTCTAACGTGGCCGACATTTAATAATTGATCGTGCCACGTTTTCCTCGGTCTTCCTCTATTTCTAGTTCCATTTACATCGTTAACATATACTTTTTTTAACCGTTCTTTCTCCATTCATTCTTTCCACGTGTCCAAACCATTTTAATGATATTTTCATTATTTTGTTCATAACACCATCATTCGCACCGCATTCACTTCTTATATTTTCATTCGACACTCTATCACACACAGATTTTCCATACATTCGTGTAAGAGAACTAACTTCTACTGCATTTATTCTACCAATATCCTTTATTTGTCAGTTCCACGTTTCGCTTCCATGTATAAGGGTCTTTGCTTTATATCTTTAAAATAAAAATGAATAAGTCTTTTACTGACCCAAAATATTGTATATATTTTAGAATGATCACGAAGAAAGTATATTATTAATATGTATGAAAAAACGATAGTTTTCAAGGAGTTTTATTATAATATTTATGTATGACATGTTTCGCTCTTCTAAGGCATTATCAAATGTTTGATAATGCCTTAGAAGGGCGAAACATGTCACACATAAATATTATAATAAAACTCCTTAAAAATTATGTTTTTTTCATACATTTAATGGAGTTCTTCATTGTTCAAGAAACGATAAATAAGAAAGTATATGTTTACATTGATAATGAAGGTGTGATATCCTCAAAACTCATTAAGAAAAGTATGTGAAAAACGTTGTTTTAATTATTATTATTTGAACCATTATAAAATATGTTAAACTCGTTCTATGGGAAAATGTGTTTCTTCTATATTCGCCATCACTTGGATTCACATTTGAATAACTTAAGAAAACAAAACGTTTTATCTTAAGCCCTGAGTAAATAGGAAATAGGTTTGTATTAACATATTGGTATGTTTTATGGTTATGTTGTAGAGATTTAGTGCCGGGCGTGGATTAGTGGATAGTGCGGATAACACCAATAAAATCGTTTATAGTTTTAAAGTTTCCTATTAATAACAAAGGCGCGGCAACTGACAATGTCTCCATGTTTATATGACACCTTTGTAGAATAATGATTAAGATGCCGATATACTTAGTTATATGATTTATTTCACAACCTTATAAAACTTATACATTTATTGCACGGTATATAGGTAGAAATTTTATTCTAATAGCTAAAATGGGAGTGCACAATGGTGTTCTTGTACCGAACGTTATATAAGTGAAGCATGAAACTGGTAAAATAAGAATAAAAGTAGAACTTGTGCGGTGGAAATGAAATCTATTTGATGAATATGTATAAGGCTGTCTATTCCAGATATAAGAAGGAAAGCTGTACGAACGAAAGCGTTGTGAACAGAAAATGTAAAGGTTCGTTAATATGGTTTTAACACGTGAAAATAATAAGTGAAGAAAGTGTAAGTGTGATATTGTGACTAGATCATGAAACCGTAGTAATATGTGGTATATATAATGCGGTAGAGATGAGGTCCCTAAGACGTATGTGTGGTAGAACGATTTACGACAGAATCTCAAATGCTGATATAAGAAAGGAATGTAGAGCGGAAGAAGGTATTATGAACAAAATTATGAAAGGATCGCTGCGTTGGCTCGGACATATGGAACGCATGGATAGAGAAAGAATGGTTAAGAAAGTATACGTTAATGATGTTAATGGGGTACGGAGTCGAGGCAGACCGAGGAAAATATGGCATGACCAAATTAATCAAATTTTAAAGGTTGGTCATGTTAGAAGTCGGAGGAATCGACGTGCGACTCGTTGTATGAATGTGGAGGAAGCTAGAGAGGTTTGCCAGGATAGAGAAGTGTGGCTGTCCATTCTCTCTGCCTACCCCTGCGGGGAAACGGCGTGATGGTTTGTTTGTTTATAATATTTACCCGAATTACCCGAATTACCGAATACCGCAAGGCCCTGCATTTGAGCCAAAAACCTAGGTAGAGAAGGTAACGATAGATTCACCATTAACGAACGGAATGGCAATATTGTGTGTCCAGCTCATTGCCGCTTCATCCTCGCATTATATCGGTGACCCTGATGCGTTTTTCTAATCGTGGGGGTCGAGAGGCTTACGCCCCTCAGTGGATGGAGACATGCTGACAAAGAATATTGTGTGATTGTGAGTATCACTCGCCGTACCACCGCAGACGACGTTTCCTAGCCTTTTCCTCTATAGGTGTGACTTTTAGGCTTCTTCTGATGTGCTCGCTTTAAGCTTTATCCAGCACCGTAACCCCGACGGTCCACTTTAGCATCTTCATTTCTGCTACGTGTAGCCTCTGTTCTTCTTGGCGCTTTGCGGCCCAGCATTCCGATCCGTAGAGCAAAGCAGGTCTAACGGCGGTTCGGTACACCTTTCCTTTTATTTGCACGGGTACTTTTCTGTCGCAGAGTACTCCTGATAGGGTATGTCATTTACGCCATCCTACGTCATTTTCAATTGTACCATCATTGGTAAGAACAGAGCCGAGATATCTAGAGTGGTCCACATTTTTTAATGGGTTGCCTTCCAGGATGGATGTTCGCCGGTTGGGTCTTGACTCGTAAGCTCGAAAATCAAGTGAGTTAAGGAATACGCAGAAGCCATTGCGCTGCTCGGATATTTAATATCATGTTAAAATAATATTACGCATTGACGTTTATTAAAACATCTTCTTCTTCCTTGTTGTAGACCTATGTGGTCTGTTCTCCAGAGTGTTGCTCCTTCTGTGAGGTAGACTCCCAGCTGTCGTTCCATATTTTAGGAGGTCTTACACGAGTCCCATGAGGGTGATTATGTAATGCAATATAGGGGAGTCTGGTGGTGTCCATTCTTTGAACATGACCGTATCAGTCTCTTTTTCGCTGTCTGCTTCATCTTATAATATCCTCAACCTCTTATATCTCTCTTATTCTGGTGTTCCTCACGCGATCTCTCAGTGTCTTGCTTGCTATCGTCCTCAGTGTCTTCATCTCGAAACTAGTTTGGTCCTTACTGTGTCTGCCCTTGTTTTGACGCCATATTATGTTATTATTGGTCTTACGCATCCTTTATATTATAGATTGTCATCTTACTCTTAATGGCCATGTCTTGGTTTTTCCATATTGTGGATTTTAGAGCGCCAGAAGATTGCAGCTGCCTTGTTTACTTGGGCCTGTATTTCTTCCCGCAGATCTGTTTCTCCCACCAGGTCTATGCCTAGATACTTGAAGGTATTAAAACATGTCTTCATTAAACCACATTACTCCAGATAAACTTTCCAATGATCTGAGAAAGGACGATTGATTGTAATCGATCCAAATGTTTTTATAAATGTTAAATAATTTGTTCAAGAAACATGATGAGCTGTTAAAGTATTGTCTGTTCAGTATCTCTGAGGGCCGTGGCTAGTAACATATTCCAGAGGGCAATATAATCTGTGGCATGATTTACGAAGGAACTACGCTTCGGAAATACATCTCAATGCGTTTCTCTCCGAGAGGTACATCCGATGTTATCTCCGCCACGCTTTTATTGTAAAATGAAAATTTAATTTTCCGTTATTATTATTTATTGCCTTTCTTTTAATAGGCTCTGCATTCGGCCATTATTGCTCGCGTCGCTGGCTTATCCATTGGCGTAGCCAGTCGTGTCATGTCGACACACCCACGACTCCATATCTACGGTATACGTAGAATACAGTTCAGATATTTAAAAAAAATTAATTCAAAATAATTGTTCCGTTAAATTTCGAACCTAAAGCCATAGTGGTAAACTAACCATCACCGGACGTCCGCACTTTTCTTTTTTGACAAACTTCTCTCGAATCCTCAACATTCATACATCGTATAATGCACGCACGTCGATTTCTCCGTAACATAGTGGATATTCTGAAATATTTAATTTTCGTAAATTAAAACACTTTAAGTAATTTTTTTATGAAATGTTTTAATTTTAAAACATTGTAATTATACCTACGTAGCACAATTAATTTTTATGAGATTGTCGCGACAGCTGTTTCGTCAACCTATGTTGGCATCATCGTGTGTTACAAAACAGTCAGCCAGTTGTCAGTTATTCGTAACACCTGATGATACCAACATAGGTTGGCGAAACAGCTATCCCCACAATCTCGTAAAAATAAATTGTGATACGTGTAATAAAAATGTTTCAAAATTAAAACATTTAATAATTTTGAAGTATCACGTAGTGTTTCGGTCAAAACAATGGATCATTTTTTTTGTATATCTTGACATGTTTAAAAAATATCTTACTTTCTTTTGATAAAACAAAAGTACCCTTATTAAAAAAAATGTTTATCGATATCTTTAGCAGTGTGCAAAATAGTTCATTCACAATTCTTAAGTCAGTAAACTTATTGTTTCGGAGCTAATGTCTATGCCTTTTGTCGACTTCATGACGTGCCTTGTTCTTTGATAAGTTGAAATAATTTGTACTTGTCACTCCTTAGTTGTAAATATGCACAATTCTCCACTTTCCTTATAAATTAGCACTGCATTGTCAACTCTTTTGATTTTGGATTTAGATATGTTTATATATTGGTTTATTATAAACTTCGTATCAACGGGGAATCGTTAAATCTAAATACAGCTATGTAATTTACTCTTTGGCTTTCACGATTTAAAAAACAATCTATTATAAATTCTACCTTACGTAATTAATTTTGATGAAAACAAATAGAAAAATAAATAAATTACACACTTCGTTGTTCGTGCTCGAACGAAAAAACGCATATATCACCTACCGGATAAACGCCATTTCTCTCTCTCTTGTCTGTTCGTACGGGCGTGATAGTGAGATGCACTACCTGTCGCACAGAAATTATTTAAATTTGGGAATTAATGAGTCAACTTTTAGGCAACGAAAATCGTTGTCAGCATTTCTCAATGATTTTGCAAACGATGAATCATTGTTTAGCATTCTGAGGTTAAAATGAGATTTTCTATCTTCTTATAGTGCCATATCTGGTCGCCTCGACGTTGACGACCAATGTGGGGATCGATTTCTCGTCATAGTGATTTTCTGAGCACGAACAACGAAACTGCCCCCCTGGGGGGCGCGAAGTCACCAATTTATTTAGAATTTAAAGATGTAATTAAACGATCACTGGTTTGTCATGTATATCCTACCCAATTCCTTTAACTCTTCTTCCCCTGTCTACTAACTCTACTTTTTTCCCCCCTAAACCCAAAATTTACTCTCTTCTACCCCCCAACTGTGTCGCGCCTTCCTTACACTATTAATTTCAAGATTTTTGCTTTATATTTCCTTACTATAAGTGATGGGGCATAGAAGGAAAAGAAAGAGTGGCTTAAATGTGGCCTGATGTCTCTTTGCTTTTCGTAAATAAAGTAACAATTAATGTAGCCTCCCTAGAACGGGTTACCCCAGTTGGGAGGTATTAAAACCATGTACTTGGTAAATGTTCAATAAAATGTCAGTTCCAGATGAACGGGGGACGGGTCTAGAAAGTGAATGAGCGAGGCTGACGAATGGGCGGCGCTGCGCCCTATAACAGTCTGGCGTAAGCGATGGGTACCCCTTCTATGTAGGGGTTACCCTTGGTTGTTGGGTCTTGGTTTTGTGGCGTCGAAGATATGCCATACGCCCTCTCCCCTTGTCAGCTATGACCCTGATAATATGGTCATTGATCATATTACCCGCGACTCGTGGGATCAAGACTACCATTCTAGGATGCCAGGGAGTCGAACAAACTGGAAGTCTTGCCGTCCTCATGCATTTTATAGGTACATACTCCGCGGCAGAGTTTTATTTTTCTATTCTTTCTGTGTACTGTCATGTCTCCCTAACGTTGACTATCATCCTTCTTTATAGTGATGACTTGGGGGAAAATATCCAGAGTGGTATCCCCTTGCCTTCTCTGGAGGATTTTCTGTCGGGGTTACCTTCCTTTAGCTGGGTGTATCCAGTTTTATGGCGCTGGAAGCTCGCCATTTGTCCTCTCTTTATCTGCTATGGCACTAAGTAATATGTGCCACATTGCCCGGGGTTCGCGGGGTCTTTAAAAAGACCTCTCGTGGACGCTAGAGAGCTGGACTTGATGGTAGTGTTGCTGTTGTAAATGCAACATGGCGCCTTACGACATTACAGGCATATTTTCCAGCAAAACATACCCCATCGTAGCATTACTACCCTTTTGAACCCCTGATTTTTTCTATTCTATTGATAACTTTTTATTTTGTTGATAAGGGACCGGTATTACTCTCTAAACCACTGTCCATTATCTTTGTTCTGATCGGGTTATTCCGCCAGAGAAACAGTTAGGCCGAAAGCTGTTACCGATCGGTCTGCTAATAACATAATTACAATGTTTGGGCGCTGAGTAAATATTGTAACGCGGGGGAACGGAGTGCGGAAAAGAATGTACGTATTATTGTAGCGTACCGTTAAAGAATGTTGGACATGTTGCATTTTAAAACAATTAAGTCGAGCAGTCGAACCTCACGTTTCGTACGAGCGGCTGGACCCAGCCCGCGCTCCTACTAATATTATGGCAGCGTTCAGTGGCGGACTGAACTAACTGACTGACTTACCATCACGCCGTATATTGAAGGGGTAGGCAAAAATAATGGATCGCCACTCTGTTCTTTCCTGACACAATTCTCTCGTTTCCCGGACATTCCTTCGACGACCTTCGGGTCCCGGGTTCGATTTCTGGCGATGGCAATGTGATTGTCACACTGTTGGTCTAGCGTAGAATTCACGTGACAATAAAAAAATCTCGATAAATTAGCTATCTATCACATGTCGAAAATTTGTGCTGTTTCTTGCCCTCTGAGGGTGCGCTGTTTTCCAGCTGGGAGGAGGAGGTTGCCCCTCTGTGACGGGCATCGTTCCTCTCCCTCTTGGCCATTATAATAATTTGTGCAGTGGTTTTATTTATTTATTTAATATGATGAAATACTTCCTAAACCTCGTCCTTTGTCCTACATGCCAAAAACTGTACTCCACATTTTTTTTTCCCATCCCGCATTTGTCTCCTCTGCCTCTCCTGTTCTTCCCGCTGTATATTCCTGTGGTGTATCATTCTTTTTATCTTTTATATAATGTTCCTAAAATGTTCATGTATTATATATTATGTTTATTTATTCAATAAAGTACAGCGGAGCATAGAAGTAGGATGGAGTAGATTAAATGTGGTCTGGCACCCCCTTGCTGTTGCCGTCTTTAAATGTAAGTCCCGGATGGACCGGGGACAGGCCCAGGGACTGTACGAGCGAGGCTGATAAAAAGGCGCCGCTACGCCCTATAACAGCCTCGGGTATGTGGCGGGAACTTCTATGTTCCTTTTAAACAAAAAATGTCGAAAATCAATAAAATAGCTAAAAAAAAAACAAATTGTTTACAGTAATTGGGTTCAAACGACCCGTGGTATATGAAAAAAAAATCCATGCATCGCGACACGCACACACGTCGTTTTCTCCGACTTATCACTTGACCGACATTTAATATTTGATTGATTTGATCGTGCCACGTTTTCCTCGGTCTTCATTTATTTCTTGTTCCGTATCATGTGTAGTATGTTATTGTAGACATGTAATTGAAATAAATAAAATATTTGGACTTATAATAAAATAAGACTTTTTATATATAAAATAATATTTATATATATAAAAAGCGCCTGAGTAGTTTTGTCTGGCCCAGCCTACATAACGGCATATTCTATTTAAGAGACTTAAAAGTATTGAGCCAACATATCGTACTTAAGTAAGAGTTACTACGCCCTTATAGGTGATTACATGACAAAAGCAGCGTTAGAAAAGTTAGCATATTAATATCATCTAAACTGTATAATACGTAATTTTCGATTAAATGAAATGTTTTTTTTTTTACTTTTTCAATTGTTTACTAGAATAAAATAATTACGTATTTTTTTTATTACATTTCCTTTTATTCAAAGATTTTATCTTGATAATATACCGGAATACATACAATTCAAGACTCATAAAAATCACATTCAAAAGCATAGAAGATTGATTGTGACAGCTCTTGTCGCATGATGTGATTTATATGGTGGTTAAATAATTGTTTATGTGATTTTCCCGTTGCACGGTGCGCCACTGATCAGATTTCCTTTGATTACAATCGGCTCGCCTGGGCGTCCCGATGTATTTCTGTAGATGCTTGTTCCTCCATTTGGAATTAGTGCATCTACGCCTTTTGTTTACTCCGACTGCGATGTGCAAGTACATTGGTGGCGGGATATTTTTTTAACTACCGATTTAGCTGTATCTGATGAATCCCTTTGCTATGAATTATTCTGACGGTTAAATAATTTGATTTTATTTCAAATCCATGATTTATTGAAAAAAAATTGTTCTATTTTATACTGCTCGAACTGATTTTTGGGTGCAGATGATTGATCAAGCTGTTACAAATAAAAATTTGTATGTTATATTTTGCAAAAAAAAAAAATGTAATTTCATGGTAAAAGTTCATTGTAAATAATGTAAAAAAATTTGGGATTTAAAAATATATACTGTATGTATATGTAGCTAAAATCCACTTATGTTTGTGTCTTCGACCGGTTTCGGCAGCTCGCTGCTATCTGCTGGTAGTCTTCTACCAGAAGATACTGATATCGGTCGAAGGCACAAAGAGTAGTGGATAATAACTGAATATATATTATATAAAAAAAAACACATTTATTTTTATTTTCTTTTTTTAAATATTTTGCGTATCTCAATATGACTCGCTGTATGTATGTGAAAGAATCTAGAATGGGTGTGTCAGTAAAGAGTAGTTCAGCGGACCATTCTATCTGCCCACCCTTCTGGAGAAACGACAAGATGGTTTGCTTGTTTTTCTAGTATTTTATTTATTTATTATATGCAGCATCTTTACATTATTTGTACATCTATGATAATGATGGTAATTTAATTTATTGCACCATCAAGACAAAATAAAATCCTGGCAAACGTAAATTTAAATTAACATTAATTTTTTTTTACATCAAGGTTGGTTATGTTAGAAGTCAGAAGAATTGACGTGCGTGTATGACTCGTTGTATGAATGTGGAGAAAGCTAGAGAGGTATGTCAGGATAGAGTAGTGTGGCGGTCCATTATCTCTGTTTAACCCTGCGGAAACGGCGTGATGCTTTGTTTGTTTGGTTTGAAACAATAAAAATAATACAATTGTTGCTTCTTCTTAAAGTGCCCTGTCAGGTCCCCCCGACACGTCGCGACACTGGCGATCACTCTGGTAAACTCTTCCCTATCCTGTGCTGTCCGGAATAGCTCCTCCACAGTTCCGATTCCCGTCCATTCCCTCACATTGCGCAGCCAAGAGATCTGCCTTCTCCCTGCCCCCCTGCGGCCCTCTATTTTTCCCTTCAAAATTAGATGCAGCAGGCGATATTTTTCTCCTCGTAGAACGTGACCCAGATATGAAATCTCGCGGACTTTGATCAATGTCAGCAGCTCTCTATTTACTCCTGCACGATTCAGGACTTCTGTGTTCGTCACTCTGTCTGTCCATGGGATCCTGAACATTCTTCGGTGAAGCCACATTTCAAATGTCTCTAACCGATTCATTGTATTTACTTTTAATGTCCATGTCTCACACCCATATAACAGAACAGACCACACATAACACCTTAACATTCTCTGTCTTACAATTGTTGCAACCGTTCGTAAAATTTTTTTTCATGCTTGAATCTGAGGGAGGTCCAGGTATATTGTGATTTATTATTTAATTTAAAAAGGTCACGTGCCGTTAACGTTTAAATTTAGTTTTTTTGGTTCCGCTTATGGCTTATCTCCACGAGTGACCTACGTGTTTGTATCGCATTATTTTTAATGACCGAGCGTGGCGTAGGTCTTCTGGCTGACATGAAGATGCCATGCCACACCTCGTCTTGTTCGAATCACTTGTCGGGTTAATTACATGTTTCCTAGTCTACTTCCAAACCGTAATCTTGTTTGATAGACTCGTGTTTGTCTTATGATTTTTTTTATAACTATTAACACTTAAATGTTCCTGTTAATTGGGTGTATTGTTTCTTGACTGTTTCTTTTATCGTAAATGGAAATTATTTTATCTTTAAATGTGATTTATTCTATTTTCAATCTTCGTTTGACTGTTCCATACATTTATTTGTAATTTCAACGTTACGTAAAAAGTTTAAAGGTTCATTTACACTGGTCAGACATCAGCCGATAACGACACGTCATGAAAAAAATAGCCTTGAATCTCACTGACTCGTTATCTCAAATTCTATAATAAAATCGCCGTCGGGGGTTGTCGAAAAAAGCACCTACCCACATAAAATTGACACTTATAAAAATGATCAATATTTTTCAGGATGTGTTTCCTACAGTATATAATTCTTTTTTTACATTATACCGTTTTTACTACCATTTAAATTCGCCGTGGAGAAGGCTATTATCTCTGAATTTAAATATAATATGAACGGAATCGGCATTAATTAAAAGTAACAAGACACCATCAAAGGAAATACAACGATTGTTTGCTCAACGCAAACGCGTGACGTGTCGGTATCGGTTGATACCTGTACGGTGTAAATGGACCTTAATACGATAATAATCTTATAAGAATAATTTTGTCTCTGACTCTATGTATGTATAATATTTTTTTGAAATGGTCCGATGAGCATATTTGGTAATAATAAGTCATTTCCATGATCATAGGATAATTTGAACATTGAATTATGATTAATAAATCTCACCTGTTAACTAGTTTATCTGTTATCTTCTGTGGAATATTCTCGCTTATCTTGGCCGCTAATCTCTAGGACGGCTCACTTAGTGAATAATTGGCGCCATAAAAGGAAATGCGATTTCAATGCTGTATACTATCCCTCGACTCTAGTTACGCATTTTGCACATACACACCATTGTCACTAGATAGGAATAATGGATTTTCAAGAATGAGGACGTACCAAACGTTTTACACATATTGTATTCTGCTTATTTTTTAAATTAATATCTGTTTAACGCATTCGTGTATAATTATCTAAAACCAATAAAAATTTTGAACACATGAACAATGTAATAAATAATGGTTCTATCGTAAATAGCACTCCATGTCACATAATTTGTGCAGTTTAATTAATTTAAATGCTGCATCTTTTTGGCGAGGTTTTTTATTTTTTATAATGCAAGGTGTAAGAAGTGAATATAAGAAATATAAGAAGTGAATGCGGTGCGAATGATGGTGTTATGAACAAAATAATGAAAGGACCATTAAGATGATTTGGACATATGGAAAGAATGAATGAAGAAAGAATGGTAAAAAAATATATATGTTAGCGATGTATATGGAACCAGAAATAGAGGAAGACCGAGGAAAACGTGGCACGATCAAATAAATCAAATATTGAATGCTTGCCATGTGAGGAGTCGGAGAAATCGACGCGCGTGCATGACACGATGTATGAATGTTGAAGAAGCGAAGGAAATATGTCAGGAAAAAAAGTGTGGCAGTCCATTATTTCTGCCTACCCCTTCGGGGAGACGGCGTGATGGTTAGTTAGTAAGTTACAAGGTGTCTCAAAAGAATGTTTATATTTAGTATCGATTTAAAAAAAGTAAGCCATTTATCGAAAAAATGTTTCTTAATTATTAAAGTAAACATTTTGAGAATTTTTCTCATAAACAATATCGTCCAAATGTAAACCCTTGCGTTCGCGGCACTCATTTAGTCGAACAGTTAAGTTTCTTATTACGGCTCGGCAGTTAGACTCCGCGAAGGCTGCCATTTCGTGGCGAATATTTTCTTTCCAGGCGCCAGGGATGTCGGTTTATTGGCGTAAACTTTAGATTTGAGATAACGCCATAATTTTTGTCACCTCTCCTGGAGATTAATTGCTTGGGAAAATATCACATACTCGTGGCAGAGACGTATTAAACGTGTGTGACGTTGCTACATTCTGCTACAACCATTTTCTTTGGTTGTAGCTAGGAAAGTTTTGCAAATCAGGCACTAAGAAGTCGTCTACCATCTCCACATAACATATTAATGAACGATATAAACTTTCTTTAGAGACACCTGTTAACACGCCATTTCATATCATTTGTGCAGATTAACTAATTTAAATGCACTGAACCATTTTAGCAAGGCATATTTTTTTACAATATAATGGTTGCAGAATATTTTTTCTTCATTTAATTATAATAGTTAAAATCATAGTCATAGAGCGAAAAGAGAAGGATGGAGTGCCGCATCTGTAAAAGTGTGACAGTCCATTCTTTCTGCCTACCCTTTCAGGGAGATGGCGTGATGGTTAGTTAGTTAGTTAGTTAGTTAGTTATTAATTTATTAGTCATTATCAAATGTCAATAATGGTTTGATATTTGATAATGCCTTAGAAAGGCGAAACATGTCATTCCCATAAATTGTACTAAAACTTTTAGAAAACAGACGTTTTTAATCGTATTAATTATTATAATTAATACGATTGAAAACGACTACTTAATGTAACGTATACTTAATCCAATTTTCAGAGATGGCGCTAGTGTGTAGATTGAAATATAGCATGTAAAGTTTGGTGTTAAATAGTAGCATATATACAACTTCCAGAAAATTGTCAGACATGGTGGTCGTAAGAAGGGTGGAATGGGGAATGTCGTATTACATAAAGCGTGCGCTTAACCCAACCAATGACAGGTCATAAGTCCTGTAAACACCTCGACTACCATATTCTGTTCCTAATTTGCATCTTCGTCTCTATTTAGATACAATTAATCCTTTTAATTATTGCATATTTTTCGTTCATCCTTTTAGATTATTTTTTGTTGTTGTATGTACTAATTTATTTTTTTGCTTTGTTTCAGGTGAGTCTATTTGAGAAGTATTATTTTACTCTCTACTTCAGAACTGCTATCATGGGGTGTCCTATCGGCGAGACGGTTTGTCCAACGAAGAACTTATTATTATTTCCACAAGGCAATGGAACGCGTCATGTATGTATTTTAATTAATGTTGAAACTGGTTCCAGTTATCAGACAACATTAACTAATCACTTACTTACCTACCAATAAAGATATTAACTTTACCTACTCTATATGAAATCTATTCAAATACATCTTTACATTCTTCAAAGTTAACATTTACAAAATGATTTCAGAGAAACTTATATATTTATGGTATCAAATAGCATGTATTTTGGGGCAGGACACAGGGAGATGAAAGAAGTTCTTAAGGGATTTTAAGGGAAAAATAATACAAAACGAATAATTAATATTCGACTATATAAAAACAAAATATGTCATTTTTGTTTTTCTAGACATCAAATGAACATGTTTATTGTTTCTTGAAATAAATGTCGTACTCAATAGTTATAATGAATGAAAACGTCTGTTTTCTAGAATTTTTTTATATTTTAAATGTATGATAAGTTTTGCCTTGCTTAAGCATTTCTTTTATTTAATGAAGAATGTAATACGATTTGATATATAATAATACAATAGTAATATTTTTTATTTGATTTTGTTTATTGTACATTTTCAAAACGATTGTAATACTATTGTATCAAAATTTGCTAGACATTACTAATTGATAATTTTTTTTGTTTGAATATTTATTTGAAAACATTGTTTTTTTAAACACGGCAATTATCGCAAACAATTTTCGGCTTACAGACGCCCTTCCTCGGTGTAGAAATTAAAAAAAAAACTTACAATCTGACGTTACTTACGTATTTCTAATAAATTAAAATGGGGGAGGGGAAGAATTATTAGTAAGAATTGCTATTTAGTAAGAATTATGGAAGAAAGGGAACAAATCAGTTATTGGACTTGAAGTTAGTTTTATTTTTAATGTCCAATTTGTTTTTAATGTCTAAAATTTCAGTGTTATTGCTTTTGGTATTTTATATAAACCTCGTTTCAGAGTTCAGAGTCTCTGTGAGAATTCAGAACGATTTTCGAAACGTTTGTATTACAGTTATTATTTGACCAAAAAAAATGAAAGGATTATTAAGATGGTTTGAACACATGGAAAGAATGAATGAAGAAAGAATTGTAAAAATAAGTATATGTTAATGATGTAAATGGAAGTACAAAATAGATGAATACCAAGGAAAACGTGTCACGATCAAATAAATCAATGATTGAATGTCGACCACATGAGAAGTCGGAGAAATCGACGTGCGTGCATGGCACTTCGTATGAGTGTTGAGGAATTGGGAGAAGTATATCTTCTGCCTTCGCCTTCGGAGAGACGGCGTAATGGTTAGTTAGTTAGTTAGTCTTGTATTACAGTAGATGCTAGAGTTAGTTTTGTATTACAGCAGCACAGTAAAACGTGAGACCTGCGAAACCGAAGATATCGTCAGATGGGGCAGGAAAAGAAGACGCTTCTAGCGCGACCACGTAAAACGAATGAGCGACGATAGACTCTCCCAAGCAGCCGCAAATAACGTGCCAATGGGAACTCGCCAACACGGAAGACCTGCGAAGAGATGGTGAGACAGTTGGAGTTCTGTGTCCCAGGAGACCTCGACGCCATAAAAACAGATCCACATATCTATTAAAAGATGAAGAAAAAGAAGAAGAGGAAGATGCTAGAGTACACGGTTATACTTAAGATTCAAGAACTGGTTACGTGTGAGTATGTTTTGATACTCGAGTACAGATTTTTGGACCCTTCTTGGCTGCTTATTCTCAAAAGATGTGTAATGCTCTGTGATGTTGGTATTTGTTAGCTGGAGAGAACAGGTGCCACGTGGACGGCTGGTATACCCTTGCTCCTGGGCCGGGACGGTAATAGAAACAGGAAGGAGCGGCGTGCAGCGTGCAGCGTGTATTTCTGTCCGGACTAATAAACCGTCCTCCAGCTGGGGATCATCAAAGAGCATCACGAATCTCGGCCTGTGCGGGTAATGTTAACCGACAGTGTTGGTTTGTTGATTCCGTAATTGTATCCAATGGGAAGGATTAAAAAGGGACACCCTGATATTTCGCAATTTGAAGGAATATATCAAATTAGAAACACGAGTTCGGCAAGGGAAAATAATACTCCATTGTTTTGGCCAAAAACTTATTCTCCTTTATGTAGATCTTGCGATATGCTTATTTATACAGGATATCAGATTTCGTTCTTCAACTTTATTAAATGTTATAATTTTTATGAACTGTTATTTATACGTATCACAATTTATTAATTAATTGTACGGCACTGTCGCGACAGCTGTTTCGCTAGCCTATGTTGGCATCATCAGGTGTTACAAACAATAGTTATTTAATTTAATCATCCGATGATGCCAACATAGGCTAGTGAAAAACTGTAATTGTTATTTAAGTGTTGTAAAGAGAAAGAATTTTTAGGGATCGGATCGTATGATACACCATATATTAAGACAATATTTATAATAAATAAAAAAAATTAAAGTAAATGTAAAAAATATTCATTTGGGATATACCCTTTTACTCTTCCACGATCGATATGATACAATATTTGTTTTGCATAAAGGATGTTTACTATTTGGTCTATTTACAGCTTCTTCTTCATAGTATTTTCTTTTAATGAGCATTCGTATTATAGCTATGAATGAAACATTGATTTCATTGATCATTTTAGTTTGTTTTCTATGTCTTCTCTTCTAACCATTTCCCATTTATGGTCGGCTTTGCTAATAGAACAGTACCAGGACTCTTCTTCGAAAGTGGTTCTGTGATATGGAGTCCTTACGAGGCGAGATATTCCGTTATGCTGGAGAGGGTTCAGAAAAAAATTCTGAGGTATCTACATGAGGGAGTATGGTAGCTATCCGTGGCTCTATCCCACGGCATTTCTTTGGGGAATGCTTGGGACCAACTCTCTGCAGCTTCGAAGAGATAGGCATATCATAACCCATTTCTTTAGATTACTCAGGGGATATTTCGAGAACTCGGCTGTGCTGGAGGGTGTTCGGCTTTTTGTCTCTGATGATATCTCCGACAGCGACAGCATAGATTGTTTTACCTACCGGCCGCCAGAACCAACCTGCCTATGGTGAGACCGGTGGGTAGAGCAATCTGCTGAAAGCGGTCTCCTAGGAGATGCAGTGCGATTCTCACATTGTCTTTGGTCTGGTGTAGAATTCTCGTGACAATAAAATGGCGATAGATTAGCTGCCAATCACATGTCATGAGAATCCATATAATAGCTAAAAAAATACAATTTGAATACATTAATTAGGTTTTAATGACCTGTTGTACATCCTAACCCCACAATAAAAGACCTCTCAAATTACGACAAAAACACCTCCAGCCGTCACAAGCACCCAAAATCGATCCTCCTTCAGAGGAACACTCCGGGCCACACAAATCATGCCCCCGAATAAACTAACAACCCACCAAATCACCTTCCAACAATGTTCCCATCAGACGTCAGAGGAATAGCCACATGAGCTGAACCTCTGTAAGCCAGAAGATCCAGTTTTAAGAGATAAGGTCCTTCCATGATTAGGACACCCACGATGACTGTGCAATGCCATCTTAGCTAAAGTTTTATTTTTAGGATTTGTTACCTCTCTAGTTTTACAGTGTATAGTCCCTGGTTTACGATCTGCAATAAGAAAACATCGCGTTCGTAGCAATCCAGTGTATTGCGTTCTCCCATAATGCGTTCGTTATTTGTGTATCCGGAGAAAATGTCACATTCATCGTACACGGCCCCGCTGGGTTTGTTTTCCGCGTGTGGTGTATCCTAGTGCAAGGAAATAAATGCCAATGGTTCACGCGCCTGATATTTAGACATCCATTAACCTTTCCCGCCCGCCGATACTTGTTTCTTTAGTCGAGGGGGACTGTGTACAAAACGGGCCATTCCGTTTCACAAGGTTACTTTTGTTTCCCACTTCTGGAACTGCTCTGCAGCGAGTTGTGTTGTCGTTACTATGGAAGGAGGGCGTTTGAATTACCCCTGGCGCTTAGTTTCTTGAATAGATCCCATTGAAAGAGGCATTGACCTTCGACAGTTGACACATGATTAACAATGTTTAACCCTCCCTTCCCTGTGATGGGTATCTTCTGCACGTTGCTTCTAATAACCATCAATATCTCTATAAATATTATAAATACAAGTTGTTATTGAATGTATACAAATACTTGTAGACAAATACTGGATTTTACCCATTGCGGGTTAATCATTTTTAAGGTTTAACTGTATTTCTATGTACATTGTTTTTTTTTTGGAAACAGAATACGGTGGCCGAGGCGTTTACAGGACTTATGACCTGTCATTGGTTGGGTTGGGTCACCTTGCATTAATAAATTTCGGCTTAATGCTTACATATATTCTTAATAGATGGCGCTAGTGTAGATTGACCTAAAAAATGTGAAGTGTATCTCAACATAGTAGCATATACTCGTATGCATCTTTCAAATTTTTTTTAGACGTGGTGGTCGTAAGAAGTGCGGAATGGGGAATGTTGTTAACATAAAGCAATCGCTTAGCTTAAAAATTATTAAATTAAAAATTTGTGTTGTATGATTTCATTGACCAATTCTTAACGCCAATCACACACGTTATACCTATAGACAGTTTATATACACTTAATGTCACAGATTTATCAGCAAATTTATATCAATTTAAATTGTCGACTTATTCTTGTCAACCGTTTTTATATATAATAATACCTACTTATTTATTTAATAAAGTTATAAAAAATTACAGAAACCTTTTAAAACTTATAAAACAATATTTTATAAACAATTAATTAATAATATAAAAGTCGCAAATGAGAAAAACAACAAAAACATTAAATATCGATACTTAGAACATATTGTAAGCATTATCGACGAAAGATCGCAAGAGAACCGGCATCTCTTACCTCATTTGATAATTCGTTATATAATTAAAATCCTCTATAAAAAACACATTTTTACTGTACTTTGAAGTCTGGGTCTCCGGAGTCGGAATCTATCCCAACCTCTTGTCAAATAGTCATATATTTTATAACTAAATGCTACATTTTTATTTAGATATATTGTACCTTGCTGAGTTTTAGCCTCCTTGATGATTTTATTCCGAATTTCTCGATCCTGCGCCTTTTGCTCCTAGCAGTCTATTTTTCCCAACCCAGCCGGATGTCTTAATACAACTATAATTTATATTCACAAACGCATTTTATGTATTCAGTAATTTGAAAAGCAGTGGACCTTTATCTATTATGCTGCGAGGTATTTCAAGTATATTTGAAGATTATCATTTAAATCTGTATTTGTACGTGATAAAATTAGTTTATATATGGACGGGAAGAGTAAACAATATCCATTAGCATTGCTCTCACAGTTGAATCATTAGTTAATCTAAATTATAATGATGCAAAATTTTATTGCACCAGTTAATCTGGGATGCTTATCAAAATATCCTTGAATGATCCATTATTTATATTATTTTATCTTAATTAAGGCTCATCGTAAAACTTGAAGTTGTTTCATTTCAATATCTTCGTATGACAGCCTGATATATGATAATGCACGATTTGTAGATCAACTTGTCGTAGTTTATAGTTTCTTGAACAATTATGTTAACAAACTTTATTATGGTTTATGGGAATAACATGTTTCGTTTTTCTGGGGCATTATCGAATGTGCCGAGAATTAAGCGCTTTGTTGTTTATCGTACATGAGTTTTTGGCCAAATGTTGACAACTTTTCTGCGCGTTTGTGGATCTACAAAAAGTCAGGCTCAATATATGACTGACATGGTCAGCAACACAAACGTTCTCCATAGATCCAGAGTGGACAGAGAGTTGCTGACCAACATCAAAGTCCGTAAGGCGCCGAGAGGCGAACAAAACGCACTGTTACATCTGATCTTAAAGGGTTGATCTTAAATATTGCGTCGACGAGGTGTTGGGAGAAGGCAGGTTTCCTGGCTGAGAAACATCCGAGAATGGACAGGGCTGGAGCTGTTCCGAGCTGCCCAGGACAGGGAGGTCTACTAAAGGGTGATAGTCAACGTTGGGGAGACCTGACAGGACACAGAAAGCAGAAGAAGAATATATATAAACAACGGTAAAAACTTCGAAGTCTTTTTTCTAGAAATTGGCTGGCGATTGCATTTTATTTATTTATAATGGACGACTCTCAGAAGGTACTACAAACCTTGCAAAATCCTTTTCCAAAGTCAAATTTCTACAGCGTACCCTCCCCTTGGAACTTAAACATGTTTATTTTTATAATATGTTAAACCACTAAGTAATGTCTTTCTTATTAATCGATGTATGATTAAGTGTATAGAATTCCATAATGAACTAACTAACTAACCATCACGCCGTTTCCCCGAAAGGGTAGACAGAAAGAATGGACTGCAACACTTTAATCGATGCTGCACTCCATCCTTCTCTTTTCGCCAACGCGAGAGACGCGGTGTGATGGGTTGCGAACCTCATCGCCACCAATAAGCATCTCCCGCGCACACTTCGATCATTCAACGTCTACATAATAAATCTAAAACATATTATATAAAATACAATGATATAAAATAAAATAACACATAAAAATAATTTAACACATAATGTTCTTTTAGATGGCGCACTTGTCGTCAGCTGGACGATCCGGACATTTGTGTTTATTTAATTTTTTATTCCACTGTTTTCATTTTAATTAGGCACTTAAAACAATCCAACACCAGCAAAAACTTGAAAATTTGATTGAAGAATTTATTCAAATTGTCATTTGAACAAATGAAAAATTTATTTTTCATTTTCCATAATGATGTTATTAAAATAAACAAAAGTTGTTTAAAAATAGAAGAACTAAAAATTCTATAAATAATATGAAATATTCACGACACGTGATTCGTCTTATGAGGACATCTTCGAGTGTGCAGTAAGTGTGCATGTAATGTCTTTCTTCCTTGACAAATGGACGATTGCGGATTAACAGTTGGACGTTATGTAATTTAGCTTTTACACTTCGTTCCAAGTGAAGCCCGCTGACTGACAATGTATTTTTAGGAGATACGTTTTATAACGTTTCATTATGAAATGACCCAGTTGCACTGTTCCCCAACATCCTGTCGGCCAGGCCAAAGACCCCGCGCCGTGGTCCACTGTCTTTTCTAAGAATATCCACAAACCATTAAATCCGTAACATCGCACATAATTTGGTCTAGGGTTCTTCTCAACATTTCGTTGGCGCCCTCTGAGTTACGATCTATTTTGATCTTCTTCTGTCGTTTCTGTTATTATTTTTTAAACAGCACATAACGCACGCTTATTATCCCTAATAGCCCCTAAAACTAACGAACCTTCATCTAAAATTAATGCTAAACTGTCCTTATTTTATTTTCTCAACTTTTTATATGTCTTGCATATAATTTACTATTTCTAGTTTGTTTTATGCAAATTTGGTTTTAACAACTTGTAAATAAGTGGGTTATTTATTATAATGTATATCTTTGTATATAATTATCAAAATTTTGTCGTTTAGTTGTTGGACCCTTATGCACGGAAATAAAGTTTGGAACTGCCAAAATAAAAAAGCGTGTATAATAACTGCATCAGAAATGAGATCTCTTTGTGAATGTGTGTAAACCTATCTATGATAGAGTGTCGAGTGTAGATATGTATAATATGGGAATATACTCGTAGTGCGAATGAAAGCGTTGCGAACAAAATAATGGAAGTTTTATTACTGCGGTTTATACACATGGAATGAACGAGTAAAGAAAATATACTTGTTGTGAACGGAACAGGAAATAGAGGAAGACCGAAGAAATCGATCAATAATTTTATATCGGCCACGAAGAAATCGACAAGAGTCGAAGAAATCGATATGCAAGCACGACACGATGTATAAATGTTGAGACAGCGAGAGAGAATTGTATGTCAGGAATGAACGATATGGCAGTTCATTATTTCTGCTTAACCCTCAGGGGGAAACGGCGTGATGGTTGGTTAATTTTTTTTTTAGATAATCCATTGTTTTGGCCGAAACACTACGATACTTGTAACATTATTAAACGTTATAATTTTGAAACTGACTGATTATTCGTATCACAATGAATTAATTGATTGTTATGTGATTGTCGTGGTAGCTGTTTCGCCAATCTATGTTGCCATAATCAGGTGTTACAAACAACTGTTGCGTCACAAAAAAAAATCTCCGGCCCTACAACCCTTGGTGGGTCTCAGCCTCCTCCAAGAAACGAATTTCTTGTAGTGTTCGTTTGTTGTTTTTACGAGGTAAGGTTGTTGGCCCAAACCCCTTACTAGGAGGACCAGGTTTTTTCTTTTTCACCATTGTGACCGGTTTTGTACTCTCTCTGTTAGCTGTGGCACATCAACATACGAGTACATCCAATATGCCACACGCAGGATTTTGTGGGATCATAAAGTTCACACTAGATGGTAGTGTTGCTGATGTTATGCAACTATGGCGTTTCATTGTATTTACTGGTACACATACCTTCCAGCACGGCATGTCCCCACACGGCCCTAATCATCCATTCAAACCCCATGTATCTATCTATATATATATATATATATATATATATATATATATATATATATATATATATGTATATAATATATATATATATATATATATATATATATATATATATATATAATATATATGGTATATATATATATATATATATATATATATATATGTATATATATATATATATATATATATATATATATATATATATATATATATATATATATATATATATATATATATATATATATATATATATATATATATATATATATATATATATATATATATATATATATATATATATATATATATATATATATATATATATATATATATATATATATATATATATATATATATATATATATATATATATATATATATATATATATATATATATATATATAATTTAAATGTTTTTTTTTTGTTTTTTTTACTAATTTAAGGTGTGCTTTATATAATATTTACTTCTGATTTTATTTAATAATAAAGAGATGTGAGGCCGCGCGGGAGATATTCGTATATAAGGTTAAAAGAATAGATTAAATGTGGTCTGTCACCCTTTTGATTGATGACAAGAAAAGGCTAAATTAAATGAACGTAAGTCCCGGATGGACAAGGAACAGGCCTAGATAGTGCAGCGAGACTGACGAAAGGGCGTCGCTGCGTCCTATAACAGTCTCGGGTGGTGGTGGGAACCTTATATATATCTATATACGTATAACAAAAAAATAACAAATACCATAAATTGTGATACGTATAATAACAGTGTTTTAAAATTAAAACATTTCGTATTTTTTTTAGTTGTTAGAAGTTGTCCGATTAGCCAATTTATATAATTGCACTATACTTTTTCATCATGTATAAAATACATTTAATTTCTATGTATCTATAGCTTCCACATAAGTGTAAATGCGTTAATTTCGTAGTATACCAACTATTTTTTCATTTTTATGTTTCCTTCAGACAACACGTTCTCTTTTGCCTTTGCTGAAACCGCATTTGTGTCCGTGTTATCGTTTTTGTTTTTTTGTTGTTATCTGATTTTTCGTTGTCATTCAAATTGCAGTCGTTCGATCGCTACATTTACAAAGAATATCTTATTTCAAGGTTCCTTTATTCTGTTTTTATTATAACTATTATTACGTTTTTTTTTAAATTCTGTTACACTTGCCCGATTTTGTCTAATAACAGACAACAGGTGCAAAATGCTGAAATTTTTATTTGACATTTTTGACATTCATAACATAGTCAAGACTTTGTTGGATTATAGTAACCTATTAGAATGGTGTTCTTGTGCCCTTTGTATGGAAGCGAATAATGGAACTGGCAAAAGAAGGATGAAAGTAGAATAAATGCAGTAGAAGTGAAATCTCTTAGACGAATGTGTGTATAGTCTGTGATTGGGGTGCGAATGATTGTGTTATGAACAAAATAATGAAAGGATCATTAAGATGGTTTGGACACACGGAAAGAATGAATGTAGAAAGAATGGTAAAAATAAAGTATATGTTAACGATGTAAATGTAACTAGTAATAGAGGAAGACCGACGAAAACGTGGCACTTTTAAATATTGAATGTCGACCACGTGAGAAGTCAGAAATCGACACGCGTGCATGACACTATGTATGAATGTTGAAGAATCGAGAGAAGTATGTCAGGTAAGAACAGTGTGGCGGTCCATTCTTTCTGCCTACCCCTTCGGAGTAACGGCGTGATGATTAGTTAGTTAGTTTGCTAACTAACCATCACGCCGTGTCCCCGAATGGGTGGGCAGAATGGATGGACCACCACACTAATATTTCGTGACAACTCATGATTTCTGAACATTTATACATTGTGTCATGCACGCACGTCGATTTCTCTGACTTCGCGTGGCCGACATTCAATATTTGATCGATTTGATCGTGCCATGTTTTATTCGGTCTTTCCCTATGTCCTGTTGTTCCGTATGCATCGTTAACATACACTTTCTTGACTATTTTATCTTATTTTTTGTTTCTTGAAAATGTTTGTAGAATACCTTTTTTCCAGAAGTTTTATTATATTTTATGTAAATGACATGTTTCGCCTGTCAAAGGCGTCCTGATTTTTTATAATGCCTTATACAGACGAAACATGTCATTCACATAAAATATAATAGAACCTCGTTTTCATTCTTATTAATCATTCATTTTTTCCATGTGTCCAACCATTTATTTACCCTTTCTTAAGTTTTGTTTGTAATATTTTCATTCTTACTGTTTTCATTTCAATTTTTTTATTATTTTACTTTTACATGATGTGTATTTGATAAAAAAAAAACGTTTATGGGCTGTAGTTGTCACACTAGGCATAGCCTGTATCGTGGCAACTACATAAAGTTAGTAATCTTATGCTAACATTGGTAATTGACTTATCGTAACATGATGATATAATTCAAATTGAATACTAGGAATGTTGTAATAATAAATTTACCTACTAGGATACGAAATTTTTCTAAATCTAATAAAAAATAACATTTTCTACATCTATGGTTGACCCCTTTATATGTTCGGTTAGAGCACGTTTAAATTTCTCTGTTATTTATTGATTTGAGACTCTCAGGAAGACGATTGAAAATATAGGGCGGGCGGAATGGAAATTGTTTTTGGGCTAGAGCTGAGCGACAGCGAGGAACTGTAAAATTATGATGAGAGGAAACTCTTGTGGGACGTTTCTGTTGTGATCTCGAATTTGAAATTTAAAATTTGGAGAAAAAAGATGATATTTTTATGTAGAGTTGTCGAATACTAAGGATTTGATATTCTTTGAACAACATCTCACGCAGGACGCTACTCCTGCTGTCTCCTACCCTAACTCCATCCAGGCACTGCTCCTCTTATCTTCTCCTCGGGAACAGACTTTTTTTATATAAATACAATCCCAACCCTAACTGGTCTTTCATTCGTTGACAATAATGTAAGACTTTATCATAAACCCTAAATCCCCCCTCGCCCTCTTTCGGAGGGACACTTCGGGCCATACATTTAGCCCCATCATAAAACAACTACCAAATCTCATTCCAACAATGTTTCCTACAGACGTAAGAGGAATAGCCATTAGAGCTGAACCTCTGTAAGCCAGATGATCCAAGTCCAAGTCCAAGTTTTGAACAACAAGGACGAAGGATGCCTAATGGGTTTTCTGGTAATAATGCGCAATATTTGTATGGGACTTAATTAGGGGGTATATGCGTTTCACATTATCATAAACAGATTTAGATACAGATAAGATATATCAATAAAGGATTAATTAGATTACCGTCCCTTAAAAGCATACTTCACACGAGCCAAGCATTATTTCCAAGACGTTATACTTATGTATGTATCATAAGACAAGAGCATTGTCCGGTACATACGATCATCGCAGAGTGTTTTATTGTACTCGTAACTGTAATGTATCAACACAAAGCCTGCGGTTTGCCGACACGTCAGACAAAATTTAACTAAAATTCTACAATTTTAAAGAAAATCTATTATAAATGGCACGTTGCAGCCAAACGTAACCGAAGAATTTTAAACGGGCAAGCATTGCCGAGGTAGCCATCGAGTTGAACGAGCTGTACAATATTATGCGGTTGCACGGGCTAGTGGTTATGGCGGCCGGCACGGGTATGGATTAGCGATACCAGTCTGAATTAGTGCAATGTCAATGCGAGTAAAAAAGTACATAAATCAGAATATAACATTATTCAACAAATATGACCTTGTGATGAACGTGTCAAAGTTTAAGCTTATGGTATTTGAAAAAGAAGAATGTATTGTGACATAAGTGCGAACGGTAAGAAATTGGTTACCGAATTTATTTATCTATGAAGCATGTTTACAAGAGATTAAAAAATGGAGAAAGACATCGAAAAAAGGGTTGGAGCTGTAAATAAAATAAATGGGGTACTCAAAACCATTACTGCAAATAGAAATATATCGACTGAAGCTAAGATGGCAGTGCACAATGGGGTTCTAGTGCCGATTCTTATGTATGGAAGTGAAGCTTGGAGTTGGCAGAAGAAGGATGAAAGTAGAATAAATGCCGTAGAAATTAGATAATTTTGAAGAATGTGTCCAAAAATGTATGATATGCAATGTATGATATAATACCCAATGAAGAAGTTAGAAAGAAATAATGAAAACAAACGGCAATAATTATTATATATTTATGTGCTTCCACTTGTGTTTATCGTCGACCGGTTTCGGCAGCTTGCTGTCATCTTCTGGTCAAATAACCAGAAGATTAACCTAAATAAACACACTAAATATGTAATAATAAAGATATTTCGTGTAAACTTTTTATTTGTTTTCATTGTTTTAAATGAACTTCTACCAAGAAATTGCAATTTCAAATATAAATTTTTAGAAAGAAATGTAAGGCGGGTGAATGCGTCCCAAATAAAATAAAGAAAGGGTCACTTAGGTTGTTTGGGCATATAGAACGAATGGATGAGGGAAGAATGGTTAAAAAGATTTATATAAGAAGTGTGAATCGAAATAGAAGTCGGGGAAGGCCAAGGAAGACATGGCATGACCAAATTTATCAATTACTGTAGTAAGGTTGTTGCATCTTTGTTCTCCTGAATTCTTCTTCTTTCGGTGCCGTGTCAGGTCCCCACAAATAAGGCGAACACTGCAGCAAAGGCATCTCTATCCTGCGCCACTTGAAACAGGTTATTCCTGTCCACTCTTTAATGTTCCGCAGCCAAGACAGACGTTCCTCCACTCGAAGAAGGTGTTATTTTTCTCCCCTTAGCACATGACCCAAATATGAGACCTTTCTTATTTTTACACTCGACAACAGCTCTCTATTGGCTCTGGATCTCTGTAGTACGTCTGCATAACTGACCCTATCGGTCCACGTTATACGGAGCATTCTGCGGTATATCCACATCTCGAACGCTTCCAACCGGTTCATTACATTCACTTTCAGAGTCCAGGTTTCGCAGCCATATAGTAGAACAGACCATATATAACACTTAATCATTCTTGGTCGGAGTTTCAAGTTAAGATTATCGTTGCAAAATAATGTTCTCATTTTATTAAATGCAGCTCGTGCAACTTCAATTCTGCACTTTATTTCAATGTCCGGGTCAAGCGCTTTAGTGATAATGCTGCCAAGGTATTTAAATTGGTCGACCATTTCAACATTCTCCTGGATATGGTGCCATTTTTTGTTCAAGATCTATGATTAGTGATTGGCTGTCTTCTGCTGTGGTCACGTCACCGCTTCCTTGGTCTCCAGTCCCGGGACCAGGACGAGGCCGCTGCCCGTCGGTACGTGATTATTGTACCGCAGAATAGTTTTTCCTTATAATATTCCATTACAGTAATTTTTTATCGCTTTTTCTGTTGGTGAATTTAATTCTTCACTGAGCACCCAAATATTATCCACTATTTGTGTATTGTTTCCATACAATATTGGAATATTGTTAATGTTTAACGCTTTATGCTCTTTCGGTACTTCCGATTAGAAATAGAGGAAGACTGAGGAAAACGTGGCAAGATTATCACACTCATCGAAGTCTGTGCTGCGACAATTATTATCTACAACAATTTAAACCTGATAAATACTAGTGAACTAATTGTTACATAATAATTTGTAATACACTCATAAATACAAATATACATAACAAAACAACAATTATTTACAAACTGTTAAACCAACTAACTAACTAACCATCACGCCGTCTCCCCGAAGGGGTAGGCAGAAAGAATGGACTGCCACACTTTTCTTTCCTGACATATTTCTCTCGCTTCCTCAACATTCATACATCGTGTCATGCACGCGCGTCGATTTATTTGATTTCTCACATGGCCGACATTCAATATTTGATTTATTTGATCGTGCCACGTTTTCCTCGGTCTTCCTCTATTTCTGGTTCCATTTACATCATTAACATATAATTTTTTACCATTCTTTCTTCATTCATTCTTTCCATATGTCCAAACCATCTTAACCGTCGCGTTGCCATGTGGTCAATTGAGTTTCCACTGCCAATTTAAAGTTGATTTTCTTAAAACCTATGGACCCTAATATTATAAAAAAAATTGTAATCCTCCATTGAAGTGTTCTCAATATTTCGTAATAAAAAAAAAGCCAAAAATTACTTCCTTCATCCCAAAAAAAAAAAATTTCTAAGACTGCCCTCACCTTCATTCGTGATAAGGTAGAATTTGTTTTGCTAATATTTACAACTTTATCAAAAGTGACAAATACTTACTCGCTGTTTTGAACGTGTTATAAATTATATCTTTGGCCTTTTCAATAGGTACGTAATAATACCGACTGTGGATGGAAACGCAGCACGCAACTTAATAATATCAGAACTGTGAAAATATTAACACTTTACTAAAAGGGACAAATATTAATACGTACTCGTTGTCTTGAACGTACTATACATTTTGCCTAGGTGCCTTTATCATACGTAAAATCTCGTAAAGTCTCGCCCCGCCGGCCGCGGCGCGTAGACAAGTTTATACTTGGTGTCCAGTTGCTCGTATGCTGTGACGCATTCCATATCAGAAATCGCATGGTTCCAGAAAAAATTAATAATGATATGTTTTTCAAATAATCCATGTATGTTATAGATATCGATCTATTCCTAATGAAATTCCCTACAAGATGACATAAATTAAATTTTGATTCATCGAGTAATATGCTTGATATTTAGATAAAGTTAGCGGTAAACTGAATTTACCACATGGGAGCGAGCGTTTTGTTTTGAACACGGTACGTTAAGGGTTAATGATCCTTTCATTATTTTGTTCATGACACCATCATTCGCACCGCATTTACTTCTAATATTTTCATTCGACACTCTATCATACACAGAGTATCCACACATTCGTCTAAGAGATCTCATTTCTACTGCATTTATTCTACTTTCATCCTTCTTTTGCCAGTTCCATGCTTCGCTTCCATACATAAGGGTCAGTAGAAGAACACCAGTGTGCACTGCCATTCTAGCTTTTTTGGATAGGTTTTTGTTTGCGATGACAACTTTAAGTGCACAAACTGTTAAATTATAAAAATCTGTTTCTATGTATTATATCACAATTGTTTTTTTAATTTTCGCGACAGCTGTTTCGTCAATCTATGTTGACATCATGAGGTGTTACAATAATATATCAACTGTTAAATTTTCGTGATTTTTCGAACCTTTATGTGTATTTGTTCCTATGTCAATTTTAATAATTTCTTTGATACAGTACTTGCTGGAGTTAAGTTAGTTATCTAATTAAAGTTAATTAAATGAACGGTTAGTCACTGTTTATAGGAGAATATATTAAAGGAGGAAAAATTATTAAAATACAATAAAGTCGATAAATATTATAAGGAAGCAGATAAAAATAAAATTGTGGTACATTAAAACATAGTTTTATTATTTGACAGTTAATAATGTTGAAGTATCATAGTGTTTCGGCCAAAACAATGCACTATACAATTATTTACTTTTCTATTGTAGTATGGTGATTCGTGTCAACTGTAAACATCTTTGAAACAAATAAATCGTTTTTCATTATATTATACGAGTATGTATTGTATATTGTACATATGTACTCGTATGTGATATTAGTTTAGATTAATTATAAAGGAAATGTCCGTCTTTGCAATTCTCGTAAATTAATATCTTGTCGGTGCATCTCTCTGGATACGTATTAATTTATTACAGGCCTTCCCACCTGTGCTTCATTTGAGTTGGTTCAATGCATACTTTGCTGCATTCGTACTATTCACGTCTTTCCTTAATTTATTACAGAAGTAGGCATAGTATAGTACGATAGATTACTTTACTGTAAAGTAATTTAACATTTCTCTCTATAATTCGCTGCAAGAAACAACGCTTTGACTGAGTAAGCTTGGCGAAAACTTACTGAAGTGTAATTTGAAATGAATTTGCATTCGGTGCGGTTGTTTGGGGCGTTATAAGTTCAGGTCGAGTTTGCATTGCCGCCGCGTAGAAGCGCGCCCTGTAAGGTGCGTGCCTCTTTCTCACGACCAGCGCCCGACCACGTCGTCTCGGCTCGGGCAGAGCCGATCGGATTTTCACGCTTTTCTGTTAATTCTTGGCGTTAATCAATAACGGAGTTCTTTCCTGACCGTTGTGTCCGATCCCGCGGCCTACCAATCGGCGCGAGTCGTGACTGTCTCGAGCGAAATTTTACATCGCCAAATTACTGCCTGTCGCATGGCCGAAGGATGATTTTTTTCGACCATACCTAAAATCGCTCTTGCGATCCAATTTTCTTAGTTTATTGATTCATTGCTACGGAGGAAAATTTTTGGACCCACGCTGGAGGATAGGACTTACAGAATTAAGGTGGTAGTCTGGTAACTTAAGCCGATTTTCATGTCTTTTTTGGAGGGCGTTTTTTTGTAGGAAAATAAAAATGAATCGTTTTGGATATTTAGGATGTTATACATATTAAAGATACAGTTTTTTTTTTGAAAAAATTTAATTGTTTATTATTATTATTATTATTGATCGAAGTTGGCACCCCGAAAAAAAAGCGCGTGGGTGGCCCCGGTTATTTTGGCTCTTGGTGTTATCTGAAATCATTTTTTTTTTAAATTCTTAATCTAAAGACATGTCATTCTGGTCGGAACTACAGAAGTTAAATTTCATGGATAAATAACAAAATGGCGGACTTTGAAAAAAAAAGTCAGCAAAGAAGGGGTTGTAAAATAAAAAGTTAGGGGTGAAAAAATGTCTCGGTATAAGTTTAATAAGTTTTTATATAATACAATAACATAAAACAATATTTGAAAGGTTCATTAATTTTCTGATAATGAATGCTTTGAGCGATATGGAAAATGGCTCCGATAGTATTTAGACTAGCAATAGGTATTTGTTTTCTCCTTATCTTGTGTTTCAATATTTCTGGATTCTTACAGAAGCTTCACACACCTCTTTAGCGATATAATATTATATATAGCTTCTTCCATCCGGTTTTTGTATTGTATTTATACGAGTACTCGTATGTAAGGTATTCTTAAATCCCGTAGCCATTCGTGGCCCGGCAGCCGTGTGGAAAGGGGTTTCGCAATCCGGATTTTATCGTTTCCTTGTTTCCCGTCGTCATCTCGCTAATTTCTCTAGTCCGATATTTCCTTTTAGTAATGGTGGATAAACGGCCATTGTTCTCGCACGGCGGACAATGTCTCGTGGTGTCGATGCAAATTGGCCGCAGCCGTTTCCTGTGCTTTCAGCGCACTGCAACATACCTACTGTGACACCACTGTTCCCGGCTGGGAAAGTCGACGCCCGCTATTGTTGCTATAATCCATTTCTTAATGCATAAAGCTAATAATAAAAGGAAATTTCGCTCGCACAACAGCCGTTTAAAATTGAATGGTTAAAGTTAACTGGCACTAAGTACAAAAAAAAATAGATACACACTACGAGTCTAACTAACTAAATAACTAACCATCACGCCGTCTCCCCGGAGGGGTAGGCCGAAAAAATGGAACGCCACACTGCTCTGTCCTGACATACTTCTCTCGATTCCTCTACATTCATACATCTTGTCATGCACGCACATCGATTTCTCCGACTCCTCACGTCACCGACATTCAATATTTGATTGATTTGATCGTGCCACGTTTTCCTCGGCCTTCCTCTATTTCTAGCTTCGTTCACGCCGTTTACATATTATAACTTCTTTACCATTCTGTCTTCACTCATTCTTTTCATGTGTCCAAACCATCTTAATGACTCTTTCCTTATTTTGTTCATAACACTTTCACTCGCACCACATTCACTTCTTATTATATTGGTCACTATATCATATACAGATTTGACGCACATTTGTCTTTGAGATCTCATTTCTACTGCATTTATTCTACTTTCATCCTTCTTTTGCCAGTTCCATGCTTCACTTCCATACATATGGGTCGGCACAAGAACAGCATTATGCACTGCCATCTTAGCTTTTGCCACTACGAGTCAGACTCGTTATTCCGTCTGAATAAGTTAATACGATCGTTTTGATATTATGATTATTTATTATTATTTTGAATCGCTTTTTTAGTCAATACAGCGCTAGCCAAATCGACTTAAAGTGTATAGCTGTCATATTGATTCTCGTGACATGTGATAGGTAGCTAATCTATCGCCATTTTATTGTCACGTGAATTCAGACCAAAGACAATGTGAGAATCACGCGGCTACCGCCGGGAATCGAACCCGGGACCTTCGGTGTGGTAGTGATAGTATTCGGCCGCGAAGGTCGACGTCTTTCAAATTTGTGAAATTACGTTCAGAAGACAAATACTCTTGATTTTGGAGAGTATCTTGTATACCTGATGTCGTAACTACGTTCCCCACAGCTATAGCAGAGCAAGGAGGCAAATCTTATTTTAAGCCCAAAATTGCCGCACAGAGGTACTACGAAATTTTTCTGTATTGAAAGCGATTCGTCTTTCGTTAGCAAAGGAGATAGACCTCTTTGGATGCAATTATAACGAATTCTTGAATACCCTTCCGAAAAGGAGATAACTGACAACAAAGAGATAACTGTCATATTTCTGTTCACATGGTTCTATGTATATTTCCTTACTAACTAACTAACTAACCATCACGCCGTCTCCCCGAAAGGGTAGGTAGAAAGAATGGACTGTCACACTTTTACTGATGCGGCACTCCATCCTTCTCTTTTCGCCCCGCGGGAGACGCGGTGTGATGGGTTGCGAACCTCATCGCCACCAATAGGCATCTCCCGCGCACACTTCGATCGTCCAACACCAACAAAATAAATATAAAATAAAATAACAAAATAAAAATAATTTAACACAAAATCTTTTTTTTAGATGGTGCACATATTGACTATTTAATTTATGTTCCACGAATCCACCGTTTTTTTAATTTAGCACATAATGTAATAAAACATAATGTTTTTTTTCAATGTTGCACATGTTGACATGGACGATCCGTACTTTTGTGTTTATTTCATTTATGTTACACGTATCCACCGTTTTTTTAAATTAGCTGTAATTAGGCACTTAACCAGCAAGAACTTTCAAATAATATTGAAGAAATTATTCAAATTGTCATTGGAACAAATGAAATTATATTTCCTTTGAAATAAATTCTTTTCTTCACTCTTTACGTCGATTTTGCTCGCGCTGTAATGATGTAAAGATATTTTTAGACAAAATAATAATAATCATAATAATAACGAAACTGCATACTTAGCTGTTTGCGTTTTTTTTTTTACTACTTAGTGCCTATTTTACTTCATGCAATCATTTATTATTATTGACATTTCGAATCGCATTACGTTTGTTTAGATTATTTTCTTGCCCCGAGCAGGAAACGTATAACTTACGAGTAGTTAATTATCCACGTTATGTGAAACTTGTAATTTAATTGAAAATTACTCTCATTATTGACAGCGGACAAACGTTCTGTGGATGTTAATTGCTTATCAATTAAAGTCATAGATTCTCTCTTTGTGTTTATGCCCGTTTCCAATGTTCGGCCGTTGGTCGTTTTTCAAAGAGATCGTGACCATTCTTGACAAGGGCTACATCGCTTCTGGCTCGGTTGGGTGCCGTTTCTTATTCTCATGATGCAGTTCCGTGCGATGGATTGGCGATCCATTTGACTAACTCCAATCCGGGAAAGAGACGGCCTAAAAGATGTAGTCAGGGTCGATGATCCACGCAGATTTTTTAACTAAGAGTTCCAACATCGTCTGATTGATCTAACTTTTTACCTTTACGAGTATATCAACATACTTTTCAACCTTCGTGGCAGATTGGTAAGAGCTCTATCGAAGGTTCGATTCTCGGCGATGGCAGTGTGACACATTTCAAACAACAAGTCTTATCAGTCTTCTATACATACCAGGTATTTTCAATAAGATAAAACATGTCAAACTATTAGAAAAAATATCAGGATAAATATCAAATACTAGTAATAACGCAAATAAATGATTTTATATGGAGTTTTATCAATTTTAGGGGTAGGAACGTTTTACTTAGTAATACATATGAAAACGTCTGTTTTTTTAAAGTTTTATAATAGTTTATGGGAATGACATGTTTCGCCTTTACTATTATACATGACGAATACATGAACTACTAATGTACTACTCGTACATTTTATAATGCCCAGGTAATTTCTATTGAAAACATGACGTTGTTTTTGTAAAGGCAAAAATATGTTTAAGTTTCAATTCCGTAAGGTTAGCTTTGAAACAGACTAGAGTTACCTAATACCAGTCCTACGCAAGCGAGCTTCATATTTCAACTAAGTTTGACACTTTCAAAAGCTTTAATCACTTTATCGAAAGTGTCTAACTAAGTTGCATTCCAAAAAGCTTTAATCTAAAAACGGCGCCATCCAAAATGCTTTATTGTAAAAAAAACATATGTTATTTAGTACTGGCGGAAACATCGCAACTTTGTCACTGTCAAATTGCTGTGGGATTTTCTCAACAATGTTTACGTTGTTCGCAACGTAAACTGTTTAATTGCGATCCAGGATGGGCAAGACCCTCCAGAGGTCGCAGTAGGTTGGCGGTGACATTTTAAAACTGCGCGTCAATTTAGTTTAATTCAATTGGCGTCAATTGACACACTTTTCCGAAATGGCTTTGTGCTCAGAAGAGTGTGGCCAGCGGCTGGCGGCCGCGTTGACAGCAGCAAGCTACAATTTGAGTTCTAATTACACACAGAAAGAGAATTGTTTTCCGCTCCGCGCATTCTTGGTCATTTACATTGGAAATTATATTTATATTTCTTTTAATTTTGCGCTTTCTGAATCGTTACATTTCATTATCGTTGACTATTATGTTCAACAAATATAATTACTTTTTATTCTTTACGATTTCCAGTTATTTTATGTATTACTTTATGGCAGTATAAACACTATTTTGATCGCTGGTGTTCGACGTCATTTTAATTTATTTTCTTCGCGTTTTCTATTCCGGGTATGCATCAACCAATCGTGAAGCGTGCGTACGCGAATAGAAAAATTAAGTCCATTTTTTCTTTTATTACCCTTCTAATCTTTATTTTCTCTGTAAGTCAGACCTACTAACTAACTAACTAACTTACCATCACGCTGTCTCTCCGAAGGGGTTGACAGAAATAATGGACCACCACTTTCTCTCCTGACATACTTCTATCGTTATCGTACGGGCGTCGATTTTTTCGACTTTTCACGTGACAAAATTTTAATATTTAATTAATTTAATCGTGCTACGTTTTCCTCGAAAAAGTGTGTATTTATTTATAAGCCGATTTTTGCCGTCAAGGCTTAAATCACCAGCTCTGAAGCATCTATACCATTCTCTGGATGATTTATCCGATGGGGTATGATCGCCATAAACTTCCACAGGCATTCTATGCACCTCAGCTGCACTCTTCTTTCAATTAAAACAGAACGGCAGAACTTCCCGCAAATGCTTCTTATTTATCACTAAGCGATAAAACAAATGTTGTGAGAATGACAAACATTTGCGAACTGAAATTAAGTGACAGATGCTCAGGGTTACTAAAAAAATGGCCGACAGATTTGAATACTTGAAGCAGCCAGAGCCCTCTGTTGTAAAACGGATATAACTTTCTGAAACACCTAATATATAATTATAATCATGGAAATTTTATTAAAAAAATTATATTTTCATTATTTACAATGAACTTGAATCTCAAATGCAAATAAGAAAGGAATGTAGAGCGGAAGAGGGTATTATGAATAAAATTATGAAAGGATCGCTGCGATGGTTCGGGCATATGGAACGCATGGATGGAGAAAGAATGGTTAAGAAAGTATACGTTAATGATGTAAATGGAGTACGGAGTCGAGGCAGACCGAGGAAAACATGGCATGACCAATTAAAATTTTAAATGTTGGTCATGTTAGAAGTCGGAGGAATCGACGTGCGTGTATGAATGTGGAGGAACCTTAGAGAGGTTTGCCAGGGTAGAGTAGTGTGGCGGTCCATTCGCTCTGCCTACCCCTGCGGAGAAACGGCGTGATGATTTGTTTTGTTTTTGTTTGTGTACAATGAACTTCTACCAACAAATTAAAAAAAAAACTTTTATATATTATCATAAAATTCAGTGTTTATAAGTGTTGAAGGGATGCCCTATACGATTATATTATGAGCGTTGAATTTCCGGTTGCGCCTAGTTTTGCATCATTGAGTTGTCTCTCCGGACTGCCGTCTAGCTGTGAAAGCCGACATTGGCAAGTCTCCAATGGGGAAATTGCTCGTCTACTGGACAAAGTTATTACGCAATTTTTTAATGTCTGCGTGATATTCCCTGGAGTCTTGGGTTTCTTCCACATCCGTCCGCAAGACGCTCTGCCTCTTTCAACTCTCGGAGTTTTGGTGTATCAAAGCGAATTTGCTATTCGTGCACTCGATCGTGGGCGGTCGGTTTGCACAGGGTTTTCGGTCAATGATCCTTCAGTTTACAAGCTTACACATTGTTCAATTCTGACTGAATGCGTGTCCTAATAAGTCGCTTAAATGTAAAATTCTTATAAATTTTACTAACTAACCAACGATTACTCCGTTTCCCCGCAGAAGTAGGAAGAGAGGTTCTAAGCGAGAGAGGAATACTTCTTTGAATTGTGTTCTGATTCTGAATTTTCTTCTGATTATTGTTGTATGACAGAAGTGTATAAAACAAAAGAAAAACAATTTTGTATTGTGAAATTTTGTCTGTGAAAACAAAATATTTCTTTTAAAAGTGTTGTTATTACTGATTAATATTGTACAGTGAATCAAATTGTTAAAGGATAGATAATCTTTACTTCCGTGAATATTTCACGGCTTGCAATTAGTTATTCAAAAAATATTCTCAATGGAGGTTAATCTAACTAACTAACTAACCATCACGCCGTCTCCCCTCCGGGGGTAGGCAAAAAGAATTGAACGCCACACTGTTCTGTCCTGACATACTTCTCTCGCTTCCTCTACATTCTTACATTTTGGCATGCACGCACGTCGATTTTTCCGACTCCTCACGTGACCGACATATAATATTTTATTAATTTTATCGTGCCATGTTTTCCTCGGTCTTCCTCTATTTCTAGCTCCGTTCACGTCATTCTGTCATCAGTCATTCTTTCCATGTGTCTTTCCATCTTTAATTATTTTGTTCATAACACTTTCATTCGCACCGCATTCACTTCTTATACTTGCATTTGACACTATATCATTTACAGATTTACACACATTTATCTTAGAGATCTCATTTCTACTGCATTTATTCTACTTTCATCCTTATTTTGCCAGGTTAATCTAATACGAACTTAAACGCTCCTGTACATAGGTTTTGACAGATTCGACTCCTCTCGCCTGTTTTAGTAACTTGATCTCAATATATAATCTGTTCCGACGATACTTCTTTCGGTGCCGTGTCAGGTCCCCCCAACGTTGGCGATCACTACAGCAAAAGGATCTCTATTCTGCGCCATTTAGAACAGGTTCTGAACTCTTATTATTCCTGTCCACTCTCGCCATAGTGATTCCTGGGAAAAGGTGACCAGAGTGGTTTCCCGTTGCCTTCTCTGATGGATTTTTCTGTTGGGGTTACCTTCCCTTAGCTGGTTGGATCTGGTTTGAAGGCGGCAGAAACTCACCTTTCATCCCCTCGTTATCTGCTGTGATCACACGGTTATGAGTGTGATCCCATTGCCCGGGGTTCGCGACAGGGACGCTAACGAGTTGGACTAGTCAATAGTGTTGCCGGTGGAATGCAACTGGGCGTTTCGCAGCATTTTTTTGAATCACACCCTCCAGCAAGATGTGACTCGCCCCGATCCTACTGACAATTCGAATCAATCAATCAATCAATCAAATCAGTTTATTTCATCAACAGACATTACAAAATTTATTTTTAAGGCATGTATTGAGAACAGGTAAAATAATATATTATGTATGGTATACTACCAGGAACGCATGAGAGATGGTTCAACATTAGGAAGACAGGATACTCTCCAGAATTAAGAGTATTTGCATTCTGAACGTACTTTCACTAACATGAAAGACGTCGATCTCCGAGGAGACCGCGTTCAGCAGACTAATTGCTCTTGCCACCGATGTCACCAGAGGCAGATTGGTTCTGGCGGCCGGTAGGTAAAACAATATGTGCTGTCGCTGTCGGAGATATCTATCGGGGACAAAAAGGCGAACGCCCTCCAGTACGGCCGAGTTCTCGAAGTATCCCCTAATTAATCTAAAGAAAATGGTAATTAGATGTCCATCTCTTCGAAGCTGTAGAGAATTGGTTCCGAGCATTCCCAAAAGAAATGCCGTGGGAAATTTTGACAGATTCGACTCCTCTCGCCTGTTTTAGTAAGTTGATCTCAATATATAATCTGTTCTGACGATTGGCGAGTGTTATTTGAGTACTATAATCAATTCTGAACTTCCTATTTGTAATTTCGCTTCTTGCGCGAGTCTCCTCTCTCCTTCGTGAATTCGTACACGTTTTAATTGCCTGCATCGGTTCCTTCCGCACAGTGGGGAGTGGAGTAGAGTGGAGCGGAGTGCAATAGCGTATTCCCGTCAATACATCAGGCGGCCATTGTTCTGTCGGCTAATCTTGTTTGCCTCCACACCAATCTGCACGATCCGGGCTCGTTGTCGGGTATCTAAATACCCAATTTTATAAGAGGCTTAAGATTTTTAGTTAATTCTTCTCTCTACGCTACATGAAGGGAGGTCCACCTAAGTCATAGGTTCCCAAAGTAGGCACATCGGCTGCCCTACACGTTTTGTTTTTTAACCTTACGAACTAACTAGCCGACCTTCCTGACAGAGTGGTAAGTGCATTGAGTGCCATCCCGAAGGTTCCGGGTTCGATTCTCGACGAAGGCAGTGTTTGTCACACTGTCTTTGGTCTGGTGTAGAATTTACGTGGCAGTAAAATGGCGATAGATTAGCTACCTACAACATGTCACGAGAATCACTATGATAGCTATAATACCCTTTACATCGATTTGGCTCATGCTCTCAAGATGTAAAGAGCGATTCAACAAAATAATAATAATAATAATAATCTTGGTGTCTCCCCGAAGGAGTAGATAAAAAGAATGGACCGCCACACTTTTCTTCCTTGACATGCTTCTTTCGCTTCCTGAACATCGTGCTATGCACGCACGTCGATTTCTTTGGCTCATTACGTGGCCGAAATTCACCATTTGATTTATTGAATCGTGCTACGTTTTCCTCGGTTACCTCTGTTTCTTTTTCCATTTACATCGCATTTGTATACCTTTTTTACCATTCTTTCTTCATTCATTCTTTCCATTTGCCTAATTTACTATTACATCATATACGAGTATTATAGATATCTCCGACAGCGACAGCACAGATTGTTTTACCCACCGTCCGCCGGAACCAATCTGCCTCTGGTGACACCGGTGGGAAGAGCAATTAGTCTACTGAACGCGGTCTCCTCGGAGATCGACGTCTTTCATATTAGTGAAGGTACGTTTAGGGGACAAATACTCTTGAGTTTAGAAAGTATCTTTTCTTCCTAATGTCGAAGCATCACTAATGCGTTCCTGGTATTATGTTGTTTGTATATAATATTTGACCTGTACTCAATAGATGCCACATTTATGCTGTTTGTAATGTCTTTTGAGTAAATTGCCTGATTTGATTTGATTTTATTTTTTAGGAACTCTCTGTTTTTGTAGGCGTGTAGTGATAAAAAATATATTGCCTTTAACTGGTTCGATGCCACGAGCGCGTTAACGCGCTCTCCGATTCCGTGCTCGCCAGGACGGCCATACAAAATAAGCGCGTATACACGCTCCCCTTTGAACTTGTCGCAAGCCAATATCAAATCCAATTGGAATAATTTATAAATTAGAACACATAGGGACATATATTAGGATGGTAAAGAAATACTTAAAAATTACAATTTATCAATATTATCAAAGTTACAGTCATCTTTCCAAAAGCTTTCACTGACAGTCAATAGGTGGTTTCCGACTACAGTTTTTTGCGTCGTGATTGCGATGATTAATATTTACTTCGTTTACAGTTTTATTCAATGATTGATTTCTTGTGCGTTGTTTTTGTTATATTTTAATAAATTAATAAAGCAATAAATGTATTTTATAAACACAGTTAACTAAAATTCAACTACATTTATTAGTAAACGTGTTATCTGTGTCAAGTTGTGACAACACCGACATTTAGTGAATATTTAAACTGTGTTTTTCTTAGTGAACGGCAGCTCAAACGCCACATGGTATATATTTTTATTAAGTTTTCATGATATCTTTTATATCTGTATACAAAAAATATACTTTTTTAGGCATTTTTTTTTTTCACGGCCTCTGCTGGGTACGGCAATACTTATATTATAACTTCCGGCATTTAAAGGGTTAACTAGGAATAACAGGACATTATTTTATCAATGGACAATGAAACATTTGTACGGGAGTCTATTTGATAGAAATAGATATGCAAGTTGTCTTATTGATTGCTAAGCCCACTTCTATGTAGTCTCGCCGGTCAGAGTTCAGGCGGAGTCTCCCGTGAATATCTGATTGAGGCGATCACGCCACCCACTCGATGAGTATAATAATACACACACACACACACACACACACACAGGCCGTCTGGGCTCGGGGAGCGATGGACTAAGGGAGGGAGGCTTTTCTGTTGGGGCTGTCGCAGGGGTGGTTCGTATCGCGATGTGATGTAATGTTTTATACGCCACATGACACAGTTTTACTCGGATTATATCTTAATGCTTTCCATTTTAATTTATACTTGGAGTATGGAAATTATAAATTCTCTTATATCATATAACATGAATGTGTTTCACATACAAAAACTATAAACATTTTTCAAAATTAATATTAATAAATGGGATAATTTATAGAGCGCCATTTTTATGAATTAATATAATAGCTTAAGAAAATTAACATATTTAACTTAAACTAAGTAACTAACCACCACGCCGTCTCTCCGAAGGAGTAGGCAGAAGGAATGTGATAAATATTGTTTTTATTTTAACAACTGAAAATAACAGAGTTAACGCCGTATTTAAAATTATATCTTTATCTATATAAAATTATAGTTTTATCTAAAAACGTCGTTTTATTTAATTATGAATTAACGCCTTAACCTTGAATAAACATATTTATTTTTAGTCTTTATTGTTTTTAGAATCAATATTTTTAATACACGTTTTTTAAATTGACATATTTTAAATAATATGAAAATAAATTCAAATTTTTGTTAACACTGTGGAATTTCATAATTACGATTTTTTTAATGAATTAGTTTTCGCCTTGTTAGAAAATTATTGTAATGTCATCATCATCATCATCAGCCGTCTGTCATCCACTGCTGAATGTAGGCCTCTCCCAAAGCCCTCCACCGCCCTCTATCCATTGCCGCTCCCATCCATCCATGTCCAGCAATCCTCTTCAGATCGTCGGTCCAGCGGGCAGGGGGACGTCCAACTCTACGGAATCCTGTACGCGGTCTCCACTCCAGAACCCGTCTTCCCCATCGGCTGTCGGTTCTCCGACAGATATGGCCAGCCCACCGCCACTTCAGCCCGCCTATCCGTAGAGCCACCTCAGTCACCTTGGTTTGTTGTCGAATAAATTCGTTTCTAAATCTATCCCTCAAGGTTATTCCAAGCATGGCTCTTTCCATGGCGCGCTGGGCAACCTTGAATCTGTAGACTAGACCTTTTGTCAATGTCCTCGTCTCGGCTCCGTATGTTATGACTGGCAAAACGCACTGGTTGAAGACTTTAGTCTTGAGGCAGGTAATGTGGTCAGAATTAATACATTTATAATATATTTTTTTTATTGTATTTCATCTCAACACAGTTGTTATATGGCATATATAATATATTTTAAACATATGTTTTTTTTATCTATAAGTTTAATACCTACTCGTATGTGTTTTCAATTGACATATACAGTTTTAGTACCAACCCTGATGTATGGAAGTGAAGCATGGATTTGGCAGAAGGAGGATGAGAGCAGAATAACTTCAGTAGAGATGAGATACCTAAGACGAATGTGTAGTAAAACGATGTACGACAAAATTTCAGAACAAAATTATGAAAGGATCACTGCATTGGTTTGAACTTATGGAACGCAAGGATGATGGAAAAATGGTTAAGAAAGCATACGTTTACGGTGTGAATGGAGTACGCAGTCATGGGAGACCGGGGAAAACTTGGCATTACCAGATTAATAAAATTTTAAAGGTCGGCCATGTTAGAATTCGGAAGAATCAACTTGCGTGTTTGACTCGCTATATGAATGTGGAGGAAGCTGTGAGATGTAGAAGAGACAGTAGTTCCTGTTTTAACACCTGTAACAGTCAAATTCAAAACGAAAATTTCAAAAGTTCACGAAATTAAATATTAATGAAAACGTTCGTTTTTTTAGAAGTATTAATGTATTTTATTTCGGGCTGAAGTGGCGGTGGGCTGGCCATATCTGTCGGAGAACCGACAGCCGATGGGGAAGACGGGTTCTGGAGTGGAGACCGCGTACAGGATTCCGTAGAGTTGGACGTCCCCCTGCCCGCTGGACCGACGATCTGAAGAGGATTGCTGGACATGGATGGATGGGAGCGGCAATGGATAGGGGGCGGTGGAGGGCTTTGGGAGAGGCCTACATTCAGCAGTGGATGACAGACGGCTGATGATGATGATGAATGTATTTTATGGGAGTGATAAATTTCGTTATTTGAACGTGACCTCGCAAAGAAAGGTAATGCAAATAAGAAAACGAACTTTTACATCAATATTAAATACTTTATAATCAAATTATAAAGATCGGTCATGTTAAAAGTCGGAAAATTCAACGTGCGTGTATGACTCGTTGTATGAATGTAGAAGAATTAGAAGGTGCGTCCGGATAGGGATCCGGATAGAGATCCGTCCGGGAAACTGCGTGATGGTTTTTTGTTGTTATACAGTCTTACACAAAATGAAATATTCTATAAATTCACCAAGCTGCGAAGTGCATGTCACTTTTACGTGTATCAGTGTAAAATATATGTTTTTATTTCATTGAACAATGCATTTTTATGGCTTCATATACTGTTACGGAACATACGCGTATCAAATATAAACACAATTCTTCGATTATCAGGTCACCCCTCATAATTATTATATATCCATTTTTCTAAAGCGTTTTATATCCGCGGTAATGCGACATTCTAACTCGGATTTCGGGAGAATCCGGGGATGGTGCGGAGTCCCGGAGGGGGGGAGAGGCCAGGAGGGGGGGAGGAGGGATACGTCACGCTCCGGGGAGGCACAACACCCCACCACCCCCCCTCCCACACCCGGCGTACTTTAACCGCTGCCAGACCGGTGATTCAGCCAGTCAGCTGTTAACCACGGTCGGAGACGGACGCATACTGAACACAAACATAAAATAATACACAATACACACGATCGACTACGATAACACTACGTTCGTTCATCGTATTGTACAACCCTTCGATAAAATAACAAAAACAACCGAAACAAAAGCAGATCGCTACATTTTTTAAATTCGATATTTAAAAATACAGTGTAGTTTATTAACGATCACAGTAAAGTGTGCTTTTGGCCGATATTTTTTTGAAATAAAATCTTGTCGGAATTTTCCCGTCACTTTGATCTCGCGCTGTGTGTGATTTTGGTACTCGCGTATTATCCAGCATCGTATCGATTCCGAGATGGCAACCTACGCCGCCTTCAAGCATGTTGAGCTCCACAAGGTTGGACACGGGAAGAACAGGTAAGAAATCGTTATTGTGACGTCACGGGAACAGAAGGAGAATTATTTATTACCATGCGCCATTGTTTGGGATTTCGCGTATGCTGGAACGCTGTGGAAATAGGCGTTTTTCTCGTCGTAGAATCAAAGGGATGAACGAAATGAAAGCGCCTTATTGGAAAACTTTTCTTTGTTATTACATATATTTTCAGCATACGAATTTAATGAAAATTTGAGCAATAATTGAAATATCATTAATATAACTATTTTTTTCTGAACTACATATAATTTTTGTTTTTAGTTATATTCAATACTATAAATTTTATTTATATTCGGTATTTTATTAATTTGTTTTTTATTTCAAATAAAAATAACTCGATAATATATATATTTTATTCCCACACGACCATAATGTATCTGAAATCTTATCCAATAGCTTTCATTACTAATTTTAAAAGATGTATTTTTCAACTAATATGAATGAGTCTATAAGATTTTTAAAAACTTTATATACTACCCTTAGATAAGGCGAAACATGTCATTCCCATAAAACACTAGAATATTGACAAATTCATACGTATTAATTATTTAATGTGGAGTTTTACAAAATTGTTTAAAAAAACTTTTTTTTTTAATTTATATATTTTTTTCGTGTTTTAAATATGGGAGAAATGTTAGATTTTAAATATTTAAATCATGATAATATAATAATTGATATCGCTTAGAATTTTCCTTCACTGTTTTGTGGTTTTGCCGATCTGATAAAAATTGCATATTGTAGGAATAATGTGTGTTTACGATTATAATAATGAACAAAAGAAATTCTTTTAAAATATAGTTTTCTTCCTTCTAAATAATCATTATCTAAGATCTTATGATTATTGTAATTTTTTTGTTTCTTACTTGGAAATATATATTTTTTAGACAAAATTTAAAAATTGTTCTAATTTCTCAAATGAAATATTATTAAACCAATCACCTATTATTTTGGTGGACCAAAAAATAAATATATATATATATAAATCTAATTGTATTCTGTCTGCTTTTATCAAATATGCTTGTTATTAAATTCAACTTAGACATTAAGGTATTACAACATTTTGAATGTATACAAATTCTTGTAGACAAATACTGGATTTTACCCATTGCGGATAATTTTTTTTTTTTTATAAGGATTAATTGTATCTCAATAGGGACGAAGATGTAAATTGTTTTCTGGGAACAGAATATGGTGGCCGAGGCGCTTACAGGACTTATGACCTGTCATTGGTTGGGTTGAGCGATCGCTTTATGTTTAACAACATTCCCCATTCCGCCCTTCTTACGACCACCACGTCTGACAATTTTTTGGAAGATGTATATATGCTATAATTCTGCACTTATCTTCATTTTTTTAGTTCACTCTACACTAACGTCATCTATTAAGATTGGGAAGCATTAAGCAGAAAATCTTTATTAATACACTGTGAAAGGTTCTGCAAATCATACAGTACTAGATTACGCCTGGAGATGTCTTTTTCATATCTATGACAATAGAATTATATACGAAAACGAAAATGACATTGTTGTACTCTACATAAAATCGTATAATATGTTAGCTGTTCCCAGATCCATATTTGATTATGCGTTTTATTTTGAGAACTACAATAAAAAAATGAATTTTTCTTCTTGTATTATATTCACATTACTAAAAAATCTATGTTTAGAAGACAAAGCCATGTTTAGAAATGTGTTAACAATATAAAGCAAGTTCGTAGATTTTTTTTTCTTTGATGTCTATTTATTATATCTTGGCAAAATATTTTGCTCTATTTGATTTTTTTGTTACAATTTAGTATACTGAATTTTATACTTATCTAAAAATATGATATTGCTGTTATTATTTTTCGAAAATCGCGCATTTTAGAGGGCTATAACTTGTTAAGATACCTCATAAAATTACCATAATCGTGTTTCTTACCCGCGCCCTTCAAATATTTAACTATCGATATGAACTAGTCCATTCGTTTGGATTTAACACGAAACCCTCGGCTATTCATTTGTTTCATATTTTCATAACCTTCGTTATTTTGCACTTTATTGATTAGTCGTAAAAAATTGTAAAACCCTCTAGTTATTTTTTTTATATTTATTAGAAATTTTCTTCCTCTGTATAGGAATTTCTAACGTAGCCTATAAACATTTCTAAAATTTGAACACAGAAGAAGGCCGAGTGCCTATGTCCCGCAACATGTTTGTAAAAATTTAATAAAGTAAAAAAATGATTACAGTTCCTTTAAAAAATATATTTAGTTTATTTCATTTGATTGTATTCAAATTTATGTATACAAACCGAATAAATTTATTATTAACTATTTTTATTTACACGATTTACAATAAACTTCTAGCAAGAAAGTTATTTTAACATAATCAATATTGTTCAATTAAGTTTTGTGATAATACAATGTTTTTAAAAAAATTCGGGCGTGATAATTTCAACATTTTTCTTAATAGATTATGTAAGGGGGGTCATTAAGAAAATTGAGATAAATTGGAATAATAAATGAAGAAAGAACGGTGAAGGCAGAATGGTGAAGAAAGTAAACGACGAAAACGGAACTAGAAATAGAAATATCGAGAAAACATGACACGATCAAATCAAATATTAATCGCCCATGTGAGCAGTTGGAAAAATCGACGTGCGTGCGTGACACAATATACGAATGTTGAGGAAAGAAGAGAAGTATGCCTACCCTTTCGAAGAGACGGCGCAATGGTTATTTGGTACTTTAGTTATATTGTGCGACAAAATAGTGTGATAATACAATGTTTTAAAAACATGATAATTTTAGCTTTTATTTTGAGTAACAATAAATTTATAAAATTAAAAGCCTAACACAAATTCTTGATACGAATGAAAATATCTTTTTTTATAGAAGTTTCATTCTATGTAATCTCTCTATCTCTCTGGTTTTAATCCTGGGATTGCTTTGCAGCAATTTCCTCTATTCTTCTCTTCCATTCTTCCCTGTCTTGTGCGGCTCTTTTGAAATCTGCATTTGATGAACAGCGCACGTCCACCAACAGGTCCTCCAGGTACTCTCGGCGTGGGCGTCTCCTAGAGTTTGTCCCCTCGGTCATTCCCTCTATTATGGCATGCAAGAGGCCTTCTTGTCGTATTACATGGCCGATCCATCTTGCACGCCTTTCGGACAAGGTCCTGAGCAGGTGCCTTCCTCCTTCGACTCTTTGGAGAATGTGGTCTCTCCAGGAAATTCCCAATAGTCTTCTATAGGACCACATCTCAAAAGCCTCTAGTCTCCGTTTATCTTTTTCTGATAGGCACCAGGTCTCGCAGCAGTACATCAAGATACTCCATACATAGGTCTTGATGAGGAGTATTCTCTGTTTTAGGTCTATATTCGATTCTATTATTTTCGACCTATTTCGAATCTATTTAATGGGAATGATTTATTTCGCCTTGCTAAGGAATAGACTCATGACTAGTACAATATTACAGATTTTTTAAATAATTTTTGTGCAATGAAATGTTTTTCCTCGTTTGCAATACGTATACACTTGGAATTAACTGTTATAAATGGGTATTGGTTACGCCTGCAGCTGTAGGATTATGCCCGATCTGTGTGGCTTCTTCGTACTTCGCACGCTTCGAGTATTTCACTCCACATCTATCACCTGTCGACCGCGGCCCGTAAATTAACCCGACATTATGAACTTCTTTTGTTTCCATAATCGATTCACATCACAGTGCACGCGGTGTTTAGCGTGTTATGACCAGAAGATTTTTATGATGAATTAAACACATTTACTAAATAACTAGCCAACACACCGTTTTTTTAGCACTTTTATTATTTGGTGCTATTGAATCTTTCGAGCCTTTATTCGTATGTTTATTTCTATCTATGCAAGCGTGTTTATTCTGCACTTAAAGTTGTCATCGCAAACAAAAATATATCCAAAAAACCTAGAATGGCACTGCACAATGGTGTTCTTCTACCGACCCTCATGTATGGAAGCGAAGCATGGAACTGGCAAAAGAAGGATGAAAGTAGAATAAATGCAGTAGAAATGAGATCTCTTAGACGAATGTGTACATATTCTGTGTATGATAGTGTGTCGAATGATAATATAAGAAGTGAATGCGGTGCGAATGATGATGTTATAAACAAAATAATGAAAGGTTCATTAAGATGGTTTGGACATATGGAAAGAATGAATGGTAAAAAAAATATATGTTGGCTATGTAAATGGAACCAGAAATATAGGAAAACCGAGGAAAACGTGGCACGATCAAATAAATCAAATATTGAATGTCGGCCATGTGAGAAATAAGAGAAATCGACGCGCGTGCATGACACGATGTATGGAATGTTGAGGAAGCGAGAGAAATATATCGGGAATGAAAAGTATGGCAGTCCATTCTTTCTGCCTACCCTTTCGGGAGACGGCGTGATGCTTAGGCTAGGTTAGTTAGTTAGTTTATTCTGTATTTGGATGGACGTGTCGCAGATCATTATACTTGATATGTTTTCAACCGGGCCATGGCATGCTAGCGAAGAAAGCTTCAAAGTCTGACAAGTATTGATTGCATCTAGGATGGTGCTGGCGTATCCAATCTGCACACTTGTACAATAATACCAGCTCTGCTCTCTGATCGCTTTTTCTATTCTATTCTCTTCTCTCCTCCGAACATTCCCTGCCTCCGTCCCGACCCGCTCGAGGCGTTCTAACCGTCTTAAACTATTTACAGATGGAAAATTTTGTTGCAGTAGTTTGTTTTTGTGATATTTCTGGATAATTTCACCTATTCGTTTGCAGCTGTATATATATAGACCTAGCTCCAGCGGTTTTGTCTCGTTTTATTGTTTTTTGTTACGATCTAGTTCAAATTCTGTTTGAACGTCGAATGATTCACTATCTAACTCGTTAAGACTAATTTTACTAGCACATTCGTAATTATTACACATTCACTTTGTTAACTTTATCATTTACTGCTTCTTCCAAGAATGTCATATATGAGCCGTTATTTTTGAAAGTGAAATAAAATAAGTCCACTGTTGAAAAAAAAAATGTTAATAATAATTTTGGTTTAGTATTTATATTCTCTTTTTAAATTTATAATTATACATTCAATGGACCTCGACTTCTTTTACAAGTTTATTAATAAAAAATCCAACGTGTATATAAATGTGGGCTTAACTTTCCTCTTGTTTTTATTACTTATAAAATATAACTAACTACTTACTAACTAACTAAGCATCACGCCGTCTCCCCGAAGGGGTAGGCAGAAAGAATGGACTGCCACACTTTTCTTTCCTGACATATTCCTCTCGCTTTCTCAACATTCATACATCGTGTCATGCACGCGCGTCGATTTCTCTGACTCCTCACATGGCCGACATTCAATATTTGATTTATTTGATCTTGCCGCGCTTTCCTCGGTCTTCCTCTATTTCTGGTTCCATTTACATCGTCACATAAATTTTTAACATTCTTTCTTCATTCATTCTTTCCATATGTACAAACCATCTTAATGATCCTTTCAATATTTTGTTCATAATACCATCATTCGCACCGCATTCACTTCTTATATTTTCATTCGACACTTCATACACAGAGTATCCACACATTCGTCTAAGAGATCTCATTTCTACTGCATTTATTCTACTTTCATCCTTCTTTTGCCAATTCAATGCTTCGCTTCCATACATAAGGGTTAATTGATTAAAAATTCATTATTTAATTGAATTTTATTTATTAAATTCATTTATTGTGTTTTAATTCATTTTACTTAATGAAAGATATGTTAATAATGCTATAACCATTTATATAGCTTCTTATCATACAATCATAAATGAAGACTACAGGGGAAAAACGAGGAATGTCAGTAGAAGGTTCTTTTGAATAAAATGAGAATAAAGCTAATCAAAGTCTATACCACACAAAGAGAGAAGGATGGAGTGCCGCATCAGTAAAAGTGTGACAGTTCATTCTTTCTGCCTACCCTTTCGGGGAGACGGCGTGATGGTTAGTTAGTTAGTTAGTAAGTCTATATATTTCTTAGCGATTAGCAATCGATTATCTGGCCATAGTCGATGACACAGATGATTTTTGAATATGAAAATTTTACTGTGGATAGATACGTACAAATGTCGCTAGATGGCATTATTACATATATTTTGAATTTTAACTGATATTCCTTGTTTTTCCCCTGTAGTCTTCAAATCTTATAGCTCCTTCTTTTCTATATAAATTAAAACACTCATTTTTAATTGGATACTCACCGTAAAGCGAGTGTTAAAATCACTCCCATATTTGGATCACGTGTGTACAATAGTGGATCTTATTTCTGGGTAGTATTGAAAGTAGGGCTCGTATTGTTGTAGCATCGCGTGTCTCGCCCTTTGTGGAAGCGGTCGCCGAAGATTGCCGACACTAAGATTGGAGGAATGCTTTATCGACGAGGACAGGAACATTCCGGCGGCTTCTGTCTCGGAATTCCTGGAATCAGAAACGGAACCATCTTCTTACGCCTTTCCATGTAACTCCGCGTAATCTCACCGCGATCTTGTATCTTTAACTTTTTACGACTTTGAATTCTTATTTTATCTATAAGTCTAACTAACTAACCATCACGCCATTTCTCCGAAGAGGTAGGCAGAGAGGATGGATCGCCACAATGCTCTGTCCTGGCATACCTCTCGGGCTCTTCTACATTCATACATCGTACCATGCACGCCCGTCGATTATTCCGACTTCGAATGTGCCGCCTTTTTGTAATTGATTAATTTGGTCTTGCCACGTTTTCCTCGGTTGTCCTCGGTTTCTTTTTCCACTCACGCTGTTTGTGTACAACTTTTTAACCATTCTACTAACATCCATTCGATCCATATGTCCAAACCATCTCCGGGATCCTTTTCTTTAAATTTTATCCATGATGCAGTCATCTGCCTTACATTCTATCTTATTTCATCGTTCTATATCTAAGTCATCTATAAGTCTTATTTCATATTTATTGTTTTTTTAACAATGGTGTAAAACTCCATATTATATAACCATTATGAACTAAAACGTCGGGCTTCTATGAGTTTTATTCCTCTTAGGAATGAAAATGACAACCTTCGTGGCCGAGTGGTAAACGCTCTGACTGCCACACCGAAGATTCCGGGCTCGATTCCCAGGCGATGGCAGTGTGATTGTCACACTGTCATTGGTCTGGTGAAGAATTCACGTGATAATAAATGGCAATAGAATACCTACCTATCACATGTCATGAGAATTAAAATGATAGTTATACCCTTTACATCGATTTGGTTCGATTCTCCTAGAAGACAGACGTTTTCATTCATATTAATTATGTCTAATTTCATTAGTGTTATTAATACAATGTGTAGTTACTAAATGTTTGTCCTATCACCCTATAATTAACCCTTAACGGACGTAAGTTACCTCTGACGTGACAACAGAACTTTGTCGCTGCGGTCTTATGTCACATGTGAGGTGACATGATGAATCATGTCGAATCTTTTTGTCTGTGGAATCTGCGCGTAAGTACTTTGTCAGTTGAATATTATCAATGGAGCGATTTACATACATAGTATGTAAATGTTTGTCCTATCACCCTCTAATATTAACCCTTAACGGACGTAAGTCATCTCTGACGTGACAACAGAGCTTTGTCGCTACGGTCGTATATAACATGTGATTGTGGAATCTGTGCGCAATTACTTTGAAAGTCGAATCTTACCAATGGAGCGATTAACATACACGGTGCCCTTTTAAAGTTAAATAATGATAGAAAAACGTATACAAAAGATACAAGAGCTAGCGTCTGATAAGGGTTAAACGTTCTCTATAAACCCATTTTATAACACTATGATAAATTGTTATTAGTTCCATTTACATTATCGAACATTAATTTGTCAATCACCATAAATAGTTAAATCAATACTTATAATATGTTTTATTTATTTATAAATTTAACACGTTGAGTGCTGATGACGCGTGTTCGCGTTAAATTATAGTTTGTAGCCATGCTTAGGACGCATGTTTGCGTCATGCTCCTATAGTGTGTGTATCAACAAAAGTTTGTGTAGTTTGGTTCGATGTCCGCCATTAACTACACAATGCACCGCAAAGCGTTTTGTAGCATAGCATACACGTAAATTATTAGGTATTTTATTCAGTAGCGAACTTGGCGTTAACTGAAATTTCATAATGACGATTTTTTCATGAATTAAAACACCGTTTTTTTTCTTCATTTTAAAACCAAATTCTCAGTTTTACTTCTCGAATCTTACTTATCTGTTTAACAATATGTTCAGTTAACCTAACATTAAACCGTGGATTATCGATTGAACTGTTGACTCACTTCCTTACCGACTGTAACGAGATAGGTATATTATTTAAAAGTGTTCCTTTTTTAAATTAAATGCTGCCGTCGAATGCGGGCAGATAAGAAAACACCTGTATCAGTCAAATTCAAAACGAAAATTTAAAATGTACACGTAAAGAAATATTTATAAAAATGTTCGTTTTTTAAAAGTAATAATGTGATATATTTCATTTTATTATCGTACACTTGAAAATGCCCTAACAAAGAAATAGTAGTATTAAGACTTGTAGGAAACTTCCAATATAAAATACTCCAAAATCAATCATCATTTTAATGGTCGGCCAAGTTAAAAGTTGGAAGATTCGACGTGCGTGTATGACTCGTTGTATGAATATAGAGTAATCTAGAGAGGTGCGTCCGGATAATGGCGGTTCATTCTCTCTGCCTACCCTTTCGTGGAAACGGTGTGATGGTTTGTTATGGTTGTCGAGTTTAAGATAATTGTTCAAGAAACAATATATACTATATATCATATTTTTATTTTTTTACAATCATTTAGCGAGAGTGGTAATGTAGATCTATGTTAAAGAATGCAGTAATAGGTGTAAAGAAAAATGATAGGACTTACAATTTGTTAGTTTGTTAATTACTTGTAAAACTGAATTATTTTTTAGATGTTAAAGTAAAATGAGCCAATTCACCCAACAATATTTTTTTTGGGATAATCAAATGATTTTACTGAAATCTACTATTTTTTAACTACTTCTACTTTTGTCTTTATTGAGATATTTTTTTAAATATTTTAAATATTTTAATTAATTTTAAATATTTTTTTTTACAATTTAAATACCATCCTTTAAAAAAGCTTAGTTTAGCAGGTTTGCTTACGGAAATATAATATGGCAACAGCGAGTTGTCAATTTAAGAATATTGCGTATAAATACTGCTACAAAGACATAAATGTCCGATTTCGATGTAATTTGATCGTTCTCAACACCGACAACATCGAAGGCAGTTTAATTCTGCAGACTCCAAGATAATACATTCGATGCTGGAGTTGCCGCGTGTAGCCAACAGATTCAAATGAATCCAATTTAAATTGAGTTTATGTGTTAAATAATTAATATATTATAAGAAAATTTACAAATTATGTGAACCGCAATCTACGTGATGTTCTTTTTTTTATTGTATGTACATTAACTTCTATTTTTGAAACCTTTTTATCGTAGGGTAAGGCTTTTGAATATTTTGCCCATAGACCAATATTTATAAGAGGTCTATGTAAGCTAGCAATACTATTTTATGATTTACTCGGGACTAGTTCAATACTCGTATGTCCCCATCTGACTTTATATATTTATTTTAGGTCTTTTCTACATATGTTTCGGTATATAAAAAAATTGGGTTTGCGAAGAAAATGTAATACATGTAAATTATACACATTTTCTTCTGAAATTTTCCATTTGCATTTATTATAATCTACCCACTTCTGCTTTTCGTGAAAAATTCATCACTTTTAAAAAATATTTTATAAGAATAATATTTTCAGAGTTACATAGCCTTCATTAACATATCTCTTTTTATTTGGTTTGGATCAAGATTTGATTAAATACACGACCATTTTCAAATCAATGATTTTCGCTTCTTCAACTTGGATTGTCATCGCAAACAAAAGCCTATCCAAAAAAGCTAAGATGGCAGTGCATAATGGTATTCTTGTGCCGTATGGAAATGAAGCATGGAACTGGCAAAAGAAGGATGAAAGTAGAATAAATGCAGCAGAAATTAGATCTGTAAGACGAATGTGTGTAAATCTGTGTATGATAGTGTGTCAAAGTCAAGTATAAGAAGTGAATGCGGTGCGAATGAGAGTGTTATGAACAAAACAATGAAAGGGTCGTTAAGATGGTTTGGACAGGAAAGGAAGGAGGAAACCGTGGCACGATCAAATCAATCAAATATAGAATGTCTGTCACGTGAGGAGTCGGAGTCGTGCTTACTGGTGGCGATGAGGTCCGCAACCCAACACACCCCATCTCCCGCAGGGGCGAACAGAGAACATTATTTATGCCTACCCCTTCGGGGAGACGGCGTGATGGTTGGTTAGTTAGTTAGTTAGTTTTATGTGTTTTGGTTCGTTTGGTTGGCGTCCCCTTTTTTAGTTTTTCCATCCATAAGCAATCGTAACAAAACAATTTTTTTGGCATTAATCGATTCTTGAAATATTTTTTTATTTATTAAATGGGTATTATAACGGTGAATAAGCAAAACGATAATTGATCGTTCAGACAGATGATAGGGGTGAATGTGCGTTAGATGCCTTTTCCTCCGCTCGATGAACATGCGAATTGATCGAATAAAGAGAGTTACCGCTAAAAAGTAATACACGATGAATTAAGATGTTCCTCGGCGAAGATGGCGATGCCGCCTCCCGAGAGCACGGTCTGATTGCGGCAGCGGCCGCTTGCATCGACTGGGTACAGTTTTATTCCAATGAAAATGCGTGTTTGCACTCTAATTAAACATTCTGCTCCACATCTTAATATTTCTCCGCTTAACCCACAAACTAACCAAATCGTGAAAGTTTTCAATTTAAATTCATTAAAATATACCTACATGTTTTTCCACTGTGCGTTCTCTATTACAATTATATTAAAGCAACTTTAATATTTTTGTTTGTTTAGAAAGTGTGAAGTTAGTTTATTGTGTTGCTGTACTTTTCCTAATCCAATTTGATTGATGATGTTGATATGCACGGTGTTACGAAATTCGTGTCAGTTTTTTTAAATACTTGTATTTACCACGAACCGTATTAATATTTATATATTAAGATATTTTTTGATTAATTTCAAGCGTTAAGTATTTAAAATATGATTTTTAATGAATTAAAACAGATTTTTTCCACTTTTTAGTTCATTTTTCTTGGCATAAATGTTTATGAAATCGGGAGATCATTTTATATCCTTCTCCCAATGTTAAAAATGTGAAACTTTCAAAACTTATTGGGAATTAAAAAAAAACTCTTTGTGGAATCCTACAGAGTTAGCGCCTTAGATTTATCTGTTAAATACTTTAATTATTTATTTCAAATAATTTAAACATTTTTTCCACACTTTTATGAAATATGAGTTGTGTTTAAATATAACATTATCCCACATAACACAACATCTTAAAGAACTTCACTGGCTTAAAAGTCCAGAAAGAATCCAGTATAAACTCTGCTGGACAGTCTTCGAAGCGCTACATGGAATGACACCAAGTTATATATTTGAACTCTGTATAACGGACAGCCTAATTACAAGGAAATCCACACTTCGCTCGGCGAATTCCTCGGCAATAGGAAGATTAGTTGAGCCGAAGCGTTGCCCCAGTACAAATTTCGGGGATCGAGCGTTCGCGGTAGCCGGTCCATCAGCTTGGAATAATATCCCTTCACAACTCAGATGCATAAATGTTCCGACAGATTTCAGATCTAAACTGAAAACCCATCTTTTTCATATTTCATACCCAATTTAAACATTTATACTTTGTTTTACTATACTTTTTAAACGATCGCGAAAATCAGATGCAGCGTTCACATTTAGTTTTTAGATTTAAAACACGTCTTAATGCGCCCTTGAGGTGATTAAATCACAAAAGCGGCGCTTTAAAAGTTAGCATATTATTATTATTATAATTTCCACATTCGATTTTGATGAAAATATCTGTTTTCTAGAAGTTCTATTATATTTTTCGCTTTGTTAAGGCAAAATCAAATATTTGATTATACTCTAGCTAAGCGATACTTACCACTCCTATAAAATAAAATATATCACCTAATTGAAAACTGACGTTTTTATCAATATAAAATAAACATAATTTTTATTAAATATTACATAATGTAATATATATAATACAATTTTGTATCTATAAGTAAAATGAAATATATTTTAAAAGAAAGTAAACATTAAGTGCAATCCTAATGGCAAAATAGTTTAAGTGACATGTCATGTTGGAGCAATTGAATATTTCTGGTATCTTATCTCCAAAAATATAACTTTTATTATGAGAACTATTTGAGATACCGCAAATGGAATAGCTCTGTACGTTCTTATCGTCAACTTGTTTTACGCCTTGTCGAAAAAATTCCTTACGAAATATTTTTCTATCTCCGAGTGCACCCATTTTGTGACTCGACAATTATTGATTTATTATCGAACCAAATAACTTGTTTTCTCGAGTTTATTATGTGCTCCCAGTAATTAATCGTATGCAGCGATACGTTCTAATCACTACAGCAATAACTCGAATAAGATATTATACATAGTGATATCTTTATAGTTTCTTGATCAACGGTGTGAATGATGTCTTCTTCTTCTTCTTCACTTTTGGTAGACTCAGGAGTTATTTGTTATTTCAGACGGGTTCTCTTGAGACCCTGAACTCCAGCTTTCTTTCCACCGTTTCGGGGGTCTTCCTGGTCGGCGTTGTCCGTTTGGCGTTCCATGGAGAGCTATGTGTGGTATCCTATTTGAGCTCATCCTTTCTACGTGTTGATGCCAGTATCGCCGTCTTTGACGTCTCCATCTGGCCACATCTTCGACCTCGCAGATTTCTCGGATTGCTGTATTCCTAACTCGATCGCGTAGGGTCTTGCCAGCTATAGCGCGGAGCGTTCTCATCTCGGTTGTGCTAAGCATGCTCTTTGTCTTGACAGTGTCTGCCCTCGATTCAATGCCATATGTGAGGATTGGTCGCACACAGGTCTTATAGATGCGTACCTTGCTGTCAGTCCTCATGTCCTTGTTTCTCCATATGACATCTTTCAGGCAGGCTGCAACCGCTGCAGCCCTATCCACCTGTGACATTACTTCTCTGGGGAGGTGAATGATGTAATATGTCTAATTAAAAAAATGGAAATGATCAATGATTTTACTGTACCAACTATTATGTATGGAAGTGAACCACAGGACTGGCAAAATGAAGATGAATAAATGTGGTAAAAAAATATTTTTTTTATAAACATGCGTCGTAAATCTGTGTATAATATAGTGTCAAATGCAGTGCGAATAAAAGCGTGACATATGGAAAGAATGAATGAAGACAAATAGATAAATTCAGACGTTAAAAATAATGTCTAAATTTACCTATTTGGCGAGGCAAGCGAAAGAAGAAGAGCGGGCAAAAAGGATGAAAGTAGGATAAATGCGTTGAATTGAGAACACTGAGAAGAATTGGCGGGAAAACGATAGAATACCGAACGACGAAATAAGGATGAAATGTAAGGCAGATGATTGCATCGTAAGTAAAATTAAAAAAGGATCCCTGAGATTGTTGGAACATATACGAGTATATCGAAAGGACGAGAGAAGAATGGTTAAAATGTTGTATACAAGCAGTGTGAGTGGAAGGAGAAGCCGTGGAAGACCAAGGAAAGCATGGCATGATCAAATTAATCAAATACTAAAAGGCGGCCACATTCGAAGTAGAAAAATCGACGAGCGTGCATGTTACGATGTACAGTAGAGGAATTTAGAGAGGTATGTCAGGAAGGGGCAGTATGGCGATTCATCCTCTCTGCCTACCGCTCCAGAGAAACGGCGCGATGATTAGTTAGTCACTAATCATGGTATAATATGTCCAAAATATATATATATTTTTTGCGTCGAATAGTTTTCAGAAGTTTGAATTATAGTTTGTTGGGTAAGGTTGATCGGCCGTTTGAATAAAAAAATCGCAATGAGATATTTACCAAAAATGTAAGACCTAGTTTCCGTACTGCTGTTATGCGTGGCTAGCCATCGTGTCGGCACTACCCGGGGGGCGATTTACCTTTCTTGGACACCAACTGGACTAATCTCACGAATCCATAATATATCTTGTTACTCCACTTGTATCGTTAGACCTTAATTTCAGTGATAAAAAAGCTATTCATTATTATTCGTATCATTAAGTAACACAAGAAATTTAACATCATGTTTTTAACTTTGGTGTATACTACTTATCGATCGTAACTTCGGCAAGCTATGTCTACCCTGTATACATTTTCTATTTAGAATGAAATATATAATTGGTCTCGTTTATATTAGTTGAATTAGTGTATTTCATTCATCTTTATTTTTTTCTTTTCCTGTCATGTTGATGTCGACTATCACTTGAGAGTACATTTCCCTATCTTGTGCAGTTCTAAACAGCGCCTTGACTGTTCTAATCCACGTCCAATCACGTATACGAGGAAAGGAGTCAGGAAATCTGTCTTGTCGCCACACCTATTTAATTTCTTTACTAAAAACGTGACATGATCAAATATTATTAGTATTATTATTATTATTTTGGTACATCGAGACAGCATTAGCCAAATCGATGTAAAGGGTATTATAGCTATCATAGTGATTCTCGTGACACGTAATAGGTAGCTAATCTATCGCCATTTTATTGTCATTCAATTCTACACCAGACCAAAAACAGTGTGACAATCACACTGCCCTCGCCGGGAATCGAACCCGGAACCTTCGGAGTGGCAGTCAATGCACTTACCACTCGGCCACGAAGGTCGTCAATTGTCACGCGAGGAATCAAAAAAATCAACGTACGTGGCTGACACGACGTTCGAATCTAGAGAAATCGAGAGAAGTGTATGTTCAAGATAGAACAATGTGGGAGTTTTAATTCTTCCCTTTGAATAGATGGCGTGTTGGTTGGTTAGTTTACTTTTACTTATATAGCCGATGTCGTTCTCTGTTGGACATAGGTCTCTCTCGTGTTTCTCCACACAATCCTATCTTGTGCCTTCTGCATCCAGTCACCAGCAATTTTCCTTATGTAATCAGATCATCGTGTGAGGGGTCTCTCTCTCTCCTTCTTTTACATTCACGAGGTCTCTACTCCAACACTCTTCTGGTCCATCTTTGATCTACCAGTCTGTCAACATGTCTTACAGATGATTAAGCTAAGCCACCCTTTCGACGGGATTCGTTACTCCCGACCTCCTACGTATATCTATGTTTCTTATTTGGTCTGAGAGTCTTATATGTAGCATGGCTCTTTTATGTTTCCTTTGTGATATTTAATTATTGTGTACTTTATAAGGATATTTTATTTGTAAACTGAATGTTTTTTTAATTTTTGTTATTTATGTTTGTTTCAGGTAAGACCTTTTATCTTCAAAACAAGAATCTACACAATTTATCTTCGGATGTGTCTTGTACGTATGCAAGTTTTATTGATATTTTTTTTACTATCTTAAACAGCCGTTGTTATCCACTGCTGGACAAAGGTCTCCTCCATACTGCCCCACGTATTGTCGTCTTGTGCCTTTCGCATCTAATCACCAGCAAATATTCGAATATCATCGGGCCATCTCGTGGGGGGTCTCCCTCTGTTTCTTTTATCTTCGCGGGGTCTCCACTCCACCACCCTTTTGGTCCATCTATCGTCTACCAATCTGGTAACAAGTCCACCACCCTTTCGAAGACATCCGTTATTCCCTACCTTCTACGCATTTCAGTATTTCTTATCCGTTCTGAAAGTCTTACGTGTAACATGACTCTCATTAACTTCATATTATTATATATTTTTCAATGTGAACTTGGAATACTATTTTTCGTTTGTGGATATATAGACATATAGAACTTAAAATGAATATTTAGTATTTTATCGGAGTTACATAGATGTTTTACATTGCTGTGGCCAATGTAATAATATTTCTAGAAAACAGGCGTTTTCATATATAATATATATTAAAAATGTGTTTTTAAATCATTGTTTGAGATCTCTTAGACAAATTTGTGGAAAATCTGTAAATGGAGTGCCGAATGAAAATATAATAATTGAATGGGGTGCGAATTATAGTTTTATAAACAAAATAATGAAAGGATCATTATGATGGTTTGGAGACATTGAAAGAATGAATGAAGAAAGAATGATAAAAAAAAATATATGTTAATGATGTAAATAGAACAAGAAATAGATGAAGATCGAGGAAAACGTGACACGATAAAATAAATCAAATATTGAATTTCGGCCACGCGAGAAGTCGACGTGCGTGCATGACACGATATATGAATGTTGAGGAAGCGAGATAGGTATGTCAGGAAAGAAAAGTGTGGTACTCCATTCTTTCTGTCTAACTTGTAAAGCCTTCTTTGTCAAAATTGAATCATAAGATCAGATAATTGATGCAATGTATCATCCATGACATTAATCACATTTCATTTGTAAGTTTGTTTGGGTTTTGACATACGAAAACATTCACTCTCTCTCCCACATCGCGTCTTTTGTTTGGTTCATTTTTCCTTTGTATTGTTGTTGTTTTTTTGTATTTCTGGAGCCACACACACTTGACTCACGTTTCATAATTGTCTTCCATTTAAAGACATATTTCTTGACGGATTGAACAAAGAAAAAACTTATTTTTTTGCGAACAATGCGTTGAATCACCGACGATTATATTCGTGAGTCTTATCCCGCGGAATTCGTCTGCATTCTTAATTTTCGCAGTCTTAACTATCAATAGAAGATCCAAGTCCCAGTCTAAGTATTGTATTTTCAACTATTATATTTACGTACACTTTTGTATACACTTGTAAAAAATAAATTATTACACTTCGCTTTTAAATGTCAAATTATTAATTTAGTGACATGTAACTGTATCTAATATATATAGGTATATAAGTTTTTTTAAATACAATATTGATAAATGTTGCCTATTATTAATTTTTTTTTTTTTTTATAAAATATTTATCAATGTTGCGAATCCAAAATTTTGAATGAATTATAAAAAAGAGATATTGTTTATTTTGTAACAAATCCTTTGAAATCGGGTTTTAGTATGTAATGGTATTAAAATAACATGCCTTTTTTTATGAAAATTTATTAAAAAAGAAATAGAACAGTTTAAATTTATTTAAAAAAGCCATCGTGGAATTCGAGTGAAACACGCACGTCGATTCTTCCGACTCCTGACATGACCAACCATTAAATTTTGATTAATTTGGTCATATCATGTTTTCCTCGGTCTACCTCGACTCTGTACTCCATTTACACCGTTAACCATTGTTTCTCTATCTATGCGCTTTCATACCATAATTTTGTTCATAATAGTTTCTTCTGCTCTGCATTCCTTTCTTATATCAGCATCTGAGATTCTTTCTTACATCGTTCTACCCACATACATCTTGGAGATCTCATCTCTACCGCGTTTATTCCGCTCTCATCCTTATTCTGCCAGTTGCAAGCTTATTAAAAAATACAAAAATATTGTTTTTGAATGACGTTTCATTCGTGTCATAAATTTACAAATTTGTCAGTCCGGCAGGAACAAAATCCGCAATCGATGGAACTTCGACCAATTAATTTCAATAAATTTTCTTTTTGTGCCAATATGGTTAGATAGTCTAATTATTTATGCTATTTAACTAACTTTCGTTGAACTGAAAATCAATTGTGAATTTTCTAATTGGATAATTATACCGATTTCTACCCCGTAAAGTCTCCTTTAAAGGAAAAGAAAATGTATTATTATCGGTAACGGCTGTGGCGCCGCCGCCTATCAACTGACTTGATACTTAATTTTATTGATTTAAGTCTTCGCTTGACGTTGGTAGCCATTATTATAATTATGTAGGTCAAATTCAACGCCTTCCTATGCGTTTCATTGATAATGATTTGATATGTTTGGTTAAGGCTTGAAAAATATATTACCACGCCATAATAAATATTTCCTTTACAGGGGACGATGAATCAAAAGATTTTTGATAGTATAATTTATTTCTTTCACCCTTGTGTATGGAAGCGAAGCATGCAACTGGCAAAAGAAGAATTAAAGTAGAATAAATGCAGTAGAAATGAGATTTATTAGTTTAATGTGTGGAAAACTGTGTTTGAAAGAGTGCAGAATGAAAATATAAGAAGCGAGTGTGGTGCGAATGAAAGTGTTATAAAGAAATGAATGAAAGGATCATTCAGATGATTTGGACACACGGAAAGAACGAATGAAGACATAATGGTAAAAACAATTATATGCTAACGATGTAATACGGAGCTAGAAATAGAGGAAGACCGAGGAAAACGTAGAACAATCGAATAAATCAAATATTGAATGTCGTGCGGAGTTGGAGAAATCGACGTACGTGCATGACACGACATATGAATGTTGAGTAAGCAAGAAAAGTATTTCAGGAACGAAAAGTGTGGCAGTTAATTATTTATGCTTACCCATTCGGAGAGGCGGCATGTTGGTTAGTAAGTTAGTGTAATGTTTTTCTTTAAAATATAATGATTGTCAGTAATTATTCATCAAATTCATATCCAATTTCAAAGTCTTTGTTACTAATTGTTTGGTAATTACAATTATACAAAGAAAAACAATGCTTGATCTAATTAATATGAATGAAAACGACTGTTTTCCCGATATTTTATTATATTTTATGGGAATAAGATGTTAAGCTTTGCTAGGAATTGTGTCAAATGAATGAAAAAACATTTGATAATACCTCAGCAAGATGAAACATTTCATTCCCATAAAATATAAAGACATTTCTAGGAAGCAGACGTTTTCATTCTTTTTAATTATTTAATATGGAGTTTTACATAATTGTTATAACAATAAATAATTGTAGTAAGAACTTATCTTAATTAAATCTTACATTTATAAAATCACCTATCGTGATAACAGAAAGAATTTCGTCTAGTTTGTATATTATTTGCTTACGATGACGAGCAAATGATTGAAAACTGATATGACTGAGAGAATTATTGTATAATTTTAACCCACATTCTCGCCGCTGATGGGATTCTTGTCTCCGTTCTTATGCAAAACTTCGCAATAGTTAATAACGCGTGTTATGTAAATGATTATTCAGTTTAATAGGAAACTCCTGTTTTCCCCGTTTCTGGGAGTTATCGTTTTTTCCTTCTGAACAATGTATAAGTGTATCCAATGTAATGTTCATATAACCGTCGGTATAATACATACGAGTACTTATTTAGGCATACGTTTGTTTGCATTTAAACCTACCCAAATGTACTTGTATGTGACTAACTAACTAACTTACCATCACGCCGTCTTCTCGGAGGGGTAGGCAGAAAGAATTCACCGCCAAATTGTTCAGTCCTGACATAATTCTTTCGATTCATTTACATTCATACATCGTGTCTTGCACGCACGTCGATTTCTCCGACTCCTTACGTCGCCGAAATTTCATATTTTATTGATTTGATCGTGCCATGTCTTCCTCGATTTTCCTCTTTTTCTTGTTCTGTTTACATGTTAACATATACTTTCTTTGTCGTTCAAACTATCTTAATGATCCTTTCGTCATTTCTTTCTTTGCATTTTCATTCGCACTCACTTCTTATATTTGCATTTGACACTCTCTAATTCATACAGATTTATCACACATTCATCGAAGAAATCTTATTTCTACTGCATTTATTCTACTTTCATTCACCACTCTTTGCCTCAAAATAATGTTAACGGCGAAATTGCAAATGAACAATGCACAATAGGATTTCAGCAAATAAACAAACTTTTTTTTACTATTCTTACTTCATTAATTCTTTTCATGTGTCTTTATGTTTCTTACATTATTTTGTCCATAACACTTTCATTTGCACTGCATTCACTTCTTATATTTGCATTTGACACTCAACAATACTTGTATGTAAGTGTACCAAAAAATAAATGACAGTTTAATGAATTTTTTAGATACTATATTGTTTTAGGTGTAAACATAAGTTGTGTCCAATTTTTTTTTGTTTGCCAAAAATTAAGTTATTTCTGTCTTTTTTTTAAAATTAAAAATAAGTTCTAAAAGTAAAACAAAATCGTAAATTTTATACGTCATTCGAAAGAAAATTTTGATATTGCGTTTGCTAGTATTATTTTATTTGATAGCTTTCAATATGAAATGTCAAGTAGGCGAAAGCTAGCATTTCAATGTATAGGGCACGTGCTATTTTATATTAAAACAATCTGGTTCAATTTTATGCAGCATTCTAAATTTAAATGAATCGATACATTATTTGTTTTAGACCCTAACGTAGTGTTACATGCTTTTGAAAATAGATGGCATTGAATATTTTCTACTCGAATGCTTGCGTCATCAATATAACGTAGATTTAAAAATTCGCATATTTCTAACCCCCTAAACACTGACCTTGTTCACGGCATGAATGTTGAATAAATATGTTATTTTTTTGTATCGTTAAACTCTTCTTCTTGTGACTTTGATTGATTAGTATTAAGACTAGTAAAATAATAATGTTTTAACGATTATTTATGTCTAGAAAAGGTGCATTGGTAGTAAAATATAATTTTTGAATTTGAATAAATAGATTTATACTTAGTGTTTTCACAACATTTTAATTTACTTTCGCCGACATCTTTCAACTGTGACATATTCGTAACCTTTATTGATGCATAGATTTTAACAATGAAATGAAATATAATCATCACTTATGTACTATTAAAAATGGTAGAAAAATGATATTTATAAACTTAACTTACTATCTACCTAACTAACCATCATGCCTTCTTACCGAATGGGTAGGCAGAGAGAATGGACTGCCACACTTTTCTTTCTTGACATATTTCTCTAGATTCCTCATCATTTATACATCGTGTCATGCACACACGTCGATTTATCCGACTCCTTACGTGGCCGACATTCAATATTTGATTTATTTGATTGTGGTCGTGAAAGAAACGTATGTCAGCGTCAGCACAGACTATTTTATCTCCCAGCATGCAGAATCAACCTGCCTCTGGTGATGCCGGTGGGGAGAGCAATCAAAAGGCTGAACATGATCGTTTCTGAGATCGATGTTTTTCATATTCGTGAAAGTACGTTTAGAAGACAAATACACTCTTGACTTTGGAGAGTATCTTGTATTCCTAATGGCGAACCATCTCTCATGGGTTCCTGGTATTATATATTTATTATACTTTACCTGTTCTCAAAAGATGTCTTAAACTATAATAATTATTTGTAATATCTTTTGAGAAAATAAACTGATTTGATTTAATTAGTAACATTAAAAAAATAGTTTTTTAGTAAATTGGAATGATATCTTCATATTACCAAAATTAAGTATAAGGATTGTATAATTACCTGGGTGGACCTTTTTTGTTTTGATATAGTGAAGAAAATTGTACGTATAAAATTAAACGAAATCTTCTCATGACACATTTTTTTTTCTTGTAAACAACAGGTCGCTTGAACCCAATTACTGTATACACATTATTTTTTGCTATTATTTTGATGATTCATATGACATGTGATAGGTAGCCAATCTATCAACATTTTATTGTCACTTGAATTCTACACAAGACCAAAGACAGTGTGACAATCACACTGCCATCGCCGGGAATCGAACCCGGGACCTTCGGTATGGAAGTCAGAGCTCTTATCACTCTGCCACGAAGATCGTCTTATTTTGAAATCACTTGAATTATTGTGAAATTTTTAAATTACATTAATCGATTTTTCTAACGGGTTATTAATTAGTTCATGGTCTACCACTGCGGGGAAATTCGAGGATTCGCATTCGTTTCCCGTGGACGGCGGTGCCTGATACCCGTGTTTCGTTTTGTCGTTTTTTTATTTATTTATCTAACGTCATTTCAATTTGTTGAATGATCTTATTAGGTCGTGTCACGAAGAGCCCCCGTCTACCTGATGCGCAGGGCTGCCAATAGTAGCAACTGACACGCCTGGGAGATTATTTATTAATTAAAACTTTTCATCCAAGTCAATTAATTTTAAAAACGGTATTATCATTTTGCAATATAATACGAGTACAGAATCAACCCGAAGTATGTTAGTTTTTATAAAGAAAATTCAATAATGATATAAGATTTCGTTATTCTTTTCAATAGCTTTTTTTTATATGATTTTTTGAACAATGATGTAAAACTCCATATTAAATAATTAATACGAATGAAAAAACTTATGTTTTTCTAGAAGTTTTATTATATTATGACATGTTTCGCCCTTCTAAGGCATTAACAAATGTTACATTTGGTAATGCCTTAGAAGGGCGAAACATGTCATAATATAATAAAACAATATAATAAAACTTCTAGAAAAACATAAGTTTTTTCATTCGTATTAATTTTTCAAAGCTGTTAAGGTTTTTAAATTCTTAACAATTATAGCGTATGGAAGCGTATTGTATGGAAACGAAGCATGGAACTGGCAGAAGAAGGATGAAAGCAGAATCAATGCGGTAGAGATGAGGTCCCTAAGACGTATGTGTGGTAGAACGATATACGACAGAATCTCAAATGCTGATATAAGAAAGGAATGTAGAGCGGAAGAAGGTATTATGAACAAAATTATGAAAGGATCGCTGCGATGGTTCGGACATATGGAACGCTTGGATGGAGAAAGTGATGTAAATCGAGTACGGAGTCGAGGCAGACCGAGGAAAACATGGCATGACCAAATTAATAAAATTTTAATGGTTGGTTATGTTAGAAGTCGGAGAAATCGACGCGCGTGTATGACTCGTTGTTTGAATGTGGAGGAATCTGGAGAGGTTTGCCAGGATAGAGTAGTGTGGCGGTCCTTTCTCTCTGCCTACCCCTGCAAGGAAACGACGTGATGGTTTATTTGTTGAAGATTTCGTTTTTCAATTTAATAGCTGTTTAGGCTTTTATATTCTTAAAAATTATAGCTTCTTCTTCTTCTTCCTTGTTGTAAGACCTATGTGGTCTATTTTCCAGAGTGTTGCTCCTCCTGTGAGGTAGACTCCCAGCTGTCCTTCCATATTTTAAGAGGTCTTCCACGAGGACGAGTCCCATGAGGCTGATTATGTAATACATAGGGGAGTCTGGAGGTGTCCGTTCGTTGAACATGACCGTACCAGTTCCTTCAACTAAAGTGACAACGAGCATATTATGTTTTCTCAGCCCTGCTCCTGTCTACGCTCGCATTTTTATGTCCTCTAAATCCATTTATTTGAGCTAATAAGCATAATTCAAAGCCTGCGTAAACTTGTGACCTGGATTAAATTTTTGTTGGAAGAGAACCAGGCGAAACGGGGATTAGTAACGTTAATTGATTTCGGGTAATGACCGTATCTATTAACGGATTTTTTAATTGTACCGCGATCAATGTGTTAAGCCGCATGATACGATACATTTCATAAAACCACCGGAATTCGACCGATCCGAGCTAATAATTTAGATTTTGTGCATATACTGACTTACAAAAATGCTTAAAGACTACATCACGCCTGTGAGAAATACAACTTAACGATCTCTATCAAAAAGACAAAATGTATGACCTTTTCCAAAACACCCAAAACATGTAACCTGGTTATAGAAAATCTACCCATAGAACAGGTCAGGACTTTTAAGTATCTAGGCATAAACCTGGTGGGGGGAGCTGATCTGCAGGAAGAAATTCAAGCCCAAGTAAACAAGACAGCTGCAATCTCTGGTGCTCTAAAATCCACAATATGGAAAAACAAAGACATGGCCATTAAGAGTAAGATGAGAATCTGTAAAGCATGCGTAGGACCAATAATAACATATGGCGTCGAAGCAAGGCAGACATTGTAAGGACCAAACAAGTTCTGACGACTTCCGAGATGAAGATATTGAGGACGATAGCAGGCAAGACACTGAGACATCGCGCGAGGAACACCAGAATAAGAGAGATATGTGAGGTTGTGGATATTATAAGATGGAGCAGAAAAGGGATTGGTACGGTCATGTTCAAAGAATGAACACCACCAGACTCCCTTATATTGCATTACATAATCAGCCTCATGGGACTCGTCCTCGTGGAAGACCATTTGGGTATGGCTGCAACTGAACCATTCTCGAAGGTTTTTTAACAAGGATTTTCTTCTTCTCCCGACACTTCGTTTTCCGTTAATTTTACCTTGGACATTTTTTGCTAAATATGTTTATTTATAATTTTTTTAAATATTTTATGACATAACTTTTCATAGAATATAAAGCTCACATGTAATTATTATAATTAGTAAAGTGTTTTGTCGATTAGCATGCTTGAGATTTCATAATAAAAGTAATGTAACACGATTGCACAATTACAGTTATTATAGTTTAATAACGGTTCCCTTATTTGACTTGGAGCTATTACGGAGCGTGAGGAACATTCTGTTCTTGTGCAAGGTTCTTGCCGCTATGCATTTTTATCATTTGTGAAATGCATCAGATGTGCACCATATTCCATATTACACATGCCGCATGCCGTGACTGTGTGTGGGGGCGCCTTCGATACTGCGCCAATCTAGATTTCCTTATTGCCAATGTTCACATGTTTTCCAGCCATTTTGATTTACGAGTTTTATAAATTGGGTAAGATTATATTATGAATATGTATGAAAAACTATTGTTTTCAAGGAGTTTTATTATAATATTTATGTATGACATGTTTCGCCATTCTAAGTCATTATCAAATGTAGGCATTTGTAATGCCTTAGAAGGGCGAAACATGTCATACATGAATATTAAATGAAAACTCCTTGAAAACTATTGTTTTTCATACATATTAATAATTTAATATGGAGTATTACATAATTCTTCAAGAAAAAATAAATAAGATTATATTAGGTTTAATCATACATATTCATATTTAGGAAAAAAAATTGATAAGTAAATGAAACACCTAAATATTTTGTTTTAACACCGCTTTATTATGCCATAGAAATAGAGGACGATCGAGGAAAACGTGGCACGATTAAATAAATCAAATATTGAATGTCGACCACGTGAGGAGTCAGAGAAATCGAAAATAGAACGGTGTATGAATGTTGAGGAAGCGAGAGAAATACGCCAGGAAAGAAAAGTGTAGCAGTCCATTCTTTCTGCTTACCCCTTCGGAGAGACGGCGTGATGGTTAGTTAGTTAGTTAGGCCAAAGTTGTCCTGCAGAGTTCTTTAGATTTAATATGAATCATATTTTATATCCTTAGATTTTTTTAAATCTTCTAAATACTATTTGTTCGGGTATTTAAAAGTTAGTTCATTTTACACTGTAAGTATTTATATTATTACAGCCGTTAGTCTTCCTTAATAGGGTAATTTTATAGCGTGCCTGTAAAGTGTTACGCCGTTTAGTGAAATTTCAGCACCGCAGTTCGCTTGTGTGATGGTGTTATAACGTCCGTTTTTCTCTCGAGTGGAAAACTTTTAATGGAAACCTTACGCGAACACTGTTCCCGCCCGTATTGCACTTATTGTGCACGCTGCATTCTCTTGCAGCGTAACAATCAGCGCGATTTAGTATGCACTTTTTAATGTTTGCCAGTTTGTTAGCTAATTGTTATGTGTTTCACAGAGATGAAGGATTTATAGACACAAGAGCTTTTATTGAAATATAATCTAAATATAAAAAGTTATTAAATTTATTGGTGGTTGGGGATTTTATTTTGTTCAACTTTATTATGGTATAATGGAGTTTTCCAACGCGATCGTTTAATTCGTTTTACATAGATTTTTATTTATATACAAAAAATATTAGTTGCAAATTTGCTTCGCCTTGCGAGGGTATTCTCAAACACTTGTTTTCAAGGATTAATTGTATCTCAATAGAGACGAAGATGTAGATTATTTGGAAACAGAATATGGTAGTCGAGGCGTTTACAGGACTTATGACCTGTCATTGGTTGGGTTAAGCGATCACTTTATGTTTATCAACATTCACCATTAGCCCTTCTTACGACACCACGTCTGACAAATTTTTGGAACTTGTATATATGTTAATATTTTTTAATAACTTCACTGTTGGTAGGTCCATCTACACTAGCGCCATCTATTAAGATAATTTGTTAGCATTAAGCAGAAAATCTTTATTAATGCATTATTAATTATTAATAATGCATTATTATTCTTTATTAATCTTCGTCTCCATTTAGATACAATTAATCCTTAAAAAAAATATTAACTTACAAAAAAACAAATTCTTGTTTTCAAAGTTAAAAAATGACCCCGAAAGGCGAAACTAATTTGTAACTAATATTTGATTAATATAAATATATATCTATGTAAAACTAATTGAACAATCGCCTTTGATATTATATTTAAATTTAATTATTAAATATTTTTATTTTGAAACATTGTTATTTTACGTATCACAATTCATTTAGCTGTTTCGCCAACATTGGCATCATCAGGCTTTACAAACTACTGTTCATAACACCTGATGTATATAAATATGTATATAAATAAACTGTGATACGTGTTATAACAGTGTTTCAAAATAAAAATAAAATGATAATGCTGAATTACTATTATATATCATAGTGTTTCGGCTAAAACAATGGATTATCTATAAATAGTTAATTCTTATATTATTTAAAATTACAATTTTATTTCATCCGTATATTACGTAATCACTGAATTAAAACTCTTAAATCAACCTTTTGTAATTGTAAAGAGGTCATATAAATTAATTTCCTTCTTCTTCTTCTTGTTCTGATGTTGGCCATCACTTCTGCAAAGGCTTCTCTAATTGTCTGAATGATACGGCTATTCACCTATCATTACAGTATTTTAAACCCTACAATAAATAATGGATTATATCATAATGGATTTCATTCGTATTTGAACGGTACAACGGTTAGTACAATGATTTTATTCGATGTGTTACTCGATTCGCGATCATAAATCATATTAGGGGCAATGAATTTTATTAGAATTACAGTTAATTGTGCGCGGAAGATTCCCCGTACTGGGACGGTGGGTAATTTACTTATCTGCTGAAATGGATACCCATTCGGGACGGGCCAATGATCGCCCTGTCGAGCGGTGAACCCGGCCTTAGTACGAGGAATATTATTTCTATTCGGTTAGATACACCATCGATATGGGTAATGCTGCAATATACGTGTACAATACGTGTTAAGAAAGTTACACTGCTTCATACAGGGTGATTGGTTATATCTTCTTCTTTGAGTTCCATGTCAGGTCCCCCCGACCACCCTGGCTCACCCTGGCACAGGCTTCTCTCTCTCATAATTATTTGGGGTAACAAACAGTGATTACAGTACATAAATAAAGTACATTGAATTCATAAATTAAGGTCAATTACATGCTACCACAAGAAATATATATGATAAGAAGATACAACCCTTGGCGAGTCTTAACCTCCTCCAAGAAACGTCTCCATCCCGCCCTGTCTCTGGCCGCCACCTCCCAGTCTTGCTGCTCCAGGACCCGACAGTCTGCCACGGCACCATCGAACCATCGCAGTCTCTAATATAAAACCTTTATATCTTTAGCCATATTGTACGAGTTATATAATAGATCGTCTACATTTTTAAGGCCTATTTTGTAATATACCACTTTAAAGGCGATATTTCAACACGCGATTTGTAAGATTACTGTATTATTTATACTTTGTATTAATTCGAATCTACAAGTCATGCGTACGTCCTATAATGTCATATGGAATAGAAACGAGAGCTGACACCATCAGAACAAAAAGTCTCCCAAGAACCACAAAAATGAAGACTCTCCGATACGTTGCGGGAACGACACTCCGATACAGAATAAGAAATTTTGAAATAAGAAAGATCTGCAATGTGGAAGATGTCGTGCGATGGGGAAGACTGAGAAGACGCTACTGGAGAAATCATGTGGAAAGAGCATGTTCTGAAAGAGTGATCAATATAGCCACAAATAAAGTACCAACAGGAAATCGACCTGCAGGAAGACCACCTAAAAGATGGCGAGACAGTTGGACATCTGCATCCCAGGAACAGGCTCCGAGAAATAACAGGACACAGTCCTAAATTAAGCAGAAGAAGAATAATATTAATATAAAGAACCCAATCAATACAAATGAAAACTAAATGTGTAATGAAAGCCAGTTTGTTTTTTCGGTTCTACATTGATTGTCAATGTAAAACTGAAAAAGCAATTACGCTTTCATTATACATTTATTTTATAATGGATTTTTACCAAATTAATATCGCAACCATTAACAAATGAAAACAAATGAATGTCTGGTTTATAGAAATTTTAATATGTATTTTAAAAAAGACATACTCTCTGGTGATTTTAAAAGTGTTGTATAATGTTGTATAAAAACTGTTCAAAATTAAAAATCATATAATAATTAGAGTTTTCTCCAGGCGTTATCTAGCAATATGTGATAATTGGGTTGATAGCCTTTCCTCTAGTCTCAATAGATGGCGCTAGTGTAGATTGAACTAAAATATGTGAAATGTTTCTCAACATGGAAACATATATACAACTTTCAAATAATTGTCAGACGTCGTGTTCGTAGAAGGGAATGGGGAATGTTGTATTACATAAAGCGATCGCTTAACCCAACCAATGATAGGTCATAAGTCCTGTAAACGCCTCGAACACCGTATTCTGTTTCCAAATAATTTACATCTTCGTCTCTATTGAGATACAATTAATTCTTAATTTGATTTTTGACTGTTTCCTTATATTCCTAAAATTACATATTTGGAATTGTTTTTGATCACCCTTTATTGTGAAGTTTTACGTTTTATTCGGCACACTGTACATCAGCTGTTCGTATGTGAAAATATTGACAGTTAATTTAGCAGAAAAGGCTTTGTGTTTCGTGAATATCGTACCTATGTACCTTTATAAAAATGTATGAAATCGAACAAAAAGTATCAAATGGTTTTTATAACCTATCCGGTAAACAACAGCGTGGATCACTGCAATGTGATGTATTATACTAGAATACCATAATATATATTTATGCGTTGTATTTACAATGCAGAGAAATTTAAATAGTAAGAGCTAATATGGAATTTTTCATTATTATTGTTCGTTCACCCCTAGATGTTATAAGCAGTAGAACATTATGAAAACGTTATATTTTTTACTTCTTGTATTATATTCGTACATACAATTTTAATAATGTACCTATTTTTCATTTGTATACAACACAGTATTATCGTGATTTTCAGTTGTTGCTCCTATTCAAAGTAATTTTTTTTTTGTAAATTAACAATTTCACACTTTTAGAATTCAAATTTAATTTTTTAACATCATGATTTTCAAAAAAATTCTAAAGAATTTGATATTCAGAAATAGGAATACTGAAATTCGACTATAAAGTTTTATTGTGAATCAAAACGTTTGGATTTTTCTGTCATTAGGGTAACTTAAATCTTGTTTATTTGTAACCCCCGATGATGCCAACATCTGTTGGCGAGACAGCTGTCGCGACAATTTCATCGTTACTTGTACAAACATACAAAATAACAATTTTTTTACATTTTTGGTTCATGTATTTCGTTTTTATTTTACTATATTATTTATATCCTCTCGACGATGAAGTTTTAATACAAAAGTAGATAAAATAGTGTTTTAATTGATAAATTGGTATTTAAATTTGGAAATAAAAAACAGTTTTTAATGAGCTGTCGCCGCACAGTGATGGATACCGTGTGACTAGTGACGCGTGAGTTCATTCCTGTCGCAACTGGTGTGCGCAAATGAAGTGTGCATACGTTACGTCTGCACATTTCTTGTACTTATTTTACATTACTCGACGTTTAATTTACAATTAAAACGTTTTTAAAGCTAATTATAATTATTGAACTTACGTCTTATGCCTTACAGGATACTCAGTCCAGCACCACGAGTAAAGGGTGCATATAGCAAATAATAAACCAATTGTAACTAATAATTAAATAAATCGCTGTTTTTAAGAACTACATACTTCCACTTTTGTCTTTTTTTCGACTCTGGTCGGTCTTACAGGCTCGCTGACATCGACAGACTGGTCCAGTCAGATGACCAAAATATAAATAATTTCTTCTTCTTCTTCCTTGTTGTAGACCTATGTGGTCTGTTCTCCAGATTGTTGCTCCTCCTGTGAGGTAGATTCCCAGCTGTCCTTCCATATTTTAGGAGGTCTTCCACGAGGACGAGTCCCATGAGGCTGATTATGCAATGCAATATAGGGAAGTCAGGTGGTGTTCATTCTTTGAACATGACCGTACCAGTCCCTTTTTCGCTGTCTGTTCCATCTTATAATATCCTCAACCTCAAATATCTCTCTTATTCTGGTGTTCCTCACGCGATCTCTCAGTGTCTTGCCTGCTATCGTCCTCAGTGTCTTCATCTCGGAAGTCCCCAAAACTTATTTGGCCCTTACTGTGTCTGCCCTTGCTTCGACGCCATATGTTATTATTGGTCTTACGCATGCTTTATAGATTCTCATATTACTCATAACGGCCATGTCTTTGTTTTTCCATATTGTGGATTTTAGAGCCCCAGAGATTGCAGCTGCCTTGTTTACTCAATACTTTGATGATCTAAATTGTATATTTATTTTTTATCTAACAATGGTGCAAAACTCCATATGAAATCATTAATACGAATGAAAACGCCTGTTTGATAGAAGTTTTGTTATATTTTATGTGAATGACATCAATGCCTTAGGCAGGCGAAACATGTCATTCACATGAAATAATAAAACTTCTAAAAAACAGACGTTTTCTTCGTATTAATTATTTAATTGTATGTGTTTATGAGTTCAGTCAGATTACTTATGACAGTTTATGTACAAGCTTGCTACATACTGACAGTGGCGTAGCATGGGCCATCGTCGGCCTTGTGACGACATAAAAATGATGTTGGTGGAAAAAAGGAATCATATGAAAGAGCGAAAAATATTTATTTCAAAACCAAAATAGTATACTTAAGTTTAAAATTTGACTTTTCGGACCTTCTCTCTCTGGTTTTAATCCTGGGATTGGTTTGCAGCAATTTCCTCTATTCTTCTCTTCCATTCTTCCCTGTCTTGTGCGGCTCTTTTGAAATCTGCATATGATGAGCAGCGCACGTCCACCAATAGGTCCTCCAGGTACTGGAGGACCTATTGGTAGTATACCTTGGCGTGGGCGTCCCCTAGAGTTTGTCCCCTCGGTCATACCCTCCATTATGGCATGCAAGAGGCCTTCTTGTCGTATTACATGGCCGATCCATCTTGCACGCCTTTCGGACAAGGTCTTGAGCAGGTGCCTTCCTCCTTCGATTCTTTGGAGAACCTCCTAATTTGTAATGTGGACCCTCCAGGAAATTCCTAATAGTCGTCTTAGGACCATATCTCAAAAGCCTTTGGTCTCCGTTTATCTCTTTAGGATAGGCACCATGTCTCGCAGCCATACATCAAGATACTCCATACATAGGTCTTGATGAGGAGTAGCTTCGCGACTGACTGACCTTACGCAGCAAAATCATTAATAACATCGTCAAATTCAATTTTGACCGTCACATTTTTTTCGATGCCGCACGGAACTGTTATTTTTATTAAAGCTAAAAGCCAACCGCCCTCCTAATAGGGGCGCCCGGGGTGGTCCGCCCCCCCCCTCGCTACGCCACTGGATACTGATGTGTTTATATACACTTATCACTAGACTCGAGCGGTTGGTTCATTGCAGAAATAGTGTTAATGGCCATTAATTGCGTCTAGTTTAGACAGCGGTGCATCCGAGGGAGATCAGTGAACTCCGGCTAGCGTAATTTTAATGAGGAAGTTTGACTTTCTTAATTCTTAATCGTCCTTTGTGCCCGGCGCGCCCACGGCACCGCGCACTTGTACCGCTGTAAGACGAGTACGCGGTGTTTCGGAATTAGTGCCACTCGAGAAGGGTGTAATTATACACCGATGAGGATGTTTAAACCGTCATTACAAACATCCTAGTTATCTACAAATACTGGTTTTATGCAGCCCCAAGTAAAGAGTTCCTCATTTTAACTCTTACCACTCCATTATTTTTTGATATTGTTTTTCAGCCAACTCTAATTTAAATAATGTCAAAATATTTTTAGTCATAGGTAGTTACAAAAAAAATCGTAAAAATTCATTTGTAAAGATTTATTCTTTAAATAAAAAACAATTTACAAAAAAAACATTATAGACTACTTATAGTTTTGCATAGTATGGTACTTTTTAAAACAATCTCCAGGATGATGACCACGTTTTCTGGAACAGGTCTCACAAAACCACACCGTTTCCCGTCTTCCCCCTGGAATCTTTCTGTTACTGCACACAGTACAGTCTTTAGAACCTTTGTCCAGTTTCGCAATGAAGTGGGGCTTGTTGAAGTGGGACTCTAATCGCTCCTCTGCATGACGTATCACGCGAAGTTCCTGACATTTTACGTTATGTGAATTTGCAAGGATTATTTTATAGTAAAATATAAACGGAAAAACCGCCAAAATCTTATTAAAACGTGAAATTTAAAGTATTTTTTAACGAATAATCACAAGAAAGTCAAGTTTTGCGCGCGAAAATACACCGCCCGCGCAAGTCTTATCTTGTCGGCCGCCAGCCGATAACTGAGTTGTAGCGTACATATAGCGATGTCGGCTGGCATTCGACAAAGGAGTGGTAAGGGTTAGTGAAGAATGTAGAAATATATATATTCCCTGCAAGTTCCTTGTGAGTCACTTTTTAAGTTAGAATTAAAACTCGTCAATTCAATTGTTTTAAAGTGTGATTTGACATCAATTAAATGCATTTTAAACTTTTCATATCTAAATATTATAAATGTACTACAAATACGAGTATATGATGAATTCTATGACTATACTGTTATCAGCTAACCACAAAAACAATATGTTATATTTACCGCAGAACGCAAAATGGTCTGATAGTTAATTTTTATCTTTTGTTATTTATTTTATCCAAAATAAGTCATTCTAATAACAATTGTACATACTTTTTATTTTTAAGATAAATTAATATATCATTGTACATTGAAAACATATCTTTTATTAGACCATATTTTCAAAAAAAAATTACGTTAATATTATATAATATATATATATATATATATATATATATATATATATATATATATATATATATATATATATATATATATATATATATATATATATATATATATATATATATCTCTCTTATATATATATATATACATATATATATATATATATATATATATATATATATAAATATATATATATATATATATATATATATATTTATATATATATATATATATATATATATATATATATATATATATATATATATATATATATATATATATATATATATATATATATATATATATATATATATATAGATAGCATATATATATATATATATATATATATATATATATATATATATATATATATATATATATATATATATATATATATATATATATATATAATCATAACCACCCTGAAGATGGAGACTGCAACGATCTCCGATACATCTAAAAAAACGGAAAAAATATCTATTATATTGATTATCATGTGATAGGTAGCTAATCTGTCGTCTTGTGAATTCTACACCAGATCAAGGAAAGTGTGAGAATCACACTGTTATCGCCGGGAATCGAACCCGAGACCTTCGATGTGGCCGTCATAGCTGTTGCAACTCTGTCACTAAGGTGGTCAATATATTTAGTTTCGTTTATTTATAATATATAAATGTCGCCACAAATTAAGTGCTTTACACGAAAACAGATGAGTAAATATGTACGAGTATATTTGCTTTAGAACATCTTCTTCTTCTCCTTCTTTTTCTTTTCATAGATATGACGATCTGTCACACATAAATCATGTATCCTTGGATGATGAGGACCAGCTGTCCCTCCATCTCTGCCGTGTCCGGAGGGAATTTCGTAAACGGTTGTATATGCGAGTCTGTCACTATCCATTCTGGCTACATGGTCCCTCCATTATCTTCTTCTGGATCTACTCCACCGAATGATATCCTCTATTTCGCTTTAGGACATAGTGATTATAAATAGACCCGATCAGATTAAAAAATATATATTCTTTGTCTCAGTGAACCCTTCTCTTCTCAGTTCAAGGGAATTCATACTCAAAAGAAGTGCCTTTGTAATGTGCCAAGGAAAAAGAGTATAAATGATTTACCAAAAAAATCAATTATACATTCCACAAGTTTACAATATTTAAGAACCTACCTATTTGCCGGTCTGTGACTTGTAAGATGAATTATACCGATTACATCAATTATTTGGTGAGATTACACTAATACTGACTTTAAAATCTCCCTGGAAGGTGCTTATAGACCGTGCCGCGCGCTGTGCATCCAGTCCGCCATCTCGCATCTTTCCACAACGATTGCCGGCGATTGGTCCCACTCTCGGAAGCTTTTCAATTATGGTTTTTATCTCGTTGACTACAGAGCATGAACGAGTTCATCGCTGTGGTCTCGCTTTGTGTGCACTTGCCATTGGTTGCAGTTTCTTCCAGGCTTGAAATTGAAAACTTTTCAATCGATTTATAAAATTACTCTCCTTCCGTTTCATCTTACAGAAGTTAATTCAATCATGTTTTGACTATTTATAAGAGTTCGATACAACGAGAAGAATGATATTAATATTATTATTATTTTGATGACTTATATTTTAAGTGTGCCGCTTTGTAAAATCAATTACTCTTTCTTAAATTTAACGTCACTATCCTCATACTTAATATTTACTAGCATGGAGGCTATTCCACGCCATTGGACCCGCAACGCTGAAAGCACGATCACAGAAACTTGCTTTATTGCTCTGACTGGAATTGTCATGTTATTTGCACTTGATCGGAGTGAACGTTGCCTTTCTGTTGGCATGGGCGTCACGCTGAGGTCCGAAATACTCGTATCTCTGGTGTCGAGCCTTAAACACTGTCAAACACAATTTGTGTTTTACACTCTCACGGATTTAAGCCATTGAAGTGCAATTATTTGGCAATCCAGCGTACATTCCATTACAATAATCTAAACGTGACACTACAAAAAAAAAATACGGGGTCCTAGATTCATCAATTGGTAAATATCTCCTTATATGTTTTAGCCCTCTCAGTTGGAAGAAACCAGACTTAACAATCCTTGATATGTGCGTATCGTAAGGCATATAATATATAGCATAACATGAAAAAATGGATTACTTTGAGACTTGGTTATAAATAAGTTTATTTAATTGATTACTGCTTGAAAATTTACAAAAAACTTCATATTAAGTAATTTGTTGTTTCTTGAACAACTATGTAAAACTCCATATGAAATAATACGAATGAAAACGTCTGTTTTATACAAGTTTCTATACAAGTATCGCCTACATTCTGAGTACATTCAGTGTCTTTTGAACGTACTTACACTAATATGAAAGTGCCAATCTCGGAGGTGATCATGTTTTAGCAGACTGATTGCTCTTCACACCGGCATCACCAAAGACAGGATAGTTCTGGTAACCGGAACAAGGATTGATTGTATCTCAATAGAGACGAAGATGTAAATTGTTTTTTTTTTTTGGAAACAGAATATGGTGGTCGAGGCGTTCACAGGACTTATGACCTGTCATTGGTTGGGTTAAGCGATCGCTTTATGTTAACAACATTCCCCATTCCGCCCTTCTTACGACCACCACGTCTGATTATTATTATTAGTAAACAAGATTATTTAACGATTTTTTTTGGATTTCATTTATATAATAAATTATATAAATAATAGTGACAAATTTGTTTCGCCTTGCGAGGGCACTCTCACTAAAGTAATTGGTTATGAGAAACCCATCTTTTCGAAGCTGTTGAGAGTTGGTTCCCAGTATTCCCAAAAAGAATGCCGTGGGGTTAAGCCAAGGATAGCTACCATACTCCCTCATTTAGGGATACCTTAGATTTTTTCTGAACCCTCTCCAGTCTAAGGGATTATCTCTTTGGTTCATAGTCCTTGATATTTTGTAAGATTCCCGTTTGAAATATATTAGTTCGTGACGCCCTTTGCATGTTTAGTTCTTGTTAATGCTGAATTATCATCCACGTTTACAGAAGACGAGAGATCATTAATATGATTGTGGAGCGTGAAGTGTGTAATTGCTGTTGTCTGATTATGCAATAAGTGCCTTTCTTCTCCCGGGGGCATTAATGGGTAATGTTGTAACAGTTTGTTACAATTTTTATTATTTTTTTCTCGTTACATTGTTCCCGTTAATTTGATCATTTGTTTCTTACGTTTCCTGCAGACCACGCGCATTGTTGAAACTATCATTCTACAGCAGTGTTTCTTAACCGTATTGAAAGAATCGCCCCCTTTACCACGGTAAAATTATCCATCCCCCCCCCCCCCCACATAAAATGCGAAATTCTAAATTTACACTTTTCTCCACGTATGTGTCATATTTTATGCAATCGATTTCCTACTATAAATAATAAAATAGGAGAAAAAAAAAATAAAACACGTGATTATTTTTATAAACAATATGTATTTATTGCCTTTTATGTCATATTAACATTACACAAAACATTATAATATTATTTCAATAAAAAAAAGTACATGATTCAATACGAAATATGAAATTTTTAATAAAAAATAAATTTAATGAGATCCTTGAGCCTCATGTGATTGCGCCAATTTCGTAATATTAGGTTCAAATTTACTTAAATACAATCTCAAATCGCCTCTTTGGCTTATTTGTAATCGATTTCGATTTTCGTAATCTTATTTTTGAATTTCGACATAACGCCCACTGGAACTCCTGCAGCGCCCCCTAAATTCTAAAAATCTATAAACGCCCCCCCAGACTTCTTAAACGCCCACAAGGGGGCGCTGGTTCCCCCGTTAAGAATCACTGTTCTACAGTGTTTCGGCAATCATTTCTTGTAGTTTTTTATTTTTTACGGCTTTTATCATCTCGCTTGTTATATACTCGTATTTCGACCGCAATCGTTGAATCGCTGGATACCGCACGTAATTTTTGGAATTAGCAATCGGGGTTTTCTGAAAATGAACGCTTTAAAACGTATATAGTTACAAAAGGGTTATAGCAATTTTCATTGTCTCGTTCCCGATGTCACGGTCCGGTGCGCTTCCATTGGCTGATTTAAGAAATTTAACCCGTTAATGTGGACCTTAATTTTTCTTCGCTTAAATTTGCACCCTTTTTAATTTATATTCCTATTCCGTTACCTTTTAGCATAGGCGATTCACCTTATTGGTTACACAATTTTATTCAAGCAGTGATTTGTTCAAAATCCTTCTTCATCAAAGTAAAATATATTGATCTATTGAACGGATATACGGAAAATCTTTGTATGAGTGTCGAATGAAAGGATTATCAAGATGCTTTAATGAAGAAAGAATGGTAAAATAAGTATATGTTAACAATGTAAATGGCACTAGAAATAGAGGAAGAAAGAGGAATTATGGCACTATTAAATTAATCAAATTTTGAATATCGGCAACGTGAGCAATCGGCAAAGTCGACGTGCGAGTTTGACACGATGTACGAATGTTGAGGAAACAAGAGTAATATGTCAGGAAAGAACAATGTGGCGGTCCATTATTTCTACCTACCCCTTCGGGGAGAGACGGTGTGATGGTTGGTTGGTTAGTTAGTTATATTTAGTATTAATCAAACTTTTCACCGCGTTCTTGCTGGTATCCTAAGGTGTTTTATTGTATTAAAAGGATAAGCAAATCTAATATCTCGTATATCTTTTCGTGACTTTTTTTGGAGCTGCAGATTTTTAAAAATATTATTTCATTTTTATGTTAAGGAGATTTCGATCTGCACAATTTTTTATTGCCAAGCAAATTTCGGTTCAATTCTGATAAGTAATTTTGATGCTGTCGATGAATAAAATATATATTTTTTAAATTCTATTAAAATCTTCTTCTTCGTATCAATGGAAAGAGCTTTATATAGCGCCGAGGTGGTGCTTAAAAGTGCTCACATTTGTTCTCGTTCTCTTGCCGACCTTTTGTTTGCAAGGGCACCGGGTGTTATAGAAATACTACACGTAAAGACACCTTCTTTACGTTTATGGAAATGTTTAGTTATTTGTGGGTTAAGAATGTTTTCCAAGTTTTTGTCCGACTATTTCACGCTCTACCTGTCGTATTGCAGCCACTGTACAGCAGCATACAATTTATTTAGTGTGGAATGCAGTTTCTGGTAAAACCGGACCATCGCATCGTATCAAAAACCATCGCAAATTGAACACAATCCTCTTACGTGCAAACAATCGATTTACTCGTGTTTCTCTCGTTTCTGTTCCAATCGATTTGCAGTTGTTCACTCCTGAAATTTTCATCTTACCACAAGCTTTAGCTGCAGTCGCTTTGTTAAAACAAATTGAAAAAAAATATTTCTTTAATTATATTTTTCAGTTGATTGCGTATGTAAAACTATAACTTAAACCTTATTATTTAGGATGATACGATAAAAAAAATTATACGCAATACTACATACTCTGTTTTAAATTTGATTTTTTCTCCCGATGATGAAGCTGTAAAATCTTCCAAATGTTTGGACATGTATCGAGAAAAAATAACTTAATAGTGGAAAATTTTATTTATATGTATTTTTTTGACTGATTTTTATATATAAATAATTTAAGTAATGCAGATCAGACCATCTTAAAAATAATACTTATGAAACACTTTTTTTTTTTACAATATATATTTATGCTACATTTGATATTTTTCTTAGTAAATATCCTTTTGTAAGTGAAGTGTTCGTATTTATAAGTGTAATATTAATGAAAATATCTGTTTTCTAGAAGTTTTATTATATTTTATGTTAAAATCACATTTCGCCTTGCTAAATAGGCGTTATCAAATGTATCAAAGTAATCATGCGACAAATGATAAGCTTAATTATTAAATAAGGAGTTTTACATCTAACTATAATACAATTGGAAATATTTTCCAATTTAATCATATATTCATTTAATCTTTTTCATATATCATACAAAATTTAAAACTTGTATATTTTGTTCTATTATACTTTCTAATCGATCGCCAATATCAGATTCAGCGTTCATATTTAGATAGATTTAAAACACTTTTTAATGCGCCTTTGAGGTGATTACATCCCAAAAACGGCACAGTTAGCGTATTATTATTATTATTACATTAGTTACCAATAAAAAACTATATATTATTGCATAGATTTCCCGTTGAATCTTGTAAAAAAAAACAGTTTGCAATTTGAGCTTCTAATTGAACCGAGCATTATTCCTCCGTTACGTCTGATGCTGCATTTAAGAAGATAATGATGCATTTCATGAATGAATCATCTCGCCCGCCTTCAACCTCCGCTGCACTCGGAGAGCGTTGGCGTGTCTCCCGTCCCGTATCTTCTCTTTGTTTGCTTTTTTCATTTATCTCCCTCCGCCCAGGACGCCGGCTGCGGCTCCGGTGCTCATCATCCGAGATGGATGTTATCTCAAATCCACGTACCGATTTGCATTACGCCTGAAATGTATGTTTCGTGCCTTACAGTACTATGCCCACCCATTCCGCATTTGTCTTCTCTGTTCATCCTTTAATTTCCCGATGTCATGTGTCCAAGAGCCCGCTTCCCATATAATCCCATGTCCCTTTTGTTAAGTGTATTTTAAATATAATTTTGAAATTGCATATACGGCGGGACATAGAGTAAAACATCATCGTCATCATCAGCCGTCTGTCATCCACTGCTGAATGTAGGCCTCTCCCAAAGCACGCCACCGCCCATATCCATTGCCGCTCCCGTCCATCCATGTCCCGCAATCCTCTTCAGATCGTCGGTCCAGTGGGCAGGGGGACGTCCAACTCTACGGAATCCTGTACGCGGTCTCCACTCCAGAACCCGTCTTCCCCATCGGTTGTCGGTTCTCCGACAGATATGGCCAGCCCACTGCCACTTTCTTCCGCCTATCCGTAGAGCCACCTCAGTCACCTTGGTTTGTTGTCGAATAAATTCGTTTCTAAATCTGTCCCTCAAGGTTATTCCAAGCATGGCTCTTTCCATGTCGCGCTGGGCGTAAATCAGGAGTATATTTAATGTGACCTGGGTCCCTCTTGACTTCTTATATATAATTTTTCAAAGTAGTGTCCCGCATGGTCGAGGGACGGGCCTAGAGATTGAATGAGTGAAGCTGACGAAAGGCGCCGTTCGCCCATAACAGCTTCGGATAAGCGGTGGGAATCCTCTACGCCAGAGGTTCCCAAACATTTTTGTCCCGTAGACCCCCTGTCTATTTTTTCTATCTCGTGTAGACCCCCTGCTTTTTTTAAATTGATTTTTCGAATCGATTGCTAATTTTTTTGTTTAACTAAATAGATTATTACTATAAATACTGCGGATCGTTTTGGTATTAGACGAATTTCGCTTTCTCCGATCGATGGATTAGAATGACTTGTTTCACAATTAAAAAAAAATATTTGTTCTTAAAGCAATTAGTCCAGATAATTTTTTTTTAAATTTAAATGTTTTGTTCCTTTGTATTGTATCGATTTTTAAATGCGTTTTTATAAGTCTTTCCTTATTATTTACGTATTTGCTGAGATATTTGGACACACAATAACACATATTGCTTTTTATTTACACAGAATAAGGGTATAATACAGCGATATCAATAACATATGTTAGAAAAAATAAAGTAAGGCCAATTACATGCTACCACAAATATAAATTAATACAATAGTTAACTTTTTGAACGCGATCAGGTTCCATTTTGTTTAAAAAGAAAAATGTTCGATGCATGCTAATTGCCTTTTTTAACATATAGTCCAGAGACAACCACACTCACTTTCCTTGTTTATTTTTTTGTTATACATTTACACCTGAAGATGGAGGTCTCCACCGAAACGTGTCGTGATGTTAAATAGTAGAAAATAAACAGCGTTATTTTTCATTCCCGAAGTGTATTACAATTGAATGCCTTAACTTTTAATAAATTGTTTAACATGTATTATGCTATCGTATTATAATTAAATACGATCTACGCCTTGTTATTTTTATCTGGTATTTTTTTATATATGGTTTCTTTTCTTGCCTATTATCTCAATTTATTTTACGGCAGCTGGCGAAATGGGTATACCATAATGATTTTTGGACAGATAAAAAAAATACGTAAAACATCACCTGAAATTATTAGTTACCACGGAAATGTGTAATGAACGCTGTTACGGTATATTATCTTTTTTACGTGTTTCTATATCAATTATTTTTGCTCTTGGCTTTTCATTATCATTCTCATTTGCATTGCGGAACGAGTCGCAACCATCCAAGTGTTCACGGCATCCTATTTCAACGGACTGATATTGTGTTACAGTCCTGCGAATGGGTCTTGACTGCAAAGTATCAATTATTCTATTCTGAAACCATAGATTCAACGTATGTAACCTGATTCAGATAACTAACACCACAATTAAGATATATAAAAATTTGCGAACGCGAATATTTTTTATTCATAAGAATATTTCCGTTTTTCAATAAATAAATAAAATAACTTTTTAACACATGGCGTGCGGGAAACGTAAACACGTTATAAATAATAATAAAATAAAATATTTAACGCCCCTTTATTAATAATATAGTGATGTAAAAAGTGTTTTCAAATACGAAAAGTGCTTCATACAGAAATATATAAGATTGCTTATTTATAAAATGATGATTGAAAAAAAAATTGCATTGATTTTATTACAAAATATGATGATCTGATGATTTTACTGATATCTCTTGATGGATGTTCATTTTAAATAATAATCAGTTTGTCGATGCCAGTCAGCCTGGCGAAACCGGTCTCTGTCGAAATAAAGACAAAAGTGGAAGTAGTTTATACAGTAATTTTACAATATCGTTTTATGTAATTATTTTAAATATGATTTTATAGTAGAAGTTCTAGATAAATCTATATAGAATTCATACTAACAATCAAAGTTAAATGAAAACTAACGATTTTAAAAATTATAATAATTATGGCTCTACCTACGATAAGTCAACATATTATCTTCTTCTTCCTCCTAGTTGAAGTCGTATGACCTGTTTATGTCGGTGAGCTGTCCTGGGATGATGATGTCCAGCTATATCTCCATCTTTTTGGTGGCCTTCCTAGTAATTTCTTGCTGCTTGGGTTTTCATTTTCAACAATTTTTGCAATTCTTGTATTCTCCATGCGATCCACGTGACCTCTCCAAAAGCGCCTTCTGCTTCTTCCTCATCTTACTATGTCCTCAATACCATAGACAGACCTTATCGTTTCATTTTCGATCCGATCTCTGGGGGGTTTACCTGCGATGGAGCGTAGGGTTCGCATTTCTGTTACTCTATGATGGTTCTTAGTTCTATTGGTATCGTCTCTGACTTCTATTCCATACGTCATGATGGGGGATCAATCTTATCGTTTCTGATTATCCTAAAGAGATGTTTTATTGTAACAGTGTCCGCTCTTGCTTCAATTCCGTAAGTTTGTTTGAAATACAATAGTAAAAAAGTATGTACATAATATATATGACAATTTTTAATGATTTTTTACGATATGTAATATTGCTTGATTACTGCTTATCAGATATCTCTTTCAATTTAGGGGGCTTTGCTGTATGTATCGTACACATTTTAATTTCGTTAATGTCCTCCGTAGGATCAAGTCTCCCTATTTTAATTAAAACGAGTGAAGTCATATATGGAAACGTTCCCTTTTAAGCCATTATTTCCCCTCCGGTCATTGGTTACGTCTAGAGTTGCATCGGTTGCGTCATGCCGCGGCCAGTTATTTGATAGTTTGCGGGATGGGGAAGGAAACGATATCGGAAGTGTACCTACTCTGTTTCCTCGTAGACTCGAGCGTGTTGTCACCCGATACGTGACACAAAAAATAACTTGTCTGCGACAAAGGCATTTTGTAGTAATTGAAAATAAAAGCGAATCGTCAATGTCTTCTAACTAACTAACTAACTAACCATCACGCCGTCTCTCCGAAGGGGTAGGCAGAAATAATAGACTGCCGCACTTTTCTTTCCTGACATATTTCTTTCGATTCTTCAACATTCATACATCGTGTCATGCACGGCGTCGATTTCTCTAACTCCTCACATGGCCGACATTCAATATTTGATTTATTTGATCGTGCCACGTTTGCCTCGGTCTTCCTCTATTTCTGGTTCCATTTACATCGTTAACATATAATTTTTTTACCATTCTTTCCATATGTCCAAACCATCTTAATGATCCTTTCATTATTTTTTTCATAACCATGATGAGGAACATTTCACATATTTTAGTTCAATCTACACTAGCGCCATCTATTAACATCATATGTAAGCATTTAGCAGAAATCTTTATTAATGCAATGTGAAAGGCTTTGGCAATAATCCAGTATTTGTCTACAAATATATGTATACATTAAAAAAAAACAAAATATAATATTTTTGTTTATTATTCATATAGCGTTCATTTTTATATAAATCATTTTCAATTGCGCTCTTAAGCTGGGTTTCAAAAATTAGCATATTATTGTTATGGTATATCTTAACTAACTAACTAACTAACCATCACGCCGTCTCCCCGAAAGGGTAGGCAGAAAGAATGGACTGACACACTTTTACTGATGCGGCACTCCATCCTTCTCTTTTCGCCCCGCGGGAGACGCGGTGTGATGGGTTGCGAACCTCATCGCCACCAATAGGCATCTCCCGCGCACACTTCGATCGTCCAACACCCACAAAATAAATCTAAAACAAATAATATAATGTACAATGATATAAAATAAAATAACAAAATAAAAATAATTTAACACAAAATGTTCTTTTTAGATGGTGCACATATTGACTATTTCCACGAATCCATCGGTTTTTTAATTTAGCACATAATGTAATAACACATAATGGTTTTTTTCGATGTTGCACATGTTGAAATGGACGATCCGGACTTTTGTGTTTATTTAATTTATGTTACACGTATCCTCCGTTATATTTCACATCTTAACTCGTGATATAATTGGTTATTTAATGTGATGGCTTACATCGAAGCTCAAATGACAAACGCACCTAGGAATTTGGATTTTCTTGCATTATTCAAAATAATACTGTAAGCCATTTATCAAGATGGGCCTAGTGCACGTGTTCAAATCTTGTTTATATGCCCTTTGCAATACTTATTAGAAAAGAGAAATCTCATGTCACATTCGATAAGTATTCCGTTATTTGTGTTCTATCCCAATATTGATTATTTGTATTCATCATATTATAAATAGATATTTGTCTTTCGATAATTATTATTCTTTTTCTTTCAATAAAGCAAGTTGTTTTAATTTTAGTAAAAAAATAGTTTTACCGAGGGTTTTGTTCGCTAGTACTAGACAGGTTTTGTTTTACTATAGTTAAACTTTGATTTATGTTCTAATACGAAAAACAAAATAAAATAATCACATTGTATTTTATTTTTTTATTTTTTTAATGTATACAAAAACTTGTAGACAAATACTGGATTTTACCCATTGCGGGTTAATCATTTTTAATGATTAATTGTATCTCAATAGAGACGAAGATGTAAATTGTTTTTTGGAAACAGAATATGGTATACCTAAAAAATGTGAAGTGTTTTTAACATAGTAGCATATCTTTCAAAAATTTGTCAGACGTGGTGGTCGTAATAAGGGCGGAATGGGGAATATTGTTTACATAAAGTGATCGCTTGACCCAACCAATGTCAGGTCATAAGTCTTGTAAACGCCTCGACTACCTTATTCTGTTTCCAAAAAAACAATTTACATCTTCGTCTCTATTGAGATACAATTAATCCTTAAAAACATTGTATTTTAACCACGGAATGGTTATTATTCAATAATTGCAGCCAACTAGTTAAGAAAGTAATTTTGTTTCTTGAATAATGATGTAAAATTCCATATTAAATAATTAACATGAATGAAAACGTCTGTTTTATACAAGTTTTATTATGTTTATGTATTTATGTTTCGCTTATTATCATTTTTTTATGCCTTACACAAGCGAAACATGTCATTCACATAAAATATAAAACTTTTAGAAAACAAGGGTTTTCATTCGTATTCATTAGTTTCGTTAGCTTCATCGGGGCAATATTTATTGGTCGACGTTCGTGGCAGAGTGGTAAGAGTGGTAAAAGCTCTGACTTCCATACCGAAGGTCCCGGGTTCGATTCCCGGCGATGGCAGTGTGATTGTCACACTGTCTTTGGTCTGGTGTATAATTCTCGTGACAATAAAATGGCGATAGATTGGCTACCTATCACATGTCATAACAATCAATATAATAGCTTAAATAAATTGTATTCAGTAATTGGGTTCAAACGACCTGTTGTAGGTATACAAGGAAAAAAATAATAATAAATAAATAAAAATATGAAAACAAAGAAGTAGAACTGTTAGTTTTTGTATTCGTCTGATTTATTTTATTAATTTATTTATTTTTATGTTGGTTGGATACAAGAGAACTTAGTTGTTTTAAATTATAATTATGATTCCATCGTTAAAATATAGAGCGTTTCTTTTATTTATTTTTTATATTTATTAACGAATTCAAAATGTATTACCACAAAGTGAAGGCTTCATATGAAAAGAAAATATTTTGTTTTTCTTTTCTTGCGCCTTATAAATTTGGTAACACTACGCATATTATGTTTTCTGGAATCTTGGGTATTTCCATGCCTCATATATCATATCATATTTGATTCGGAGATGGTTACTGACTTCATCTTTAGTGCTTTCACCATTCTGAAGCTGGAGTCGAAATTTTTAGGGCGACATTATTGTCTAGGACAGTGGTCCCCAACCCCCGGTCCGCGGATCGATACCGGTCTGTGGCTCAAATGGTACCGGGCCGCCCAAGGAATATTAAATTATTTCCATTTAATTAACTGTGATGTATTAAAATATATCACCTTATTTCTGTTAAAATTTAAAACACTGCTATAATATCACAATTTCTTTTTATTTACTGAGTGTCGCGACAGCTGTTTCGCCAACCGATGTTGGCATCATCAGGTGTTACAATAAACTAACGAGTTTATTTTAACACCTGATGATGCCAACATCGGTTGGCGAAACAGCTGTCGCGACACTCAGTAAATAAAAAGAAATTGTGATATTATAACAGTGCTTTAAATTTTCACAGTAATAATGTTGAAAAGTATCCTAGTGTTTCAGCCAAAACAATGGACTATTTAAATCACTTTATGTACATTTTTGGGTGTAACTGTATTTTATTTTGAAGACATTTTTAAATATTATACAATAAAATGAACATTATTAAATCAAAATGTAAAATATGAACAATTAACGCGTCTTCCCTCCCCCCCCACCCCTCTTCCCCTTTTAGCGGGCCGCGGTAAAACTATCAAACGTTGACCGGTCCGCGGCGATAAAAAGGTTGGGGACCACTGGTCTAGGAGACTCCATGCAGCTTACTATGTGCGCCACTTGAAGTGTATTTATATATACTACAGACATCATTATACACGTCTCTACCCCTCTCGACCGAGCTCGGGGTGGCGCCGTTCTCGGTCTATTTTTACTTCCACGGGGGCAGGGGTCGCTCTTCTAACATTCATACTACAATCAACGCGTACCATTTTATTGAATGAGTGACATTTTCTAATTCTGGTGTATTATTTCGTCTAGTTTATATTCTGCTGAGTAATTCGAGATCAAAGCAGAGGTACGATTGTCCTGAGAATACCAAAAATCAATAATTTAATAGTATTGTTTGTAAAAGCGTTACTGTAGTGATTCGGCAGCTGATACTGAACACGTTTTAATTATAACATCTGTAAATGTAAATATTTTGATTGTTGCCTAGAATGGATAAGCAAGTCTTATCTTCTTCTTCCGGTGCCGTGTCAGGTCCCCCCCCAACGTTGGTGATCACTGCAGCAAAGGCATCTCTATCCTGCGCCACTTGGAACAGGTTCTGAATTCTTGTTATACCTGTCCACTCTTTGATGTTCCGCAGCCAGGACAGCTGCCTTCTACCAACTCCCCGACGTCCCTCCACTAAACCCATTAATATCAGTCAGGTCAGGTGGTATTTTCCCCCCTTAGCACATGACCCAAATAAACGCCCAGTTGCATTCCACCGGCAACACTACTGACTAGTCCAACTCGTTAGCGTCCCTGTCGCGAACCCCGGGCAGTGGGATCACACTCATAACCGTGTGATCATAGCAGATAACGAGGGGGTGAAAGGCGAGTTTCTGGCGCCTCCAAACCAGATCCAACCAGCTAAGGGAAGGTAACCCCGACCGAACAATCCACCAGAGAAGGCAACGGGAAACCACTCTGGTCACCTTTTCCCAGGAATCACTATGGCGAAGTCTATCTTAATTTTTTTTTAATTTATTCATATCAGATTTGAATGGCGTAAATTCTACAACAGACTTTATACTGCGCATATATGTAGATAAACGTCAAAAAAATAATTTTAATAAATTTATAAGAATAAAAATATCGGAAATTTCGCGATATTATAAGGGAGTTTCGCCATGTCACTGTCTTATAATATTATGTAATTTCTGGGAAACCAAGGTTTTATTTAATATTTAATACGAGTATTTAACATAATTTAACTAGCAAAATATGACAAGATTTAAAATTTAAAATGAATGTCTAGTTAAGAAATTTTTGCTTCGTAGATGAACATGGTTAGGAGATTTTTTCTCTCTGAGATTTTTATTTTTCGCGACATCTATTTTATCAACCTATGTTGACATCATCAGGAGTTACAATCATATATCAATTGTTCAATTTTTGTGATTTTTTTAACCTCTATGTATATTTGTTCTTTTATCAATTTGAATAATTTCTTTCCACTCCAAAATTATATCAAAGAAATCATTTAAATTGACATAATAAAGAATATACATAAAGTTCCGAAAAATCACAAAAATTTAAGAATTTTTTTATATAATTTTTTATAAATTTAAAATACGGTTTTTTCCATTTTGAGTTTTTTTTTAAGGAACATAGAAGTTCCTGCCACATACCCGAGGCTGTTATAGGGCGTAGCGGCGCCCTTTTGTCAGCCTCACTCGTACACTCCCTGGGCTTGTCCCCGGTCCATCCGGGACTTACATTTAAAGACGGCAACAACAAGGGGGTGCCAGACCACATTTAATCTACCCCATCTTACTTCTATGCTCCGCTGTACTTTATTGAATAAATAAGCATAATATATAACACATTAACATTTTAGAAACATTATATAAAATATAAAAAGAATGATACACCACAGGAATATACAACGGGAAGAACAGGAGAGGCAGAGGAGACAAATGCGGGATGGGAAAAATGTGAAGTACAGTTTTTGGCATATAGGACAAGGGACGAGGTTAAGGAAGCATTTCATAATATTAAATAAATAAATAAAACCACTGCACAAATTATTATAATGGCCGAGAGGGAGAGGAACGAGGTCCGCCTTTATTGTCCGTTGAGTTTATTTTTCTCGGCGAATTTCTCAGTGTTAACGCCTCAAGTTTTTCTAAAACATGTTTTTTTATCAGTTTAACAACATTGCTCTAGCAGCAGCGAATAACGCGATCGTTTCTATTGTGTTGCCAGCCGATTATATTTATATTTGGCTCCGGTTTCTATTTAGGGCACATCCACGCGCGACATCTTGTGGGGTCCCCCAACCACGTGTCCGAGTCTCCTGATTCATTAATGATACTTTCCCCCGTTTAGTGGCGGTAATGGGCTCGCCTCGCGTTATTGTACTGTACCACTATCGCTGCTTAATCTACGTCACCCATAATGCTAACGAACTACTGAAAATGCAAAAAAAATAATCAATTCAGTCAGGGTTGATCTAAGAGTTGCTTCCTTATGTATGGAAGTGAATCTCGGAGTAAGCAGAATGAAGTTGAATAAATGCCGTAGAAATGAGATCGCTAAAAAATCAATGTACAATAGAGTACCGAACAAAGACATAAGAACGGAATGACAAATGGAATTTATTTATTGTTTCTTGAAAAATTATGATAAATAATTAATACGAATAAAAACGTCTGTTTTCTGGAAGTTCATAGTGATGACCTGGGGAGAAATATCCAGGGTGGTATCCCCTTGCCTTCTCTGGAGGATTTTCTGTCGAGGTTACCTTCCCTTAGCTGGGTGTATCCAGTTTTATGGCGCTGGAAGCTCGCCATTTGTCCTCTCTCTATCTGCTATGGCACTAAGTAATATGTGCCACATTGTCGTTCGGGGTTCGCGGGGTTTTTAAAAAGACCTCTCGTGGACGCTAGAGAGTTGGACTTGATAGTAGTGTTGCTGTTGTAAATGCAACATGGCGCCTTACGACATTTTGTAGAGGCATACTTTCCAGCAAAACATACCCCATTGTAGCCCTACTACCCTTTTCAACCCCAGGTATAAGGTAATATGTATAATGTATAAGGTTTACAAATGAAAATTCGGTCACTAGAGGGTTGGTGTATGAATATCGCATCTTAATTACGGCGCAACGCACGCTCCCTGCTATTATCCGACTCACATTACCGATTGCGTTTTCCGGACCACATTTCGATACGGTTTTGTGCGATCTAATCGTTCGATAGAATTTTTTCCCGTGATTATTTTTTCCTGTGGAACCAAATGTCACTGCCCTTTCATTTCCGGATATTTTCTATTAAGGTGGTTCAGTGTATTGAAAATATTATCCGTTGTATTTTGTTTTGTCTCGTTTAACATGGATTTTTATTGTTATATCTTAATATAAATACAATTTTTGAATTATTTAAAATATTAGGTCCTTACATATGAAATTGGCGTTTTGCCGTACTGGCAACTTTGATCTCAAATATCTTCTCTTTGGTTAGGAATTCCAAATTCAAATTTATACAGCTATTTACTCAAGTATTTGTGTTTCGAAAATTATAATTCATTTGTTTTTTCCTCAATTGTTTTTTTTCTTTGCGTCACTCAGTTTACAAAATGGAAAACTTGAAATATCGCGTTATTTACGAGTACGAGTTCCACCGTGGCACCAGTGCTGCAGAAACGGCTCGAAGGAATAATGATGTGTATGGCGACGGTGCCGCAAAAGAAAACACAGTGCGTTTTTGGTTCCAACGTTTTCGTTCTGGAAATTTCGACCTGCAGAACAAGCCCCGTGGACGGCCGGAGACCAAAGTTGATAATGAAGAATTGAAGACTATTGTTGAAGCGGATTCATCGCAAACCACGTCCGAGTTAGCTGCAGGCTGCGGTGTTAGTGATAAAACTGTTTTAATCCACTTGAAGCAAATTGGGAAGGTGAAAAAGCTTGAAAGGTGGGTACCTCACGAATTGAGTGAAGCAAATCAACAAACGCGCGTTGACTGCTGCGTTGCATTACTCAACCGGCACAATAATGAAGGGATTTTGAATCGAATCATTACCTGTGATGAAAAGTGGATCCTGTATGATAATCGGAAGCGCTCATCGCAATGGTTGAACCCTGCCGAACCAGCCAAACCATGCCCCAAGCGAAAATTGACTCCAAAAAAGTTACTTGTGAGGGTTTGTGGACTAGTGCTGGTGTCGTTCACTACAGCTTTCTTAAATCTGGCCAGACGATTACGGCAGATGTCTATTGTCAGCAACTGCAAACCATGATAGAAAAGCTAGCTACTAAACAACCGAGGCTGGTTAATCGCTCTAGGCCACTGCTGCTTCATGATAACGCTAGACCACACACTGCACAATAGACGGCTACCAAATTAGAAGAGCTTCAATTGGAATGTCTAAGACATCCACCGTACTCTCCGGACCTTGCCCCAACAGATTACTATTTTTTTCGAAATTTGGATAACTTCTTGCAAGGGAAAAAATTCAACTCCGATGGGGCAGTGCAAACCGACTGCAAAGATTTTATTGATTCCCGTCCGAATGTTTTTTTTAGTAAAGGGATCGATGAACTACCTATGAGATGGCAAAAGTGCATAGATAGCAATGGTACATACTTTGATTAAATCAATATATTATATTTAAAAAAAAATCAGCTTTATGTTCCTCCCATACAAAACGCCAATTTCATATGTAAGGACCTAATATATAATATAAATTGTAGAAATGACAATCAGTATCAAAATTTTCAAAGATGAGTTTTTGATCCCAATTGGTGTTAAACACAAAGGCCAATTACTTGTACTTATTTGGCAAAAGGTCCCAGATGCGTTTTTTGTGAAATTGAGTTAAATATACCATCAGTAATATTTTTGCACGCTTTATGTTTTGACAAAACGTTAGAGCTGTACTTTTTTTATAATTTTTTTTTTATGTACAATTCCATTCAACCCTATTTTTATTTAATATATATATATATATATATATATATATATATTTTTTTTTTTTGAATTTAGGTACTGATATAACTTGTAGATAACGTTATGCTGCGTAAATTGACATTTGAAATAAACAATTTGGAACAAAAATATTTTTTTTATAAATAATTAAAATAATGCTCAAATCTTATTTTTGATCTCCTGTAAAATTCATAAAAAAGCTGTTGTGACCTTTTGCCAAATAGGTACCGAACTGTGCAAAGGTGCAAAGTATATAAAAAATAATATAGTGTAGTTCAAATGTTACCCTAACGATGCCACCCGTGGTACATGTGAACATATGAAACAAACAAAAAAACAGTTTTTGCTTTTTTTCTCTGCTTTATGTTTAAATCACTTGGCACCTTTGTATAATAATAACCAGCCTTCTTCATGTCGTTTGTGTCATAAATATCTATTGATACAACAAGATCGATACCGGAGAATAATGACACCGGTGGATAATGAAACGGAGAAGAAAAAATCTTGATTATTGTATTGATAAATTTTATACGGCGTTCTATTATATGCTGTTTATGCAAATGTTCAATTATTTGTTATCAATGATTAGGGAATCTTTCGAAGGTATACTTACTTTTTTTAATATACTATTGATTATCGCGAATTTTCGCACTAAGCACATAAGTTTATTAGTGAATCAAAAGTGAAAATTGTATAGAGATTCGAAGTGAGTGTGAAAGCATGTGAAACTGGCACTTATCTTAATTTGTCTTGTGGTGAGATATCGCGATGATGAGGGCAGCCTTTCGCCGTATCGTCGTTCACTATTTTGCATATCTCGAGTTCTTTGAAATTTATATTTGCGGCTGCGAAGTTGAAATAAATGGCCATATATGCAATTTCAAGATTGAAGATTTGTTAGGACCGTACCGTGTACAGATCCATCAAGATATGTCTTGTTGGAGCTGTAGTATTGCTGTGGAAACATGTATTGTTAGGAAAAAAACTTGACGCTTTTGAAACACGGTTGTGTATACAAATATTGTGTATTTCGTGGACAAAGTTATAATACGTATCATTCTGCAAATTCCTATTGTCCAATTTAAACCGTAGAAACCAAAATTAACGTTGTATTTTAGCTGACTCAGTTTATTTCTATGGTCCATGGGATATCTATATATGTTCTTCCGACATTCGCCTTCTTCTTCTTCCTCAGCCTATTCCTGTCCACTTGATGACCAGAAGAACACCATGAGAAGAACCCTACCGCAAGGTTGGTGGCGCTTCAAACCGATCTTAACGAAAGATTTTGTTGGGGCGTCCACCGCTGGAGCCCTGCCTTGTAATTCAATAGCCCACGTGTATCGTGTACATATCAATTTACTATTTCCTTCCAGCGTATGGTAATGCATCCATCTCTATTATTATGTCTGTTCTTTTATCATTGAAGGCTTTTACTTCCGATCAACTGGGTTAGTGTGTCGGATATTCTGTGTTTTCTCACTTATTGTTTCAATTCGATAGTTTAATGAATCGTTTGCATTTGATTTACATCGCTTATGATCAGTAATAACCCTAATTTTAAATTGTCTTCTTCGATTCTTCTTCGTAGCGGCCTTTCTCCAGTTCACAGCATGCCAGCATATAGAGAGAATTCTGTTTTCTTAGCGTCGAACTTCTTTTTTCCTGGTTTGATGTACCGTTCTTTGACGCTTAAAAACGTGTAAAAATATTTGTGAAATCTGTTTGGGAAACAATATCATATAAAATAATTAATATTTTATTATATGGGATTGACATGTTCGCCTTGTTAAAGTATTATCGAATGCATTCAAAGTGAAACATCTAGAAAACTGAATTTTTCATTCGTATTAGTTTAAAAATATATATAACCCTAGTTTTTTTAATGGCCTGTAGTATCTCTTCTATATTCGCCATAACTTTGTATTGTAGATGTTTAATGTTTCTTTTCTTATATACTAAGTATACAACACTCACTTTATCAAAAATAGAATAATTAAATACCGAACATGTTTCGGACACACAAGTCCTTCATCATTTAAAATATTATAATTTTTTTTTCACAAATGTGGTCAGTTTTGACAGATATTATTTTTAATGCTAAAAACTAAATAACTAACTAACCATCAAGCCGTCTCCCATAAGGGGTAGGCAGAAAGAATGGACTGCCACACTTTTCTTTCCTGACATATTTCTCTCGCTTCCTCAACATTCATACATCTTGTCATGCACGCGCGTCTATTTCTCTGACTCCTCACATGGCCGACATTCAATATTCTATTTATTTGATCGTGCCACGTTTCCTCTATTTCTGGTTCCATTTACATCGTTAACATATTTTTTTTAAACATTCTTTCTTCATTCATTCTTACCATATGTCCAAACCATCTTAATGATCCTTTCATTATTTTGTTCATAACACCATCATTCGCACCGCATTCACTTCTTATATTTTCATTCGACACTATCATATACAGATACTTTTTAATACTAAGTATATAAAAAAGACCTCTTGACCCAGATGTAGAGATAAAATGCAGAATTGAGGCAGCAAGAGCTACGTTTAATAAAATGAAATCACTCTTCTGCAATGATAGCGTAAACTTAAAACTCCGCCAGAGAATGATCAAACGCTATGTGTGGTCTGTTTTATTGTACGGGTGTGAAACTTGGACCTTGAAAGTTAACTCAATGAACAGACTGAAAGTATTTGAAATTTGGCTCCATCGCAGAATGCTCAGAGTTCCCTGGACAGACATGGTTACCAATACCGAAGTCCTGAGGTGAGCTAGAGTTTACAGGGAATTGTTATCAACTATCAAGGATCTCACTAACTAACTAACTAACTCACCATCACGCCGTCTCCCCGGAGGGGTAGGCAGAAAGAATGGAACGCCACACTGTTCTGTCCTGACATACGTCTCTCGATTCCTCTACATTCATACATCTTGTCATGCACGCACGTCGATTTTTCCGACTCTTCACGTGACCGACATTCAATATTTGATTTATTTGATCGTGCCACGTTTTCCTCGGCCTTCCTCTATTTCTAGCTCCGTTCACGCCGTTTACATATACCTTCTTTACCATTCTGTCTTCACTCATTCTTTCCATGTGTCCAAACCATCTTAATGACCCTTTCCTTATTTTGTTCATAACACTTTCATTCTCTCACATCTGGGTCATATACTGCGTGGGGAAAAGTACCACCTTCTTCAACTGATATTGGAGGGGGAAATTGAGGGATGCCGAGGGCCCCGAAGGAGACAAATGTCCTGGCTGCGAAACGTGATGGGTTTAAGGAATCCATCTATCGTGTTATCGGTGGGTGTATTGTATATTTTGCCATTGCGTTTTTCTGTTTCGTGAATACTTCTTGAATATTGCGTTTTTCTTTTATTTGGTCATTCCGTGTCAAGTTTGTAAGTTGTAACCTTCCTCGGAGTCGTGTTACTATCGCCAAATAGTTATTTGTCGATGCTTCTGGCCTAGTTGTCGGTCGAGGAGTCGTCTTTTACTTTCGTTCCTCGCGGCACGGTGTTCGGGCACGCGATCTCGGCACGGGGCGGGCTGACAGCAGAGACGGCACCGTCACAGCGGCAGACCCGACGTCCTGGTTCGCGTGTCGGACATTTCCGTTCACGGTTCCGTTTTTGGCAATAGCTTTTCCTTATTGGGGAAATTCGTACTTGTGCCGGTTTCTTTGGTCGTATTACTTTTGGCGTGAGACCGTAAACGAATATTTTATTGTTTCGGATGACCCGCAAACTTGCTCGATTTAACTGTATTTTTCTTTTAATTCGAATAATAATTGTATCACTCACTTTATTACCCATTTCACACATTCGTTTTGTAAACTGATCGAGCGGAATTCAATACGTATGTATGAATGTTTCGTTTATTGACCTTTAGCGTGTTAGAAATTCATAGCCAATGACTAGCATTGTACACCACCTAGGGGAAGGCTAGAAGTGCACTGTTCTCTGATATCATCTCTTGATTATAACTAACTATATTTATATATCGTTACATGTACGCTCGTCGATTTTTCTGACTTCGAATGTGACCGCCTTTTAGTGTCTAATTAATTTGGTCATTCTCATGTCTTCCTCGACTTCTTTTTCTATTCACACTGTTTGTATATATTTTTTTAAACCATTTTTGTCTCTTCCATCCGTTTCATATGCCCGAACCATCTTAAGGGATATTTTTTTTAATTTTACGTATGATGCAATCATCTGCCTTACACGTCTTCCTTATTTCGTCGTCCAGTATTCTACGAGTATCATATATCGTTTTCCCGCACATTCTTCTCAGTTCTACGGCATTTATTCTACTTTCATCCTTCTTTTGTTAGCTCCAAGAATACCTTCCATAGATTTGGATTCCTTCTGATGTGTATGATTTTTTAGTCACATGTTGTTTTATCTTATCTTCGTAACACCGTTTTGTGTCCAAATGAGTCGCCTAAATGTTTTTCGTTTGTTTTGTCTCATTTGTGTATATGTATAAATAAATAAATAAAATAAGAGTTGGCGCTAGAACTCCATTATGTACTGCCATATTTGCTTCAGTGGATATACATTTAATATTTAATATTTGCAGCGATGACTTTGAGAGTGAATCAGAGAAATATGATCGAGTGTTGGAAAATATGAGGATATCGTTCGCGTCCCGGGTGCCGTCCTCCTGTCTTCAGGCACTCCTTACTATTCCGAGGCCATTCACTCGAATCATCGTGTCACGTTAATATGTTTGTTTCAACCACGTGCTCAGTACGGTTGTTTCATACATGCTTATTGTATCTTTTTCGCGTAATAGCCACCCGACATTGAGTATTCATTGCGCTAAGCCGCGGTCACGCCGTTAACTATTGCGCTATTCGTGTTCAATAAACGTATTTTTTATTCGTTATAATTTTACAGTTGCATTGTATCAGCTAAGCCAACTAACCATCCAAACGTTAAATCACAATATAATCAGAAAAGTTGGACCAATATACAATAACTCTTATTTTAACAAACTTTGCTATGGAACTTCGCGTGATACGTCATGCAGAGGAGCAATTAGAGTACAAGCCCCACTTCATTGCGAATCTGGACAAAGGTTCTAAAGACTGTACTGTGTGCAGTAACAGAAAGATTCCAGTGGGAAGACGGGAAACAGTATGGTTTTGTGAGACCTGTTCCTGAAAACCTGGTCTCCATCCTGGATATTGTTTTATAATGTACCATACTATGCAAAACTATAAGTAGTACATTTTTATTTGAAGAATAAATCATTACAAATGAATTTTTAACGATTTTTTTTTGTATAATAACTACCTATCAATAAACATATTTTGACATTATTTTAATTAGAGTTGGCTGACAAACAATTTCAAAATATAATGGAGTGGTAAGGACCGCTATTTATCATCGCTACGCGACACATTCTGCGCATACGTATTTTGAATTAAATGTCACTATTATGACGATATTTTCTTACAAATAAAATCATTCTATCAATAATTGATTATATCAGTATATTTCTAGAATATCAAAAAATCAATAAATACACTGGTTATGGTTCTGATTTTGAAAATTTGGTTTGGTTCATGTGGTTCTCCCGTAAATTTGGAGATATTTCGTGTAAAAGTGAATTGTTTTGGCCAATTTGATTGTTGCCGCACTTTATAATAGTTAATTGTGACATGTAATACGTTTTTGCGGTTTTTACGTTAAAATTATACGTAAGTTTTTTCGTTTATATAAATAATTTTGGCAGGTGTAAAAATAAAATTTTCGTTTGTTCCCAATGACGATTTGAATAATTTCTTCAATATTATTTTAAAGTTCTTGCTGGTGTTTGATTGCATTAAGTACCTAATTGCAGCTAATTTAAAAAAAACGGTGGATGCGAGTAACATAAATCTAATAATCACAAAAGTCCGGATCGTCCATGTCAACAAGTGCACCATCTAAAATGAACATTATGTGTTAAAATATTTTTATTTTGTTATTTTATTTTATTTAATATGATTTGTTTGAGATTTATTTTGTGGATGTTGGACGATCGAAGTGTGCGTGGGAGATGCCTATTGGTGGCGATGAGTTGCGCAACCTATCACACCGCGTCTCCCGCGGGGTGAAAAGAGAAGGATGGGATGCCGCATCGGTTAAAATGTGACAGTCCATTCTTTCTGCCTACCCTTTCGGGGAGACGGCGTGATGGTTAGTTAGTTAGTTAGTTCAAAAAACATACGCTCGAGATCATGATGTGCACGACTTATTTATCTGACTAAAGTCAGCAATAACGGACAAAGATTTAAGACGCGATGGTCGAGTCAGTAAGTGTGGCGATTCACCAGGCTTTCGCTTTGCACGAGGTAGGTCCTACGATAACAAGCCTGAATTACATGTTTACCAAACATAGATTTGTTTTAAAACAGTCATTTCATAATGCATATTGTTTAAGAGAACATTTCTTTTGTGGACGGTAAGCTGTTTGCGTTATCGTGAAAGCGACAATCTTCCCGTTGGACAATGGTCAGTGTGGCGTTTTCTCCGGTATTATTGTTTATTCGAGTAATTACCGCAATTACAATACTCACTCGTACATTACGTTTTTTCGCTCGCAGCTTGCGGGAGTAATGTACGTTTAGTCGGATTTTACGGGCAGCCGAATTTTTTGACCCAATTTAAAAATTGCGCTTGTTTTAACTCGTGACCTCGCCATTGACCTCGGATACAGACCAGACTCTTCAATTAATGCATTACATTCGTGGCAGAGTGGCAACAGACCAGGTTCGATCCCCGGCCATGACAGTGTGAAAAAAATCTTACTCTCTTTGATCTGGTGTAGAATTTACGTTGCAATATAATGATAGACTAGTTACCTATCGCATGTTATGAGAATCGGTAGCTAAACAAATACTTACTACTACAATACAAAAAAGAATACTTACTATTTCCTATGACCATACAACTCTTGAAGAGTTTAAGCCTCCTTGATTATTTTCCTCCAAGCCCCTCGATCCTGCGCCTTTTGCTCCCAGCAGTCCGATTCGCTCAACCTAGCCAGATCAGCCAGAACATAATCTATTAGGCGCTGTCTAGGCCTTCCTAGTGATTTTACTCCGATTGGTCTAGACACGTACACTGGCATGATTGCTCTGGTCTCTTCGGCTCGGCATACAAGTGTCCAATCCATGCTAGGCGACCGGCTCACGGTGCTCGGTATAAGGAGCTGCTGGGTCATTGTACGGATCTCTAGATTGGTCCTATGCCTCCAAGTTCCCGCTGCAACACCAGGTCTGGGTCCCAGGATCATTTTCAATGTCCTATTCTCAAAATATGCCCTCATTCTTAGGAACAACAAAGAATCTATACAAAAAAATACAATTCTAAACATTGGAAACCAGCGTAACCACCCAACCCTTTTACGAGTATAACACGCTAAGATTGTTTCATGGAAAATGTGATGTTTTATGAAACTGCGTTTTTTTTTTCAGAAAATATATATTTTCTTATTCTTCGTAGTTTTAATCCTAGGGATCGGTTTGTAGCAAACTCTTTCACCGTCCTCCACATATTGGATTTTTTAAATACATATTATTAGCATTTTGAATGTATACAAATACTTGTAGACAAATACTGGATATTACCCATTGCGGGTAAATCGTTTTTTAAGGATTAATTGTATCTCAATAGAGACGAAGATGTAAATTGTTTTTCTGGGAACAGAATATGGTGGTCGAGACGCTTACAGGACTTATTGGTTGGGTTAAGCGATCGCTTTATGTCAACAACATCACCCATTCCGCCCTTCTTACGACCACCACGTCTGACAAATTTTTGGAAGATGTATAAATGCTACAATGTTGAGAAACACTTCACATTTTTTTAGTTTAATCTACACTAGCACCATCTATTAACCTTAATACTTAACCCAACCAATGACAGGTCATAAGTCCCGTAAGCGCCTCGACCACCATATTCTGTTCCCAGAAAAACAATTCATATGTTCGTCTCTATTGAGATACATATTATTAGTTTATTTTATAAGAATCCACTGATCTTTAGACCTTGTGAACTCCCTTGAAGGCTTCAGCGCCCACTGGAGGATGGTGCCGCCCACTTTGAGAACCACTGGTGTAGATATTTGGGATAGGTGGGAATTTCAAATGGTCGGCGCTGTCAAAGTTGGTAAGTTCCCAATAAATAGTAAAAGCTAAAAGTTTTGGTGAAGTGTAATGTATAATGACGGGTTATCATGGCGAGAGGAAGTCGGCGGTTAACTCGTGTGGAAGGTTTTTTGTTGCCCAATAAGACAACAATATAATACATACTTCCTATATAATACTTGGTGAGGTATTTCGGAGACGTCCCAGCGATATCGGGCGCTCGCATGCGACATGAAATCTTTTATTTCTCTTCTGTATTGTCGTGTTTTTCTCATCGATTCCGGGGCCATTTAGTCGAATTGCTTTCGTTTGACTGCCGAAAATAACGTTTTAACTTATTTCAGCTATAGTTAAAACCACTCCCATGAAATACTCTGTAGAATTCGTCTGTAATTTCTTAATTTTATTACTCGTTTAATTGATTTGTGTCTAAACTTGAACAACCATGCTAAATTATCTAATCATTACTGCTTTTTATCGGGGGGTAGGCAGAAAAAATGGACCGCCACATTTATCATTCGTACTAACTAACTAATATAATACAGACAGTACACAATGGAGTTCTAGTGCCAACCCTCATGTATGGAAGTGAAGCTTGGAACTGGCAAAAAAGGAAGAAAGCAAGATAAACGCCGTAGAAATGAGATCACTAAGAAGAATGTGCGGGAAAACGTTGTATTATAGAATACCGAACGATGAAATAAGTAAGAAATGTAAGGCAGATGACTGCATCATGGATAAAATTAAAAAGGGATCCCTGAGATGGTTTGGACATATGGAACGAATGGATGAGAGTAGAATGGTTAAAAAGTTGTACACAAGCAGCGTGAGTAGAAAAAGAAGCTGAGGACGACCGAGGAAAACATGGCATGACCAAATTAATCAATTACTAAAAGGCGGCCACATTCGAAGTCGGAATAATCGACGTGCGTGCATGGTGCGATGTATGAATGTAGTAGAAGCCCGAGAGGTGTGCCATTGTGGCGATCCATCCTCTCTGCCTACCCCTCCGGGGAAATGGCGTAATGGTTAGTTAGTTAGTTAGTTAGCTTAAATCTAAGAAAATTTTTAGAGTGAAATTAATCCTGAGACGAGAGTGAGAGTTAAGAGTGTGATTGCTATTAAGAATACAGTTGTGGATTGTTAAAGAAAGAAGTGAAAGAATGTCTGAAATTACTGAAATTAGGTAGTAAACTTTAAGTGGTTTGCAAAATTTAGGATTTGGTGGAGGTCGATACTTCTAAATGTACAAAGAAAAGAATTTTGATTTACTCCAAAAAAATCTTGGCAAGAGTTTGCAAGTCTAGTCATTCTCGATATAAGTGCATTGTATCCATAGAAGAAGAGTTTAAATTGCCTTAAATTTCGGGTCAGTATATTGAATTTTATACTTTCGAGAAAACAGGGTGCATCAAAGTATGAGTTTATAATTTTATCACGTTCTATTATTATTATTCTAGGTGGTCTTATGTACCGCGAACCGCTTGTGAAATTTTTCCACACAGTAACGTATGTGTCTCTGATGGACGTGAGCAAATAAAGATGTATTATCATTCAGATGACGACCGCCGATTGTGCGAGGATTAGTAAATCCTTTAATCTTTTGGCGAAAGGCGCTCCGCTCTTCGTCCGCAGTCACCTGTGTCGGCGAGCGGTACAGTTATTTCTCCACAGGTCAGCGGATGTTCATGGTTATTGATCAATACGTGAACTTATTTTTATTATACACTGCATATTAATATTTTTAAACAGTACTGTTTGTCAAATGGAATGTTGTTAACAACTGTTTGCTCGGAATACATGTACATATAATATACATCTATTCCGTGGTTTCACTTTAACGCGTTTTTTGTTTGTTTTTGGTATAATCTAATGATTTTAATGAATTCTCACGATGGAAATTCATTTTAAATAATAATCAAATTAGATGTTTTTTTAATAACTACTTCCATTTTGTTTTCTTGATTTCCACAGCGAGCGATTTTGTCAGGCTAGCTGGCACTGGCATTCTGGTCCAGTAAAAATAATAAAAACATCGTTTTAATTCATTTTATTTTTTATTTACGTATTATAGGGATATTTTGAATTAGTTTGTTACAATATAAACCTCAAAGAAAGTGAGTTTTTTTATGCAGTCGTGTTTTTTTGCATTATAAAAATTATCTGATATTTGTGTTTATTCTTCTACTTCACCGACCTTCTTGGCAGAGACCCGGATTCCTTCCTTCAAGGACCCGGATTCTGTTCCCGGCTATGACAGTATGATTATCACGCTCTTGTTTTTGGTCTGGTATAGAATACACATGACAATAAAATGGTGATAGATTAGCTGTCACATCTCATGAGAATCAGTATAATAGCTATAGGTTTTACGTCGATTTGGCTCGTGTTTTGATTATATAAAGAGCTAAGCAACAAAATGATAATAATAATAATAAAATATTTGAGAGATGAGTGTATAATTTTATTTTAGCTTTAATTTCATTCTTACCGCTCCCATTCCGATTGTGACTCTACATAGTATTTCTTACACCAACTCCTATGTCGACCTAGACTTGACGTTATACGATGTAATTTTTACAATTAAATACTAATAATTATCACAACACACACTACATCTTCCTAATACGGCGTTTTAGAGACGTAAAACAATAATGATTGAGGAGTGCAAAGGGTTAACAGTTAGGTATGAATAGACAGTGTTTAGATAATTGTTATTTTTGTTTGACCCTCTCCTTTCACGGATTGGATTCCTGGCTATTTTTACTTTTGCTTAAAATCCAATAAAATTTTAAATGCATTTGCTATGAATTATGGGAACTTATCCCATATTTCGCGACTACCTAGTTCAGTATTGGAGTTTAATAAATTAAAAAACAACTATTCCGGTGCAATGCTAAGAAAAATGGACGGATATACGAGTATCATCCAACAGCATATTGTATTACCGATCATAGAGTTTATCGGAAGACCCGTTACCGCATACGTTAATTAATAGAACTCCCGAAGCGTAATACTAAACATATGCTCGTTGTTGAATGTATGAGTTTAGAAAATCAGAGGCGGACTATTTAACAAATATATTGTATCGAACGTTTTTAAAAGTCTTTGCAATTGCATAATACGATTATTATTTCAGTTTCCTGTTAGCTGTTTATAACTAAAATTGGTTCCTATTTTAATATATGTACGCGAATCCAAGCAATTACCTTGTGAATCCCGATATTATGGCTTAGGTTAGATTAGGTTCATAGATCCACGACCCTCAGCAATGAGGAAACGATGAAAGAAGAAGATCATATTATTATAGTTTAATTGTCAAAATTGAAAAATTGATTAAAAAAAAGTTAGATTAATTTTGAACTCAGATAACTATGAAATACGAAATTTTTAAATATACATTTGTTTCATTATACAGCGATGCTGTTGTTATTTTTGTCTATTGTAGACATTCTCCATGCTAATAGGATATAGGATTCGCTTATCTCACTTCCATGCTAAAATCTTTTCAATCTTAAATAAGCCATGGGATGATTAATTTATAAAATAATTCACTTGTTATGAGTATCAATAGCTAAAATATGTATACAGTAATTGGTTAAAACGAATGAAAACGTCTGTTTTCTATAAGTTTTATTATATTTTATGGGAATGACATGTTTCGTCCTTCTAACGCATTATCAAATGTCATTTGATAATGCCTTAGAAAATGTTAAAGTTTTTTGTGTTTCAATCATAGGGATTGGTTTGTAGCAATTCTAGCATCTTTACTGGTTTTTGGAATGCCGCTTGGGCCTTTTTAATGTGGTAGTTTCCCGATGTTTCCACATTTTTTTATACAACCGATTATTTGAACCGAATAACTGCATACATCTTTTACCTATTGATTCTCATGACATGTGATAGATAGCTAGTCTATCGCTATTTTTATTGTCACGTGAATTCTCAAAGTTTAAAGACAGCGTGAGATTTTTTTCACAGTCATCGCCGGGAATCGAACCCGGCGAATTTTTCAAGTAATAATGAAGTGTGCGCGGGAGATGTCTATTGGTGGCGATGAGGTTCGCAACCCATCACACCGCGTCTCCCGCGAGGGCGAAAAGAGAAGGTTAAAAGTGTGGCACTCCATTCTTTCTGCATTCCTTTCCTTCGGAGAGACGGTTAGTTAGTTAGTTTTCTTCTTAAAGTACCCTGTCAGGTCTCCCCGACGTCGGCGATCACTCTGGTAAACTCTCTCTCCATAGTGATTTCCTGGGAAAATATATAACCAGAGTAGTTTCCCGTTGCCGTGGATTTTATGTTGGGGTTACCTTCCCTTAGCTGCGGTGATCTGGTTTTGAGGCGCCAGAAACTCGCCTTCCATCCTCTCGTTACCTGCTATGACTCCTCTGCCAGGGTGAAGCCACATTGGCCGGGGTTCGTGACGAGGACACTAAGGAGTAGGACTAGCTAGTAGTTTTGCTGGTGTTATGCGAGAGAGCGTTACGCAGCATTTTATAGACGTACATCCTACAGCATAGATGTAAATCACTTCGGCTCCTACTAGCTTATTTTTAGTTTATATATTTTTTTTATATTAATGGATTTAATTTATTTATTGCTAGTTCCACTGTTCCGAGTGCCTACGTATTGTTACCGTGGCTTTCTTCCGTTTAACAGCGGCTATCGCTCGCACGAATAACGTAAATTGGATAAACGCGGGTTCGCCATTCGCGTGCTGTCTTTTGTCTATAATAAGTCCGGGGCTCGAGATCAATGGACCATTACGGGAAACCTTTTTATTTCTACCAACCTTACGTTAATCACCGCCGCTAAGAAATATATGCAATTAAATCGTACTTTCGGATAAATTTTCTTTATGTTTTTTTTTATTTCAATTCGTCTTGATATGATATTTTTTAGTTTGAATTGAAAATTCTTACTGTTTATTTGTTTTAATGTATCTATTTGTCGAATACATAATATGATAAAGTTTTGCCTCAGGAATAGGAACGGATCAGATATTTTCTTTAAGATGTACTACTGTTTATACTTTCACGGCGATTTTTTTAAATTTTCTAGTTTAAAAAAATCTCGTCTCTGTCCCCTGGTGGCTCCTCAAACTAGTCCACTCCCTTATGCTGTGGAGCCAGGAGTTTCACCTCCCGCCGACACCTCGTTTACTCTTTATTTTGACCTCAATGATCTTGTGAATCAATTAATATTTTTATTGATATTTTTATTTTAATCCACATCTACGAATATATAACGGTCTATCCTCTATGCCTACTCCTTCGGAGAAAAGGAATGATGGTTAGTTATAATAGTTTTTCAAGAAAGAATAAATAATTTAATATTAAAGTAATCTATATAATCTCTTTGATGGAAGTTCATTGTAAATAATAATTATATATATATTTTTTTAATAACTGCTTCCACTATTTAAGTTTGTTTCGACAGCGACCGATTTCGCCAGGCCAGTTGGCATCTACTGACTGGCCAGCCATCGTTGTTAAAATATATCGATTTTAGATAAACCTAAGGAGTTAACACTGTGGAATTCCTTAATGGCGAATTTTTATGAATTAAAACACTGTTTTTTCCACTTTTGAGTTTAATTTTCTCGACATGTTTCGAAGGCTTATATCGTTTTCTCGATGATGAAGGTGTAAGCCTTCGAAACATGTCGAGTAAAATAAACTCGAAAGTGGTAAGAACAGTTCGTAAAAAAATATCGTTTAATTTCATTATTATTTAAGGCCGTGCCACACTGTTTGAAACAAGCTCTCCACAAGGGTGACCTTGGTGGAATGTGGAGCCCCACATGTGGAATGCGTGTTTACAACAGTTTACAACACGCATACTATGCGCGTCCGTCCACAAAGGTTGTTGAAGGTCAAACGAATTTTGGTTTCAAACAAGTGTCTACACAGTTTTAAACCGCCGGTGGAGACCGATGTGGAGAGCTTGTTTAAAACAGTGTGGCACGGCTTTTAATATGAAAGTTTGTGTATGCGTTTGTTAATGTTTTATTTTATCTTTTCAGGGTGCCGAACGCTCCCCGCGGCTGCATAGGCGAGATCTTCGGCGATGGCGGGCAGGCGACCGCCGCTCCAGCCTCCGGGGGCCCGGATACGCCCAGCCGGCCCAGGGACACGCACGCGCGCCTGTTCGGGGGGCCCCGCGAGCCCGCCGCGCCGGCCGCCGGGAACGGTCACCGTCACGAGAGCGCCCCGGCCAGCGGCCACCACGGTCACGCCAACGGCCACACCAACGGCCACAACGCCAACGGCCAGACCAACGGCCACGCGGCCAACGCTGCCAAAGGTAGCGCCAACCTTACCATTATTAACCCTTCGCACCTCGTTGGCGCCGCATTTGCGACATACTAAGTTTTCCAGTAATTCAGCTTAAAAATAAATTGGTCCAAGTTAGCATATAAATTGGAGTGACATTTCCAGGCGTTATCTAGCAGTGCGTTAATGGCGGTAGCCTTTCGCATTGCGTTATAAAAAGATCTTCTGCTTAATGCTTACATCTAATCTTCATAGATGGCGCTGGTCTGTAGATTGAAACTGACATGTGAATTGTGGTGTTTGATATTAACATATATACAACTTCCAAAAATTTGTCAGACATGGTGATCATAAGAAATGTGGAATGGGGAATGTTGTATTACATAAAGCGTGCGCTTAACACCTTGATCAACCATATTCTGTTTCCAGTTTGCATCTTTGCCTCTATTGAGATCAAATTAATCCGTAAAAATAAATTAATCCAATAGCGAGTTAACTAACTAAAACCCAGCGATTGCTCATCTTTTCATATAGATAAAAACAACGCGTAACTTTGATTTAAGAATAAAAGAGCACATAAGATATCTCTCCAATAATAATTTTCTGAATTCGCGAATAAAATCATTGAAAAATATCACTCATTCAGAAAACATAGAAAATTAAAAAATCGTTTATTTTTTTTAAATTTCATGGCAGAAGTTCATTGTGAAAAATGAAAACTGTAATTTTTTTTAATGTATACTTTTTTTTTACGTATACAACAGGTCGCTTGAACCTAATTATTGTATACAATTTGTTTTTAGCTGATTTATTGAATCTCATAACATGTGATAGGTAGCTAATCTATCGCCATTTTATTGGCACGAGAATTCTACACCAGACCAAAGACAGTGTGACAATCACCGCCATCGCCGGGAATCGAACCCGGAACCTTCGGTATGGCAGTTAGAGCTCTTACCACTCTGCCACGAAGGTCGTCAAGTCCAGTTTAAGTCCACTAATGTTTTTGTTTTTGACCGGTAGATAGTTGCAGAAACCGGTCGAGAATACAAACATTAGTGGATTTGAACTAATTGTACATTTAAAAAAGATCTTTTTCAATTTTTATTTATTTTCATTATATCAAATAATAAGAAAATCAATGTGATAATTATGAGACATTGAATTAAGACAAAGAGATAAGACATGTAGCTATGACATATAGGTGAGGCATAGAGATGAAATAAGAGAGATGAGACATAGATATGAGATCATAAAAACCTACAAGTCCATTTCATCATCTTTTTTTATTTTTTTTCAAATTGATTAAATAAAAATACTGGTAAATCACCCCAAAAAATCTGGTGTCAAATGGTTAATGATTTTACCATTTTTTAATTAAATTTCATTTTTAAATGATAAGGGATTTTGTTGGTCTACTTGAAATAAAAATACTATTACAGTCACAAGTGCACAGTTGCAAGGTACGATAACATGTTGGTGTCCACTGCACTTACAGTGACGTCATTTATCACAGCAATGTGGTTTTCAGGTCTTACAAATGAAGAAGACACCTAATTTTAAATTAACCAGGGAGTGTCATAAATTTTTCTTTGATCCATTTTGACATTTCACATAAAATAGTAATTTTAATTTAAAAGATTGTGGTACCCTATGATTACAATGAATTATTAAATAACACGAAAACCCAACAATAAAAATACACGTGGATATGTTATTAACATGCTATTATAATGCATATTTTTACTGAAAATTTTCGTTGGTCGAAATTATTTGAAAATTCATACTTACAATAAAAATAACAGATGTATGCGTTGGTTGTAAATGCCCCTCTAGTTAATGAGTGTGAGAATTGCATATCAGCTTGGCAAGAAGTCCGGTAAATGAAGCTATCCTTGGTGTGTATTCCAGCCAAATGGATACGGAGGAACCCCGTAACAGGGGACGGGATCGGAGACCCGGTGCGACTTGTCTGGAGTACACGCTTCCGCAGAGGTGCCTCCCTAACTAACTGCCCCCTACCCCCCTTCTTGTTGCATATTAGTAACCCGGACATAACCTCACAAGTTTAGTCATTGCTATTGTAGTTTTTTTTCTCGTATACGTTTCAGGATCTGTGATCAGATAATAATAAACATTTGTAAGGAGAATTTTAAACACTGTATTTAGCAATTTATTTATTAACTATTTTCACAACCCATCACACCGCGTCTCCCGCGGGGCGAAAAGGGAAGGATGGAGTGCCGCATCGGTCAAAGGGTGACAGTCCATTCTTTATGCCTACGTGGAGACGGCGTGATGGTTAGTTAGTTACAAAATAAAAATATCAAGAAATTTTTATCCACTAAAGCAAAGATGGCAGTACATAATGGAGTTCTAATGCCGACCCTTATGTATGGAAGTGAAGCATGGAGCAATGCTGTAGAAATGAGATCACTGAGAAGAATGTGCGAGAAAACAATATATGATAGAATACCGAACGATGAAATAATGAAGAAATGTAAGAGTGATGATTGCATCATAAGTAAAATTAAAAAAGGATTCCTGAGATGGTTTGAACATATGGAATGAATGGATGAGAGAATAATGGTTAAAATGTTGTGTAAAAGTAGTGTGAGTGGAAAGAGAAGCCGTGGAAGACCAAGGAAAGCATGGCATGACCAGATAAATCAAATACTCAAAGGCGTGCATGTTACGATGTATGAATGTAGAGGAATCTATAGAGGTATATCAGGACAGAGTAGTATGGCGGTCCATCCTCTCTCCCTCGCCTACAGAAACGGCGTGATGGTTAGTTAGTTTGTTAAAAATATCATACACTACATGTTTCGGATGTGACCTTCTCCATTCTCAGGTGTAGATCTGAGGATGGAAAAGGAGGATTAAACCTATCTGTTTACAACTGAGGATGATGGAGGTCACCTCCGAAATGTGGATTGTATAATATTTAATAAAGTGTTAAAAATTCTCTTTTCTAATTAACAATAAAATTCCACAGTGTTAATGTCTTTTCCTTCAGTAAAATAATAAACATAAAACTATGTATTGGTTAGATTAAAAAAAATATGTTTTATATTTTTCTACTTTTTTTTTTAAAATTAAATATCAAACATGTTTCGGACTACCCAGCTCTTCCTCAGTGATATTATATAGATATTTAAATTTATTCATAATATTTGTTATAACAAAAGCATAAACGTTCCAAAATAAATCTTTATAACATCTATCAAAACTGACCATATTGTAAACAATTTTATTATATTTTAAATATCTTTATAATATAACTGAGGAAGGGCTGGATAGTTCGAAACATGTTTGATATTTAATTTAATTATAATATTTTAAAAGCGAGTGTTGCATACAAAGTATATAAAAAAAGAAAAATATGTATGTATAAATATGGCAAACATAGAATAAAATATGTATTATGTTTAAAGGTAAAGGAAACTTTTGTGAATATTATTGTATTTCAGAATTCCATTGTAGATTGACAATTTGAATATTGTAATAATGATTTAATTACAATGTTTATAATAATTTGTGAGGTTATGTTGAATTTTAGGAATTAAGGTGCTCATCATCATATTAGTATATTTTGTATTTCATAAGATGCATTTCATTTATGACTATTTAAAAAAAATAAAAATACAATTGCAATTTGTTTTTATTAGTACAGATTGACTATTTAATATTTTATATGATATAGACCTGCTCTTTCATCTTCACATTTGTAACTCCGTGCATCTTGTTTTTATTTGATTTAAAAAGCTTTTTTTTATGAAAAATTTTTAGAGTTTTTTTTTTATAATCAATTCAAAATGTCATATGTAATTTAGTTTTGTAGGTATAATCTGAATGTATCCAATGCTATTCTATTAAAATAAGCTTAATTCTCTTTTTTAGTTTTCCATTAGCATTATTATTTTGTATCATATTAGGCCACTGTTGATTTATAATATAAAATTTTGTGATCATCCACCTTCTAAAGTTTTAGAATGATAAATATTAGAAAATGTAAGAAAAGTAATTTTTATTAATAGGTTCTTTTGAAATTGATTGTATATCTCAATTTCAGTAGTCGCACGATAGATGATAGATGACGCAGAGCCGAAGACTTGATGATGTCAGTGTAAATGTTAATTGATCCAATTAAAAGAAAAATATTTCTGTTATTCCTCCAATACTTTTTGTTTATTTCTTCTATTCATTTCCCAAGCAATTTCCATGGGCATGTTGATATTGGATGTTGTGTTCTCGATGTTTAATATGTTGACATGTCTATTTGGTTGCTCATGTATTTTTATAAAAATATTTTCAGTTCATAAACATTAATTATCACTACTTGTTACAATTACTGTTTGATAAAGTTTATTGTAATGCTCATAATATTAAATAATTAATAAGAATGAAACCGTCTAGAAGTTTTATTATATAATAATTTACGGGAATGACATGTTTCACCATTCTTAGGCATTATCAAATGTAAACATTTAGCAATTAATCTGCTGAAGCGATCTCTTCGGAGATCGACGTCTTTCATATTAGTGAAAGTACGTTCAGAAGGAGAGTTCCTAATGTCGAACCATCTCTCATGCGTTTCTGGTATACTTACTAAACACATATATTATTTTACCTGTTCTCAATCTTCTTTTTCTTCTTTGCTAGCCTTCTTCCCTCCACTGCTGGATATAGGCCTCTTCCAATTTCTTCCACTCGTCTCTATCCTGCCCCATTTGCATCCAAGATTTTCCAACCCTTTTGATAATATCATCGGTGGCCTTCTGACACTTCGTCTATTTTCCCATGGTCTCCAACTGAATATCCTGGGTGCCATCTGTTGCCATCCTGTCTACCCAAGTGTCCAGCCCATTGCCATTTCAATTTTGCCACGCGGTCCATGACGTCAGCAACCCTGGTGCGGCGTCTGATTTCTTTGCTTCTTATGGCGGTCATGCAAGCTCACACCGAGTATCTGTCTTTCCATGGACCTCTGTGTACACTTGAGCCTGTGGACACTTTTTGCTGTAAGAGTTTGCTGTAAGAGTTCTCAATAGATGCATTAAACTTTAATCTTGTAATGTCTATTGATGAAATAAACTGATTTGATTTGATAATAAATAATGTCTTAGAGAAGCGAAACATGCCATTTGCATAAATTATAATAAAACAGATATTTTTATTTGTATTAATTATTTAATATGTAGTTTTACACCATTGTTCAAGAAATAATAAACTCATAATATTACATTGCCACGTTGTTATTTCTCTTTGAAATCCAAAGTAACTCTGTATTTGTTATTAATTGATTGTTTGTGGTGTTGCAGAGGGCAATCCGATCACCGGTGATGGCTACAAGTCCATGAATGGAGAAATCAACACCTACGTGGCGCCTCTGAATGGTAACGCCGCTCCTATCAACCACAACCGCGTGCCCCCAGGAGGCTACTCCTCCGGTCTGTGGTAATCCACCCGGCCCGTCACCTTCCTCAAGCAACCGAACCTAAACTAAACATGAGGCAAACAAATCTCGGATCAAATGTTCATCCGGTGTTCGAGCGTTTGGTTAATGTTCAAATTGAGAAAAACTCCGGCTCCGAGTAATGTTTTTAAAATGCGTACTATTCAATCCACATATCAATTGCAAGCAACCCAACTATGGAAATGTTTTAACCATCTTTGTATGGAGTTTGGTTTGTCAAATTTAAATTCATCGGAAGCATTTGAACAAACAAAATTGTAATGATTTGATAAGGAGTATGTTTTTTTTAGATTTATTATATAGGAGTTTTCAATGCATTTAACATCTAAATTGATGGATATACTTTATACACATAGTTTTATAGTGATATATACCATGCGATTTGAGAATTACATTATTAATCTAAATGCATTGAATGAAAAGAACATGTAAGTTTTTATATTATTTGTGTGTAAGCTGCCTTATGTTTTATTTGTACTTGTATTTATTTAATTCTTATCTCTACCTATCTCAACATTTGTCAGCATTTGATATCAAATAAAATGTTTAAATTTGAATTGAAAAAGGCAATAATGCTATCAATGAGTATATATATCCCTCTCAATACGAGAATGTTTATTTGGTCCAAACTGTAGATTTAGCTTACTAGAAATTAAGTTTTTGAGGGCTAACATTTTTTCTTACAATTTTTTAGTATTACTAATCACTTAATATAACATTTTTTAATAAAATTATTTTCGGGTGAATCGTAGTGAACTTTTTATTAATTGTATATTTATATTAGAACGGAATATAAGTGCTGCCCTGAGAATATAAAGGTTCATTTACCTGCACACTAGTTTGGCGGGAGGGGTTGAAAGAGGGTTCCAGGGACAGGTAAGGTAGGCTACGGTCGGATGTCAGCTATGTCCAAAATTATTAGAATAGTGTGCCTTTTGTAACAATCCAAGAGAGATATAGACGTGTTACACTTAAAGTATATCAAATATTATATTTCCCTTAAGCCGCGTATACATTTGGAAATTTTTAGTATAGATGAAGCATTTTTATACTTTTTGTACTTGCTTCGCTTGTTTTTTTTTAAATATGTTTTCACAGTAGTGCGCTATTGAATATTTTGTCATTTAGGACATGATTCTGGACTCTTCATTTTACATCTGCAGTAAATTATAATCCATAGAATACTTTTTGGACACGTTTCTGTTTATTTGAAAATATTGTATAATTATTTACAATGGTAAGATACTAATTATGTATATTCATGTAAGGTTCTTAGAGATATTCATTAAATTAGTAAATAAACATTTTTCCTAAATTTTGTTTTATTTCTCATCCCAAACCTAGCTGCCGCATAAACACCATCTCTGTTTTGGACAGCGTACCATGAAAACATTTTTTTTGTATTAACTAACTACCCATCGCGCTGTTTCCCGGAGGGGTAGGCAGAGAGGATGGACCTATTCTGACATAACTTTCGCGCCTCTTCTACATTCACATGCCATCTCTTCCATGACTTCTTCTTCCATTCACACTACAGTGGAACCTGGATAATTGGCATTCCATGGGACCAGAAGGCATGCTAGATGAACTGAACACTGCATCCAGACGAGTGGGTCTCGGGATGAATTTGGACAAGCCGAAAGTCATGTATAATGAACATATTATCCCGGGATCAGTAACCGTCGATGGGTCGACTCTCCCAGTGCATCTTGCCAGTCATGACGTATGGAGCCGAGACGTGGACACTGACAAAAGGTCTAGTCTACAGATTCAGGGTCGCCCAGCGCGCCATGGAAAGAGCCATGCTTGGAATAACCTTGAGGGACAGATTTAGAAACGAATTTATTCGACAACAAACCAAAGTGACTGAGGTGGCTCTGCGGATAGACGGGCTGAAGTGGCGGTGGGCTGGCCATATCTGTCGGAGAACCGACGGCCGATGGGGAAGACGGGTTCTGGAGTGGAGACCGCGCCCAGGATTCCGTAGAGTTGGACGTCCCCCTGCCCGCTGGACCGACGATCTGAAGAGGATTGCTGGACATGGATGGATGGGAGCGGCAATGGATAGGGAGCAGTGGCGTTCTTTGGGAGAGGCCTACGTTCAGCAGTGGATGGGACCAAGCCTACGATGGTCATTAACCAGGTTTTCCAATTATCCAGTTTTTCATATACGAGTATCCAGGTCCAGATTGTGAATGGGCTTTTAGCCAGGTTTTGTAACCACATAAAAAGAAAAGCAATAAAAAAAAACATTCATGGATTGATGCATAAAACAATCAATAAAAGCTGAAATAAGTAAATTGTAATTGTACATACGTGCATACACATACGAGTATAAACAATAAATTTAATTATTGTGGCTTGAAAAAATCAGGACCATGGGCCTGTTTTACACGTTAAAAATGTTGCACAACTCTGCGAGATTTACCGGCGTCAAATTCTTGGATTAGTTTTAGTTTTGAGCTCAAATCAAGGCTGTTATATTTACGCTTGTGAAACATTGCGATCTAAAATGGACCACCTTCGTTTTCATTTTCTTGTATTAACAATTAGTACATTATTAACTTTTAAGTCACACATATTAATAACAATTGTCCTGATGAAGATTTGGACAACATAAAGACTGGTTTGTCAACATAAGTAATCGATGGTTAAAACAGAAGCAAAGAAAAAACAAAATACATAAAAGCTAATTACTATTGATTTTCTATAAACTATGAAAAAGTTCAATCATAGGAGAAGATATCTAATATGTGATAAAAAAAAAAGTGAGTTTGTTTATAAAATGAAAATCTTTATTTATTCTTGTAAATCAATTTCATTTATTTCAAAGTACTCCCTGTTTGCAAAAATGCACTTATACCAATGTTTTTTCCAATCCTCGAAACAGTAGTCTGAGTAATGTTTTTCTGGGGTGGCCTTCAATACTTTTTTCCATTCAGTTTTTATCTCCTAAATTGAGTCGAAAGGGTGTTCCTAGAGTGGTCTTTTGAGTTGTTGAAAAGCCAGAATTTGCACGGTGCTAAATCATGCGAATACGGTGGTTGTTGGATGATACGGGTCAAATTTTTGGCAAAATGTTCTCAAAAAACCAATGCAGTGTGGGACGGTGCATTATCATGGTACAAATACAAAGAATTATCAGCCCATAATTCTGACCTCTTGAGGTGAATAGCTTCACGCAAACGACGCAAACACTCAAATAATATTCATTGTAAACAGTTAGGTTAAAAAAAATTCATGATTTCCAAGTTACCATTGAATGAAAAATTCACCTTATTTTTTTTATCACTTAGTATATTTGTTTCATGGATTTAAAAAAAATATATAGATGAGTAAGTATTGAAAACAATTTTTTTTTAATGTGTAAAATGTGATTGTATCTTTGAATAAAAAGTTTTGGCGCAAAAAGGGGAGAACAAAGCATATACAGGTAGGTCTTGATGATTAGGAGGCCTGGCCAGCTTCAGATGTTTGTGTGCATCAAAAATGAAAAACATTTAATAAATCAATAAATTATAATTTTAACAGTTAACATTATCATCACATTGTTTTAAATTTTTAATAGGAGATTCTATTTCTATAGTCACAGGGCCATCATTCTGGATGTGAACTTGCATATAGGCTCCAAATACACCATCTGTAAAAAAGACAGTCATGCAGTGCCAATATGTTCCTATGATACCAAGGGGTTTATCTACAAATAAATTGAACTTTTTTACTATGTATATAATAAGAAATGTTCAATAAAATTTCAAAATTCTATGTTAGACAAATTTCATGTCAATTTACCAACCTTTAATCTTGGTGGGATTGTATAGTTGGCCGAGTTCAGTCAAGAAACCCTTGTACAATACTTGGGACTCATCTCCAGCCATGGCCTTGTGAAAGTCCGGTTTTCTTCCTTTCAGGGAGCTATAGAGGGTAAACTGACTGACGCACAAGAGTTCTAGCTGCTTTTCTGAGACGCTGTGGGCCCATCTTTTGCCAGTTTCGTCATCAAATAATCTTAAATTAATGATTTTCTTTGCTCTGAAAACAGCATTATAAAGGTTATTTTAATATACAAAATCAACTACCCATTTGCATATATACTGTACATAGTATATAACATATATACTGTGTTCGTGAATTGTAGTTTCTTCTTCAATGGATGTTTCGGATGTTTAATCAATCTGAAAATTGTGACTAAACAATTCCTGAAACGTTGCTCTACGAAGGCTATTTTTTAAGTAAGCGCCGTTTTGTTGTATACACCAATAGGTGGCATGCGCATACAGTCACCGACAGATTTGCTAAGTTTACGGAGCTACTGCCATGTGTGAAGGCAAAGTGCGTAAGTGGGTCAGAGACTTCAAAGCTGGCAGCGACAACGTCCATGAAGAGTCCCCTCCGGTCGCCCATCTGTGATCACAGATGCTTATAAGCATTCTTTCAAACGACTTTCCTGAGTGGCAAAGAATCACCCAATTATAGTAGTTAAAAATAAAATAATAATCAACATGTAAGGCTATAAGTAATAATAATAACAAACCATCAGACCATTTCAGGGGTAGGCAGAGAGAATGGACCGCCACACTACTCTATCCTGACATACCTCTCTAGTTTCCTCAATATTCATACAACGAGTCATACATGCACGTCGATTCGTCCGACTTCTAACATGGCCAACCTTTAAAATTTGATTAATTTGATCATGCCATGTTTTCATTGGTCTACCTTGACTCCATTTACATTGTTAACGTATACTTTAAATATATAATATAAAAAAAAAAAATTGTATTTAAACAGGGTATGGTTATTATATTTGATGCCAACTAGTTTAGCTTGGACCCAAGCTTCATCAAGGCAGTATAACAATTGTTGTTATACTGCCTTGATGAAGCTTGGGTCCAAGCGAAACTAGTTGGTATCAAATATGATAACCATACCGTGGTTAAATACAAAGTTTTTTTATTTATTTTATATTTTTAAAATGTCTAACCACAAAGTGAGTGCTTCATATGAAAATTTAATGTATACTTTCTTGGCCATTCTTTTTCCATCCATGAGCTCCATATGTCCGAACCAACGCAGCGATGCTTTCATAATTTTGTTCATAATACCTTCTTCCGCTCTACACTCCTTTCTTATATCAGCATTTGAAATTCTGTCGTACATGGTTCTACCACACATACGTCTTAGGAACCTCATATTCTGCTTTCATCCTTCTTCTGCCAGTTCCATGCTTCACTTTCAGACATAAAGGTGACCAGAACTCCACTGTGAACGGCCATTTTCACTTTCATTTATAAATTCGTGTTTCCAATAACTGTTTTTAAAGGTCCATTCATAGTAATAATAATTGGATATATATGTACAAATATTGGCAATCCTGTTGGGTATCTTCTCTGCATATTCCGACTAGTATACACAGGCCCTGTCCAATGTTGCTTATTATTTCGTCCCCTACTGGAATAAAAGTAGAAAATAGAAACCATGAACAAGAGTCTTTTACTTATTTAATATTGTGTAAGATGGCTAAATATGATAGGATTATTTGAATATTATAACAAGATGGGATTACAAAATATTTAAAAAAATACATTATAATTAAATGCGAAATCAGATAAATTCCACCTGCCACCATAGGAATGACTTATATAAAGAGAGGGCATGACACAGGAAACTGACTTCCGGATGGAAATCTGCAGATTTGTAGTACCCCTTAAGAGTCATTGAATGAGAAATTAAACGCTAATTTTGAAAAAAACAAAAATTTGAGCGTAGAAAATACAATGTGCAAGAAATTTTGCCCCCATTTAAAATCCCCGGATGACTTGGTTGTTAGCGCGCCTTTCTCTTGGCTGACCGGAGAGTCTCAAATTCAAATCTCAGTCTTCCTTTTTTTTCAAATTACAGTAGAACTCCAATTATCCAAATCAATTGGGACCGGACCTCATTCGGATAATTGGATTTTTTGTAAAAAAGTTGTCTTTTAGAAACACTATGTGGAAGTGCTGTCATCCCGGACCCTCCTCCTGTGCAAGAGGTAATGACAACTTGTGATCATTGATACTTCTTGTAAGGATAAGGCCAGGCATTAAGTTTAGAGGAAAGCTGGTCTTGCATTGCACCTCTGTTCTCTTCATTTTGGTCTCTATCAATGTACAAAGAAAGGTCCACAAGTCCCTCAATCAATATGGTAATTCAGTGGGTTCTCCTCTCGCGCTTTGTCTATTATTTCATGCCATATGGCGAAGACAGTTCAACTATTCGACAGAGGATTGGAAAGCATTGTATTTGCAATATTTTCAACAACCTTTTTGGTTCTCGAGGAATTTTCGAGTGCCTGCCTATTATCATACCAGGCGGGACAATTAAAGAGTATGTGATTGTATCATCTGCTTGAGCAGAACAGTAATTGCACGCTGTTGTTGCTTTCTTTATGGAGATACTAGCAAAAACAGCCATGGATAAGAGTCAGTAGCCAGATCAGGTAGAAGCTCAGGCCATGTTTTCGTTCATAACAGTTTTATTTAGCCTAGAATTGCCACATCTCAGTAGTTTTTATGATTCTTCAATGAGTGCTTTTTTTTCTTGATTGTCTTTATTGATCAATGCCTTGAGTTTTAATTTTTCAGGACGGTGTGGACATGTTTAATAGTGTTTCTGTCTGTGTGATTCTACGGACTAACTATGTTAGCATCCCGATATTTGCCGTACAACTGAGGGAACCATGGAAAAAAGACATGTTAATGGTGTAGAATTATTTATTATTTATTTGCCTCTCGCAACCGATCCACCACCGTGGTTGCAAGTCAACGAATGTGTTAAGTGTATCCTTGTTGCGGAGGATGGCTGGGAGATCTGTGATGTGGATGTCTCGTCTTTGACATTCCTTCTCCAGTTTCCATCTCTCACGCGTGTGGATTGGACAGTGTGTAATGATGTGTTCTACTGTTTGCTCTGTTTGTGAATCACAAGGACAGTGAGGTGAGTCTCTAATTTTGAATCTGTGTAGATACGAGAGTGTGGCACTATGCCCAGTGAGAACTTGCGAGAGCTGGAACGAAGGTGTTATTCTCTTCCTCAACTTTTTCGCGTCTCTTACGGAGGGGAGAAACTTCTTGATCCCGCTTCCAGTGGCGCTGTTCTCGTATCTTTCTTCCCACAGCTGATTCATGTGCTTTCGGACCGTGCGTTTTGCGTAGCTGAGAGGAGATTAGAGCTTGGCAGTTTTGACCCTTAGGGCGGCCGTTTTAGCCAGCTCATCTGCTCTTTCTTTCCGTCTCAGCCCGTTGTGTCCTCTGATCCACAAGAAACTGCACTCTGTTCCTCAGTTTCTAAGAATTTTGGAAGTCTTTTGAACCCCCTGCTTCTCTATGTGCGGGAAGTGGGCTGGCAGTAAACCCTCGGATAATTTCATTTCATTTAATTTATTTTGTTAAAAATCACAAACATTACAGACATAAAATTCCAGATCGTTTGTAATTACATTATAAAAAGAGAAGCATTCAAAAAAATTAAGCTTAAGAATAAGAAAAAATCAAAACATTGATATTGCATCCCTGAGGCAACTCACACTATCACGAAATATGTCGACCTCCGAGGCGATCCGATTAAGCAATAAGATTGCCCTACCCACAGGCATAACCATTGGCAGGTTGGTTCTGCAGCGCGGCAAATAAAACAATCTGTGCTGTCTTTGACGAAGGATCAGGGACAAATAGACCTACATCACTCAGGACATCCGAGTTCTGTATACGGCCGCCAATCAGCTGAAAGAAGTGAACTCCCAAGTGAATATTCCTCCTTCTCTCCAATGATTGGTAGCTTAGCATACCTAGCAAGAATTCAGTCGGAATTCCTTAATGTAGGCCGATGGTAACTTAATAAAGATCCTCCTGATATGATGCCTAATGGTAAATCTTTTGCAGGTGAATATATCTAGCTTCAGTGTAGTGAGACATTTGGGGAATATACTGTGTACAATCAATAAGGTATTATCAAACTTGTACGTAAGCCAAATATAGAGAAAAATTACCATCTTATAACTTAACCACCAGCTAAATGTTAACGGTTTTATTTAATCCCATCATGTTATAATACATACTTTTTTAAACACAATTTGTTTATTTTACCTGTAACGCTCGCCCTAGTGACACGTTGAATAATTGCTTTCATATTTGATAAAAATGGAGCAATTACCAAAAAATAAACAACACTACAGGTTAATTCAAATGTGACATTTGAGATGTACTGTTAGGGTTGCCAAATAGATGTTATAAATAGATGTTATATAGCCATAAACAAAATATAAAAACTTTATTCAGAAACTTTATTTTTATTCGACTAGAAATTTTAACAATTCTGCTAAAACACGTATTGCGTTTCGGTGTAATCACTACCCATTTAAAAAAATTAAATCGGAATAAAATATTTATAGTAATTGTTTCGATTTACTATAGTCGAAGTCAAACGTGATAGATATTTTTAATAATATTTATAAATACGAATAATTTATACGAATATTCATGAGCAATGTTTCTTGAAAAAACTATGTACACATCGCCTGTTTGCGAGAATAACGTGTTATCTCGAAAAATTTAAAAATGAAACAAGATACCCGTCGGAAAGAGACAACGTGACAACACAATATACCACTGTTGTGTTATCTCTTTCCCTCATAAATTCTCTGTTTTTCACTTTGAAAATACCATGTGTTTGTAGAAAATAAAGTTGAACACGGCGGATTTGATTATCGAATAAAAAAACACTTTTTTTCGAAATGTCACGTAATTCTCGCAAAGAGGCGATATATCTTTATATAATGTATTAAATATAAAAAAAACATTGATTATATAGAAGTTTTATTATATTATTATATGTCTGCTACTTATATAATATAGCCGTACACCTCTTGAAGAGTTTAGCCTTCTTGATGTTGTTATTCTAAGCTCCTCTATCCTGCATCCATTAGGCGCTGTTTAGGTCTTTCTAGACTGACTGACTTTTTCAGTGGCAGCGTTTTCCTTATTTCTCCATTGAAATTTGAAATGATTTTATGGTTATATTATTCACTTTCCCTGGGTTAAAATTATTATTACTGTATGAATAATAAGTTGTCTTTAGTTATTGAGCTGTGACAACCTTGACAGAATACGAAAGCTTTATTCGTGTTTTTTAAGCAATGCCGTCTTGAAAATGGTGTTATAACATTAAGGGGGTTCACCCATGTGACAGCCTGTTTCCGGCATCTAAAACTATGCCATACGGCATCTAAAACCTTCCCGGTGTACTTTCCAATCAACGAGAAGCACCATATAGAGATGAGAAGCCTCTTTTCTTCCAAGTGCCATCACCTGAAACGGTCAATTCACCTGTGGTTTTACAGCTTCTTCGTTCACCATTTTTTCTTGCGTGACAGCAAATGATAATAAAGTTTTAAAGACTGAAGATGCGGCAATACGAATATTTTCAGATATTTTAGAAAATTGCTCACTTTACGAATTCGTGCTCTCAAATTATTGTCAGGTGAATTTGTGCTCTGATGTAATATCCAAAATATGTACATAAATCTATCTTTAGTAAATATTAGGTCCTTACATATGAAATTGGCGTTTTGTATGGGAGGAACATAAAGTTTTTTTTTTTTAAATACAATATATTTATTTAATCAAAGTATGTACCATTGCTATCTATGCACTTTTGCCATCTCATAGGTAGTTCATCGATCCCTTTACTAAAAAAAACATTCGGACGGGAATCAATAAAATCTTTGAAGTCGGTTTGGACTGCCCCATCGGAGTTGAATTTTCTCCCTTGCAAGAAGTTATCCAAATTTCGAAAAAAATAGTAATCTGTTGGGGCAAGGTCCGGAGAGTACGGTGCATGTCTTAGACATTCCAAATGAAGCTCTTCTAATTTGGCAGCCGTCTGTTGTGCAGTGTGTGGTCTAGCGTTATCATGAAGCAGCAGTGGCCTAGAGCGATTAACCAGCCTCGGTTGTTTAGCAGCTAGCTTTGCCATCATGGTTTGCAGTTGCTGACAATAGACATCTGCCGTAATCGTCTGGCCAGATTTAAGAGAGCTGTAGTGAACGACACCAGCACTAGTCCACCAAACGCTCACAAGTAACTTTTTTGGAGTCAATTTTCGCTTGGGGCATGGTTTGGCTGGTTCGGCAGGGTTCAGCCATTGCGATGAGCGCTTCCGATTATCATACAGGATCCACTTTTCATCACAGGTTCGATTCAAAATCCCTTCATTATTGTACCGGTTGAGTAATGCAACGCAGCAGTCAACGCGCGTTTTTTTATTTGCTTCACTCAATTCGTGAGGTACCCACCTTTCAAGCTTTTTCACCTTCCAAATTTGCTTCAAGTGGATTAAAACAGTTTTATCACTAACACCGCAGCCTGCAGCTAACTCGAACGTGGTTTGCGATGGATCCGCTTCCACAATAGCCTTCAATTCTTCATTATCAACTTTGGTCTCCGGCCGTCCACGGGGCTTGTTCTGCAGGTCGAAATTTCCAGAACGAAAACGTTGGAACCAAAAACGCACTGTGTTTTCTTTTGCGGCACCGTCGCCATACACATCATTAATCCTTCGAGCCGTTTCTGCAGCACTGGTGCCACGGTGGAACTCTTACTCGTAAATAACGCGATATTTCAAGTTTTCCATTTTGTAAACTGAGTGACGCAAAGAAAAAAAACAATTGAGGAAAAACAAATGAATTATAATTTTCGAAACACAAATACTTGAGTAAATAGCTGTATAAATTTGAATTTGGAATTCCTAACCAAAGAGAAGATATTTGAGATCAAAGTTGCCAGTACGGCAAAACGCCAATTTCATATGTAAGGACCTAATATATCAGGGAAAAAAGGAATTCTACTGTTGTATTTGGTGTAACATACGCTGGCGCCATCTATGAAAGACTTTTGAAACTCTTGTGGTGAAATTGATATAGCCATGTTTCATGGCATAATAGGTGAGGTTGCACTAGACAAGTTTTACACGACCGAAAAGGCGTTTTCTCTCTGGAGGCTTGTTTGATCTTAGTTAAGTTTAATTTTAATTAGTGATAAGATTATGAAAGACAATTTAAAAACACTAATCGTGATAATGACAATTCTGTGAGTGAAAATAAATAGCGTTCTGCCCCGGTACCGCAAAGCAGTTAGGTACTGCCGGGCCCAATTTTCGAGAGTGGCCACACTTGAGAGGGGATGATCCAACCCTCCGCCCTGCAGAGTTCCGGGCAGCTCTCGGCCCCAGTCCGCCTCCGCCCTCGGTAGGAGAAGTGTCTCCGCCCCGGCCACGCGCCGGGGCAATAGTCTCAAAAAGATCGCGAAGTGTTATACCGAACGCCGGGAAGTGAATCCGAAAAAGATCGCGATATCGCCGCGTGGCATCAGCAACCGCGCCAGCCTATCATCATTGGGGCCTGATGCTGACCACGGCTGTCTCAGCGATGGAGACCAGACCGACTCGCTCCTCGCTCTCCCTCGCTGTTCCGCCTCGGACGTCCCTCGTGGTGTGGACGCCACGTGCCGGCTGGATCGACGACTTCGCAGATCAGATCACGTAGTGTTAATCTGTATGTTTGTGTTTAAATATAAGTGTAAATAGCAAATATTGGTTTCAATCTCATATCACTATACATCCCGGAGCATCTTAGAGACCGAATAATAATCACATTAGCGAGTAAACACTGGGCAATACGTTGTGAGGAAGTGCTTCGAGATATTGGAGTGTTTCGACTAATCGTCATGTTTCACCCCGTGTCGGAAAGCAACTTACTGACAAATGGCGCCCCACGTTGGGCGCCATTTGTTACGAAGATGCTCTCGACACGGGGTGAAACATGACGATTAGTCGTATCTCACTCCATATCCCGGAGCATCTTAGAGATCGAATAATAATCACATTAACGAATAAACACTGGGCAATACGTTGTGAGAGAGTGCTTCGAGATATGGAGTGAGATACGACTAATCGTCATGTTTCACCCCGTGTCGAGAGCATCTTCGTAACAAACGTTTTGCACAAACATTATATTTATGCGCAGAATCGCTCGATACTATTACTAAATAAATAAATTACTAAAGCGATTTTAATGACTTATTTCTCGTTTCTCGATCAAATTCCGTAACTTATTAGTATTTAATTGTACTAATATGATTCTGGTTAAGTTATATTGAAAAGTAAAAAAAAAACAATATTTAAAAAATAGTGAGGAATAAGACTTTATTTTCTTGCCGCCATAGCGGTGGCACTCTAGTGATACGGCAAACCATGCATGCCGCCTCTATGGCGGCACTAGAGTGTTGAGAGTTAAAATTTGAAAGCGAGGCGGGGCCCCTAATAAAGTTTGAAATCTACATACACACATACAAGAAAACACATTTTATTATTTATTTTATCAAATTAAAAATAAAATAACAAATCAATTGACATAACAACATTTATTTGGCTCACAAAAATTAAAAATTATAGTAATAGAAGAAAATTATTACTTAAAATAAACAAAACACTACACGTAACGTATGAGGTTCAAATAACATAATAATGGATTGCTCTAGACCAGTGGTCCCCAACCTTTTTGTCGCCGCGGACCAGTCAACGTTTCATAATTTTACCGCGGCCCACTGGGGAGGGGGACATTGAATGTAGTTTAATTTTTTTTTTAATAACAATATATATGTAATAATAAAATTTACAACTGTGGTACATAAGTATAGTGACAAATAAAAACTAACTAACTAACCTTCACGCCATTTCTCCGGAGGGGTAGGCAGAGAGGATGGATCGCCACAATGCTCTGTCCTGGCATACCTCTCGGGCTTCCTCTACATTCATACATCGTACCATGCACGCACAAATAATAATAGAGAAATAATAATACCGTGACAAATAATCGTAGAGAAAACACGGAATAACTATTTTAAGCTATAATTAAGTTTTATTGGGTATGTTCGATTTTTCAAAAGTAATTTTGATTTTTAACCATTTGGTCCATGACCCGGGGGTTGGGGACCACTGCTCTAGACGACCTAAAAAGAATTTACTCGGTTTAAATTTTATTTAGACTCCAATGAGTATTCTTTATTTTCTAAATGGAAATTAGACCCGCGTGTGACAAGGCAAAGAGATGGATCGGCAGCGGAGTCGACCTTGCAGGAAGCCAATTCATACCACAAGGCCTAATACTAAGAAGAAACGTGACAAGTGATGAAAGAATAAAACTTTTGTTTTGTTTTTAAAGTCTGTTGATAACAATTAATAACTTGATATATTAATTAATATTTATAATTCGAGAATATTTAAAGATTTAACATGAATTTTTAACAAGGTTTAAATTATTTGAAGGATTCTTTCCTCGTATGTATTCTGGAATGACGCATTAAACTATTAGAGTGACTAAATCTCATCCCACATTCAGAACATTCAAATGGTTTCTCTCCTGTATGAATTCTGGAATGAATCTTTAAATTAGCAGACAGACTAAATCTCTTCCCACATTCAGAACATTGAAATGGTTTCTCTCCTTTATGAATTCTGGAATGAATCTTTAAACTATTAGACTGACTAAATCTCATCCCACATTCAGAACATTCAAATGGTTTCTCTCCTGTATGAATTCTGGAATGAATCTTTAAATTAGCAGACAGACTAAATCTCTTCCCACATTCAGAACATTGAAATGGTTTCTCTCCTTTATGAATTCTGGAATGAATCTTTAAACTATTAGACTGACTAAATCTCATCCCACATTCAGAACATTCAAATGGTTTCTCTCCTGTATGTATTCTGGAATGAATCTTTAAGTGAGAAGACCAACTAAAGCTCTTGTCACATTCAGAACATTGAAATGGTTTCTGAACATTCAGAACATCTAATGGGGTCTGTGTACCACAAGCAAAATGTGGATCTCTTCCTTCATGTGGCGTGGGAACTTCAATCCTTCCAGCTACTGTCGATATCTCGGTAATATCTTTGCCTGAAAACCACAAATCAATGTAAAAATAATACTAACATACTGTGAATCAGAACAAAATGTAAAAGTTAGGTTAGGTTAGGTTGCACTGGATAATGCACTTTTCATATAAAAAATAATGGAAATAATTAACTCACAACGATTTGCATTTCACCTGAAATTTATTATTGTGCCTAACAGTACTATGTCTCGATCAGCACAGTGTTTATTTTATAAATCGTCTCAATTTTAAAAACTAACTAACCATCATGCTGTCTCTCCAAAGAGGTAGGCAGAAAGAATGGAACGTTACGCTGTTCTTAGATGACATACCTGTATATTTTCCACATATTCGTCTAAGAGATCTGCATTTATTCTACTTTCCTCCTTCTTTTGCCAATTCCACACTTCACTTTCATACATTCTAATACAACTACCATAATAAAAGAAGGGAGACCTACCAGGTTTGGAAATGAAGTAATTGTCTACATCGACGCCCAGCGTCCTGCCGAACTGCGGTCCGTACCAGACCAGCAGCTCCGTGTTGGGATACATATTCTGCACCGTCCTGCTTAGAACAGAACCAACCAAGTATTATAAGACTGTAAATGTTATTTTATTTTTATTATATAGAACTGAGAATACACTAAGAGTTCTTTTTTGCATTTATTAAAATAATTTAAAGTTATAAAAATTCATTTTAGCTTTCACAATTTGCGTTAATACTGTGGAATTCCGCAATGATGAATTAAAATACTGTTTTTTCCACATTTGGGTGTTTTTTTTTGTCAGCATGTTTCGAAGGTATTAACAATATAAATTAAAATTGTATTGTTCTCCCGATGATGAAGGTATAATGCATTTGAAACATGTTGAGAAAAAGGAACATAATCCTTTGTTTGCCGAAATCCGATATATTGGCTTTCGCTACACTAGCGATGAAGTGCCATGATTTATAAAATAATCAGAATTCAGAGCGTTATGTGGAGATGTTAGACGACTTCTTGGTGCCTGAATTGCAAAACTTTCCTGGCTATAACCAAAGAATATGGTTCCAGCAGGACAGAGCAACGTCACACTGTCCAATACGTCTCTGCCACCAGTTTGTGAAATTTTCCCTGCCAATTGATCTCCAGGAGAGGTGACAAAAATTGGCCTCCACTCTCATTTAACCCCTATGAACTTTTTCCTGTGGGAATTGGAACTTCCCTGACGCATTTGAAAGAAAATATTCGTCACAAAATGGCAGCTATCACGGAGTATACCCGTTTCATTTCATTTTCAAAATGAATTCTAGCTTCCTGCACATTCATACTGGCTGCATAAATGTGAAGGAGGCTAGAGAGGTGTGTCTGGATAGAGTAGTGTGGTAATTCATTCTCTCTGCCTACCGTTTCGGGGAAACTATGTCATGGTTTGTTGTTGTTGTTTTGAGATGAACAAATGTAATAGCACCGACCTGTAGTAAATGTTGCCCTTGTACTGAAAGGCTTGCAAATTTTGCTCGGCCAGGTTTCGTGAGCAGTTGACATAGCGCATCCAGTTGGCTGTGGCCACGTCCTCCCCGTCCACGAAGGAGCGTCGGCCCCCCGAGCCGCGCACCTGCCAATATACACACTCTCACTGAGCTGCCCTTATAACTAGACTGCACATCAGCAGTCATTGCAATCACTCTAAGTTATATAATATGGAGGCTATCCATCTTTATAATAATAATAATAACAATATGCTAACTTTTAAAGCGCCGTTTTTGTGATGTAATCACCTCAAGGGCGCATTAAGACGTGTTTTAAATCTAAAAATCTAAATGTGACCGCTTAAAAAACGATCGGTTTAAAAGTATAGTATAACAAAGTATAAATGTTTAAATTGGGTATGAAATATGAAAAAGATGGGTTTTCAATTTAGATCTGAAATCTGTCGGATGATTTATGCATCTAAGGTGTGAAGGGAGATTGTTCCAAGCTGATGGACCGGCTACCGCGAACGCTCGATCCCCGAAATTCGTACTGGGGCAACGCTTCGGCTCTACTAATCTTCCTATTGCTGAGGAGTTCGCCGAGCGAAGTGTGGATTTCCGTGAATTTAGGCTGTCCGTTATACAGAGTTCAGACATATAACTTGGTGCCATTCCATGTAGCGCTTTGAAGACTGTCCAGCAGAGTTTATACTGGATTCTTTCTGGACTTTTAAGCCAGTGAAGTTCTATGTTGCGGATGGTTATCTTCGACAGCGTCAGCAGACTGTTTTATCTCCCAGCATGCAGAACCAACCTGCCTCTGGTGATGCCAGTGGAGAGAGCAATCAAACTAGTAAACATGATCGCTTCGGAGATCGATGTCTTTCATATTCGTGAAAATACGTTCAGAAGACAAATACTCTTGACTTTGGAGAGTATCTTGTATTCCTAATGTCGAACCATCTCTCATGCATTCCTGGTATTATAATTATATTTATTATATTTTACCTGTTCTCAATAGATTCCTTAAACTATAAAAAATGTTTGTAATATCTTCTGAGAAAATAAACTGATTTGATTGATTGAATGATTGATTGACTTGATATACTAGGTGTATAAGCTTAAATCCAATGTTTGCTCATATGTGGCCCGGTAGTGGGCGTATTAAGCTACTATACCGACACGTTATACTGTTTTTTATAAGTTTGACATCTATCGATATTAATCAGCGCACATCATCAGCAATTTTATAAAACAACATTCATTAATCCTTTGGTAATCATGTCCAGTTTCATGCCAGAAAATGATCATATGCGGGAAGCTCTGCTTTTCTGCTTTAATTTTTTAAAATCGGCAGTTGAATCATACCTAATATTTGTGGAGGCCTATGACGGTTGTGGTTTATTGAAAACAACATGCAAAGTTTGGTTTCATCGGTTCAGAGACGGCAATTTACACAAGAAGCGTGAAAATCGGCCCAGGAAGGTTGAAGACCGCCAATTGAAGGCTCTTTTGGACAAGGACGATACCCAATCGCAAAAAATGCTTGCTGAGCAATTTTGTGTTAATCAAACAGGCATTTCCATGTGCCTACGTGTCATGAGGAAGGTTCAAAAGATCGGAAAATGGGTGCCACATGAATTGAACGATAGGTAGATGGTGTGATGCCAAAAAACATGTGAAATCTTGTTCAAAAAAGTCCAAAAAAGAAAACAATTAATCGTGGGTTGATCCCGGTCAACCATCATTATCTTCCCCATGAGCAAATCTCTTCGGATGGAAGACAAAGTTGTGCGTTTGGTGGGATCAGCCAGGTATCGTCTACTGTAAGCTATTGAAACCTGGTGAAACTGTTTATGTCGACCGCTAATACCAAAAACTGATCAAATAGTACAGTGTTCTACATGGCAGGCAGGCATGAAACATTAAACTTCTACAAACCAGCCCACAGACAGATGATATGGCTGAAAATGGCGTCTAAACGTAATAAATATTTTGGCGATTGTGCATCATTCTGACCTCATTTAAAAAAATAGTCCTCACATTTATTAATTGTAGGCTGGTTATTATAAAGGTGCCAAGTGGTTAAAACATAAAGCAGAGAAAAAATGCAAAACTGTTTTTCGTTCAATGTGTACCAGGTGACGTTTGAACTACACTTTATAATTCAATCACTTTGCACAGTTATTGGCCTTTATGTTTAACACCAATTGGGATCAAAAAACTAATTTTTAATACTCGGCACCTCTGTAATATACAGCCCTCAATTGAATTGAAAAAATAATATTGAAGAAGGTACCTGCCAGATGTATGCCGAGGCCGGTTTCGGTTGAGTGCAGCGGAGACCACGGTAAGGACCGAAGCGCAGGCCGGCCGGAAGAGGCCTGGAGGCCCAGACTCCGGTCCCTGCGCCCGGGATAGACGAGGGCGCCACTCGCACCAAGACCGGGCAGCCCAGCTCTGTCTCCGGGTTGTCGGGGACCACCACCAGCGGCCCGTGCACAGGGCAGTACTTGCGGAACTCTTGTCCGCAACGGTCACACCCTACGGACACACCATCTTATTATACTTACTTCCTTCCTATGGCCATATTTGCAGCCTCCTTGATGATATTATTCCAAGCTCCTCGATTCTGCGTCCTTAGCTCCTAGCAGTCCGATTCGCTCAACCTAGCCAGATCAGCTAGAATATTATCTATTAACCCTCCCTTCCCTGTGATGGGTATCTTCTACACGTTGCTTCTAGTAACCATCAATATCTCTATACATTTAATAAATACAAGGTTAAGATTTTAGGTATTTCTCCATAATATATTTACGCATTGATTAAAAAAATAATATTAATAATAATCAGAATTCATCGGGTACATCGGAGGTATTTTGTGAACATTGGAAACAAAATTCGTAGCGCTGAGTACGCGACACTATATTCGCATCTCACTCTTGCATATGTTCTAGCTCAATGTTCTCACTCTCGCCGTCCCGCCGCGCCGGCGGCAGTCGCTTTCGGGCTTGCAACCAGAGCGGGTCTATGCCCGTTCTGTGAGCGTTGCCAGATGGTTTTTTAATGTTTTTAGCAATCAAATCGCAATTATTATAATTTTTGACTTCAATTATAATTATATAAGGGGATTAGCTATGAATGTTCCGATTTAAAATCGCTAATTTTTTAACGCGTACTGACTACCCTACACCGGAACGCACGTTTTTATTTTAGCACCGTAAGGGAAAGGTTAAGCGCTGTTTAGGCCTTTCTAGAGGTCTTACTCCGGTCGGTCTTGACACATATAGGGTCTTGCTTGCTCTGGTCTCTCCGGCTTGGCATACATGCCCAATCGACGGTGGTTGTTATAATTGGGATTCCTCTGACTCCTCGTGTGGCCAACAGTAAATATCTGTGCCACGTTTTTCTCGGTTTACCTCAACTTTATTCTTCATCATTCTCTCCTCATTTATTCTTTCCATGTATTCAATACATCTTTATGATCTTTTTATCACTTTCTTTATTCATTCTTCATTAACACTCTGCCGACTGTAGAAAAGAATCACTCATTTAATCCATCTGAAAACGTTAAAGTTTTACATACATGCCCAAAAAGCAAAAAAACTAGATAAATTAGAAATTTAAGAAATAAATAGGCTAAAATACTAATGACCAATTACAGTTAGCTTACTCCCCTTTGTTATACCCAATATAAACAAATAAAAAATATTCCTGGAATCGATTACTGCTGAAAAATAGTTTATTTGATTCCAGACCTTAGCAGCTATATGGATGGGGAAAACCAAATATGGCGATCCCAACCTTATGGGCCAAGAACTATAACATATTATATTTAAATTCAGTAATAATAAACACAAAAGTACCATTTTTCAAACGTTATATATAAATATGTAAGCTATAATAAAATTTAAAATCCATTGAACTGAATCTTCTTGAATACCTGTAATACCAATATTTAAATTCAGTAAATTTTACAAAAATCGGGTGGTGGTCTAGGGGATAGAACGCTTGGCTCCTGATCCAGGGGACTTGGGTTCAAGCCTGGACACGACCAGATTCCTTCTTCATAATAATGAGCTATTTTCTGCTCACATTCACATTTAGACTGCATGGAACAAGTTGAAAGGCATAGAAGCTCAAGAAATGGAAAGGGGAGACAGGAGATGATGAGAATGACGTGTCACTTGAGGAATTCAGAAACATTCTTTGGAAAATTAATGGATCTTCAGAAGTTAGTGCTGAAGATATACATTTGTTACTACACGTAATATGTAAAAGTGTTGCCTTTTCATTTAATTAATTGAAAGATCTTTTTCTTTAAAAATACATTTTTTCTCCCATTTTCAACATACAAACATACACTAATGAATTAAAATAGACTCCTTTTTTGGAAAAAAAAACAATGGTGGTAGTGGTATGGTAGTGTGATTGTCACACTGTCTTTGGTCTGGTGGAGAATTCACATGTCATGAGAAACAATATGATAGCTATACCCTTTACATTAAGTTAGCTTGCACTGTAATGATGTACAGAGCGATTCAACAAAATAAAAATTATTATTATTATATAACCTTAATTTTATTTAAACTTATTTAACCTTAACCTATTGAGCAAGTCATGCGATTCACTTACCTAGGCATAGAGATCGGTAGCTACAGTGACCCATATGATGAGGTGCGAGCACAAACCAATTTGCGCGACACCATATGGAGGAACAAATACATGCTAACAGAAAGTAAAGTCAAGATATACAAGGCATGCGTCCGCCCCATCATGACGTATGGAATAGAGGTCAGAGCCGATACCAATAGAACTAAGAACCTTGTTAGAGTAGCAGAAATGCGAACCCTATGCTCCATCGCAGGCAAAACCCTCAGAGATCGGATCAGAAATGAAACAATAAGGTCTGTCTGTGGTGTTGAGGACATAGTGAGATGGGGAAGAAGCAGAAGGCGCTTTAAGAGAGACCACGTGGACCGCATGGAGAATACAAGAATTGCAAAAATTGTTAAAGATGAAAACCCAAGCAGCAAGAGATTATCAGACCAAAGAGATGGAGAGATGGCTGGACATCATCATCCCAGGACAGCCCACCGTCACAAACAGGTTATACGACCTAAACTAAGTGGAAGAAGATAAAGAGAAGAAGAAATGGCTACATTTGCAGTCCAGATAAATGAGATTTGAGATGTATCTTATTAAACCTTTGTAATTTAGTTCCTCACTACTAAATTGTAGGTAATGATAAACTGCAATGCGCTGTAACGTATTTAACTGCAGCTTGAGATCATTTTTTTACTGCAAATGAAGCTAGCTGCTACTCTAAAGTGGCAATGGGCAGGTCACTGATTTGGAGACCTGGACGGTAGAGAGAAGTGCAGGGCGACCGCAACTACGGAAAGGATGACCTGAACAGACATGTCGGAATGCAGTCTGCACAAGACAGAGTGGCGTGGAAGCGAATGGAGGAGGCCTTTGTCCAGGAGTGGACGGGAATAGGCCGAAGAAGAAGTCAGCCGCACAATGAGGGTTAAAAAATGAGACGAGTGCAGGAAGTACTTTGTTGAAAGAAAATTGGTGATACTTTTGTTATTCATTGTTTACGTCTAGCAATGTTTTAAACTTGTAATAGAATGCCACTCACAAGAATAGGCGTCGTCTGCGGGCTCTGGAACTTCCATGTAGTTGACTCTTTTGCGGCTGCGAAGTCTTCTTCCCTTCCGGTACACTGTGGTGGTAAGTAAAATATATAACTAACTAACCATCACGTTGTTTCCCAAAGGGGTAGGCAGAAAGAATGGACTGTCACACTTTTCTTTCCTCAGATACTTCTCTTGCGTCCTCAACATTCATTCATTGTGTCATGCAGGCATTGTGGATTTCTCCGACATCTCATGTGGCCGACATTCAATATTTGATTTATATGATCGTGCCACATTATCCTCGGTCTTCCTCTATTTCTAGTTCCATTTACATCATTAACATACCCTTTTTTACCATTCTTTTTCTTGAATTATTTAGATGTATACAAACCACCTTAATGTTCCTTTCATTATTTTGTTCATAACAATTTCATTCGCACTGTATTCACTTCTTATATTTTCATTAGACACTATCATGCACAGACTTTCGAGTCATTCGTCTAAGAGATCTCATTTCTACTGCATTAATTCTACTTTCATCCTTCTTTTACCAGTTGTATGCTTCGCTTCGAAAGATGAAAGAAACGGGTGTGATGGTTTGTTTGCTTATAAAATAAAATAATTTTTAAACATGGGTGTTACCAGGCTCACTGTCGTGGTCCGTGTCCAGGCGATCTTCGAGTTCTTGGACTATCTTCTGCATCAGGTCCTTCTCCCGACGGCTTCTGCAACAGGGAGGGCATGCTGGGAGGGAGTGGTTGAGGATGGGTGTAATTGGAAGAAGGCGCAGAAACAAAATTATCTTTTTAATATCTCTTGTAACTATACGGAACTAAAATGATCATAAAATAAGCTAACCTTATCCATTAACACCTAACTAATCTGAACCTTACTTTGTATTTACAAGTTACTCTAAACTGTCTGTCACTTTGTATAAAAAACATAGAATGTTGGCTGACTTTTCGTGCACATATCGAGAGGATTTGTGGCATTGCACTGAGGATGTTGGGGTTCATCGTCCGGACCGGAAGAGTTTTCAGGGATCCCAATGTGCTCAGAGTCCTATACAACGCATTGGTTCGGAGCAGGCTCGAAGGTGGTTCTGTGATATGGAGTCCTCACGAGGCGAGATATTCCGTTATGCTGGAGAGGGTTCAGAAAAAATTTCTGAGGTATCTCTACATGAGGGAGTATGGTAGCTATCCGTGGCTCTATCCCACGGCATTTCTTCTGGGAATGCTCGGAACCAATTCTTTACAGCTTCGAAGAGATGGACATCTAATAACCCATTTTTTCAGATTAATTAGGGGATACTTCGAGAACTCGGCCGTACTGGAGGATGTTGGTCTTTTTGTCCCCGATAGATATCTCCGACAGCGACAGCACAGATTGTTTTACCTACCGGCCGCCAGAACCAATCTGCCTCTGGTGACACCGGTGGGAAGAGCAATTAGTCTGCTGAACGCGGTCTCCTCGGAGATCGACGTCTTTCATGTTAGTGAAAGTACGGTCAGGGGGCAAATACTATTGACTTTAGAAAGTATCTTGTCTTCCTAATGTCGAACCATCTCTAATGCGTTCCTGGTACTTTGTTGTATTTTGATGATATTTTACCTGTACTCAATAGGTGCCTTAAACATTTTCCTGTTTGTAATGTCTATTGAGTTAATAAACTGATTTGATTTGAATGTTTTAAACTGTCTAGGGAAATTCCTGCAAGCAATGGTATAAGACGGGGAGATAGTTTGAGCCCCATTCTGTTCAATCAGATTATGGACAAAGAGGGACAAGACTGGCTTGGGACTAGGTTATAAAATGGGCAGTAAAACTGTGAATATTATTTGCTATGCAGACGAAGCCGCTTTAATAGCGGAGTCTGACGACTTGCAAAGAATGTTGTAATAATTCCCCACAGTATCACAAAGGATAAATATGGCTATATCAGTCAGCAAAACAAAAAGTCTCACTATATCTAGTACCTACAAGTTGTAGGCTGACTGTTGATAATACACCAATATAATACCTACATAAGTTATGAGTTTCAGATATTTGGGAGTAGAATCTGCAATCATAATGACCTTCATACTGAAGTACGAGAACAAGTTAGTAAAGCCTCTGACGTGTCAGGGTGTTTGAAGAATCTGGTCTAGAAGAACAAGCACATGCGTATCGACAGCAAGGTCAGAATTTATAAGACATGCGTGCGACCTATCACGACGTACGCTGGAGGGTCGGGGGCTGACACTGCGAACCAAGGTCTACTAAGAACATCTGAGATGAAGGTCCTGAGATCAATTACTGGAAAAACTCTCCAAGATCGTGTCTGCAACGCAGACATAATGAAAACTTGCGATATATAGGATATCATTCGGTGGAGTAGATCCACAAGACGATACTGCAGGGACCATGTGGCCCGAATGGATAGAGACAGACTCGCATATACAACCGATTATGAAATCCCCTCCGGACACCGCCCACCTGGAGGACCGCCTAAGAGATGGAAGGACATCTGGACCTCAACATCTCACAAGATTGATTTCTGTGTCACAGATCGTCAGATCAATTAAAAGAAGAAGAAGAAGTTTTAAAATATTTTTTATTTATATGCAAATCTTGCATTGACTGAGGATATAATTAAAAAAAAAATTAAAAACATATATTCAGTAATTTAAATAGTATTGAGGTAACTGGTGTAATCCAAGCGGAAGGGTTTTTCAGAGATCCCAATGTGCTCAGAGTACTATACAATTCATTGGTTCAGAGCAGACTCAAAAGTGGTTCTGTGATTTGGAGTCCGCACGATGCGAGATATTCCCTTATGCTGGAGAGGATTCAGAAAAAAATTCTGCGGTATCTCTACTTGAATGAGTATGATAGCTATCCATGGATCTATCCCACAGCATTTCTTATGGGAATATTGGGGTCTAATTTTTTGCAGCTTCAAAGAGACGGGTTTCTCATAACCTATTTCTTTAGATTAATTTGGGCATATTATGAAAACTCAGCTGTGTTGGAGGATGAACGTCTTTTTGTTCCTGACAGATATCTCCGACAGCTGCAGCATAGATTGTTCTTTCTTCCGGCCGCAAGAACCAACCTGCCTCTAATAATGCCGGTGGGAAGAGCAATCAGTCTGCTTAATAAGATTACCTCGGAGATCGATGTCTTTCATATTAGTGAAAGTACGTTCAGAAGAAAAAAACTCTTGATTTGAGAGTATCTTGTCTTCCTAAAGTTGAACCATCTCTCATGCGTTCTTGATACTTTATCCTTTCTCAAATGGATGCTTTAAGCTATAAATATGTTTGTTATATCTTTTGAGTAAATAAATAAACTGATAAATATTGTTGAATTTTATATAGTTTAGTTCAAAGATATTATTCTTTTGACCAATCTCTCTCGCATGCCTAAGTTGCATTTGAATGCAGTCAGTCATTATAAATACAAACCACCATTAACACATCTTTTATTGACTCACATAGGAGCCCGTCAAGTATATCCACCAGAGCATCCTATACCTTCATCATTGGTTGAACAATATTCTTATATTGATGATCGTCGAAACATGTTAATGAAAATGAGCTCTGAAGTAGAAATAGATAGTTTAAAATTCTAAAAAAATCATTATAATGGACTAGTGTTATCACTGCGAGATAAAAAAAATATGAGTATTGCATTTTGAATTGGCGTTTGAAGCTGAGGAATGTTGATTTTTCTTTTAATTTCATTTAATTTTGTATTGAGGAGCTATTGTTTATACTTTCATCTAATTTTATAACGACAAAACCCTCATTTTATGTTATTGTAAAATTATCCAGAGTCACTTACTCGTCTATCTCCAACTTAGAGAACCCGACCAGCCAGTCTTCTACGGGATCCTTCTGCAATATTATGTGTACATTAGTATCAGTAGGCATCAATAGGAACCAATCATGATGAACAGAACATTTCTTTACATTATTAACATTGGTTGACTTCTTTAATGCTAATTTCTTTCTCATTCGCTTCTTCTGTTTCTCCAACCTTCCGTCCGGAGTTTTGAGCTTTTGGGCTGGAAACAAAAAATATAATTTGAAAATGAAATCTCACTTTATTTCAATGTAATTAAGATTAGTAGTTAGAAGATTGTTAATTACCTTCAACTTCAGCATCCTACTTCTCTTTGAACTTTTCGTAGCGGGCTAAAAATCCAGGCTTTGCTAATTTGCCTAAGAGTATAAAAACAATTTTATAAAATTGCAGTCAAAGTCACAAAAACAACAAAACACTTTTTTATTATCTTCTTTACATACTATTTTGTGCATCTACAAAATATTGAATGCACTGTTTTTAGAAATTGCTTTGTGATAAACTTACCATATTCATATGCCACATACATTTTTTTCGCTACAACTTGCAATTCTTCTCCTAATAGTTTCCATTCTAATTTTGTAAAAAAACCACTTATATCAACATGTTCTGCCATGTTTTTAATTCCACATAAAATGGGAGCTCGCAAACTCTACCGCCAACACGCTAATTTTCCCGCTAGATGGAAAAAAGTTTTGCCAACTGAAGCGCTCAACGAACGAACAATTCAATCGTATTATGTTGAAAGGCTTATAACACGAAAAATAGATTTTTATATTTTCCGTAATATTGATAACCCTTAATAAGAACAATAACAAAACATATTTCAAGATATTTTTGTTTTAAATAACTGTATACGAATATAGCAATTAATCCTCTTGTTAGCAATAAATATAAAGCATTAAAAAAATATTTCTTATAAAATAGTAACGTTTTACTTTCATCAGAAACGATTCAAATGTCAGAATGTTAGTTCCATTAATCGCCGCCAGAGTAGAGTTGACTTGCTTACAGTTCACAGAGGCACTCATGACCTATAGACGAAGTTCTTAATCGTGGTCTACGCCCGATGTATTCAAATCAATCTAACATTGTTATTCATTGCTGCCAACTTTTATAAAAAAGGTTTTAAAGGTGTATGCTCTGTAAGTATCTAACTAGCTATATCTTTTTATTGTCAACTTTATATAGCCATGTTTCATGGCATAATAGGTGAGATTGCACTGGACAAATTTTACATGACTGAAAGGGCGTTTTCTCTCTGGAGGCTTGTTTGATCTTAGTTAAGTTTAATTTTAATTAGTGATAAGATTACGAAAGACAATTTAAAAACAATAATAGCGATAATGACAATTCTGTGAGTGAAAAAAAATAGCGTTCTGCCCCGGTATCGCAAAGCAGTTAGGTACTGCCGGCCCAATTTTCGCGAGTGGCCACACTTTGAAGGAGATGACCTAACCCCTCACCCTGCGGAGCAGGCTCGAGAGGGCTGCGGAGCGGCGCTCGAGTTGAAAATCAGACTTCAGAAGAGGCGGACGTGCGGCTTCCCCGCGCCCGCTGGCCGCGGCGCGCGGGCCAGAGGCCATTCCCGCCTCGCACGTCCCTCTTGGCGCGGACGCCATTAGCGGCCGACTCGCCACCACGCTGGCTTCGCAGATCACCGTCCTCGTGCTAACCATGGCGTCAGCTCATCACCATTGGGGCGTGATGCTGGCCACCGCTGTCGCTGTGAAGGGAATCCGCGCCATCCGCGGTCCATGATCCGCGTGATGCTTCTGTGTTATGCAGCCTCCGGCAGTCCTTGATGCTGGCCACGACAGCGTCAGCGTCGGTCCTCGCCGCAGATCAATTAACGTTATTCTGTGACGGAGTAGTTTTAAGTCGTTCCAACGAATAGAAGTAAGTCATCTTTAGTTAATAAGTGATCTTGTTTCTTTCTTTTTGTATATTGTATGTTTGTTTAATTAAATATAATTGTAAATAGTAAATATTGGTTTCAATCTCATATCACTATACATCTCGGAGCAGTCTCAATTAACGTAATAATGATTACATTAGCGAATAAACACTGGGCAATACGTTGTGAGAGAATGCTTCGAGATCGGGAGTGGAGCACGGGTAATCTTCATGTTTCACCCCGTGTCGAAAGCATTTTATTAACAAACTTGATATAGCCATGTTTCATGGCATAATAGGTGAGATTGCACTAGACAAATTTTACATGACCGAAAAGGCGTTTTCTCTCTGGAGGCTTGTTTGATCTTAATTAAGTTTAATTTTAATTAGTGATACGATTATGAAAGACAATTTAAAAATAATAATAGTGATAGTGACAATTTGGTGATAAAAAAGAATAGCGTTTAGCCCCGGTATCGCATAGCAGTTAGGTACTGCCGGGCCCAATTTTCGCGAGTGGCCACACTTTGAAGGAGATGACCTAACCCCTCACCCTGCGGAGCAGGCTCGAGAGGGCTGCATGAGCGGCGCTCGACAGTTGAAAATCAGACTTCAGAGGAGGCGGACGTGAGGCTTCCCCGCGGCGCGCTGGCCAGAGGCCATTCCCGCCTCGCACGTCCCTCTTGGCGCGGACGCCATTAGCGGCCGACTCGCCACCACGCTGGCTTCGCAGATCCCCGTCCTCGTGCTAACCATGGCGTCAGCTCATCACCATTGGGGCGTGATAATGGCCACCGCTGTCGCTGTGAAGGGAATCCGCGCCATCCGCGGTCCATGATCCGCGTGATGCTTCTGTGTTATGCAGCCTCCGGCAGTCCTTGATGCTGGCCACGACAGCGTCAGCGTCGGTCCTCGCCGCAGATCAAGTAGCGTTATTCAGTGACGGAGTAGTTTTAAGTCGTTCCAACGATTAGCAAGTAAGTCATCTTTAATTTATTAGTGATATGTTTCTTTCTTTTTGTATGTTTGTGTAAATAAATATAAGTGTAAATAGTAAATATTGGTTTCAATCTCATATCACTATACCTCCCGGAGCAGTCTCAATTAACGTAATAATGATTACATTAGCGAATAGACACTGGGCAATACGTTGTGAGAGAATGCTTCGAGATATGGAGTGAGATACGACTAATCGTCATGTTTCACCCTGTGTCGAAAGCATCTTCGTAACAAACTGTATAAACAAAAATAACGGACATCATGGAACGACTAGCGAGACTGAAGTGGCAATGGGCGGGTCACGTGGCGAGACAGAGTGAGGATAGATGGACCCAGAAAATAATAAGGTGGAGACCATGGGATAATAGGAGAAACGTCGGCAGGCCGCAAAAAAGGTGGGTCGACGACATTGCTGCCGTGGGGGGGGAAATGTGGCTACGGCTGGCAGGAGATAGAGACGAGTGAGGGAAGGGAGGAGGCCTGTGTCCAGCAGTGGACCGATAAGGGCTGACGAAGAAGAAGAAGAAGATAAATATATAAAATTACTTACTTACTTGCTTCCTATGGCCATACAACTCTTGAAGAGTCTCCTTGATGATTTTCGCCGAGCTCCTCGATCCTGCGCCCTTTGCTCCCAGCAGTCCGATTCGTCCAACCTAGCCAGATCAGCCAGAACATTGTCTATTAGGAGCTGTCTAGGACTGCCATCATGACGTTATAACGTCAAGATGGCATTGGTCTAGGCCTTCCTAGAGGCCTTAATCCATCGGTCTAGACGCGTACAGGGTCTTGATTGCTCTGGTCTCTTCGGCTCATTTCTGGATATATAAAATAGTTTTTTTTTGAACGGTGTGCACCTTACTTATATTATGTTGAATAGCACTGTTTTAAATCCTGTATAATGTGCGATAACTAATGGCCTACACATTTATTCGTAAAATGAGTAATCATATTATTTAAAGTCAAAAAATATTTTGTTGAACAATTTTGAATCATTACCTTTAATAATAATATTATATTATTTACTTTCCCTGGGTTAAAATTATTATTACTGTATGAATAATAAGTTGTCTTTAGTGCGTCACCTGAGAGTAAGAAGGTTCCAACTGACAAAAGTAAAAAGCTGAGAAAATGAAGTCAAAGTTTTGTTGGTTTCGGGTGTGTATCTTGGAATAAAGGGGTTTTATTCCAATTTCCAGAGATTCTTTTTACCGAGAAACGTGTAAATTTTGTCTGGCAACAGTTGGAATAATAAAGTTCTAAGTTTAAATGAATCCTTCTTCAGTGAATCGTGTGTTTTGAATGATTAGATGGAACTTGATTCTTTTCGTAACATCAAAATGACGATACTATTACATGTTTTTTTTTAATTGTACGTATAGATAAGGTTAGTAAGAACCCTTTTCACGAAAAAAAGCCAAATGTGAAATTTTGTTAGTTGAAACCCTCTTACTCTCAGGTGACGAGTTATTGAGCTGTGAAAACCTTGACAGTATACGAAAGCTTTATTCGTGTTTTTTAAGCAATGCCATCTTGAAAATGGTGTTATAACATTAAGGGGGTTCACCCATGTGACGGCTTGTTTTTTAAGCATTTTTAGGGAATTTTTTTTGACGACCAGTAAAAAGATAGAACTTTAGGTTTTTTTTATCATTTATTTGTATGTATTTTAAGAGTATGAATATAAATATTTAGCCAAAAATATTCAATAGAACGTGAGTTATAGCGCTCTGAACACACCCGCCTCGAAAAAATGGACGCTCACTTCCTCCGCGATTCCGGCTGATTGACTTATCTGAAATAAATAAAAATAACGGCCTTTTAATCTGAAAGCTAAAATGTTCAGAATGAACTATACTCAATTGAAAATACCAAAAATTGGATTTTGGTAGACCTCTGAAGAAAAAAAATCGAATTTTATGTTTTTTTTGTAATGTTTTTATTATAAAAAAAAGTTAAATATTGAGAATTTTGAAATGAACGTAGTTCATTCTGTGCGTCTATATGTGCTGAGTCTACAGTATAAATTTGAAGTCATTCGGTCAAACCGTTCTTGAGATATGATGGAGGAATGTTTGCAAAACACAGTTTTGAGAAAAACGCGTTTAAAGTTTCAAGTCCGGTTAAAACTATGAAAATCTTAACTTACCCTCAACCGGCGATGCCTGGTCCATAGAGTACTCCTTCCTCTTCTTCTTGAAATTCTTTTAAAGCAGATTGTTGAGCTCTTTTATAAATTCTTTCTTGTTTAACCCCATCACTTAGTTGCCGCCCAGAGCGCGAGATGCGCGTTTCATCTCGTTTTTGTACATAAGTATGCGCTTCGCGGCCAACAGGACATCCCATAGTCGTCTTTACTTTTAAAACTCCTACAAAACCTTCGTTAAAGATAAGTATGTCGCAATTTCAACGATCTTGGGGCCAGAGTGTAGATGCTTTGGAGCAAAAGTCCAAATCAACGATTGCTCATAACTGTTACGGTCTTCCAAAATGAAAATGCACGATCGACTGGATCTCGATGATTTATTATATAAATATACAATATGTGTGTTACAAGCTTTGTTTCCAAAATTAATGTGTGTGACAAATACCTTATTTATAAGCAGGAGTTATCAAGGAACATTAAGAGAATATCCTGAACTTTGCTGTATTCAAAGTGCATTAGTTCCGTTGAGCTTTCAAAGTCCATATTCACAGTATGTTTATGGAATATTGTTTTTCGATAGATTAGGGGGAACAGGAAGTCCACACCAGATAAAGAGATGCTTAATTACATTTTTTGGGCCTGCTTTCTAGTGGGTACATAACATTAAAATTTGAAAGCGAGGCGGGGCCCCTAATAAAGTTTGAAATCTACATACACACATACAAGAAAACACATTTTATTATTTATTTTATCAAATTAAAAATAAAATAAAAAATCCATTGACATAACAACATTTATTTGGCTCACAAAAATTAAAAATTATAGTAATAGAAGAAAATATTACTTAAAATAAACAAAACACTACACGTAACGTATGAGGTTCAAATAACATAATAATGGATTGCTCTAGACCCAACCTTTTTGTCGCTGCGGACCAGTCAACGTTTCATAATTTTACCGCGGCCCACTGGGGTTAATAACAATATATATGTAATAATAAAATTTACAACTGCGGTACATAAGTATAGTGACAAATAAAAACTAACTAACTAACCTTCACGCCATTTCTCCGGAGGGGTAGGCAGAGAGGATGGATCGCCACAATGCTCTGTCCTGGCATACCTCTCGGGCTTCCTCTACATTCATACATCGTACCATGCACGCACAAATAATAATAGAGAAATAATAATACCGTGACAAATAATCGTAGAGAAAACACGGAATAACTATTTTAAGCTATAATTAAGTTTTATTGGGTATGTTCGATTTTTCAAAAGTAATTTTGATTTTTAACCATTTGGTCCATGACCCGGGGGTTGGGGACCACTGCTCTAGACGACCTAAAAAGAATTTACTCGGTTTAAATTTTATTTAGACTCCAATGAGTATTCTTTATTTTCTAAATGGAAATTAGACCCGCGTGTGACAAGGCAAAGAGATGGATCGGCAGCGGAGTCGACCTTGCAGGAAGCCAATTCATACCACAAGGCCTAATACTAAGAAGAAACGTGACAAGTGATGAAAGAATAAAACTTTTGTTTTGTTTTTAAAGTCTGTTGATAACAATTAATAACTTGATATATTAATTAATATTTATAATTCGAGAATATTTAAAGATTTAACATGAATTTTTAACAAGGTTTAAATTATTTGAAGGATTCTTTCCTCGTATGTATTCTGGAATGACGCATTAAACTATTAGAGTGACTAAATCTCATCCCACATTCAGAACATTCAAATGGTTTCTCTCCTGTATGAATTCTGGAATGAATCTTTAAATTAGCAGACAGACTAAATCTCTTCCCACATTCAGAACATTGAAATGGTTTCTCTCCTTTATGAATTCTGGAATGAATCTTTAAACTATTAGACTGACTAAATCTCATCCCACATTCAGAACATTCAAATGGTTTCTCTCCTGTATGAATTCTGGAATGAATCTTTAAATTAGCAGACAGACTAAATCTCTTCCCACATTCAGAACATTGAAATGGTTTCTCTCCTTTATGAATTCTGGAATGAATCTTTAAACTATTAGACTGACTAAATCTCATCCCACATTCAGAACATTCAAATGGTTTCTCTCCTGTATGTATTCTGGAATGAATCTTTAAGTGAGAAGACCAACTAAAGCTCTTGTCACATTCAGAACATTGAAATGGTTTCTGAACATTCAGAACATCTAATGGGGTCTGTGTACCACAAGCAAAATGTGGATCTCTTCCTTCATGTGGCGTGGGAACTTCAATCCTTCCAGCTACTGTCGATATCTCGGTAATATCTTTGCCTGAAAACCACAAATCAATGTAAAAATAATACTAACATACTGTGAATCAGAACAAAATGTAAAAGTTAGGTTAGGTTAGGTTGCACTGGATAATGCACTTTTCATATAAAAAATAATGGAAATAATTAACTCACAACGATTTGCATTTCACCTGAAATTTATTATTGTGCCTAACAGTACTATGTCTCGATCAGCACAGTGTTTATTTTATAAATCGTCTCAATTTTAAAAACTAACTAACCATCATGCTGTCTCTCCAAAGAGGTAGGCAGAAAGAATGGAACGTTACGCTGTTCTTAGATGACATACCTGTATATTTTCCACACATTCGTCTAAGAGATCTCGTTTCAACTGCATTTATTCTACTTTCCTCCTTCTTTTGCCAATTCCACACTTCACTTTCATACATTCTAATACAACTACCATAATAAAAGAAGGGAGACCTACCAGGTTTGGAAATGAAGTAATTGTCTACATCGACGCCCAGCGTCCTGCCGAACTGCGGTCCGTACCAGACCAGCAGCTCCGTGTTGGGATACATATTCTGCACCGTCCTGCTTAGAACAGAACCAACCAAGTATTATAAGACTGTAAATGTTATTTTATTTTTATTATATAGAACTGAGAATACACTAAGAGTTCTTTTTTGCATTTATTAAAATAATTTAAAGTTATAAAAATTGGCAAATTCATTTTAGCTTTCACAATTTGCGTTAATACTGTGGAATTCCGCAATGATGAATTAAAATACTGTTTTTTCCACATTTTGGTGTTTTTTTTTGTCAGCATGTTTCGAAGGTATTAACAATATAAATTAAAATTGTATTGTTCTCCCGATGATGAAGGTATAATGCATTTGAAACATGTTGAGAAAAAGGAACTTAATCCTTTGTTTGCCGAAATCCGATATATTGGCTTTCGCTACACTAGCGATGAAGTGCCATGATTTATAAAATAATCAGAATTCAGAGCGTTATTTGGAGATGTTAGACGACTTCTTGGTGCCTGAATTGCAAAACTTTCCTGGCTATAACCAAAGAATATGGTTCCAGCAGGACGGAGCAACGTCACACAGTCCAATACGTCTCTGCCACCAGTTTGTGAAATTTTCCCTGCCAATTGATCTCCAGGAGAGGTGACATAAATTGGCCTCCACTCTCATTTAACCCCTATGAACTTTTTCCTGTGGGAATTGGAACTTCCCTGATGCATTTGAAAGAAAATATTCGTCACAAAATGGCAGCTATCACGGAGTATACCCGTTTCATTTCATTTTCAAAATGAATTCTAGCTTCCTCCACATTCATACTTGCTGCATAAATGTGAAGGAGGCTAGAGAGGTGTGTCTGGATAGAGTAGTGTGGTAATTCATTCTCTCTGCTTACCCTTTCGGGGAAACTATGTCATGGTTCGTTGTTGTTGTTTTGAGATGAACAAATGTAATAGCACCGACCTGTAGTAAATGTTGCCCTTGTACTGAAAGGCTTGTAAATTTTGCTCGGCCAGGTTTCGTGAGCAGTTGACATAGCGCATCCAGTTGGCTGTGGCCACGTCCTCCCCGTCCACGAAGGAGCGTCGGCCCCCCGAGCCGCGCACCTGCCAATATACACACTCTCACTGAGCTGCCCTTATAACTAGACTGCACGTCAGCAGTCATTGCAATGACTCTAAGTTATATAATATGGAGGCCATCCATCTTTATGTTGCGGATGGTTATCTTCGACAGCGTCAGCAGACTGTTTTATCTCCCAGCATGCAGAACCAACCTGCCTCTGGTGATGCTGGTGGGGAGAGCAATCAAACTGCTGAACATGATCGCTTCGGAGATCGACGTCTTTCATATTCGTGAAAGTACGTTCAGAAGACAAATACTCTTGACTTTGGAGAGTATCTTGTATTCCTAATGTAGAACCATCTCTCATGCGTTCCTGGTATTATGTATTTATTATATTTTACCTGTTCTCAATAGATGCCTTAAACTTTAAAAAAATGTTTGTAATATCTTTTGAGAAAATAAACTGATTTGATTGAATGATTGATTGATTTGATATACTAGGTGTATAAGCTTAAATCCAATGTTTGCTCATATGTGGCCCGGTAGTGGGCCTATTAAGCTACTATACCGACACGTTATACTGTTTTTTAAAAGTTTGACATCTATGGATATTAATCAGTGCACATCATCAGCAATTTCATTAAAAAACATTCATTATTCCTTTGGTAATCATATCCAGTTTCATGCCAGAAAATGATCATATGCGGGAAGCTCTGCTTTTCTGCTTTAATTTTTTAAAATCGGCAGTTGAATCATACCTAATATTTGTGGAGGCCTATGACGGTTGTGGTTTATTGAAAACAACATGCAAAGTTTGGTTTCATCGGTTCAGAGACGGCAATTTACACAAGAAGCGTGAAAATCGGCCCAGGAAGGTTGAAGACCGCCAATTGAAGGCTCTTTTGGACAAGGACGATACCCAATCGCAAAAAATGCTTGCTGAGCAATTTTGTGTTAATCAAACAGGCATTTCCATGTGCCTACGTGTCATGAGGAAGGTTCAAAAGATCGGAAAATGGGTGCCACATGAATTGAACGATAGGTAGATGGTGTGATGCCAAAAAACATGTGAAATCTTGTTCAAAAAAGCCAAAAAAGTCCAAAAAAGAAAACAATTGATCCCGGTCAACCATCATTATCTTCCCGATCAGCAAATCTCTTCGGATGGAAGACAAAGTTGTGCGTTTGGTGGGATCAGCCAGGTATCGTCTACTGTAAGCTATTGAAACCTGGTGAAACTGTTTATGTCGACCGCTAATACCAAAAACTGATCAAATAGTACAGTGTTCTACATGGCAGGCAGGCATGAAACATTAAACTTCTACAAACCAGCCCACAGACAGATGATATGGCTGAAAATGGCGTCTAAACGTAATAAATATTTTGGCGATTGTGCATCATTCTGACCTCATTTAATAAAATAGTCCTCACATTTATTAATTGTAGGCTGGTTATTATAAAGGTGCCAAGTGGTTAAAACATAAAGCAGAGAAAAAATGTTGAACTACACTTTATAATTCAATCACTTTGCACAGTTATTGGCCTTTATGTTTAACACCAATTGGGATCAAAAAACTAATTTTTAATACTCAGCACCTCTGTAATATACAGCCCTCAATTGAATTGAAAAAATAATATTGAAGAAGGTACCTGCCAGATGTATGCCGAGGCCGGTTTCGGTTGAGTGCAGCGGAGACCACGGTAAGGACCGAAGCGCAGGCCGGCCGGAAGAGGCCTGGAGGCCCAGACTCCGGTCCCTGCGCCCGGGATAGACGAGGGCGCCACTCGCACCAAGACCGGGCAGCCCAGCTCTGTCTCCGGGTTGTCGGGGACCACCACCAGCGGCCCGTGCACAGGACAGTACTTGCGGAACTCTTGTCCGCAACGGTCACACCCTACGGACACACCATCTTATTATACTTACTTCCTTCCTATGGCCATATTTGCAGCCTCCTTGATGATATTATTCCAAGCTCCTCGATTCTGCGTCCTTAGCTCCTAGCAGTCCGATTCGCTCAACCTAGCCAGATCAGCTAGAATATTATCTATTAACCCTCCCTTCCCTGTGATGGGTATCTTCTACACGTTGCTTCTAGTAACCATCAATATCTCTATACATTTAATAAATACAAGGTTAAGATTTTAGGTATTTCTCCATAATATATTTACGCATTGATTAAAAAAATAATATTAATAATAATCAGAATTCATCGGGTACATCGGAGGTATTTTGTGAACATTGGAAACAAAATTCGTAGCGCTGAGTACGCGACACTATATTCGCATCTCACTCTTGCATATGTTCTAGCTCAATGTTCTCACTCTCGCCGTCCCGCCGCGCCGGCGGCAGTCGCTTTCGGGCATGCAACCAGAGCGGGTCTATGCCCGTTCTGTGAGCGTTGCCAGATGGTTTTTTAATATTTTTAGCAATCAAATCTCAATTATTATAATTTTTGACTTCAATTATAATTATATAAGGGGATTAGCTATGAATGTTCCGATTTAAAATCGCTAATTTTTTAACGCGTACTGACTACCCTACACCGGAACGCACGTTTTTATTTTAGCACCGTAAGGGAAAGGTTAAGCGCTGTTTAGGCCTTTCTAGAGGTCTTACTCCGGTCGGTCTTGACACATATAGGGTCTTGCTTGCTCTGGTCTCTCCGGCTTGGCATACATGCCCAATCGACGGTGGTTGTTATAATTGGGATTCCTCTGACTCCTCGTGTGGCCAACAGTAAATATCTGTGCCACGTTTTTCTCGGTTTACCTCAACTTTATTCTTCATCATTCTCTCCTCATTTATTCTTTCCATGTATTCAATACATCTTTATGATCTTTTTATCACTTTCTTTATTCATTCTTCATTAACACTCTGCCGACTGTAGAAAAGAATCACTCATTTAATCCATCTGAAAACGTTAAAGTTTTACATACATGACCAAAAAGCAAAAAAACTAGATAAATTAGAAATTTAAGAAATAAATAGGCTAAAATACTAATGACCAATTACAGTTTGCTTACTACCCTTTGTTATACCCAATATAAACAAATAAAAAATATTCCTGGAATCGATTACTGCCGAAAAATAGTTTATTTGATTCCAGACCTTAGCAGCTATATGGATGGGGAAAACCGAATATGGCGATCCCAACCTTATGGGCCAAGAACTATAACATATTATATATCAGTAATAATAAACACAAAAGTACCATTTTTCAAACGTTATATATAAATATGTAAGCTATAATAAAATTTAAAATCCATTGAATATGAATCTTCTTGAATACCTGTAATACCAATATTTAAATTCAGTAAATTTTACATAAATTTCTAATTAAAAGAAGATTATTTTTGTATAGAATCGTGTTTACCACCCCTGATCTGTATGTATATAAAGGACTCGGTTTGCAATAGTGTCACCAGTCTGTCGATGCCAGCGAGTCTGGCGAATCCAGTTGCTGTCGAAATCAAGACAAAAGTGGAAGTGGTGGAACAAAATCGGGTGGTGGTCTAGGGGATAGAACGCTTGGCTCCTGATCCAGGGGACTTGGGTTCAAGCCTGGACACGACCAGATTCCTTCTTCATAATAATGAGCTATTTTCTGCTCACATTCACATTTAGACTGCATGGAACAAGTTGAAAGGCATAGAAGCTCAAGAAATGGAAAGGGGAGACAGGAGATGATGAGAATGACGTGTCACTTGAGGAATTCAGAAAAATTCTTTGGAAAATTAATGGATCTTCAGAAGTTAGTGCTGAAGATATACATTTGTTACTACACGTAATATGTAAAAGTGTTGCCTTTTCATTTAATTAATTGAAAGATCTTTTTCTTTAAAAATAGATTTTTTCTCCCATTTTCAACATACAAACATACACTAATGAATTAAAATAGACTCCTTTTTTGGAAAAAAAAACAATGGTGGTAGTGGTATGGTAGTGTGATTGTCACACTGTCTTTGGTCTGGTGGAGAATTCACATGTCATCAGAAACAATATGATAGCTATACCCTTTACATTAAGTTAGCTTGCACTGTAATGATGTACAGAGCGATTCAACAAAATAAAAATTATTATTATTATATAACCTTAATTTTATTTAAACTTATTTAACCTTAACCTATTGAGCAAGTCATGCGATTCACTTACCTAGGCATAGAGATCGGTAGCTACAGTGACCCATATGATGAGGTGCGAGCACAAACCAATTTGCGCGACACCATATGGAGGAACAAATACATGCTAACAGAAAGTAAAGTCAAGATATACAAGGCATGCGTCCGCCCCATCATGACGTATGGAATAGAGGTCAGAGCCGATACCAATAGAACTAAGAACCTTCTTAGAGTAGCAGAAATGCAAACCCTATGCTCCATCGCAGGCAAAACCCTCAGAGATCGGATCAGAAATGAAACAATAAGGTCTGTCTGTGGTGTTGAGGACATAGTGAGATGGGGAAGAAGCAGAAGGCGCTTTAAGAGAGACCACGTGGACCGCATGGAGAATACAAGAATTGCAAAAATTGTTAAAGATGAAAACCCCAGCAGCAAGAGATTATCAGACCAAAGAGATGGAGAGATGGAGAGATGGCTGGACATCATCATCCCAGGACAGCCCACCGTCACAAACAGGTTATACGACCTAAACTAAGTGGAAGAAGATAAAGAGAAGAAGAAATGGCTACATTTGCAGTCCAGATAAATGAGATTTGAGATGTATCTTATTAAACCTTTGTAATTTAGTTCCTCACTACTAAATTGTAGGTAATGATAAACTGCAATGCTCTGTAAGGTATTTAACTGCAGCTTGAGATCATTTTTTTACTGCAGATGAAGCTAGCTGCTACTCTAAAGTGGCAATGGGCAGGTCACTGATTTGGAGACCTGGACGGTAGAGAGAAGTGCAGGGCGACCGCAACTACGGAAAGGATGACCTGAACAGACATGTCGGAATGCAGTCTGCACAAGACAGAGTGGCGTGGAAGCGAATGGAGGAGGCCTTTGTCCAGGAGTGGACGGGAATAGGCCGAAGAAGAAGTCAGCCGCACAATGAGGGTTAAAAAATGAGACGAGTGCAGGAAGAACTATGTTGAAAGAAAATTGGTGATACTTTTGTTATTCATTGTTTACGTCTAGCAATGTTTTAAACTTGTAATAGAATGCCACTCACAAGAATAGGCGTCGTCTGCGGGCTCTGGAACTTCCATGTAGTTGACTCTTTTGCGGCTGCGAAGTCTTCTTCCCTTCCGGTACACTGTGGTGGTAAGTAAAATATATAACTAACTAACCATCACGTTGTTTCCCAAAGGGGTAGGCAGAAAGAATGGACTGTCACACTTTTCTTTCCTCAGATACTTCTCTTGCGTCCTCAACATTCATTCATTGTGTCATGCAGGCATTGTGGATTTCTCCGACATCTCATGTGGCCGACATTCAATATTTGATTTATATGATCGTGCCACATTATCCTCGGTCTTCCTCTATTTCTAGTTCCATTTACATCATTAACATACCCTTTTTTTACCATTATTTTTCTTGAATTATTTAGATGTATACAAACCACCTTAATGTTCCTTTCATTATTTTGTTCATAACAATTTCATTCGCACTGTATTCACTTCTTATATTTTCATTAGACACTATCATGCACAGACTTTCGAGTCATTCGTCTAAGAGATCTCATTCCTACTGCATTAATTCTACTTTCATCCTTCTTTTACCAGTTGTATGCTTCGCTTCGAAAGATGAAAGAAACGGGTGTGATGGTTTGTTTGCTTATAAATTAAAATTATTTTTAAACATGGGTGTTACCAGGCTCACTGTCGTGGTCCGTGTCCAGGCGATCTTCGAGTTCTTGGACTATCTTCTGCATCAGGTCCTTCTCCCGACGGCTTCTGCAACAGGGAGGGCATGCTGGGAGGGAGTGGTTGAGGATGGGTGTAATTGGAAGAAGACGCAGAAACAAAATTATCTTTTTAATATCTCTTGTAACTATACGGAACTAAAATGATCATAAAATAAGCTAACCTTATCCATTAACACCTAACTAATCTGAACCTTACTTTGTATTTACAAGTTACTCTAAACTGTCTGTCACTTTGTATAAAAAACATAGAATGTTGGCTGACTTTTCGTGCACATATCGAGAGGATTTGTGGCATTGCACTGAGGATGTTGGGGTTCATCGTCCGGACCGGAAGAGTTTTCAGGGATCCCAATGTGCTCAGAGTCCTATACAACGCATTGGTTCGGAGCAGGCTCGAAAGTGGTTCTGTGATATGGAGTCCTCACGAGGCGAGATATTCCGTTATGCTGGAGAGGGTTCAGAAAAAATTTCTGAGGTATCTCTACATGAGGGAGTATGGTAGCTATCCGTGGCTCTATCCCACGGCATTTCTTCTGGGAATGCTCGGAACCAATTCTTTACAGCTTCGAAGAGATGGACATCTAATAACCCATTTTTCAGATTAATTAGGGGATACTTCGAGAACTCGGCCGTACTGGAGGATGTTGGTCTTTTTGTCCCCGATAGATATCTCCGACAGCGACAGCACAGATTGTTTTACCTACCGGCCGCCAGAACCAATCTGCCTCTGGTGACACCGGTGGGAAGAGCAATTAGTCTGCTGAACGCGGTCTCCTCGGAGATTGACGTATTTCATGTTAGTGAAAGTACGTTCAGGGGGCAAATACTATTGACTTTAAAGAGTATCTTGTCTTCCTAATGTCGAACCATCTCTAATGCGTTCCTGGTACTTTGTTGTATTTTTATGATATTTTACCTGTACTCAATAGATGCCTTAAACATTTTCCTGTTTGTAATGTCTATTGAGTTAATAAACTGATTTGATTTGAATGTTTTAAACTGTCTAGGGAAATTCCTGCAAGCAATGGTATAAAACGGGGAGATAGTTTGAGCCCCATTCTGTTCAATCAGATTATGGACAAAGAGGGACAAGACTGGCTTGGGACTAGGTTATAAAATGGGCAGTAAAACTGTGAATATTATTTGCTATGCAGACGAAGCCGCTTTAATAGCGGAGTCTGATGACTTGCAAAGAATGTTGTAATAATTCCCCATAGTATCACAAAGGCTAAATATGGCTATATCAGTCAGCAAAACAAAAAGTCTCACTATATCTAGTACCTACAAGTTGTACGCTGACTGTTGATGATACACCTATATAATACCTACATAAGTTATGAGTTTCAGATATTTGGGAGTAGAATCTGCAATCATAATGACGAATAAGAACATGCACATGCGTATCGACAGCAAGGTCAGAATTTACAAGACATGCGTGCGACCTATCACGACGTACGCTGGAGGGTCAGGGGCTGACACTGCGAACCAAGGTCTACTAAGAACATCTGAGATGAAGGTCCTGAGATCAATTACTGGAAAAACTCTCCAAGATCGTGTCTGCAACGCAGACATAATGAAAACTTGCGATATAGAGGATATCATTCGGTGGAGTAGATCCACAAGAAGATACTGGAGGGACCATGTGGCCCGAATGGATAGAGACAGACTCGCATATACAACCGATTATGAAATCCCCTCCGGACACCGCCCACCTGGAGGACCACCTAAGAGATGGAAGGACATCTGGACCTCAACATCTCACAAGATATGATTTCTATGTCACAGATCGTCAGATCTATTAAAAGAAGAAGTTTTAAAATATTTTTTATTTATATGCAAATCTTGCATTGACTGAGGATATAATTAAAAAAAAAATTCAAAACATATATTCAGCTATTTAAATAGTGTTGAGGTAACTGGTTAAATCCAAGCGGAAGGGTTTTTCAGAGATCCCAATGTGCTCAGAGTACTATACAATTCATTGGTTCGGAGCGGACTCAAAAGTGGTTCTGTGATTTGGAGTCCGCACGATGCGAGATATTCCCTTATGCTGGAGAGGATTCAGAAAAAAATTCTGCGGTATCTCTACTTGAATGAGTATGATAGCTATCCATGGATCTATCCCATAGCATTTCTTATGGGAATATTGGGGTCCAATTTTTTGCAGCTTCGAAGAGACGGGTTTCTCATAACCTATTTCTTTAGATTAATTTGGGGATATTGTGAAAACTCAGCCGTGTTGGAGGATGAACGTCTTTTTGTTCCCGACAGATATCTCCGACAGCAGCAGCATAGATTGTTCTTTTTTCCGGCGGCAAGAACCAACCTGCCTCTAATGATGCCGGTGGGAAGAGCAATCAGTCTGCTTAATAAGATTACCTCGGAGATCGACGTCTTTCATATTAGTCAAAGTACGTTCAGATGAAAAATACTTTTCACTTAAGAGGTTTCTTGTCTTCCAAGTTGAACCATCTCTCATGCGTTCTTGATACTTTATCCTTTCTCAAATGGATGCTTTAAGCTATAAATATGTTTGTTATATCTTTTGAGTAAATAAATAAACTGATAAATATTGCTGAATTTTATATAGTTTAGTTCAAAGATATTATTCTTTTGACCAATCTCTCTGCCATGCCTAAGTTGCATTTGAATGCAGTCAGTCATTATAAATACAAACCACCATTAACACATCTTTTATTGACTCACATAGGAGCCCGTCAAGTATATCCACCAGAGCATCCTATACCTTCATCATTGGTTGAACAATATTCTTATATTGATGATCGTCGAAACATGTTAATGAAAATGAGCTCTGAAGTAGAAATAGATAGTTTAAAATTCTAAAAAAATCATTATAATGGACTAGTGTTATCACTGCGAGATAAAAAAAATATGAGTATTGCATTTTGAACTGGCGTTTGAAGCTGAGGAATGTTAATTTTTCTTTTAATTTCATTTAATTTTGTATTGAGGAGCTATTGTTTATACTTTCATCTAATTTTATAACGACAAAACCCTCATTTTATGTTATTGTAAAATTATCCAGTCACTTACTTGTCTATCTCCAACTTAGAGAACCCGACCAGCCAGTCTTCTACGGGATCCTTCTGCAATATTATGTGTACATTAGTATCAGTGTGGCATCAATAGGAACCAATCATGATGGAACAGAACATTTCTTTACATTATTAACATTGGTTGACTTCTTTAATGCTAATTTCTTTCTCATTCGCTTCTTCTGTTTCTCCAACCTTCCGTCCGGAGTTTTGAGCTTTTGGGCTGGAAACAAAAAATATAATTTGAAAATGAAATCTCACTTTATTTCAATGTAATTAAGATTAGTAGTTAGAAGATTGTTAATTACCTTCAACTTCAGCATCATACTTCTCTTTGAACTTTTCGTAGCGGGCTAAAAATCCAGGCTTTGCTAATTTGCCTAAGAGTATAAAAACAATTTTATAAAATTGCAGTCAAAGTCACAAAAACAACAAAACACTTTTTTATTATCTTCTTTACATACTATTTTGTGCATCTACAAAATATTGAATGCACTGTTTTTAGAAATTGCTTTGTGATAAACTTACCATATTCATATGCCACATACATTTTTTTCGCTACAACTTGCAATTCTTCTCCTAATAGTTTCCATTCTAATTTTGTAAAAAACCCACTTATATCAACATGTTCTGCCATGTTTTTAATTCCACATAAAATGGGAGCTCGCAAACTCTACCGCCAACACGCAAATTTTCCCGCCAGATGGAAAAAAGTTTCGCCAACTGAAGCGCTCAACGAACGAACAATTCAATCGTATTATGTTGAAAGGCTTATAACACGAAAAATAGATTTTTATATTTTCCGTAATATTGATAACCCTTCATAAGAACAATAAGAAAACATATTTCAAGATATTTTTGTTTTAAATAACTGTATACGAATATAGCAATTAATCCTCTTGTTAGCAATAAATATAAAGCATTAAAAAAATATTTCTTATAAAATAGTAACGTTTTACTTTCATCAGAAACGATTCAAATGTCAGAATGTTAGTTCCGTTAATTGCCGCCAGAGTAGAGTTGACTTGCTTACAGTTCACAGAGGCACTCATGACCTATAGACGAAGTTCTTAATTGTGGTCTACGCCCGATGTATTCAAATCAATCTAACATTGTTATTCATTGCTGCCAACTTTTAGAAAAAAAAGGTTTAAAGGGTAGCTGTATGCTCTGTAAGTAACCAGCTATATATTTTTATTGTTAACTGTAAAAATATAAAAAAATTGAAATAAAAAAGAAAATTTGAACGGCGTGCACCTTACTTATATGTTGAACAGTACTGTTTTAAATCCTGTATAATGTGCGATAACTAATGGCCTACACATTTATTTGTAAAATCATATTATTTAAAGTTAAAAAATATTTTGTTTAACAATTTGGAATCATTCAAGTAACACCTTTAAAAAATAATATTATTTTAACAGAAAAATCTTTTATCAAAACTAATTACAAAATGGATTTATAAAAAGCGTCTATTTAAAAAAAAAATGTGGTCCACTTATCATATAAAAAGTTGCTCAATGAATTTTACAATAGTAGAGATTATTACTGCATTGGAATATTGTTATAATGTATGTATGCTTATTGCTTTAAGAGCTAAACACATGTATATTTCTTAATTGAGGAATCAGAAGTGTCAATCTTTGAAATAAAATATATGAACTAACATCACGCCGTTTCCGGAGAGGTGGGCAGAGAGAATGAAAGGATAGGACACCCTACTTGTATAGTTTAACCATTCGTTCCATATGTTCTAACCATCTAAGTGATCCTTTTTTTAATTTTACTTAGGATGCAATCATCCGATATATGTTTTTAATTATTTTGTAGTTTGGTATTCTATCATACATCGTTTTGCAGCACATTCTTCTCAGTGATCTAATTTCTTCAGCATTTATCCTACATTCATCCTTCTTTTGCAGCTCCAAGATTCACTTGCATACATAAGCGTTGGCACTAGAACTCCGTTGTATTATACTATTTTTGCGTCAGTGGATATGTTTTTATTTGCAGTGATGACTTTGAGTGCGACATCTATTTTGTTCCCAGCACTAACCCTTATATAACATGATTTTTTATCCTTCTTCTTTTAATAGATCTGACGACCTGTGACACAGAATTCATGTTTCGTGCAATGATGAGGTCCAGCTGTGCCTCCATCTCTTAGGCGGTCTTCCGGGAGAGCGGTGTCCGGAGGGGATTTCAAAAGCGGCTGTATATGCGAGTCTGTCACTATCCATTCGGGCTACTTGGTCCCTCCGGTATCTTCTTCTGGCTCTACTCCACCGAACGATATCCTCTATTTCGCAAATTTTTCTTATGTCTGCGTCGCGGACACGATCTCGGAGAGTTTTTCCAGTAATTGATCTTAGAATCTTCATCTCAGACGTTCTTAGTAGACCCTTGGTTCGCACAGTGTCGGCCTGCTTCTCTACAGCAATATAGGTCGCAATCATGTCTAACTAACTCACTAACCATCACGCCGTCTCCCCGGAGGGGTATGCAGAAAGAATGGACCGCCACACTGTTCTGTCCTGACATACTTCTTTCGATTCCTCTACATTCATACATCTTGTCATGCACGCACTCATACATCTTGACTCCTCACGTGATCGACATTCAATGTGTGATTGATTTGATCGTGACACGTTTTCCTCGGCCTTCCTCTATTTCTAGTTCCGTTCACGTCGTTAACAAATACCTTCTTTACCATTCTCTCTTCACTCATTCTTTCCATGTGTCCAAACCATCTTAACGGCCCTTTCATTATTTTGTTCACAACACTTTCATTCGCCCCGCATTCACTTCTTTTACCTACTTGCATTTTATACTGTACCATATACAGATTTAGCACACATTCACACACGTCTTAGAGTTCCCTGGACAGACATGGTTACCAATATCGAAGTCCTGAGGCGAGCTAGAGTTGACAGGGAACTTTTATCAACTATCAAGGTTCGGAAGATTTCACATCTGGGTCATATACTGCGTGGGGTAACAAAGTACCACCTTCCTGGAGAAGCTCCAACTGATATTGGAGGGGAAAATTGAGGGACGCCGAGGGCTCGGTAGGAGACAAATGTCTTGGTTGCGAAACGTGAGGGAGTGGACCGGCATCCGAAGTGTGGAGGAGCTGTTCCGAGCGGCGCAGGACAGGGACAGGTTCGCCGAGGTGATCGCCAACGTTGGGGGGGATCGACAAGGCACTTGAAGAAGAAGGAGTAGTATACGTTAATGCATAGTTTTAAAATTATTATTATTTATTGAAGTGTCTTGTCACACTATAATAGAGCCACTAACGAGTACTTGTTCATAAATATCTTCACGTCGCTTTAATTGCAAATTCTTTCGAATTGTATAATTTTTCATATCGAGAAAAGACGCGAAAGAATGGCGTATAGCCGCCTCCTTTTAATTTTTTAAAATATTTGTAAAGCATAGCATAACTTATTTAAAGACTACAGGGAAAAACAAGGAATGTCAGTAGAAGGTTAATTTGAATAAATTGAGAATAAAGCTAATCAAAGTCTACATATTTCTTAGCAATTAGCAATCGATTATCTCGCCATAGTCGATGACACACAAGATTTTTTAATATGAAAATTTTGCTGTGGATAGATACGTACAAATGCCGCCAGATGGCATTATTATATTTATTTTGAATTTTGACTGACATTCCTTGTTTTTCCCCTGTAGTCTTCATTTCAGGTCGATGCATCGCTACAAAGTATGTTACCAGTATTGAAGTAACTAATGTAACTTAGAATATCAAATAACATGCAAAGTTAAATAAGGTTTTGGGATTATATGGTTTCTTCTATCCCTGGATTAAAGTGGAAACATTGCATCCTTGTCGCCGCCTAGTTTGACGGTAGACTTAAATATTTCCCTGAAGGCCGCTAGGAAGTGCCATACTTCACAATATAACAAAATCCAACGTTCCCTCTCCCGTAATAGTTATAATAAAATTCAAATCAAATCAAATCCGTTTATATCTCAAAGATATAACAAAAAAAATAGTTTAACGACTAGGTGATGTAACCTCGTAAGCGGCGAATATTTTTTTTATCTGTTATAGCTTGTAATATTTTTTTGAAATATAAAATAAAACAAAGAAAAAATGGACACTCAATATATGCCATCATTTGTCTTATTTAGTTGATTCTCTGGTTTTAAATCATATAAATTACGAAGCATTTTTAATAATTGACTGTTACGTTTAATAAAATGAAATCACTCTTCTGCAATGATAACGTAAACTTGAAACTCCGCCAGAGAATGATCAAATGCTATGTGTGGTCTGTTTTATTGTACAGTGTGAAACTTGGACCTTGAAAGTTAACTCAATGAACAGACTGGAAGCATTTGAAATGTGGCTCCATCGTCGAATGCTCAGAGTTCTCTGGACAGACATGGTTACCAATACCGAAATCCTGAGGCGAGCCAGAGTTGACAGGGAACTGTTTTCAACTATCAAGATTCGAAAGATCTCACATCTGGGTCATATCTGCGTGGGGAAAAGTACCACCTTCTCAAACTGATATTGGAGGGGAAAATTGAGGGACGCCGATTGCCCGGAAGGACCCTGGCTGCGAAACGTGAGGGAGTGGATCGGCATCCGAAGTGTGGAGGAGCTGTTCCGAGTGACGCAGGACAGGGACAGGTTCGCCGAGGTGATCGTCAACGTTGGGGGGACCCGACAGGGCACTTGGAGAAGAATAATATTGTTATGTAGCAGGGTTTATTTGACGCTGTTTTTTCACGTTACTCATTATTTTCATAGTTAAGTACCTATACAAATTGATTGTACGATATACAAGAGCGAATATAATTAGGTAGGTGGTACTTACGTAAAAGGATTATCCAAGTTGATGTTTTGCACATTATATTACGGATAACAAATGGCAGACATTATGACCAAGTTCTAAAAAACAAAGAAGAGTGTTATTGTGGGACTCCCTAAATAAATGTATATTACCAATAGCCTTGACTGTAATTTGGTAAATAAAAAAACAACAATTATGAGCGCTTCTAGCAATTATTTATTAAAAATTTCGTAGATGTTCACAGGGAATCCCAAATCCAATAGTGTACCACTGTTAACGAAAAAAGAAAAGTCAGCCGATATGCATTATGGTTTCCTTGAAACATGGGTAGGCCTCCTATTACACGGTAGACAAGTTCTCAGTAAATGTAGTGCCGTGTGAAAACGTGTAACATGTGATTCAAAGGCAGTACTAAATATAGGTAAGGTTCCAGAAACAATTTTTTATTCATAACAGGATCTTTATATATTGAAAACAGAAACAAACGATGACTATTTTTTTTCGATCACTTGTCTCTGTTGATAAGATCAGTGTCTTTATAATAATGATCATTAAAGTATTGGAGTTATAGTAAACATATTTTTATTCTTGATAGTATTCAATTCAGAATTAGGATATTATAGCAAACAGTCTTATTGAATTATTCAATATATTAAAATTAAGAGCTCCCTATAGCCTGATTCTAAAAATATTCTCTTCTTCTTCTTCCTCAGCCTATTCCCGTTCACTCCTGGACAAAGGCCTCCTCCATTCGCTTCCATGTAACTCTGTCCTGTGCAGACTGCATCCAGGTTATTCCGACGTGTCTGTTCAGATCATCCTTCCACCGTAGTCGCGGTCGCCCTGCACTTCTCTTTGCCGTCCACGGTCTCCAAGTCAGCAGTCTTCTTGTCTATTTTTCACCTGAGCTTCTGGCTACGTGACCCGCCCATTGCCATTTTAGAGTCGCCACCCGGGGGATGATGTCCGTGACCTTGGTTTTTTCTCTCACCGTATCATTTCTAACTCTGTCTCTTAGGCTTATTCCTAACATGGCTTTTTCCACGGCTCTTTGGGTCACTCGTAGTTTCTCGGAAACACTTATCCATTTTGAATTTAAGCTGCAGTGTTCTCTAACTTTGTACATTTCAATTAGTTTTTGATAAACGTAAGGCGTTAACACTGGAATTACTTCTACTTTTCCTTCTTCTTCTCTTTTTTGGGCCTGTTCCTTTAGTCAGGCTGGCCTCTCTTGGGAAGTTCACTCCCAGCTATCCCTCCATCTCTTTAACGGTTTTCCTGGGGGACGGTAGCCAACAGGAATCTGATGCACCAGCCGTGTGGGATTCTGAAATAATCCATCTGCACATGCGCATTCCAGTGTCTTCTACGTCAAATGCTACATCAAATGCACGCTGTGGAATTCCATAATGACATTTTTTTTTATGAATTACAACGCTTCTTTTACACTTTTGATTTTTTTCAATCTGGGCTCCGATGTCGTTGACGTCTTCGGTCAAGGTCTCCAGCTGGACGTTCTTGATCCAGCTAATCTCGGCTGGGATGATTTCCCCAGTGGCCAGTTATTTAAAATCAAAATTAGAACACTTACCTACAAATTAAAACAATGTTTTTTCCACTATCGATTTTTTTCAAAATTCAATTTTCAAATGTTCAATTTTCAAAATTTCAATGAGGTCGTCTGTAGGTAATATCACCCGTCAGCATATCCAAAGATATTGTGAGTACCACCAAGAGAAATCATGCAGTTAATGCTATTAATATTTAAAATATTTTTGATTTTATCCTCAAAGCAGCTGACATACAAACCTCCATGTCTCTAAAAAATGCGATAGTGATTTATTTATCTTGTTGAAGCTATTGTTACATAATCGTGATAAATAAACAAAGAGATGTCTTCTTAAAATGTTAATCTAAGCGCAAGGTTAGGTTCGTTATATTTGCTTTTTTTAATTGGCTTGTAAAATTATATCTCTCCAATTTAGAAGCAAAAAGTATTTAATTTTTAATATAGTGCCAACCTTGGGTACGTAGATAAATGAGATAAGTCAGTGTTATATAAAATATAAGGAGTAAACATACTAACCATCACGCCGTCTCTCCGAAGGGGTAGGCCGAAATAATGGATCGCCACACTTTTCTTTCCTGACATACTTCTCTCTTTTCCTCAAAATTCATACATCGTGTTATGCGCCCAAGTATAAGAAGTCTAAATTCAATGTTTATTAAAGGTAATGCGATTTCTGAGATGAATGCATGGTAAGTCTTTATCTGATAGGGTACCAAATGCAAATATATATTACGTGATGCATTGCAAACGAAAGATTTATTAAGAAAATAATGAAAGGTTCATTAAGATGGTTTGAATACATGGAAATAACGAACAGAGATAGAATTGTAAGGAATTATTGATAAAGTCGGTTTTTGTTGCATAGTGGCAACATATATGACTATTATACCCAAGGTCTCGGGTTCAATTCACAGTGGTGACAATGTTAAAAAAATCTCACACTGTCTTTGGTCTGGTAGAATTCACGTGGTATTAAAAATTGATAGTAATTGGTTTTAAATAACCTGTTGTATGTAAAAAAAAGTGGATAGCAACGGGAAACTATCACATTAAAAATTAGCATCCCAAGAACTAGTAAAGACGATGATACACGTTGCGCGAATCAAGATTTGAAACTTTATAAAGTAAATAAATTATACGTTAATGGTGAGCTAGAGATAGAAGATGGCCAAAGAAAATGTGGCACGATCAAATCAATCAAATATTAAATGTCAGCCATCTGAGGAGTTGGAGAAATCGACGTGCGTGCATGACACGATGTATGAATATTGAGGAAGTAAGAGATGTATTTCAGGAAAGAACGGAGTTGGCGGTCCATTCCCCCTGCTTACCCTTCGGAAAGACGGCAGTGTTGGTTAGTTACTTAGTTAATTAGAATCTCATCCTTGTAAAACCTTGCGAAAAATGTGTTTTTTCACATATAAATAATTTACTCGGGTAATTTTATAAATGAGTGTTCTATAATTGACAATAAATGCAACCTTTTTAAATATCAAATTAAGATTACTTATTTAAAATTTGTATGACATAAATACTACACTTAACCTTAAAAATAATGTTTGTCTATGCGGAATGCGGACAAAATGAAACCATAGAAACATAACCAAAACGCTAAAGAAAGTGCAAAATCATAAAATTCGATTTTTAAATTACTTTCAGTTTACATGTGTCATCTATTTTTGATGAGCCGATACTTTTATTTACAGAGTAAGTACTGCCTCTATTCCAACAATATAAAATATTATACTTTTTATATTTGTTACAGGGTATTGGTTCTGACATTGAAAATTTGGTTTGGTTCATATGGTGCTCCCGTAAATTTGGAAATATTTCGTGTATAAGTGAATTGTTTTGGTCAATTTGATCCTCGCCGCACTTTATGATAGTTATATGTAACACAAAATACGTTTTCACTGCTTTGATGTTAAAATTATATAATAGTTTTTTCGTTTATAAAAAGAATTTTGACAGGTGTAAAAATACATTTTTCATTTGTTCCAATGACAATTTGACAAAATTCTTCAATAATATTTTTATGTTTTTGCTGGTGTTGGATTATTTTAAGTGCCTAATTACAGTTAATTAAAAAAAAACAGTGGATTACGTGGAAAAGAGATTAAATGTCCGGATCGTCCAGCTTACGACAAGTGCACCATCTAAAAGAACATTGTGTGTTAAATTATTTTTCTTTATTATTTTATTTTATATTATCGTATTTTATATAATTTGTTTTAGATTTATTATGTAGACGTTGAACGATCGAAGTGTGCGCGGGAGATGCCTATTGGTGGCGATGAGGTTCGCAACCCATCACACCGCGTCTCTCGCGAAGGCGAAAAGAGAAGGACGGAGTGCCGCATTGATTAAAGTGTGGTAGTCCATTCTTTCTGCCTACCCTTTCGGGGAGACGGCGTGATGGTTAGTTAGTTAGTTTTACTTTTTGAATATGTTCTTTTTCTGTGTAGGCCTGAATGTACATACGTATTTTGTCATTTGTCCGTAAATTTGATTAAATCCCTTTTCATGTTTTGAATTCAATGGTAACCGGATTGCTTACGTAGTCACAATTTTATGTACCTGAATTTGTAGACAATTAATTTGTTTGTCGTGGATTATATAATGTGGAATACTTGTTATCCAAAATCACCGGAATTAACAATAATTTACTGTATAATTCGACAGAATGGAACTATTCTTATTTATAAATTAAACAAACAAACACACAAACCATCACGCCGTTTCCCCGTAGGGGTAGGCAGAGAGACTGGACCGCCACACTACTCTATCCTGGCACACCTCTCTAGCTTCCTCCACATTCATACAGCGAGTCATACACGTACGTTGATTCTTCCGACTTCTAACATGACCAACCTTTAAAATTTGATTAATTTGGTCATGCCATATTTTACTCGGTCTGCCTCCGTACTCCATTTACATCATTAACGTATACTTTCTCAACCGAAAATTGAATTCTTTCGAAATTGAAAAACTCTGTTTAATCCATTATTAAATAAAAAATATTAAAAAACACGACATGTTTCGAAAGACACATCCATCTTCAGGTGTAAAAATATAATATAATGAAAACTAAACAAAGAAAGACTAATAAAAAACGCATTTGAAATTCGATACAACAATTCAAATTTAAAAATTAACTATTTGTTATAAGTAGGTACTAACAATTATTTTTTAACAGTAAGAACTAATAAATAATATTTAAAATATTTTTTATTAAATAGTGGATTAAACAAAGTTTTTCAATTTCCTAAGTATATTACTATGGAATTCCACAGTGTTAATGCTTTTGCGTTCAAAATACATATCGCCTCTTGTCAAGAATAACGTGGTATCTCGCAAAATTAAAAAAATGAAAAATGAAACAAGATACCCGTCTGAAAGAGACAACGTGACAACACAATATATCACTGTTGTGTTGTCTCTTTCCCTCATAAATTCTCTGTTTTTCACTTTAAAAATACCATGTTTTTGTAGAAAATAAAGTTGAACACGGCGGATTTGATTTTCGAAATGTCACGTTACTCTCGCAAAGAGGCGATATACCTGTAAGTATTTGAACATAAAACATATTGAAATATTTTTATACAATTTTTTTTAATGTATACAAATACTTGTAGACAAATACTGGATATTTACCCAATGCGGGTTAATAATTTTAAAGGATTAATTGTATCTCAATAGAGACGAAGATGTAATTTTTTTTGGAAACAGAATATGGTAGTAACCAATGACAGGTCATAAGTCCTGTAAACGCTTCGACTACCATATTCTGTTTCAAAAAAAAAATTAAATCTTCGTCTCTATTGAGATACAATTAATCCTTAAAATATTTTTCTTAAAAAAAAAAAAAATTAACAAATTTTTGTACTATTATAAGATACCCTGTTGTTTTATTTAATTTAGACTACTTTTTTTATACGGCATTGCATCAAATATATACACCGTGCAAAAAGAGGGTTCAGTTAAATAATGAATAGTAATTCAACAGTAAATACATCTCTAATATATCCTCTATAATTCTATTGTAATTAATTTGGATCAGATAAAACATATTGTATGCATTCTTTTTCACATGCAATACTATAAATACCGCATTTTGTTTTTAAAGCCATTTAATTATTCTTTTTTATACATTTAAATTTACACTTGTTAAGCAAAACCCATATTTTTTTTACGTATCTTCGTAATTCAAGGACGTATGATGCATTTATATATAATTTTAAGAGATGTGTGAATTTAAAAATACGGAAATAATACAATACAAATGACTTGTTTTTAACTAACAAACTAACTAACCATTAGGCTCCCCGAAAGAGTAGGCAAAAATATTGGTTTGCACCGCTGTTCTTATCTGACATAACTATAGTACAGTGGTTCCCAAAATAGTCTATATGTTAAGTCTGGTTTCTTCCAACTGAGACAGCTAAAGCATATAAGGAGATATTTACCTATTGGTGAAGCTAGGACCCTCGTGAATTCTTTTGTAGTGTCAAGTTTAGATTTTTGCAACGGGATGTAAGCTGGATTGCCAAATAATCAATTAAGCAGAATACAAAGCGTATTCAATGCTGCTGCCCGATTGATTATGGGGCATCAAAAATACTGTCATATCACGCCGCTCCTGAAGGAACTTTACTGGCTTCAAATCCGAGAGCGAGTAAAATATAAATTGTGTTTGATAGTGTTTAAGGCTCGACACCAGAGAGCGCCAGCGTATTATTTGAACCTCTGCGTGACACCCATGCCAACGGAAAGGCAACGTTCACTCCGATCAGTAGAAACAAGTGCAAACAACATAACAATTCCAGTCAGAGCCAATAAAGGAAGATTCTATGATCATGCTCTCGGCGTTGCGGGTCCGTTGGCGTGGAATAGCCTCCATGTTAGTATTAAGTATGAGGATAGTGACGTTAAATTTAAGAAACTTCTAAAGACTGCACTGTTCGGTCAGTCGTTTCCTAGTGCGCCCTTGGAGTAGTTGATTTTACAAAACGGCGCACTTAAAATACAAGTCATAATAATTATAATCGACCCCCAGGGGTCGATTTCGACTTGCAATGGGGTACACGAAATGGTTCAACTAAATTGAAGCCGAATATTGAAATTTTGGTATCATAGTATTAGGCTTATACCTTCTATTAGAACATTGATTTGTTTGTGTTTTTATTTTATGTATTAATGTTGGATTTGCATTTTATTTAATTTTAATGAATACTTGTGTGTTTTAAATAGTCCACTGTTTTGCTCGAAACACTTCATACGAGTATATGATTTACAACACTGTTATAATATGACAATTTTTTATTATACACTTTTTGAGAATGTCGTGACAGCTGTTTCATCCACAACAACATCAGTTGGCGAAACAGCTGTCGTGACATTCTCAAAAAGTGTATAATACAACATTGCGATATACGAGTTGTAAATTCAACAGTTAAAATATACGCATCTATAAAACTAAACAGATATTTTATTTTAAATATTTCTTTTCTACAGAAAAACCTATTAAAGTGAGTAGCTCTGTGTCAGCTTCAAAAACTAACTTTATAATTAGAGATGAATTTGTAAAAACATCAATTTTAGGAAAGCAGGAGGTCTACACAAAATACGAGTAGAAGAAATCGGCAAGGGGTCTACGGGACAAAAATGTTTGGGAACCTCCGATCTAGTGCATCCTCAACATTCATACATCATGTCATGCACGTATGTCAATTTTTCCAACACCTCACGTGGCCGAAATATGTCGTTTCTCGAAATTGTTTCGTCCTAATTGTATGATTTGGCCAAGATATGTGTATTCTTGTACCACTTCGAGAGCCGATCCATCGACGCACATACGAGTAGGTGGATTTAAATGATTTAGGCGGTCAAAATTATTTTACGGTGTATTTTGACTTCAAATCATAAATATTTTCGTAAAAAATTGTCCTCAGTAAAAAAAATATTTTTTCCCAGCCAAAAATATAAAAAAATACTAAATCTCGAGGAAATTTTTTATTTTTTATTACAAATTCTATAAACAAAAAAAAATCTAGTTACAGATTAATAATTGAGGTGCAAATAAGTATTTTAAATTTGCTTATACATTTATGGACAAATCTTGATCCATGTCTGAAATATCGGTTTCGGTATTAGGGTCAGCTGGTAGTATTCACATATTCATTGTTTCAGGGCAAAATGAACCTGGTTTGATCGTTTTTTTGTTTGTTTCATGCTACTTAATAGTGGATCTGAACTCAATAATAATCTATTATATACTATGTATATCAAGGTTGCATTCCTCCCTCGAGAACTTTCTTGCGTAGTTTTCGCGGTATAATCGAAAGTGCTTATTTCTGGCTTCTGCTGCCTCTTCCGACAACTGTCCCATAGGACAGTAATAAGGGTAATAAGGGTAATAATTGAAAATGCCTTATTACCCATAGGGTAATAAGGCATTTTCAATTACAACTGCACCATGAATCAATATTTTATGCAAGGTCGGAGTCATTGGGTGCCAACTATATAACTCGACATACAATTTTGCAGTTGCCATGGCATATTCATCAAATCGTTATATTTCCCGTAGTATTTTCGAAGCATCCCTTTTCCCTCGAGCCTGTAATGTTGTTTGCGCTGCATGAACGATTACTTCTTTATTAAGCGAAGAACGTATTTCCTCCGTTTTTCTTCTTTTAGTCCTCTCACTAGAATCTTCAAATGATTTAGAAGGCCGACCTGGTCGAGTTTGCTTGTTTGCTGAAAGTTCAAATGTTCATTCTAACCACTTTTCATGAGTTTTAAGAAACATTGCCTCTTTTCTATGGGCTTTCGACCATTTTTCTTTCATTGGTGTTTTAAAATATGCAAATCTTTGTTTGAAACTGCTTAGATTATCTGGAGTGTCACCACAACAGGACAATAGGTGATTTTCTAGATATTTAATTTTTTCATCTAAATTAGGTAAATCTTGCTGCTGCATTTGATCGTAAAGATATTTACAACTTATGGTTTTTGTACCCAATGTATCAGATATACCTAAAATAGAGAAAATCACACTTTATTACATTTTAAGAAAAAGTTGATTAAAAAAAGTGATGTCATCCTTTTAAAAAAAAATAACTGTAATTTGGTCAACCGCATCTATCCGCAATCAAATTTTATGTCATTAATTAGTCAAATATAAGATGTATACAATACAGGAACAAACATTACGCGGTAGGACGCGATAATATAACAAAATGTCTTATAAACTTGAAAATTAAGTACAAATTTCATTACTAGACCACCTTTTTTTGAGGTTCTACAAATAATATAAAATAACTTTTAAAGTATGTTAAACATATCAAAAAATATTGATCATTACCTGAGTTATTCGAATCCATAACGATAACTTCGAAATATTAGGTGGACAAGGCAAAATTCTCCTTGTTAAATGTTTATACTGAAAGCGCTAAGAACAATGACGACGTGCCTTTCGTTAGGCGGACATGTTTCAACCACCTGCGTGCGCACACGGTAAAAGATTCGAGGTTGTGGATAGTCAATTATTGTTACTGGGACATTTCTTTGGATCTAGGATTTTTTCGGTATTTTTAACATCGATTTTGAAATTTGACTTATGACCGGCTAATTCTTAACAATCCACGTAAGTGCGACGGTTACTGATCCCGGGATAATATGTTCATTATACATGACTTTCGTCTTGTCCAAATTCATCGCGAGACCCACTCGATCAGATCTATTAAAAGAAGAATTTGAAGAAGAACCCATTTTTGTTATAAATTATATTGAATTAAAATAAATCTTATTTTCACGCCGAACATGCAAATGTCGGACGAGAATTACGTTTATATAATATAATAGCAAACTTTTATATACTTCTATTTATTTATTTATTTAATAGATTTAATATGGGAGTGTCGTGAGAGGACTCTTATTATTCATACCTAACTATTTATGACATGAGTTATTTGCCTGACACTATTTATGACGTGAGTTCTTTTAAACGCTATTTATGACATGAGTTCTAACCAGTAAATGTACTTATTGTATAATATAATAATAGTTTGTGAAAAATTATATTATACATAAAATTAATCGAAGAAACAACAAATAACGGCAAGTAAAAAATACATTCTAATAAGTTTTTAATAGTTAAATATAAATAGAAATGAATAAATATATAAATTCTCGGTTGGAAACAGAAACGCAGGGAGAGTTTCGAAAATATCACAAAATAATTCATAATAAAAAATATAAAATTGAGTTAGAAATTTAATATAATTTTAAATAAATTTCGGTATTATAATAGTGTTTTACAGTAAACAGTTTAGAATGTTATCAATTTAAGTTAAATTTTTTTTTTTCTGAAATCTGATTAAGGTAATATAAAATCAAATTGTATAAAAAACTCTTCTTCTCTGGTTTCAATCCTGGGATTGGTTTGCAGCAATTTCCTCCATTATTCTCTTCCATTTTTCCCTGTCTTGTGCGGCTCTTTTGAAATCTGCATATGATGAGCAGTGTACGTCCACCAACAGGTCCTCCAGGTACTCTCGGCGTGGGCGTCCCCTAGAGTTTGTCCCCTCGGTCATACCCTCCATTATGGCATGCAAGAGACCTTCTTGACGTATTACATGGCCGATCCATCTTGCACGCCTTTCGGACAAGGTCCTGAGTAGGTGCCTTCCTCCTTCGATTCCTTGAAGAACTTCCTCATTCGTGATGTGGTCTCTCCAGGAAATTCCAAAGAGTCTTCTATAGGACCACATCTCAAAAGCCTCTAGTCTCCGCTTATCCCTTTCGGATAGGCACCATGTCTCGCAGCCGTACATCAAGACACTCCATACATAGGTCTTGATGAGGAGTATTCTAAGTTTTAGGTCTATATTATTTGATTCTATTATTTTCGACCTTTTATTAAATGCAAGCCTAGCCTGATGTATAAGGCTGTCGACCTCGCTCTTAGATCGACCGTCCCATGTTATTTTGCTCCCGAGGTAGACAAACTCCTTGGTGTTCTTTAGTGGAAGCATAAAAAATGGAGATTGGATCTCCAGGCGTTATCTAGCAGTATGATAATTGCGTAAGCCTTTCACATTGCATTAATAAAGATTTCTGCTTAATGCTTACATTTAATCTTAATAGATGGCGCTAGCGTAGATTGACCTAAAAATGTGAAGTGTTCTTAACATAGTAGCATATATGCATCTTTCAAAAATTTGACAGACGTGACAGAATTGCTCGATTAATTGAATTAAGGTTATTTCGTGTAGCGCCATCGTATACTTAATTGATCCGTCTTTCAATGTGTACTTTAGTAAAATAATTCAAATCAGTGCTCGCCACCTCAATACAAAAAGAAAAACTGCATGCTTATGGCATATTAGGCGTAACCCTGTAAAAGCGCAGCGACCCTTTTCAGTAAAAGATAAATTCCTCCAAACATTCCCAACATAAAAATGTCCGGCCAAGACGTTCCTTGGACCAAAACAATCAAATACCTTGGGGTTACCTTGGATTCTAAGCTGACATGGAGACCACACATTACAAATATAGTCAATTCCGCGTCAAGAGCAATCCGCGCAAAAGCAATCATAAGACCGATTTTCAATTATGCAGCCCCAATCTAGGGCTATGCAGCTCCGAGTCACATACGAAAACTCCAAATCCTGCTAAATAAGGCTATCCGTTTATCGCTTGGTGCGTCTTCGTGGACCAGGATCACACAACTGCACCTAGAATCGGGAATCCCGATGATAGATGAATTCATTCCGAAACTTGCCGAACGTTTTTACAAAGGACTCCCTTCACATCCTAACCCCACAATAAAATACCTTACAAATTATTACCCAAACATCTTCAGCCGCCACAAGCGCCCTAAATCGATCCTTCTTCAGAGAATCACTCCGGGCCACACAAATCATGCCCCCTCATAAACTAACAACCCACCAAATCACCTTCCAACAATGTTCCTATCAGACGTAAGAGAAATAGCCCCATGAGCTGGACCTCTGTAAGCCAGAAGATCTAAGTCCAAGTCCAAGCGTAACCCTGAGTATCATTTACTGCAGCTGATAATTGAGGTGAAGATCAAAGGAAGAAGAATCGTATGACGCTGAAGAATGTCGTGGCTCGGAAATATCAGATAGTGGAGTGAATTGGGGACCGTGGGTAGCGTCATTCATGCTTCGAGTGACTGGAGAAAATGAAGACATAATGGAAATGCAGCGAGAGAAGACATAATTTTCAATATTACATTAAAATTTAAAATGTCTACATTCCTGTTAAAATGTCGTAAGTGCATACGATTGCTACTTGTTAGTTAAATAACTATGTATGTAATATTATTGAAATAAATAACAATATGCACGTAGGTATACTATATAAATTTTTGGTAGTAGAAAGATAAATGAGTTAAGCCCCAAAAACACATTTTCGAAGAAAGCAAACAGTAATAAACTAAAAATTACTTTGATTTTTTCTGCACCGTGTATGTGTGGTGGCTTTAGCATCTATTAAGGCAGATACTCGTACATACTATTGTGTCGTGGTGTGTCGTGACGCGCAGCAAAGATATCAGAACCATATATTTTGTATGCTTAGAATCATTGTGGGTGTCGGACGATCGAAGTGTGCGCGGGAGATGCCTATTGGTGGCGATGAGGTTCGCAACCCATCACACCGCGTCTCCCGCGGAGCGAAAAGAGAAGGATGGAGTGCCGCATCAGTAAAAGTGTGACAGTCCATTCTTTCTGCCTACCCTTTCGGGGAGACGGCATGATGGTTAGTCAGTTAGTTAGTTAGTTAGAATCATAATACTATGGGCTCAAGTGATGACGGGATTTTCCATAAGAAAGGAGCTGTCGAAACCGGTTGAAACCAAAGAACAAGCGAAATAAATCGAAATATGTAGTATAAATATAACGAAGTATAATTGTTTCATTATTTAATGTGAATGCTTTTTATTTATATGAAATATATCTTTAAAAACACGTATTTCAAAATATCTAATAATATTTATATGAAGTTTAAACTGTTTAGGCCACTGTTAATGAATAACAATTACTTGCGTAACTTTGCTAGGGCATTATAAAATGATAAGAAACTATAAAACTGATTTTACCAATAACATGTTTAATATTAATGTTAATATAATATTAGTTTCGTCCCCTTATTCTTATTCTTACCAACTATCTCTCCACTGTTGGATGAAGGCCTCTTTTTTTAAGATTATCTGTGTTCTGGGTTTCTCTTATCTTTACTTATTATCATTCCACTGCCATCTTCTGGATATTCTCGTTTCTTTGCCATTTCCAGCGAGCTGTCGAAACGGGTTAACACTAAAATAATAAAGCTAAGTATATAGTATAAACATCACCATTAGAGCCAGAACAGGAGTTTCGGACATCATCGGAAGAGTGGCAGCGCTAAAATGGCGCTGAGCAGGCCATGTCGCTCGCAGCTCTGATGATAGATGGACAAAAGTCTCCTTTGTTGGTGTTCTGGAACTGTTACCCGAAACCCACGACGTCTCTCACTTCGATAGAGGGACGACATTGGCCCAGGATCGACAGACATGAATCCAGATGTAGGACGCCTATGTCTAGGAGTGAAGTGATGAAGATATAGTATAAATAATCCATACATTAATTGTTTGGTTTTCGTTGTTTACAGTATTATAGTGGGGATGGGCGGAACATGCCGCACGCGACTCAGATGAAAAGTAGACAAAGTGATGCTGTATTGGTTCCCGAGGACGGCAGAATGTGGAGTTGGGCGTCCATACTTGCGTTGGCGTGACGATATCAGGAAGATTGCAGGAAGTGTCTGTATGCAGATCGAACACAATGCAAAATACTAGAGGAGCCCTATGACCAGGAGTCGCAGCAAGAACAGGTTGAAGAAGAAGGTAATATTTTATAGTTTAATCTTAGGTATTTTATGTGATATACTCTTCATGTAATTCAAAGTCAAATCGATTAAAAGGGTATATTGATTCTCATGACATTATTTATTTATATATTATTGTAGGGTAACATGCAGTGATTGTTAATACACATACAAATGAACAAGCATACAGTTAAATAAAGACAAAGAAGGTTACCCACAACCATGTGATAAGGAGCTAATCTCTCGCCATTTTATTGTCACGTGAATTCTACACCAGAGTAAAGACAGTGTGAGAATCACATAGTCATCGCCGGGATTCGAAACCGGGACCTTCGGTATGACAGCTGTTGCTACTCTGCCACGGAAATGACCTTCGTAGCAAAGTGGTAAGAGTTAACTGCCATATTGAAGGTCCCGGCTTCGATTCCCGGCGATGGCAGTGTGATTGTCACACTTTCTTTAGTCTTGTGTTGTATTCAAGTTACAATAAAATAGTCATAGATCAGTTTTCTCTCATATGTCATGAGAAGTTAGTAGTTAGAAATTGTATACAGTAATTGGGTTAGAACGATCTGCTCCTCCAGAATGTTCCGCCTTCCTCATGTAAAAAAAAAGTATGTCTTCACTGTGATACCTAGGTTAAGTTCACTATATGTTAGCTAGGTATAAGAAATATAGTGTAAGTTTACATCGGTAGTGAGCGGGACATAGAAGGGGGAAAACTATTAGGTTAAATGCGGTCTGGCATCCCTTTGCGAGTGATATATATTAAAAGTAAATCCCGGATATATAGGGAACAGGCCTAGGAAGTGCATCAGCGAGGCTGACGAAAGGGTGCCGCTGCGCCCTATAACAGCCTCGGGTATGTGGTGGGAGCCCCCTTCTCTGTTGTATACAAAAGGGTCGTCGATATCCACATTAAAGTGTTTTCGTTAGGCGTACTACTCTCTTAATAATAGTTAAACTATCGGGCTTTACCCATTTGTCCTATACACCTTGATGACAGGTGAAGTTGTATAAATATTATATATAAAACATTGGCTCGCATTACCGGGTCAGTATGGATAACGCTGGCAGGCTTAGCGGACGCGAAGACGAGGTGAAAAAGATCGAACACAAATATTACGTTATTCGGATAGGTGAAAGTTAAGTTCTCGTGATACAAATTAAAACTTCAAGTGGCGGGAAGATTGTTGATTTGATTTTTGAGCGGGAAATTCAAATTCGGATCTCTTGACTTGATGTTGAAGGTTTTCGACAAGAGGAAAAAATGCCGCTACCAGAAAATGAGAGGAGCAGCAAGAGATCAATGCGATGGCTCTTTTCGCAGGTCATTATGTTTAAATTTTAAATTTGGTGATTTCAAAAATCAAACGGATTCTTATGCATCATTTTTATACCTATGTGCGTAATTTATATGGACTGCACACACGCACACACACATAATACGGCATACATTAGTTTTGCTTTTAAATAATATATCTTCAAATTATCATAATTAAAATAATCATTAATATAAATATGAAATCAGACCCAATTTTTCGTTTATTACATTATACTCGTATACTTGTATAACATCAAAATTCGCCAAAATTGTTTTGTAATATTGGAAGTGCCTATTTATTGAAAAATATATCTTGTAATTTTCAGAATTAAAATATTCACTTATATAATAATGAAATCAGATCCAATAATTCGTTTATTACGTTATATATGATACCAAAACTCGCCAAAATTGTTTTGAATTATTTGAAAGTGTTTTTATTTATTATTTCCTGAACATTGATGGCAAAGGAAGGATGAAAGTAGAATAAATGCAGTAGAAATGAGATCTCTTAGACGAATGTGTGGATATTCTGTGTATGATAGAGTGTCGAATGAAAATATAAGAAGTGAATGCGGTGCGAATGATGGTGTCATGAACAAAATAATGAAAGGATCATTAAGATGGTTTGGACATATGGAAAGAATGAATGAAGAAAGAATGGTAAAAAAATTATATGTTAATGATGTAAATGGTACCAGAAATAGAGGAAGACCAAGGAAAACGTGGCACGATCAAATAAATCAAATATTGAATGTCGGCCATGTGAGGAGTCAGAGAAATCGACGCGCGTGCATGACACGATGAATGAATGTTGAGGAAGCGAGAGAAATATGTCAGGAAAGAAAGGTGTGGCAGTCCATTCTTTCTGCCTACCCCTTCGGGGAGACGGCGTGATGGTTAGTTAGTTAGTTTTTGATGTAAAAATTATTAATACGAATCTCGAAGTTTTATTATATTTATTGTGAATAATATGTTTCACCTGTCTAATGGATTACCTTTAATACCGAATTTTGCACCCTTAACTCGTGTATATAAACATCAGCAGGTTTGATTTTTCGCAACTCAAAAGTAACGAAAAATCAAACCCGCTGCTGTTTATATATACGAGTTTAAGGAGCAGAATTATCATTATCGAAATAATGCTTTAGACACGAGAAACAAGGCATTCACCTAAAATATAATAAAACTCCTAGAAAACTGATGTTTTCATTCATATTCGTTATACCTATTGGTAATCGGGTGGTGGTCTAGGGGATAGAACGCTTGGCTCCTGATCCAGGGGACATGGGTTCAAGCCTGGACACGACCAGATTCCTTCTTCATAATAATGAGCTATTTTCTGCTCACATTGAAGATTGTAAAATAAATTCTAATATCATTGATGTAAACCCTTGATATTAGTCTTTTTTTTTTAATTTTAAAAAATATGCCTCCAAGTTCCCGCTGCAAAACCGGGTCTGGGTCCCAGGATCATTCTAAGTATTCTATTCCAAAACCAGTAGGTTCTTTGTTGTTCTTTTAGAGTCATTATCCACGACTCAGAACCATATATCACCACTGGCTTGATTATGGTGTTATAAATACGCAGCTTGGTGTTTCTGGATAGAAGCTTGGACTTTAGGAACGTTCGCAAGGAGGCTGCAGCTCGTAGGCCTTTTTGGACTCTGTGTTCCAACTACGCGTGCATATCGTTGGCTTCTGTCATGACCGAACCGAGATAAGTGAACTCTCTGACTTGCTCAATTTTATCTACCTCTATGCAAATATCTCTTAGTGGTGAGGCAAGGACATTATTACTCCTGGAAACAAACAGGAGTAATAAATTAGAAGAATGCATCTTAAGTAAAATTAAAAAATGGATCCCTGAGAAGGCTTTTACTTTTGGAACGAATGGACGAGAGAAAAATGGTTTAAATGTTACTAGCAGTTATGATGTGCATGTTACGATGTATGAATATAGAAGAAGCTCGAAAGGTATGTCAGGACAGAGCAGTATGGCAGTCCATCCTCTTTGCCTAATCTTCCGTGGAAACAGCGTGATGCCTAGTTAGTTAGTTAAATTATCGAGTTTATTTACTTGAAAGTAATCTAACTACACTAATTACTTTTGATTTTGTAGACTCATTCCATAAACAATAATTATTTCTGGTGTTAATATCAGAAGATGGCAAGAAGTTGTCGAAACCGCTCTGAACTCTTGTAGAAGAACAAAATATATATTTCAAAGATTTCATTTATTTTTATTTTTATTATGGAACAATAACAAGTCAGAAGTTTGAAAAATAAAAGAGTTTGATTAGATACAACCAATTTATTGTTTCTTGAACAATGATGTTAGACTCCATATTAAATAAGTAATACGAATGAAAACGTCAGTTTTCTAGAAGTTTTATTATATTTTATGGGAATGACATGTATCGCCCTTCTAAGGCATTATCAAATGTCATTTGATTGAATCACATTTGATAATACCTTAGAAGAACGAAACATGTCATTCCCATAAAATATAATAAATCTCTAGAAATCTGACGTTTTCATTCGTATTAATAAGATACAACCAATATCGCAAAGATTATAAAGAAAAAAATCATAATAATTAACATAAAGAAAAAATCGAAAACCATCGTTTAGACCAGGGACTCTCACACTTTTTCAGGCCTCCATTTTTCCCCCATAGAAGGCTTCAGCGCCAACTGGGGGCGATACCGCCCACTTTGAGAACCACTGGTTTAGACTATCGTAATAGAGTTGACCAACATCTTCATACGTTTAAGTGTGCCCAGCTTAGGAACTGTAGAGTAACTGACTAAAAGATGATGTGTTGTCTTTATGCAATTCAAAACAATACTTTCGTAATGATAACATCATTATATTGATATTTTCTGATAATAGAATTATCATAATACATTATTTATCACAAGTACATAAAATACATTAGAATAATATTACAATGGCAATACATTGACAGTTCTTGAGAAACATTTAATTTATTTTACACGTGAAAGCGAAAACCAAATCCACCGACAAATTCCATATCAATAAATATTATTAATTTATTTATAAATCATCACTGGAAATAGAAATATATCGACTGAAATATTGTAGTGCAGAAAAGGGTTTTAGTGCCGACCTTTATTTATGGAGGTTACGCTTGGAGATGGCAGAAGAAGGGTGAAAGTAGGATAAACGCCGTAGAAATGAAATCATTAAGAACATACGGAAAAACAATGTACCTGTATGATCTAATAATTTTATATAAAAAAACAGTGTTTAATTCACAAAAAAACTATCGTCGTTATGGTATGATACCTAACGAAAAAGTAAGAAAGGAATGTAATAATAAAATAATAGATTGGATGATTTATAGAGCGCCATTTTTATGAATTAATCATCTCAAGGGCGCTGTAGCTCCATTTTATGAACTATTTGAAGGTAAACATTTTAGTCAAAATGAATATTTTGGTTCAGAATAAACATTTTGTTAAAAATAAACATTTGGTTAAAAATAAACATTTTGTTAAAAATAAACATTTTGTTAAAAATATAAAAATTGTTTAAAATGAACATTTTGTTAAAAATAAACATTTTTGTAAAAATAAACAACAACAAAAAAGTTAAGTAAGGGTCACTGTCTGCTTTGGACATCTGTAACGAATGGATGAGGGAAGAATTTTTTAAAAACATAAATAGTTTGAATGGAAAAATTAATAGAGGGAGGCAAAGTAAGACATGACATGACCTAATTAATCAATTATGGAAAGGCGGCCATGTTCGAATTAGGAACAATCGACGAGCCTGCGTGTTCTTCTTCTTCTCTGGTTTCAATCCTGGGATTGGTTTGCAGCAATTTCCTCGATTATTCTCTTCCATTTTTCCCTGTCTTGTGCGACTCTTTTGAGATCTGCATATGATGAGCAGCGTACGTCCACCAACAGGTCCTCCAGGTACTCTCGGCGTGGGCGTCCCCTAGAGTTTGTCCCCTCGATCATACCCTCCATTATGGCATGCAAGAGACCTTCTTGACGTATTACATGGCCGATCCATCTTGCACGCCTTTCGGACAAGGTCCTGAGCAGGTGCCTTCCTCCTTCGATTCCTTGAAGAACTTCCTCATTCGTGATGTGGTCTCTCCAGGAAATTCCAAAGAGTCTTCTATAGGACCACATCTCAAAAGCCTCTAGTCTCCGCTTATCCCTTTCGGATAGGCACCATGTCTCGCAGCCGTACATCAAGACACTCCATACATAGGTCTTGATGAGGAGTATTCTCAGTTTTAGGTCTATATTATTTGATTCTATTATTTTCGACCTTTTATTAAATGCAAGCCTAGCCTGATGTACGAGGTCTGTTCAAAAAGTATCGCGAATTTTGAATTTCCGCTGGCTACGTATATTTGATTTTTGATTTTTTTGTAGCGTTATGTTGGTACTCATGTCCCTTACTTATGCTGATAAGGTCGGCCATTTTGAATGTTTAGTTAATTTTTGACAGCTGTTTTGCTTGGATGTGTTTTGGCTCGTCTTCGATTTTTGCCTATTCCAAAAAATGGATCAAAGAATCTGTATCAAATTTTGTGTGAAAAACAAAATAAAGTGCGCGGACGCATTTCGAATGTTGACTGTGGCATATGGTGAAGCTACCTTGGACCAAAGCAACGTTTATCGGTGGTACAAAATGTTCTCAGAGGGCCGAGAAGATATGAACGACGAAGAGCGTGCCGGACGCCCGAGCACGTCAACAACAGACGAAAACATTGATAAAGTGAAGAAAATAGTATTAGCCAATCGTCGAATCACCGTTAGAGAAGTTGCTGAGGACCTAAACATATTGATTGGCTCGTGCCATTCGATTTTAACCAATGATTTGGGCATGAGTCGGGTCGCCGCGAAATTCGTGCCAAAATTGCTCAATTTCGACCAAAAACAGCATCGCGTTAACATTGCTCAGGAGATGTTGGACTCGGTCCGTGACGACCCAAATGTGCTCCAAAGGGTCATAACTGGTGACGAATCATGGGTTTATGGTTATAACGTGGAAACCAAAGCTCAATCATTCCAATGGAAGCTGCCGCATGAGCCAAGACCAAAAAAAGCGCGCCAAGTTCGGTCGAACGTGAAGGTTTTGCTCACAGTTTTCTTCGATTGCAGGGGCGTGGTGCATCATGAGTTCTTGCCACAGGGTAGTACGGTCAATAAGGAATATTATCTGCAAGTTATGCGCAATTTGCGCGAAGCAATCCGCCAGAAACGCCCGGATTTGTGGAAGAACAAAAACTGGCTTTTGCACCATGATAACGCCCCTGCTCACACATCGTTGCTTGTGCGCGAATATTTGGCCAAAAACAACACAGTAATGGTGCCGCAGCTACCGTATTCCCCAGACCTGGCCCCCTGTGACTTTTTCCTGTTTCCAAAACTGAAGAGGCCCATGAAAGGACGACGCTACGCCACGATTGAGGAGATAAAGACGGCATCGAAGGAGGAGCTGAACAAGATCACAAAAAATGATTTTTTAAGTGCTTCGAGGATTGGAAAAAACGTTGGCATAAATGTATTATATCCGAGGGGAATTACTTTGAAGGGGACAAAATAGATATTCATGAATAAATAAATACTTTTTGAAAAAATATAAAATTCGCGATACTTTTTGAACAGACCTCGTATACGGCTGTCGACCTCGCTCTTAGACCGACCGTCCCATGTTATTTTGCTCCCGAGGTAGACAAACTCCTTGGTGTTCTTTGGTGGAACTCCTGACATCACTACTCTCATCTGATGTTGCGTTCGGCCTACAGTCAGCAGCTTTGTTTTGTCCTTATTTATCTTCATGTTGTAGCTATCTTGAAGAATGTCTTGCAAAGTATCTAAGGCCTCCTGCAGTTCTTCCTCACTTTCAGCAACCATAGAAATATCGTCAGCAAACCTTATCATGTCTATCTTTTGCCCGTGTATCCTTACACCTTCTCTGTGACTCATTCTCTCTCTCAAGTCGTCAATCGCATTCTGTATGTAAACGTTAAAAAGAGCAGGTGACAGAGAGCCTGCGTGTTACGGGATGTGAATGTAGAAGAATAGAGAATAGGGAATAGAGATATGTCAGGAGAGAACAGTGTGGCGGTTCATTCTCGTCGAGTGATATGGTTAGTAAGTCTATATATTGTACAATTGTACTTTCGTGAAATCGAAATATTTAGTTTTATCAATTAAATTTCAGATGTATAATATTATATCTTCTTCTTCTCAGTCGTATTCCTCATGATTGAGGGTCATGTGCATCCTGTAAACCATTGACAATGGCAAGCCATGCGCTCCTGTCACCCGTAATTCTCCAGGCATATAGGAATATGGAGAACACAAGGGTTTGAACCAGTCTCATCTTGGTCTTGTTGGTGACATTTTTGTCTTGCCATAACTTGGTGGGCTTTGTCATGGCAGTTTTAGCCATTTGGGTTCTGCGTCGATGTATTTCATATTTATCTCTTTCGAAAACTTCTAAGGGATCTCAAATCTATTATATTTATTAATCTATATTTATCTATTTCGATAGCGTCAAAGGGATTTCATATCCATCACATGTATTATTCTATTGTATATATTTTAATTTTAATAACGTCTAAGGATTCTCACCTCCATTGCATTTATTATTCTATATTTATCTAATGGATCTTATCTCTTCGTCTATCTAAGTGTCGTTCCTGCGACAGAATTCGTTTTTGACATACCTGACTATTTCATTTCCTACTTGCGTAAGTATAATAAATACGATAGTATTACTACGTATACTCATAACATTGTATTAATTTGTTTTCATAATCTTAAAATCTCAGTCAATTATGCGCTGTCTGCCAAGCTGAGCGAGTATTTGTTCAACACGAGTATATTCGCGTAATTACAATACATATATAATTACGTGTCCTCCCCGCGACGTTGACTTCATGGTGTCTTTTTAAACCTTATTTTACGAGTGCTGTATAGCTAGTATTCATTATTTATAATTTTTTTTATTTTTATTTTTTTATTAGTATTTAATTTTTTTACAAGGAACATGGAAGTTCCCGCCACATACCCGATGGATACATAGGGCGAAGGGCGTAGCGGCGCCCTTTTGTCAGCCTCGCTCGTACACTCCCTGGGCCTGTCCCCGGTCCATCCGGGACTTACATTTAAAGACGGCAACAACAAGGGGTTGCCAGACCACATTTAATCTACCCCATTTTACTTCTATGCTCCGCTGTACTTTATAAAGTACAGCGGAGCATTATTTATGATTACTTTTTTTCTTCCTAGACAAGTAAATGATTTATAACCCTTTCTTCACGTTTTATAAACTCAGTTGATTGTATTATTTTCGACAGCATCTATAATGTGAAATTGTGCATTGTTTCTTGAATAATCCTGTATAACTCCACATTAGTTGATACGAATGAAAACGTCTGTTTTCTAGAAGTTTCAATATATTTTAGTTTCAATATATAAGAAGTGAATGCGGTGCGAATGATGGTGTCATGAACAAAATAATGAAAGGATCATTAAGATGGTTTGGACATATTGAAAGAATGAATGAAGAAAGAATGGTAAAAAAATTATATGTTAATGATGTAAATGGAACCAGAAATAGAATCGGAAGACCGAGGAAAACGTGGCACTATCAAATAAATCAAATATTGGATGTCGGCCATGTGAGGAGTCAGAGAAATCGACGCGCGTGCATGACACGATGTATGAATGTTGAGGAAGCGAATTGAGAAGTATGTCAGGAAAGAAAAGTGTGGCAGTCCATTCTTTCTGCCTACCCCTTCGGGGAGACGGCGTGATGGTTAGTTAGTTAGTTAGTTAGTTTATAATAAAGTCAGGTGAAAATATTGAAAAAGTAATGTTAATTTATGGTCATCCTGTACAATCTTTGAGGATTCAACAAAGTATTGTCGCGTGCTCCAATGTTATTGTTATGTACTGAAAACAACGTCGCAAACGAAGAGTATAAAATTCTGCAATGTTGCCATAGTCTATCTCACGTGATGGCAGAATTTCCGCGTATTCTCTTGAAATGATCGTCCTTGTATTTTTAATTTTCTTCCTCTTCGTGTCAATGGCAATGTATTCTAATACATATACCGTGCGGGTGGCTCTTAATAGAGGCTTATATCTCCTCTTTCCCTTGCGTTGTTTCCAGGGGCGCCTGGTTCAGAGTAACACCACACGCGGAGGCACGTTTATTGCCCCCTGATTTAACACGAAATTTTAACGGTGTTTTCTGAAATGACATTGTAACAAAAATTGTACTCAAACATATGGACATAAAATTATTTCTTGAACAATAATTTAAAATTCCAAATGAAATATTATATTAAAATTGTTGAATACGTTTATTTTCTAAAAGTGTAAAATGCTCAAGCAATTTGAAACATGTCGCTTACATAAAATATAATGAAACTGCTATAAAAATGACAAAATGACAAATAATGACAAAATTCAATTAATAATATTTTTATTTATTTGGAATTTTATTTTAAAAAGATTAATTTTAATTAATAAAAAAAGGGCGAACACTATCAAGATAAAAAGTATGTGAAGGACAACTGAAATAAGAACACTATATGCTGTTGCTGGGAAGACTTAATATGTATTTAATATAAAAAAAATTCCATCGAGATCGACCAATCAAGTAAACGGGCTGAAACCGACTGTCAATTCATTTTGATTTCTGTGTTTATGTCTTATCTCTCTCGAACACTAGAAAATAAAAGAGGAGAGAGTGCATATTTTATAGGTCGGCCATGATAGAAGTCGGAAGAATTGTCGTGCGTGTATAATTCACTGTATGAATACGGAAGAATCTAGATAGGTATTGCGGTCCATTCTCTCTGCCGAATATTTTGTCGACGTTATTTCGAGAGTGATATGGAAATAATGTGTGTGAGAGCAGTATATTATTTTCTTTTCACACTTCAATATACGAATTTGAAATACACTGTTAAATTTTTTAATGTATTGGTTATATGTCTCCGATTTAAGATTAAATTCTTATTTTATTATTATATTAATTCACGCCGTTTCCACGGTGGGGTAGGTAGAATCATTGAATGGTCAAACTGTTTCTTTCTGACGACATACTTTCTCGATTCCTCAACATTCATACCTCTTGTCATACACGGACGTCAATGTCTCCGACTTCTCACGTAGCTGATAGTTAATACATTATTTGAATGATTTAATCGTGCCACGTTTTCCTCGGTCTTTCTCTATTTCTTTTAACGCTTACGTCGTTAACAAATACTCTATTTACTACTGTTTCTTCATTCATTATTTCCATGAGTCCAAACCATCTAAATGATCCTTTCATTATTTTGTTTATAACACTTTTATTCGCACTATGTATATTCACTTCTAAATGATATATTTGCATTCGACACTCTGAACACACATTCGTCTAAGAGATTTCATTTCTACCGCATTTATACTACTTTAATCCTTTTTTTTAATTTTTAATCACGTGAATTCTACACCAGACAGTGTGACAATCACACTGCCATCGCCGGCAATCGAACCCGGGACCTTCTATATGGAAGTCAGAGCTCTTACCACTCTACCGTGGTAAGAGCTCTGAGGTCGTTTTTGCCAGTTCCATGCTTCACTTCCATTCATAAGGGTCGGTACAAGAACCCCATTGTGCACTGCCATTTTAGACAGTTTTAATAGAGTTTTGTGTGCGATTTTTGGTTGTTTTTATTTTATATGCGTATTTATTAAAAAGAATACTATGTCATATATTTTTAATACGAGTAACCTTCTGATTCATCCTTGGTACAAATAAAACCAAGATAATCAATATTAATGTTCACACATTTTAAGGTCGAAATTACCATGTTTGTAAATATTCAACTCACGATGATAAATGTAAATAATATATTGTATTTTATATTGAGTACTTAATACAAAAACTGAGATTTTTTTGGTTATATGCAACAGTTTTTTTGTAAAGAAATGTGATAAAAACGCCAGTTTTATAGAAATTCCGAAATATTTTATGGGAGTGACAAGTTTTGTTGTGCTTGGGTATTATTATATATAAACACGAATCTCATTGAAAACGTATATTTTTATCAACATATTAAAACAAAACATGTATTTAAAAAATAAATATATTATTTTTATTTTTGATAAAGAAAAAGTATTTTTTTTTGTTTACTTGTTTTGTGTAACAAATTGCTGCAAAGGTCTGGAATCATAACAAACTGCCGAAACATTGTTTTGTTATGATTTCAGACACATATAGCTCTTACATAGAATAATGGATGGAAAACCCAAAAAGGGGACGCCAACCAAACGGACTAAAATATATAACATATTATATTTTAATATATTTAAAAAAATAATAGTATCAATATTTCTAACGTTATATATAAATATGTCAGATGTAATAACTTTAATACCAATATCTAAAATCAGTAAATTTTACATTATTATTTAATGATTATTTTTGTTACGAATCATGTTTACTACCCCTGATCTGTATGTATATAAAGGAGTCAGTTTGTAACACTGTCACTAGTCTGTTGATGCCAGTGAGCCTGGCGAAACCGGTTGCTGTCGAAATTAAGACAAAAAATAATTTAATAAAGTTTTGTTTAATTATTCTTTACCTTAATTAAGCATAGTCTCGTTCCATTTTTGTTCTCTTTTAAACTAATTCCAAGATATATATGGTAACATTGCTACTTGCTGCAATTTCTCTTCATTCAGACTTATTGTAAGCTTCGTACATCTAGGTAATATTTGAAGACTCAAATATTTTTTGTGAAATGTATACTTACATCTGTATACGAATCCTGGATTTTCACCTGTGGGTGGTTAATTTAAATTTTTTTAAATTGTATCTCAATAGAGACGAAGAAACAAACTGGAAACTGAATATGGATGATCAAGGTGTTTACAGGACTTATGACCTGTCATTGGTTGGGTTAAGCGCACGCTTTATGTAATTACAACATTCCCCATTCCACCTTTGTTATTATGATCATGTATGATACATTTTTGGAAGTTGTATATATACTCCAAATTCATACTCCAACCCAACCAATGACAGGTCATAAGTCCTGTAAACACCTTGATCATCCATATTCAGTTTCCAGTTTGTTTCTTCGTCTCTATTGAGATACAATTTAAAAAAATTTGAAGACTCGTTGACATTCGATACTTTGCATATTATCTTTTTACCGTAGTTTTAATAAAATTTTAATCTATTCTTACGAATAGATTAAAATTTTATAAGAATAGTCTAACGAGAAAATGCGTATATTCTCAATCATCCGGGGTCGGTTAACCGGTTTATGGATTTACCTTGGCAATAAATTTTCCGATATTTTTAAAAAGACTACGAAATCATTCGAAGTATTTTCTTGGCTTACATTTAATACGAGCCGCGGTTTCTGACATTTTCGTTTTTTAATTTTTAACGCATGCGCGAATTGTTGTTTATATCATGCGAAATATTCTATTTACAACGTCGACAACCTTCGTGGCTGAGTAGTAAGTGATGTGACTGCCACACCGAAGGTTCCGGGTTCGATTTTCGGCAATGGCAGTGTGATCGTCAACTGTCTTTGGTCTTGTGTAGAATTCACGGGACAATAAAAAGGCGATATATAAGCTACCACATGTCATGAGAATCAATAGTTTTAAAGTTGTATAGAGTAATTGGGTTCAAATAACCCACTTTTTACAAATGTGGAAAGCAACGGGAAAATACCACATTTAAAAAGACCATGTGGTATCCCAAGAATTAGCAAAGGTGTTTATAAACTTTGTTGCAAACCAATCCCGAGGATTGAAACAAAATCAGCCAAGGTTGATATTCACTACAATAATATTTTATATTGAATCGTTTGTGAAGAGCAGCGATGTCAATATCATCTATCAACTTCAGAATATAATGATTCTATTGCCAACCCTTTAAAACATTCGTATGGTGCACTTGATTTGTGGTGTGACATTATTAAATAATATAATAATACACCTAAATAATATAATATTTGTAAAAAAACCACTTTATTTTTTAACACCAACCGGTTTCGCTCCCGCCCTAGCTTCGTCAGGGTGAGAGAATAAACTTAACCTAAAATTAGAGAACAACATATAAAAAAAATGTATATAAATGGAGGGGAGAAAGAGGGGTAGAAGAAAGTGTGCGTAATAATTAATAGCCCCATTTTAGCAATGTTCCAAATTGTAAATAATTTTAAGTATTCCCATAAGAATAGATATAAAAAATTTAACTCCCCTGTCCGCAACTATAATCTTGATTAGAAATTCTCCATAAATTTTCCCTTATGATCATGACTCACCGTTCTAATAACCTATTCGTCCTCGCGCACATTTTCTCCTATCTCTCATTTTCCCCTCTATTTTATATATCTTTTTTCGTATGTTATTCTCCAATTTCATGTTTAGTTTACTCTCTTATTCTGACGAAGCTCCGGCGGGAGCGAAACTAATAACGTGTTTAACATACAAATTTTAAAAGTATATTATTATTTTGATTCATTTTTTAACATTCGTATATAATAAATACCATCGAATGAATTCATGCGTACGTCCTATATGCATATGGAATAGAAACGAGAGCTGACCATATCAGAACAAAAAATCTCCTAAGAACCACAGAAATGAAGACTCTCCGATCCATTGCGGGAACGACATTCCGAGACAGAATAAGAAGTTCTAAAATGAGAAAGATCTGCAATGTAGAAGATGTCGTGCGATGGGGAAGACTGAGAAGACGCTACTGGAGAGATCATGTGGAAAGAGCATGTTCTGAAAGAGTGATAAATATGGCCGCAAATAAAGTACCAACAGGAAGTCGACCTGCAGGAAGACCACCTAAAAGATGGCGAGACAGTTGAACATCTGCATCCCAAGAACAGGCTCCGAGAAATAACAGGACACAGTCCTAAATAAAGTAGTAGAAGAAGAAGAAAAATTAATTTAATTATTTACGAGACAAACATAGATGCCCCTTTTCGTACACACAAATATTATAGTGTTGATATTTTTTGTTCCAAGATCCTAGCTTAAATAATAACATACTTACATCTTTTAATCTTTGGTACAACATATTATATAATAACGTATATAGCATAGATGGGCAACCACCGGCCCGCGGGCCGGATCCGGCCCTCGGAGCTATTTTGTCCGGCCCTGATTCATTTCGGCGAAGTAATAGAGAAATACAATTATTCTTTAAATAATGCAGTTAACACGGGTGCTTGCAGTGATTCGGCGAAACTCGTATACCGCACCGAAGGAAAATCACAATTTGACAAAGTTTCTTTGACGAATTTTTATAAATTATATTTGGTGGAAGAAAAATATACAAATTTACACTAATTAAATATACGAGTACAGCACATATACATGTGAACAGTTTTTTTCGAGGATGAAACACACTAAATCAAAAATTCGAAAGAGGATAACACATGAAAATCTCGAAAATTCTATGCGATTATCATTAAGCAATACCAACGTCAATATTGATAGTCTCGTAATTCAAGTACAAGGCCAATCTTCACACAAAAATTTGTAATCAGTATGTAGTATTATGTCGTTCATTATATAAATAAAAAAATATATAAGAAGTAGCAACGTGTTTTATTTAATTTAATATTACCTTATTATGATTGATAATTTGGTCCGGCCCTTGACAGGGAGACAGAATGATAATTTGGCCCCAGACCTAGGAAAGGTTGCCCATGCCTGGTATATAGGTAGGATAATGTGGGCAATACCAAAGCGCTAGTGCAGAAACATTGAAATTACCATGCCAAGGTTCGTCATTTGTCCACTACGGTAACAATTTTATTCCGGATGTGAAGATAACTACGTAATGTATCGATTATCCACGTATACGAGTATGTATGTAAATATCTATCACATTGTTAATGGAAACTATCGGAGAAGAGTTTTACTTGATACAAGATTAAAAATAGTTTTTAATAATTAATTAAAGTAATTTTGTTCATAACACCATCATTCGCACCGACACTATCGTACACAGAGTATCCACACATTCTTCTAAGAGATCTCATTTCTACTGCATTTCTTCTACTTTCATCCTTCTTTTGCCAATAAAGGTGTATAAATTAATACATGAAAATAATTCTGATTTTGAAAATTTGGTTTGGTTCATTTGGTGCTCCTGTAAATTTGGAGATATTTCGCGTATAAGTGAATTGTTTTGGTCAATTTAACTGTTGCCGCACTTTATAATAGTTAATTGTGACACGTAATACGTTTGTACTGTTTTGCTGTTAAAATTATATTAGTTTTACCGTTTTACCGTTTTTATAAAGAATTTTGACAGGTGTAAAAATAAATTTTTCATTGGTTCCAATGACAATTTGAATAATTTCTTCAATATTATTTTTAAGTTCTTGCTGGTTAAGTGCCTAATTACAGCTTATTTAAAAAAAACGGTGGATACGTGTAACATACATTAAATAAACACAAAAGTCCGGATCGTCCATGTCAACATGTGCAACATCGAAAAAAAACATCATGTGTTATTACATTATGTGCTCAATTAAAAAACGGTGGATTCTTGGAACATTAATTAAATGGACAATATGTGCACCAACTAAAAATAACATTTTGTGTGAAATTATTTTTATTTTGTTATTTTATTTTATATCATTGTATTTTATATTATTTGTTTTAGATTTATTTTGTGGCTGTTGGACGATCGAAGTGTACGCGGGAGATGCCTATTGGTGGCGATGAGGTTCGCAACCCATCGAAAAGAGAAGGATGGAGTGCCGCATCAGTAAAAGTGTGACAGTCCATTCTTTCTGCCTACCCTTTCGGGGAGACGGCGTGATGGTTAGTTAGTTAGTTAGTTATTTATTTGCAAATGATGAGGAATGGGAGCTTGAGAGACTAAAAGACTTTAAACGTAAAATAACGAAACATGTCGTGTTTTTATAAAATTTTGTGGATTGTAAACAAAGTTATTTTCAATTTCCTAATTGTATTTAAATGTTTCCTTAATTAATAAAAATATGAATTATCAACACAAAGCATGAGCGATACACACAAAAAAGTTTTTTATTTTATGTTCTTTTTAAATAGTTTTAAAAAGTAATAATGGTAAGATTTATTATATTAACGATCAAAACAATTAAAAAAAAATTCTTAATGCACACTACAGCCTTGAACTTCTGATAGTTAATTGATAAAAAGTTTTGTGGATTAATTGGGTTTATTTATATTTTCAATGGAAGAAGTTTTTATTAAACTTTTTGCTTGGTCATTATGTTTTTGACGCACATATAACCCAATATCTTCCGATGGAAATGTTTGTCTGTTCATAAATACTGTATTTATTGTTTCATGAACAATGATCGAAAATAATAATTCAATAAAACGTTGTTTTTTAACTACTTCCACTTTTGATTTTATTTCGACAGCGACTGATTTCGTCAGACTGGTTTACGATGCCAGCGAGCCTGGCAAAACCGGTCGCTGTCGAAATAAAGTCAAAAGTGGAAGTAGTTAAAACATAATTTTATTTAAATATTCTTTAAAATTAACTTCCATCAATAGATTTCAGTAAAATTATTCGCTTATCTTAAAATTAACCTTAAACTCCATATTAAACAATGAATTCGAATGAAAAACGTCTGTTTTCTAGAAGTTTCATTATAATTTATATGAATAACATGTTTTGCCCCTCTAAGGCATTATCAAACATTTGATAATTCTTTAGACAGGTGAAATCTCTCATTCACACAAAATATAATAAAACTTCTAGAAAATAGACGTTTATATTCGTAATAATTATGATTACTGTAAATTACAACATTATTTTATTTATTTTTGACCCTTTTCTCTGTATGTGGTAGTGAAGCACGGAACTGACAAAAGAAGTGTGTATAATAAATGCAGTAGAAATGAGATTTCTTAGACGGATGAATGGTTAAGGATAGAGTGTCAAACGCACATATCAGAAGTGAATGCAGTGCGAATGAAAATGTTATATACAAAATAACGCAAGGGTCATTAAAACGGTTTGGACACACGAAGAAATTAAGAAAAATGGCGAAGAGTATATATGATGTAATCGGAACGAGAAATAGAGGAAGTCAAATCAATCAACTCTCTAATATCGGGCACTTGAAGAGTCTGAGAAATTGAATTTAGCCGTCGTTCACGGCTTCTCTTTCCACTCACACCGCTTGTATACAACTTTTTAACCATTCTTCTCCCATCCATTTGTTACATATATCCAAACCATCCCAGGGATTTTTTTTATTAATATTACTAATTATGCAATCATATGTTTACCATTTCTTTCTTATTTCGTCGTTCGGTATTCTATCATACTCGCACATAGTTTTCCAGCACATTCTTCTCAGTGATAGTATTTTTACAGAACTTATCCTACATTCAACCTTATTTTTCCAGCTCCAAGTTCCATACATAAGGGTTATAAAATATTTACTTACTTTAAATTTTTAATTGTATCTCAATAGAGACGAAGAAACAAACTGGAAACTGAATATGGATGATCAAGGTGTTTACAGGACTTATGACCTGTCATTGGTTGGGTTAAGCGCACGCTTTATGTAATTACAACATTCCCCATTCCACCATTGTTATTATGATCATGCATGATACATTTTTGGAAGTTGTATATATACTCCAAATCCATACCTATCTTCACGTGTCAGTTCCAGTTAGCCATCTATGTAGATTTGATTGTACTAATTAATTTTTTAAGATTAATCTATACAATCCACCCACTAACGCCATCTATGAAGAATGATTGTTTAGCATTTAGCAAACTACTTTATTAACACAATGCGAAGAGGCTACCGCCTCCTAGCGCACTGTTTAGAAGTCGCCTGGAGTAACACTCCTATTTTATACGCCAAAGAATTGACCAGAACATTTACAAACATTTGCGAAAGTATACATTTCGCAAATATTTACTTACTTCTTGTGGCCATACAACTCTTGAAGAGTTTTAGCTTTATTGATGATTTTCTTCCTAGTTCCCCGATATTGCACCTTTTGCTTCAAGTAGTCCGATTTGCCCAACCTATCCATATCAGCCAGAATATTACCACTAGGCTGGCCTGCCATAGCGTAGAGGAACGTCCTTAAGTGGCTGATAAGGGAACGAACCATCAAAATACTTATCATGAATTTATGAAATGTGTTTCCCATTTCCATGAGGCATGAGGTATGCAAGTCAAATGATTTAGTGATGAATGTCGGAAAGTCAAAGGTGATGGTTTTTGAAAGGGAAGAGTAAATGACAGTTTGTTATATAAATGTAACGAAGAGAACTTGAAAGAGGTGAAGGAATTTGTGTATTTAGGTAGCATGTTCACAGCAGATGGCGGAACGGATAGTGACGTCGAAAGAAGGGTTGGTGCGGGTAACAAAGTGAATGGAGCTTTAAAAGTTATTGGAAATAATAATTTATCAATGAAAGCGAAAACGGCCGTTCACAATGGAGTCCTGGTCCCATCCCTAATGTATGGATGTGAAGCATGGAACTGGCAGAAGAAGGATGAGAGCAGAATAAATGCGGTAGATATGAGGTCTCTAAGACGTACGTGTGGTAGAACGATATACGACAGAATCTCAAATGCTGATATAAGAAAGGAATGTGGAGCGGAAGAAGGTATTACGAACAAAATTATGAAAGGATGAAAGAGGAAGTTGGTTCGGACATATGGAGCGCATGGATGGAGAAAGAATGGTTAAGAAAGTATACGTTAATGATGTAAATCGAGTACGGAGTTGAGGCACACCGAGGAAATTTTTTTAAAGGTTGGTCATGTTTGAAGTCGGAAGAATCAACGTGCGTGTATGATTCGCTGTATGAATGTGGAGGAAGCTGGAGAGGTGTGCCAGGATAGAGCAATGTGGCGGTCCATTCTCTCTGCTTACCCCTACGGGGAAACGGCGTGATGGTTTGTTGTTGTTTCCTATTCCCATGAAATGTTTTAAAACTTCCGACAAACCGATGGTCCATTCTCTCTGCATACCCTTCAGGAAAACAGCGTGATAAAAAGAATAGCAGGTTTCGAAGGGTTAACCACTTGAAGTGTATATTTAGTAGATTGTTTTGGTATTATATAACATCCAGCTTTCATAGTTGAATGGTCATTTGTGCCATACCCTTGAGATGTTGAGAGACCGTCTTCAGTTCGCTGAGTTCATTACTCAAACTGACACCATTTGTAATGTCGCAACGAGGTGACAATGGACTTGACATTTTGACAAGCAATTTTTAAGAATAAAACCGTGTTATTTATTCCACACCGTAGACACACCATTGGAATATGTATAATTGCGTACTGTTTATTAAAGATACACAACGGACAACCAGCAACTTATGTGTGTTCCAATGATAAAAGATCGTGGTATTGTTTATGAAACATGGCTGGCTTTCCATGATCACATCGAGAGAAGAGTAAGATGGGGCAGACAACGCAAAAGATACTATGATGCGCATGTCCAGAAGATGTTTTTTTTTTAATTTTTATAATTATTTTTTATATGGGAGTTGCATTATTATTTACCTTGCTTATGATATACAAGGTTTATATTCCATCAAGAGGATTTTTCTGCATTGATTTATTCTTTGTGTTTATCCAAAAGTGTTGGGAGCTGGAAGGTTATACTAAAGTGAATCAATCAGGAACTTCTCAGCATTTGCTCATTGTGGAGAGGAAACTACTTAAAACTCTCTGCAGATAATGGATCCCTCCAGAATCCCACACGTTGTGGCGCATCAGATTCCTGTTGGCTATCGTCCCCTCGGAAGATCGTCAAAGAGATGGAGAGATAACTGGGAGTCAACCTCACAAGAGAGGCCAGCCTGATTGCAGGAACAGACTAAAAAGAGAAGACATCGAGACATCGAGAAAACTCTACATATTCATGTGGAGTTGTATGGAGATAAAAATAATTGGATTTATTCTCCGAATTCGAGTTTTTCCATTAATCTCCATGCTTTGCAAATACTGTGTAACTCATTAGTCTGGAGCCGACTCGAGTGTGGTTCGATGATATGGAGTTTCCACTATACTCGCTCATATTAGAGAAGGTTCAGAAAGGGTTTTTGAGATACAAGAGGGAGTTTGGTAGCTATCCGTGGCTCTATCCCACCGCATTCCTCTTGGGCATGCTGGGGACCAATAGTTTACTGATAAGGAGGGATGGGCTCAAACTTACCCATTTATTCAGACAAATAAGTGGTTTCTTTGAGAACTCCGTTATCTTGTAAATAGTATCCATCTTTATGTACCGGATAGTTGTTTTTGACTGCGTCAGAATGGACTGTTTTATCTCCCAACATGCAGAAGCAACCTGCCTCTGGTGGTGTAACGATTTTAAAATCTTTACAAAAATTGAAATACATAAAAATTAAACATTTCTCCATAGGTTGTGGCGGCATCTGCGCAGAATCTCACGCTTCTGGACCTTGGAATGGCCATCAGCTTCTCCACCATTCTGATCCCGGCACTCCTGGGGGCAGAAGGAAACCTCTCCTTCACCAAAGAGCAGGCTTCATGGTTTGGTAAGTAATCACTTATTATAAGACCGTGGATATTGATACAAAGTTTTACAAATTGATGCAAGCATGATGAAGAAACCAAATCGGCAATAATTATTATTATTAACATTTTGAATGTATACAAATACTTGTAGACAAATTCTGGATTTTACCCATTGCGGGAATTTTTTTTTTTATAAGGATTAATTGTATCTCAATAGAGACGAAGATGTAAATTGTTTTCTGGGAACAGAATATAGTGGTCGAGGCGCTTACAGGACTTATGACCTGTCATTGGTTGGGTTAAGCGATCGCTTTATGTTAACCACATTCCCCATTGCGCCTTTCTTTCGACCACCACGTCTGACAAATTTTTGGAAGATGTATATACGAGTATATGCTACAATGTTGAGGAACACTTCACATTTTTTAGTTCAATCTACACTAGCGCCATCCATTAAGATTGGGGGTAAAGCATTAAGCAGAAAATTGGTGTAAGCAAGCCAAAAATGGGTGTAAGCATTAAGCAGAAAATTATTATTATTATTATTTTGTTGTATCGCACTTTACACCATTACAGCGTGAGCCAAATCGATGTAAAGGGTATAGCTATATCTTAGTGATTCTCGTGACATGTGATAGGTAGCTAATCTATCGCCATTTTATTGTCACGTGAATTCTGCACCAGACCAAAGACAGCATGCCAATTACACTGCCATCGTCGAGAATCGAGCCCGGAACCTTCGGGGTGGCAGTCAAAACATTTATCACTCGGCAACGAAGGTCGTCGTCTTCCTCTACGTATGAATAGAGAAAGCTAGAGAGTATGTCAGGACACAGCAGTATGGCAGTACATCCTCTCTGCCTACTCCTCTGAAGAAACGGCGTGATGGTTGGTTTGTTAGTTAGTTATAAGTATATTGCTTGATTGGAATGCGGAACTTTGTTTGCTGTTCGTAATGGTTTGACCCTTAATATTGGTGTTAGATTTTTTATCTCTTAGACGAATGTGTGGATACTCTGTGTATGATACAGTGTCGAATGAAAATATAAGAAGTGAATGCGGTGCGAATGATGGTATTATGAACAAAATACTGAAAGGATCATTAAGATGGTTTGGACATATGGAGAGAATGAATGAAGAAATAATGGTAAAAAAATTATATGTTAACGATGTAAATGGAACCAGAAATAGAGGAAGACCGAGGAAAACGTAGCACGATTAAATAAATCAAATATTGAATGTCGGCCATGTGAGGAGTCAGAGAAATCGACGCGCGTGCATGACACGATGTATGAATGTTGAGGAAGCGAGAGAAAAATGTCAGGAAAAAAAGTGTGGCAGTCCATTATTTCTGCCTACCCCTTCGGGGAGACGGCGTGAAGGTTAGTTAGTTAGTTAGGTTTTTTTGCGAGTCAAAAAAACAGATTATATTTTAGAATATCGGCAATCCACTCTGCCTCGTCCTCCGGGGAAACAGCGTGATGGTTGGTTAGTTAGTTAGCTATACGGACATTGCTGGATTCAAACGCGGAACTTTGTTTGCTGTTCGTAATGGTTTGACCCTTAATTTTGGTGTAAAGTTTTTTACGAGACAAAAAAGCAGATTCCATTTTAGAATATCGGCAACATGATGTTACTCAATCAACACTCTCCATTTTTAGTATCACGTACTTGTTGTTGAGAGCTCTGATCACTGGATCACGTACCTGTTGTTGAAGGACCGGAATCAATTGATTTGGCGCCCAAAAAATTAAACTTCTTTCTATTGGATGTACATTTTGTTTAATTTGTACAATGGAAATAAATAAATGAACAAATTCAAACAACTGAAATAATAGTGAAGTAAAACGATGTTTTTAAATAATGTATTGTAATTTTCCAATTTTGGAGCTGGCAAATAAAGGATGAAAGCAGGATAAACGCCGTAGAAATGAGATCACTAAGAATAATGTGCGGGAAAACGATGTATGATAGAATACCGAACGATGAAATAAGAAAGAAATGTAAGGCAGGTGACTGCATCATGGATAAAATTAAAAAAGGATCCCTGAGATGGTTTGGATATATGGAACGAATGGATGAGAATAGAATTGTCAAAAAGTTGTACACAAGCAGCGTGAGTGGAAAAAGAAGCCGAGGACGACCGAGGAAAACATGGCATGACCAAATTAATCAATACTAAAAGGCGGTCACATTCGAAGTCGGAATAATCGACGTGCGTGCATGGTACGATGTATGAATGTAAGGGAATCCCGAGAGGTATGCCAGGACTGAGCATTGTGGCGATCCATCCTCTCTGCCTACCCCTCCGGAGGAATGGCGTGATGGTTATTTAGTTAGTTATTCCAATTTTGTCTTTATTTCCACAGCGTCAGGTTTTCACAGGCTAGCAGGCATCAACAGACTGAACCAGTCTGTCGATGCTAGCCAGCCTGGTGAAACTGATCGCTGTCGAAATAAAGACAAAAGTGAAAGTCATTATAAAAACAAACATCGTATTATTTAATTATTATTAAAAAAATGAATACGAATGAAAACGCCTTTATTAAATAATTTATTATAATTGTTATCTATTACAACATGTATCCCATCTAAAAGAACATTATATGTTATATTATTTTATTTCATTTCATAGTTTTTTTATATTATTTGTTTTAGATTTATTTTGTGGACGTTGGACAATGGAAATGTGCGCGGGAGATGCCTATTGGTGGCGATGAGGTTCGCAACCCATCACACCACGTCTCCCGCGGGGGCGAAAAGAGAAGAATGAATTGCCACAATTTACGGGTCCCTGTCCACCGGAGCGGACCTAGGTGGCGGAGCGACGAGCGAGGTAAATATCCACCAATAGAATTGCATAAAATCTCCGCCTCTCAAAATTTTACCTCACTCATCGCTCCGCCACCTAGCTCCGCTCCGGTGGACAGGCACCCTTAAAGTGTGGCAGTCCATTTTTTCTGTCTACCCCTTTCGGGGAGACGGCTTGATGGTTGGTTAGTTTGTAAGTTTATTATAATTTATGAGATGGCGTGCCTTTCATCTTTCTAATGCATTATTAAATGTCTTAGAAAGGCGAAAAATGTTTTCATTCTTATTAATTATTTAATATGGTATTGTACATAATTGTTTAAGAAACAATAAATAATTAAAATTGAATTTCGACAGGAATATTCAGCAAAATCATCAGGTAATCCTCAAGAAATTGGTTTCCAGTAGGTCTAAATATGTAGTGGATGTTGCCACAAATAAATTCCAAGCTCCAGAACTCCGTCTTTGAAACAAGGGACGATTGGGATTTTTATCTTGTCTGATGTATTACCCTATCTCAAAATATTTATCGTTAATTTTATTTTATTTATTTTAGAGTAACAAACAGCGAATGAGTATACATATAAAAAATACACAAAGAAGTACTTAAATAAGGCCAATTACATGTTACCACAAATATAAATGAACGAACAGAGTTAACATTATAGACTTATGAAATGAGATTTAACTAAACGAAAATCAAGATAAAACTAACTAAGCTTATAGTATAAAAAATAACAAAAAGATAATAATAATAATACAAATAAAGGAATATAATATAATAGCACTAGACACACCGAAAAGTTGCTGCAACTATTTTTTTTAAATCATAAGCGTTTAGGTGAAAAACATCGATTGCATTAAAATATTTGTTTTAAGTGTCCCATATCCGATACATTGCCGCGCTTTGAGCGTAATTGCTGCGTTAATGTATCATTCATTGAAGTTATTAATCATATTGACATATAATGGAAGAGAATGCTCTTTCCTCATAATATGGCATGCGTAATGAAGTTGTTCAATGCAAACAAACTACATAATACAGTGAAGGTTGGTTTGCTTCAATACATGATCATATCATGAAATACAATCTGATGCAGTGTTCCGGTTGTATTTCTTAATACACTTTGTTTAGTCACATAATTTACAAATCATATAACTAATAACATGACAAGAGTTTATAAAAAAAGCAGAAATGACACAAAGAAGAAACCCATTTGAACAAGAAACTTTCAACACTCAAAAACGTGACCAAACGCACACTGCAAATCGCATTCTGATTTTGTTAACACTTTTAGATTCTTTGATACCCTGTGGTAAATTACTTAATTTTTTTTTACATAATATTGTACAAACGAGTACACGGGAGTGGATCTGTTCAGTCAAAATGATCTTGTCGGTGAAACAATAGGACAAGGCTGGCCTATACTGACATATAGCATTGAGACCAGAGCGGATACCACAAGAACGAAGGCTTAAGTACGGGTGGCAGAGATGAGGACGCTGAGGATGATAGCATCTCTATCTGTCCTGGCCTTCAACACTTGTCACCTGCTGCAGCCTTCCAGTCTCTTACTTGCAGCAGTTATACAGCATCCTTCAACACCTCATCCTATCATCGGAGTCTAGGCTTAATACCCATTTTCCTTCAACTCAGATGTTCCTCAAAGGTTCTCTTTAGTGCCTGAGACGACGGCATTCTCTTCATGTCCAACTCATTTTAACGTACTCAGTCTAGCATGTATAGGGACCTTGGATGCTTTATAGATGTTATATAGCTCTTCATTGTACCTGATTCTTCCCGTTTCCACTATCGTTCACAGGCTCTAGACTATTTTGTAACATCTTCTCTCAATTGTGTCCACAACTCCTACAGATTTTGCGTCATCGTCTATGCTTCGCACCTGTATGTTAGTACTATTCTGATTATAATCTTTTAAAGTGTGATTTTTGTTTTTCTGTGGACAGTGATTTTTGTTTTTCTGTGGTAAGTGCATTGACTGCCACCCCGAAGGTTCCGGGTTCGATTCCCGGCGAGGGTGGTGTGATGGTCACACTGTCTTTGGTCTGGTGTAGAATTCACGTGACAATAAAATGGCGATAGATTAGCTACCTATCACATGTCACGAGAATCACTATGATAGCTATATTACCCTTTACATCGATTTGGCTCATGCTGTCATGATGTAAAGAGCGATTCACCAAAATAATAATAATAATAATTTAAGCACTTTGTTTCCTATTGCTATCATTATAATTGATTATATACGAGTATAGCCATGATTTGCTTCCTATATTAAAGTTATATGTTATAATAATATGTAATAACCTAACATGGCGATAATAACCTAACATTGGTGTGGACGGCCCTGTTGCATACACTGGTTTATTTTGTTCATAATTGAAAGTATTGGCTAATAGGTTGTTGCCCCTAAACAGGATCGGACTAGGTCAAAATGGCGAATTCTCATTTAATGTGAAATTGCATTTTAATTTTATTCTGCGGTTTTCTTAAGAATGTCCTCATTAAACATAGAATTTTAATGACATTCAAACGCATTTACAATAATGTAACTGTGGTTTTATTGCTTATCTTCTTCTTTTTCTTCTTGTTTCTCTCCTATCGGAGGATGGACGGTGTCATGGGGTAATTTTATTTTTATTGATGGTTGAGGTATTAGTTTTGTTAAAATCTACTATTAATTTAAAATAGTAAACGAGATTGTTTAGTGGTTTTACATGGATTTAATTTATATAAATAGTGACAAATTTGTTTCGCCTTGCGAGGGCATTCTCAAACTGAACCTAATCGCCAAACAGTGTGTCTTTATATTGATTTTAGAAAACTTAAGGGTGAATTAAGGTTCAGTTTGAGAAAACCCTCGCAAGGCGAAACAAATATGTCACTATTTATGTAATTTTCATAAATTAAATACAAATTGAACCACTAAACAATCGTGTTTACTTTTATTTTTGATGCAGCTCTAAAGAGGTATATTGTTCTGTAGCTGAACCAATTTTGTAGGTTTTATAACAAGGATTTTCTTTTCCTGAAGTTTTTGAATAGCTGGATGCCTTTAAAGTTCTTTAAAATTTGCGACCTTCGTGACAGAGTGGCGAGAGTTGTGACTGTCACGCCAAAGGTCCCGAGTTCGATTCTCAGCGATGTTTTGTGACTGTCACACTTTCTTCGGTCTGGTGTTGAATTCACGTGACAATAAAATGGCGATAAGATAGGTAACTATCACATGTATCATAAATTGGGTTCAAATAACCTACTTGTAACCAATCTCGTGTAGACCCCCTGCTTTTATAATTGATTTTTACAATCGATTGCTAAAAAAAAATTGTACCGAAAATTGTACTGGTCGGAAGTTGTTGTCAACCTAAAAAAAAGGTCGCCACCGATTTCTATACCTACTAGCCGGAAGTCGCTGTTGAGGTAAAAAAAGATAAAAAAAAGGTCGCCGTCGAATTCTGTGCCTATTAAAGAGCTAAAAAAAAAATGTCGCCAATGATTTCGATTGTCCATTTTTTACTAAATCAGTTAAAAAAAAGGTCACCAACGATTTCAATATTCGACTTCAATTTAGTTAAACCATCTCGTAGACCCCCATTTACATCTCGTGGACTATCGACTATCGACCAACTATCGTAGACCCCCTGCAAGTTGTTGTGGACCCCTGGGGGTCAAAATACCACTTTGGGAATCACTGGTACGAGTATAAACTATAATGAATCGTTGCTGGCATGAAACTGGAAAAAGGAGGATGAAAGTAGAATAAATTTCATTTCATTTCATTTATTTTGCTAATAATCACAAACATTGCAGACATACAATTCCAAATCGTTTGCAATTACATTATAAACAGAGAAGCATTAAAAAAAATAAAAATTAAGCTTAAGAGTAAGAAAAAATCATAACATTGATATTGCATCCCTGAGGCAACTCACACTATCACGAAATATGTCGAAAATGCAGTAGTAATGAGATCTCTTAGATGAATGTACGGAAAAACTGCGTATGAGTGTCGAATGTAAATATAAGAAGCGAATGCGGTGCGAATGAAAGTGCTACGAATAAAATAATGTAAGGATCATTAAGATGATTTGGACACATGGAAATAACGAATGAATAAATAATGGTAAAAAAAGTATATGTTAACGATGAAAATTTAAGTAGATAAAGAAGAAGACCGAGGAAAACATGGCATGATCAAATACATCAAATTTTGAATGTCGGCCACGTGAGGAGTCGGAGAAATTGACGTGCGTGTATGACACGATGTGTGAATGTTCAGGAAAAAAGAGAAGAATTTCAGAAAAAAAAGTTGTGGCAGTCCATTCTTTTTGCCTACCCCTTCGGGGAGACAGCGTGATGGTTAGTTAATTGTGAGTTACTCATTGCTTTTCATAGCTGAATAACAGATTTTTGTTTCAAGGGAGCATCAACTTCATCCTGCAACCCGTGGGCAGTGTTCTGTCTGGACCCATCTGTGAGAAGCTTGGCAGGAAGCGATCCCTGGTGATAGCTAACTTGCCCCACATGGCTGCATGGATGATGATCTACTTCGCCCAGAATGTGGAGACGCTCTTCTGCGCTAATGCAATTCTCGGCCTCGGAACTGGCTTCATGGAAGCACCCATCATAACATACATTGGGGAAATAAGGTAAAATATGAAGTTATTGGACAACAACAACAACAACAGTGGTCTATGTGGTCTGTTCTACAGAGTGTTGATCCTCCTGTGAGGTAGACTTTCACTGTCCTACCATCTTTTAGGAGGTCTTCCACGAGTACGAGTCTCATAAGACTGATTATGCAATGCAATATAGGGGAGTATGGTGGTGTCCATTCTTCGAACATGATCGTACCAATCCCTTTTTCGCTGTCTGCTCCATCTTATAATATCCTCAACCTCACATATCCCTCTTATTCTGGTGTTCCTCACGCGATCTCTCAGTGTCATGCCTGCTATCGTCCTCAGTGTCTTCATCTCGGAAGTCCTCAAAACTTTTTAGGTCCTTACTGTGTCTACCCTTGCTTCGACGCCACATGCTATTATTGGTATTACGCATGCTTTATAGATTTTCATCTTACTATTAATGGCCATGTCTTTGTTTTTTCCATATTGTGGATTTTAAAGCCCCAAAGATTGCAGCTGATACAAAGAATATCATTTTGGCGAGAACATTGTTTCTACAGACTGTCAATTTGACAGTTGACAGTTGATTTGTAGTCAGTACATTTTGCCATTTTACCATGAATATACTGACGTCAGAACAGCGCTTGCAAATTGTGCAAATTTATTTTGAAAATCATGGTTTGGTTCGCCAAACTTATCGTGCACTACGTCCATTTCTACGGTCGATATAATCATCCAGCCATGAGGGCTGCAACTAACGCAGTTGATTATAGGTTTGCAAAACTATTTTTTAAACCAAATCTCAAAATGCGTTGATCAATTTGGTCAGAGTACAATACAATACAATACAAACCATCACGCCGTTTCCCCGCAGCGGTAGGCAGAGAGAATGGACCGCCACACTACTCTATCCTGGCAAACCTCTCTAGCTTTCTCCACATTCATACAACGAGTCATACATGCACGTCGATTCCTCCGACTTCTTACATGACCAACCTTGAAAATTTGATTAATTTGGTCATGCCATGTTTTCCTCGGTCTGCCTCGACTCCATCCATGCGTTCCATATGTCCGAACCAACGCAGCGATCCTTTCATAATTTTTTCCATAATTCCTTCTTCCGCTCTACATTCCTTTCTTATATCAGCATTTGAGATTCTTTCGTATATCGTTCTACCACACATACGTCTTAGGGACCTCATCTCTACCGCATTTATTCTGCTCTCATCCTTCTTCTGCCAGTTCCTTGCTTCGTTTCCATACATTAGGGTTGGGACCAGTACTCCATTGTGAACGGCCGTTTTCGCTTTCATTGATAAATTCTTGTTTCCAATAACTATTTTTAAAGCTCCATTCACTTTGTTACCCGCACCAACCCTTGGTCAGAGTAACTTCTGTATTATATGTACTTATTCGAAAAAATACGTTTTTAAATTTTATTTTCAGTCATCCGTCCGTAAGAGGCTTCATGACAGCATACGCTGAGGTATTTGCTGTGTTTGGTATCTTCCTGGCGTACCTCTTGGGATCCTTGCTCCCCTGGAGAGTTGCCGCCATCACATGCATCATCTTCCCTCTGGCAACACTTGTAGTTGCAATTTCGGTAATTTAAAATATAATCTAAACAAACCGGTATTTACTTAATACGAATGAAAACGTCCGTTTTCTAGTAGTTTTATTATAATTTATGAAATGACATGTTTCGCCTTTCTAAGGCATTATTAAATGTACGGTAAAACAGACGTTTTCTTTTGTATTAGCTATTTTATGTGGAGTTTTACACCATTGTTCAAGAAACAATAAATTGTCATAAAGTTTTTATTATTATTTATATTTAAAATAAAAACATTGCACTTTGTTTTTCACCACTATGCGGTTATTTTAATTGCCGACTAGTTTCGCTGGTACCCAAGCTTCCTCCGGGCTTCGTAACAACATGTAATAATCTGTCAATAACAGGTTATAACCTGTGAACTTCGTAATAACTGTAATAAGGTTCGTAATAACCTGTTATTGCGAAGCCCTGAGGAAGCTTGGGTACAAGCGAAACTAGTCGGCAATTAAAATAACCGCATAGTGGTGAAAAACAAAGTGCAGTGTTTTTATTACTCTTTTATTTTAAATATAATTATTTTAAATATCTTACCACAAAGTAGATGCTTCATACGAAAATTTAAATCTTCATCTATTGGGCGAAACCTTTTCCAAAACATTACCATATTTTTTCGCACTTAACGTGTTAAATGACATATTCGCTCAATCTTAAAATAAATAAAAACTGACATCTATGCTTTGGCTAAATCGGTACGAGATTATACTGACAAAAAAATACACATTGATGTAGGTAAAAATACCCCGAAACAAATAGACGCTTTATGGAAGTTATGTGGTAATATTGTGTGAGTGTGACTCGTTTCACATTGCTAGGACAATAACATTTTTTTATTTCAGCTTAAAATCTAAAGATAATCTAGTAAAGCGAAATATTTGTCTTTTTCAAATTTCAAAAAACTTGTAGAAAACATACTTTTTACAAATTAAAACATTACTTTTAAAAAACGTTGTATTTTCATAGTCCACTGTTTTGGCTGAAACACTACGATACTTGAACATTATTACTATTAAAATTTAAAAGACTTATAATATCACAATTTATTTTTATTCACTTTGAGTGTCGCGACAGCTGTTTTGCCAACCGATGTTGGCATCATCAGGTGTTACAATGAACTGAGTGTCAAGTGAATAAAAATAAATTGTGTTATTATAAGAGTGTTTTAAATTTTACCAGTAATTGTATTTTCACAATACTTTGCTGACTACAATTGTAATTTTCATAGGCTTCTGATTATTTTGTTGCATTTATTGTATTTATATGGCTTAGATATATGAAAATATCGATTTTCAATTTATTTAATCTTAATTTTACTTTTAATAAATAAGATATTTTCACTCTTCGGCGATTTGTTTCGGATGGTTTTCATCCTTCTTTGGCTTGAAATTGAAAAATTGACAAATTGAAAAAATGAATGCAAACAATAATAAGAATTATTTTTAACATGTCTGTAAAGAATGAAAAACAAAATTCTTTATTACATGCATTTAGTTTCATTCCATTTTATTTTAGGTCCGACCGGATTTTCTGCTAAAACTTGATATATTGTAAAGAAATGTTTTAATAAAACGTTTTATTTTCATTATATAAAATTAACCAAGAAATTCCAATTAACAGCATAAAAATTTTTATGTCTGTGAAGAGTGTTTTAATGTGTAAACATACATGTTTTAAAAGTTATTTAAATGTGAATACAGAAGAACGATGAATAAAGAATAATGGCAAATATAAAAATAAAATCAGATTTTTCCTCAAAGATTTCTATTTATAAATAATTTATCACTTTTCTTGACAACCTTGAATGCTATGAGAAAAATTAAAAAATACATATTTATCTCATATCAATTATGGTCAATACTTCTCTCTTCTTTGAAGCCTCTACAGCTCAAATTGAGCCTTAGCTTCCATCAGTTCTCGCCTCCAAGCACTTGCTGTCTCTTATTTGCGTAGTTGTGCAGCGTCTTTCCTCACCTCATCCTCCGATCGGAGTCTAGACCTACCAACCCTTCTCTTTTCACCCAGATGTTCTTCAAGGGTTCTCTTTGATGCCCGAGACCACGGCATTCTCTCAACTTGTCCAGCCCATCTCTACCCAGTCTAGCATGTGTCAAGAGCTTGGGTGCTTTTTAGACGTTGTACAGATCCTCATTAAACCTCATTTTATTGGTTCCACCATTGTTCAAAGGCCCCAGGATTTTCCGTAACACACTTCTCTTAAATATGTCTAGCATCTCTGCTGATTTTGCCGTTATCGTTCACACTTCGGACCCGTATGTCGCTATTGTTTTGTAGAGGGTGATTTTTGTTTTTCTATGATCAATTACCTGAAATATTATTATTATTATTTTGTTGAATCGCTGTTTACATCATTACAGCGCGAGCCAAATCGATGTAAAGGTTATGGTTATTGTTTCTTGAACAATGATGTAAAATTCCATATTAAATAATCAATACGAATGAAAACGTTAGTTTTCTAATAGTTTTAATATATTTTATGGGAATGACATGTTACGCCCTTCTAAGGCATTTAATAATACTATAGACTTTGGAAACTATCTTGTCTTCCTTATGTCGAACCATCTTTAATGCGTTCCTGGTACTATGTTGTATTTTTATAATATTTTACCTGTACTCAATAGATGCCTTAAACATTTTCCTGTTTATAATGTTTTTTGAGTTAATAAACTGATTTGATTTGAATAATGTCAAAGAAAGGCGTAAGATGTCATTTCAATAAAATATAATAAAACTTCCAGAAAACTGACGTTTTTATTCGTATTAATTTGTGTAAAGGTTATAAAGGGTATATTGATTCTCATGACTTATGACATGTGATAGGTAGCTAATCGAACGCCATTTTATTGTCATGTGAATTCTACACTAGACTAAAGACAGTGAGGCACTCACACGGCCATCGCCGGAAATCGAACCCGGTATTTATTAACTTTTTTTTGTATATAGGAAAAACAAAACATATTTCAGATATATTTTGTATACAAAACAAAATAATGTAATAAGAAAAACATTTTTTTAAATAAAAATTATAGGCATTAATTGTAATAATCACAATAATTAAGTCGTTGATTTTTTAATTTTGTTTATTGATTTTTCTTTGAATAACAATTAAGGATGTTATTCATAATGATACGGTACAATATTACTATTGAAAAAAAATGTTTACATTTTATTTAATTATTTCAAATATCTGTGTATATATAATAATAAATATCTCGGTAATGTCGTCTGAAAATTTATATTTTTATGATAAATTTGTGTTGTTATTAGAATTAAAACGAACACACAAACAAGTTCTTCCTTCATTAAAATTAATATACATAGTTACCTAATTTCGAGATGGTAGTAATTTTCTAATCACCGAGTATTTTAGAAGCTAATGGCGTACACTCCGCCTACTAAGACCAAGAAACCAATCAGATAGCTTTATATAACCAATTATGGAAGTGTTACACACACTATTGCAAATAATCTCCCCGAAGTGAATAAACTATACCTTCGGTGTGGCAGTCGTAGCACTTGCCACTCGGCAACGAAGGTCATCAAGATTAGATTGCAGGTAATTTTTGCTGAACGCAGTAAAAATGTGGTTTGTTTGGACAATTATTTACGCGCTGTTAACGAACTGAAGCATCTGCAATAATGTAAATATCTAAAGCTGCTGTGTTTACATAATACTTAAAGAGATTAATTGTGTATTATTAGTGTGTATTAACAGTGTTAAGTAATTATAATCTTAAAGGTCTCTGCCCACTACAACGTATCATACTATGACCGTAATAGGAACGTATCAGACATGAAAAGCAACACGATACGCCCTGCTATGCCCACTGAAACGGATCGACGGCGTTCTGTGCCCGTATGCAACTCGTATGTTGCCCTATGAAATCTGTATCATCATACAGATCCACCAAAATCGATAGGAAACCGTTTCATTCTCGCATGCGTATCGATGTTGCGTGGACGTCTTGAGAGTGCTATCAAGTTTTTAAATGATAAAATAGGTATGCCTATTAAAAAATTAACTGTTAGACAACTGGCAATAATTTCCATAATATTGGATGAGGAAGAAGAAGAGAAGGGTGAAGAGAGTCTCTCCATGCGCGGAGCGTATCGGCACCGGCAAAATATTCTCGCCGACAATTAATGAACGCTCCTTGCATAGTAGGCGACGGTGCTGGTCGGTGATGGAACGGTCAAGTGGCCATAGTCTCATACTTTTCAATACAAAGAATATTTTTTTACCCAACACGTTCCTATTACGGTCATAGTATGATACTTTGTAGTGGGCAGAGACCTTAAAACGAAGGAATTTTTTAGTCATGCATGTTTTACTCGTGTAAATGGCCGTTCACAAGTTCTGGTTCCAACATTTATGTCTTCTTCTTCTTCTTTTAATAGATTTGACGATCTGCGACACAGAAATCATGTCTCGTCGGATGATGAGATCCAGCTGTCCTTCCATCTCTTATGCGGTCTTCCAGGGGGGCGGTGTCCGGAGGGGATTTCATTAGCGGCTGTATATGCTAGTCTGTCACCATCCATTCGGGCTACATGGTCCCTCCAGTATCCTCTTCTGGATCTACTCCACTGAACGATATCCTATATTTTTTATACATAAGTTTTTCTTATGTCTACGTTGCGGACACGGTCTCGGAGAGTTTTTCCAGTAATTGATCTTAGGACCTTCATCTCCGATGTTCTTAGTAGTCCCTTGGTTCGCACAGTGTCGGCCCGCGTCTCTACAGCGTACGTCATGATAGGTCGCGGTCGCATGCATTTTTTATAAATTCTGATCTTGCTGTCGATACGCATGTGCTTGTTCTTCCAGACCAGATTCTTCAGGCATCCTGACACAGCAGAGGCTTTGCTGACTTGTTCTCTTCCTTCGGTATAAAGGTCAACCTTTATGTATGCAAGTGAATCATTTAAATGGCAGAATAGGATGATAGCAGAATAAATGCGGCGGAGAAGGGATCCCTTAGACGAATGTGCGGTAAAATGATGCATGACGGAATTTCAATGGTGATATCAGGAAGAAATGTAGAGCGGTAGAAAATATTATCAACAAATGTTTTTATTTGCTATGCTTATATTCGCCCATGTTTCCCCATATATGGGAATGAAAAGTTTCGCCTTTGTATGGCCTTTTCAAAGTTTGAACAAATGGGCAAGACGTGTCGTTCCCAAAATTATATTATAATAATAATAATGAAACTTCTTAAAAAAATACATTTTTGTTAGTATTAATTTTATAATATATTTTTAATTTACGAAGAAATATTAATCATCATCATCATCATCATCAGCCGTCTGTCATCTACTGCTGATTGCAGGCCTCTCCCAAAGCACGCCACCGTCCCCTAACCATTGCCGCTTCCATCCATGTCCAGCAATTCTCTTCAGATCGTCGGTCCAGCGGGCAGGGGGACGTCCAACTCTGCGGAATCCTGTACGCGGTCTCCACTCCAGAACCCGTCTCCCCCATTGCCGTCGGTTCTCCGACAGACATGGTCAGCCAATTGCCACTTCAGCCCGCCCATAGTCAGAGCCACCTCAGTCACCGTCTTGAAGAAATTTTAATAACCATCATTAATTTAACGAATTGATTTTAGGTGCCCGAATCCCCAGTTTGGCTGTTAACGAAGGGAAGAAACGCGGATGCCCTGAAAGCCCTTTGCTGGGTACGAGGATGGAACCACAACTCTGAAGTACAGAAGGAATTCGAAGAGCTGATAGTTTACCAAAAAATAAGCGCGAAATGTGCGCATTGCGAGAAAGACGTCGAGACGGAGAGGTGTCCACACAAGAATCTCAGCTGGTTCCATAAAACTAAATACAATATTAAGGATTTAACCAGAAAGGAAATAATGAGACCTCTAAGCTTGGCACTCCTCATGTTCTTCATCCAGCAGACCACGGGCATCACGGCAATCAGACCGAACATGGTCAATATTTACAACAGCTATGGCATGGGAGTCGATGGTCATTTCGCTACAGTAAGTCATTTTTTCCTTCTTTTTGTTTCACTAGTTCCAATCTAAGGCTAGTTTCCAAAGTGGTCTATATATCAAATCAAATCAAATCAAATCAGTTTATAAACTCAAAAGACATCACAAACACCAAAATGTTTAAGACATCAATTGAGTGCAGGTAAAATATTATAAAAATACAACAAAATACCAGGAACGCATTAGAGATGGTTCGACATTAGGAAGACAAGATACATTCTAAAGTCAAGAGTATTTGTCTCCTGAACGTACCTTCATTTATATGAAAGACGTTGATCTCCGAAGAGACCGCGTTCAGCAGATTAATTCTCTTCCCACCGGTGTCACCAGAGGCAGATTGGTTCTGGTGGCCGGTAGGTTAAACAATATGTGCTGTCGCTGTCGGAGAAATCTATCAGGGATAAAAAGACCTACACCCTCTAGACTCCCTGGGGTTTACTATAACTTGTAGGGGGTCTACGTCAATTGTAAAAAAAATTGGGGGTCACTGAGATACTAAATTGAAGCCGATAATTGAAACGCAAAACGAAAACCAAAATCGTTGGCGATCTTTTTAGTTTTAGCTCATTCGGCAAAGATCGGACATTCGTTTTCGAGAAATGAGCTAAAAAAAAGGACGCCAACGTTTTCGGTCGTCCGATTTCCCCAAATGAGCTAAAAAAAAGTTCGACAAAGAATTCCGGCTTCTTTTTGCCTTGAAAAAAATCTATTTTCGGAAAGCAGGGGGTCTACACAAAATAGAAGAAATCGGTAAGGTTTGGGAACCTTTGATCTAAGGGATTGGTTTGCAGCAACGTATAATATTTTTTGCTGGTTCTTGGAATGACTCTTGGCCAATGTGTGTTTCCCATTGCATCTGCATACTCGTACAACAGGTTATTTGGGACCCAATTATGGATGCAGCAAATATGGATGAAATTTTGATTGCGGTTAAAACGAGATTTTTTTACGAGTGTGTGGTAAATCCTTTATATAATGGACTGACAAATCCAGATATAATATCAGTGCAAATTAAAGTGTTATGAACAAACAATGATAAAATTATTCGTTAACGATGTGAATGGAATAAAAAACATTGACCGAGAAAACGTGGCACGATCAAAAATGTTTGAAAATTTAAGTCGGAGAAATCGACGTGTAAGCATGACACGACGTATGAATTTTGAGGAGTCGAGATTAGTATGTCAATAAAAAAATGTGAATTCAGTGTGAACGATAGCTAGATCAGAATAAAATAATAATGAAACAGGATGAAAAGAGTGAATGAAGAAATAAATAGACCAAGAAAAACGGGGCATAAGAGCATAAAGAGCCTTCCTTTGTGATTTACATATTCTTAATAGATAGATCAACCATCATCCCCAAAAAACAATAATAATTTGACATTAAGGCATTAATACTGTGGAATTCTATAATGATGTTTACCATATATCGTTTGGCCGATGATGAAGGTGTAAAGCCTTCGAAACGTGTCGAGAAAAATAAATTCAAAATTGGTAAAACAGTGTTTTAATTGATTAAAAATAGACATTAATAATGTATATCAGCTGATTAGTTGCAAGTTTACTGTATCCCATTGGAGAAAAGTGTTTGTTTGAATCCAGTTTATATTAGGTCCTTACATATAAAATTGGCGTTTTGTATGGGAGGAACATAAAGTTGATTTTTTTTTAATATAATATAATTATTTAATCAAGGTATGTACCATTGCTATCTTTGCACTTTTGCCATCTCATAGGTAGTTCATCGATCCCTTTACTAAAAAAACCATTCGGACGGGAATCAATAAAATCTTTGAAGGCGGTTTGGACTGCCCCATCGGAGTTGAATTTTTTCCCTTGCAAGAAGTTATCCAAATTTCGAAAAAAATAGCAATCTGTTGAGGCAAGGTCCGGAGAGTACGGTGGATGTCTTAGACATTCCGATTGAAGCTCTTCTAATTTGGTAGCCGTCTGTTGTGCAGTGTGTGGTCTAGCGTTATCGTGAAGCAGCAGTGGCCTAGAGCGATTAACCAGCCTCGGTTGTTTAGCAGCTAGCTTTTCCATCATGGTTTGCAGTTGCTGACAATAGACATCTGCCGTAATCGTCTGGCCAGATTTAAGAAAGCTGTAGTGAACGACACGGTTGGGGCATGGTTTGGCTGGTTCGGCAGGGTTCAGCCATTGCGATGAGCGCTTCTGATTATCACACAGGATCCACTTTTCATCACAGGTAATGATTCGATTCAAAATCCCTTCATTATTGTGCCGGTTGAGTAATGCAACGCAGCAGTCAACGCGCGTTTGTTGATTTGCTTCACTTAATTCGTGAGGTACCCACCTTTCAAGCTTTTTCACCTTCCCAACTTGCTTCAAGTGGATTAAAACAGTTTTATCACTAACACCGCAGCCTGCAGCTAACTCGGACGTGGTTTGCGATGGATCCGCTTCCACAATAGCCTTAAATTCTTCATTATCGACTTTGGTCTCCGGCCGTCCACGGGGCTTGTTCTGCAGGTCGAAATTTCCAGAACGAAAACGTTGGAACCAAAAACGCACTGTGTTTTTTTTTGCGGCACTGTCGCCATACACATCATGAATTCTTCGAGCAGTTTCTGCAGCACTGGTGCCACGGTGGAACTCGTACTCGTAAATAACGCGATATTTCAAGTTTTCCATTTTTACAACTGAGTGACGCAAAGAAAAAAAAGAATTAAGGAAAAAACAAATGAATTATAATTTTCGAAACACAAATACTTGAGTAAATAGCTGTATAAATTTGAATTTGGAATTCCTAACCAAAGAGAAGATATTTGAGATCAAAGTTGCCAGTACGGCAAAACGCCAATTTCATATGTAAGGACCTCATATTCAGTTGGACCGTACTTAACAAATAAAACTAACTAACTTACTAACCATCACGCCGTCTCCTCGAAGGGGTAGGCAAAAAGAAAATGGATTGCCACACTTTTCTTACCTGATATATTTCTCTCGTTTCCTCAACATTCATACGTCGTGTCATATACGCGCCTCGATTTCTCTGACTCCTCACGTGGCCGACATTCAATATTTGATTTATTTGATCATGCCACGTTTTCCTCAGTCTTCCTCTATGTCTAGTTGCATCTACATCGTTAACATATACTTTTTTGCCATTCTTTCATCGTTCATTCTTTCCGTGTGTCTAAACCATCTTAATGATCCTTTCATTATTTTGTTCATAACAATATCATTTGCACCGCATTGACTTCTTATATTTTAATTCAACACTCTTTTATACACAGATTTCCTACGCATTCGTCTAAGAGATCTCATTTTTACTGCATTTATTATACTTTCATCCTTCTTTTACCAGTATCAAATATTTATAGATAAAACCTTTATCGATGGGAGATGCCTATTGGTGGCGACGAGGTTTGCAACCCATCACATCGCGTCTCTCGTGGGGGCGAAAAGAGAAGGATGGAGTGCCGCATCGGTTAAAGTGTGGCAGTCCATTCTTTCTGCCTACCCTTTCGGGGAGACGGGGTGATGGTTAGTTAGTTGGTTAGTCCTTTATAGATATTTCAAAGAATAGAATAATACCAAATTATTATTATTATAATTATTATTATTATTTTGTTGAATCGCTCTTTACATCATGACAGCATGAGCCAAATCGATGTAAAGGGTATCATAGTGGTTCTAGTGACATGTGATAAGTAACTAATCTATCGCCATTTTATTGTCACGTGAATTCTACACCAGACCAAAGGCAGTGTGACAATCACACTGCTCTCGCCGGGAATCGAACCTGAAACATTCGGGGTGGCATGACTGCCCTTACCATTCGGCCATGATTGATTACAAGAGCGTAACAGATAACTTAGTAAATACACGAAACTAGAAAATTTAGTCATAATCAATCTTAATCGATTCAAGATGAAACTTGTTTATCACACAATTATAATACAAGGTTTTCTTTGTTATTACTGGAAAAACCCTCCGAGATCGTGTCCGCAACGCAGACATAAGGAAAACCTGCGAAATAGATGATATCGTTCAGTGGAGTAGATCCAGAAGAAGATACTGGAGGGACCATGTAGCCCGAATGGATGGTGACAGACTCGCATATACAGCCGCCTATGAAATCCCTTCCGGACACCGCCCACCTGGAAGACCGCCTAAGAGATGGAGGGACAGCTGGATCTCATCATCCGACGAGATATGATTTCTGTGTCACAGATCGTCAGATCTATCAAAAGAAGAAGAAGAAGAAGAAGGTTTTCTTTGTTTTAAACTCCGAATTTACAATCCAGACATGCTTTTGGATTATTATAACATTCAGGGGTATATTTTTATGATGGTTCGTTGACTTGCAAACAACTGCTTTTATGTGGAAAGATCTGAAGTATATAATAGCCCAATAAAAGTCTTGAGTAAAACAAAGTAAATAATGCGATAAAATATACTTATTTTTATAGCGACGACGTTGAAGACTGATTTGACATTGAAAACACAATAGGTGAACTTCTGGCTATTCAAATGTTGAAGCGTTGACCTTTGTTCGCGCGGAAACGTCATGACGATCCTAAGACCAAACAGGTACTTTGGATCAATTATTCTCAATGATGGGGCAGTAGACGCCGACATGACCAATAGAATAAATACCGGATGGATAAAGTGTACGTATTCACATCTCCTCTACTTCTTCTTCTTCCTCAGCCAATTCCCGTCCACTCCTGGACAAAGGCCTCCTCCATTCGCTTCCATGTCACTCTGTCTTGTGCAGACTGCATCCAGGTTATTCCGACGTGTCTGTTCAGATCATCCTTCCACCGTAGTTGCGGTCGCCCTGCACATTTCTTTACCGTCCACGGTCTCCAAGTCAGCAGTCTTCTTGTCCATTTTTCGTCTGAGCTTGTAGCTACGTGACCTGCCCGTTGCCATTTTAGAGTCGCCATCCGGTGGATGATGTCAATGAACTTTGTTTTTTCTCTCACCGTATCGTTTCTGACTCTGTCTCTTAGGCTTATTCCTAACATGGCTCTTTGGGTCACCAGTAGTTTCTTGGCACTTTGTTTGGACAATGTTACAGTTTCAAGACCATAAGTACCAACTGGCAGAACGCTGGCTTCATAGACTTTTCATTTCAGGTTGATCGGTATTTTTCGGTTTTTAAGGATGTAACTTATGTTTCCGAAAGCTGCCCAGTATATTTTAATTCTTCTTTTTAGCTCTGCGGTTTGGTTATCTCGGCCCAATCGAATATCATTCTCAAATTCATATTCACATCCCAAACGCCTCCAATCGGTTAATTTATTCAACATCAGAGTCCAAGTTTTACAGCCATTTAGTAGAACAGAATATATATTACATTTAACCATTTTTTGTCGGGGTTTCAGGTTGAGATTATCGTTGCAAAGGAAAGTTCCTTCTTTATAAAATGCGGCACGTGCAATTTCAATTTTGCATTTTATTTCAATATTCGGGTCAAACGCTTTAGTAATAATGCTGCCTAGGTATTATATTTAAATTTGTCAACCATTCACCAACCGGGGCTGCTGCTCCTGGATCGTACTGGTGGGTTTCTCGGACGACTATATTGCCGGAAGTCGCCGTCTTGTGTCGTATATCCGCCCCTTTGAGGGGGTGTCGGACTCCTCACTAGGGGAGAGGGGGCATCTTGTTGGGCCCCGTTCTTTCATCTTGGATTAATTTTATTTTTATTTCGTACATTTTAAAATGTAAGGTTACGTTAGGTTCCCTGTGTTCCTGCCCCTTGTTTCAATGACCAGTGTTTTCTCTATTTCATAAGGAAAATTATTATTTTTATCTTTCAACGTTTTCTCTCCCACCCTGTACTATATCTGTCTGAAATAATTTTATGATAGGCGATAAAATCATGTACCAAATTTTGCTCTGTTTTTGTGAGATAAGGACACAGAAGTGAATTGAAATTAAACTAGATTAAATATCGCCCTAACTGTAACAACTGGAGGGGAATCACTATCCTTTCCGTGGTGACAAAGATCCTTGCGAGAATTATACTGAGGAGAATGACTAGTGCACTCGAAGGAGGTATGCGAGAGGAGCAGGCTGGCTTCCGAAGTGGCCGGTCTTGCGTTGAGCACATAAATACACTCCGCATCATAATTGAAGAGGCCTCTGAATGGCAGTACAGCATGTACCTAACGTTCGTCGACTTTGAAAAGGCCTTCGATACATTATCGTGGACTTCAATCTGGTCAACTCTCATTCGCAGAGGAGTCCCACGGAAGATTGTGAATGTCATCAGGGCAATGTATGACGGTTGTTCTTGTCGTGTAGTGCACCAGGGCAAACTCTCCGAGGCCATCAAACTGAGTGCGGGAGTGCGACAGGGATGTCTACTATCACCCCTGCTCTTCATAGTGGTTCTGGAGGATGTGTTGCGCCGTTCTTTCGACGGTCCCCGTGGCATTCCATGGATGCGTGATACCCAGTTGGAGGATCTGGATTATGCTGATGACCTCTGTTTGCTTTCGGTAAACCGGGTGGATGCGGAGCGGAAACTTTGTAGACTTCACGAGGAAGCGGCAAAAGTAGGTCTCAAGATTAACATGTCCAAGACAGTAGACCTACGAGTGTCCACAAATGACTCCACCCCAATCTTGCTCCACGGTGTCCCCCTTGTGACCACGACCAGCTTCTGCTACCTCGGTAGTATGATAGCAGGCTCAGGAGGTACGGAGGAGGATGTAGCCAGCAGACTTGACAAGGCAAGGGGAGCTTTCGCTATGCTTCGCCCTGTATGGCGCTCCGGTATCATTTCGAGAAAGCTCAAGCTCCAAGTATTCAGCAGTAACGTTAAAAGCGTACTGCTGTACGGATGTGAGACTTGGAAGTCTACCGCAGACGTTATTGGTAAACTCCAGGTGTTTATAAATAGGTGCCTTCGCTCAATATTCAAAATCTATTGGCCCCAAACAGTGTCAAATGCCGTTCTCTGGACCATAGCAGGCGAAAAGCCAATTAGAGAACAAGTCGCTAGGCGCAAATGGCAGTGGATCGGTCACACTCTGAGACGGAACCCAGCCTGCATCGCTCAGGGCGCACTAGACTGGTCCCCTATGGGGGAAAATAGAAAGCGAGGCAGACCTAGAGCCACCTGGAGAAGAACCCTGCAGGACGAGGTTAAGGCAGCAGGTCTCACTTGGGACGATGTTAAGCATCAGGCATGCGATAGAGTCGGGTGGAGAAGATTCCTTGAGGCCCTATGCACCACGGAGGTGTGACAGGACAAAAAGAAGAAGAAGAAGAAATATCGCCTGGACACCCTTTTGTTTTTATTTTCTGGAATGGTGCATTCCCCAATTAATAGTCCCGTGTGGATGGGGGCGGGCCTAGGGATTGTATGAGCGAAGCTGACGAAAGAGAGCCGCTACGTCCTATAACAGCTTCAAGTGAGCGGTGGGTAACCTTATTTGTCTTGTCAACTATTTTGACATTTACAGAAAAATCAAGTCGCCCAACAATTTATTATACTTACTTTTAAAACTACACGACGAAAACTATCAAAATATTATACTATTGTTTTGAATTTGAATAAATTATAGTTTGAATAAAATTTGCAGGTCACAAACATTCAAGAATAACTTCTTTATGACATACAGAAAATGATTTGATCGTTTTTAATATTTTACGACAAATGCGTCGTTCAATAAAGCGGTCAAAACTTTTAGTATACTTTTCCTTATAACAAAGCATTTATCACTGATAAAGGAACCATATTGTTTTCATATTCTGTCATGAAAAGAAAATGTTATTTTAGAGTTTTGTACGCAAAAAAACAGTTCGTTTGGAAGACAATGAATCATTTCTTCTAGAGTCGCCATAACTTTGTGTTGTTAAATGTATATAGTTTTAATTCTACATAATAACCCAAATTGTTTAAGTATGAATGTTTATTTTTTTATATACTTTGAATACAACACTCACTTATATTAAAAAAAAATTAATATCAAACATGTTTCTGACTAACCTGCCCTTCATCAGTGATATTATATAAATATTTTAAATTTTCTTAGCTAGGTAGACTTTCTTGCTTTCAAATGAGAAAAGAAAAATCGCCGCTTTGTTGAAGAAAAAACAAACGTTCAGTTTTTCAATTTAAATAAAATAAAGCGCCTATATTTCTTGAGTAGGTAACTTTTCCAAAAAAAAAATCGCATTATTATCGATAATTTTATGTCTCATATTCGCACATTTCGTTTGATCAAGTGTTAAAATACACATTGTATCGAAAATACGAATATCAAAAAAATGTGTACTAAACCAGCTAATAGCTGGCAAGCCAACGTTCGAACAGGACAATGTCTGTCGGGTCCGCTAGTAACTTATACAATTTAGTCTTCGGAGATTTTGACTTAATGGTTTAAATTTTGTTCTGTTGTTATTATATTCTATTGTCTTTACCTATATGTTGGACGCTTCACACTACATACTTAATTTTTAAGAAAGAAAATCTCTTTTTGTTATGCAAATAATATATACGAGGAGTATTACTTTAATAATAGTCACGCAGCGTTCCATGGAAAGACATATGCTCGGCGTCAGTCCCCGAGATAATATCAGAAATGAGGAGATTAGACGCCGAAAAAAAATAACGGACATCATGGAACGACTAGGGAGACTGAAGTGGCAATGGGCGGGTCATGTGGCGAGACAGAGTGAGGATAGAGATGGATCCAGAAAATAATAAGGTGGAGACCATGGGAGAATAGGAGAAACGTCGGCAGGCCGCAAAAAAGGTGGGCCGACGACATTGCTGCCGTGGGGGGGGGGGGGGAAATGTGGCTACGGCTGGCAGGAGATAGAGACGAGTGGAAGGGAAGGGAAGAGGCCTATATCCAGCAGTGGACCGATAAAGGCTGACGAAGAAGAAGAAGTATTACGTATTTCAAATAAATATAATCTGACGCTTTAGTTGTTGGAAAGCGTATGTTACAAATTCATATATTAGTAATTTTAACTGCACTATACACACACGATGGATTTTGTTATATTAGAGTAAGATATATTGATTATGACCGATAAGGCATAGATTGCACCAGCTAACATTGATATAATACTACTTTATTTTATGAAATACGTCACACTGTCTTTGGTATGTTGAAGTGTTCACTTGACAATACAATGGCGATAGATTAGCTACCTATCACGTGGCATGACAATCAATAGCTTTAAAAGTTATATACAGTAATTTCATCATTTGTATCAAATAACCTGCAAATATGGAAAGCAACAGAAAACTACCACAACAAAAAGGCCTAATAGATATTCCAAGAACCTGCAAACCAAACTGATGACCAAAATTAAATGAAATGAATCATAAAGTTTCTTCTATAAAACTAACGAACCATTGCGCCATCTCAGGCAGAAATATTGGACGCCATACTGTTATTTTGCTGGCGTATCTCTCGATTCCTCTGCATTTATAAATTGTATCGCGCACGCACGTCAATTACTCCTACTCCTCGGCGTGCGACGTTTTCCTCGGTCTTCCTCTATCTCTAGTTCCGTTTCCGTAGTTTACATATACATTATTTACTTTGATATTGAATTACATTGATATCAATGTAATTCACGTGGCAGCAATCGATTTGCTTTATTGAAGCGAATCGAAATGATTCGCGTAGCATTGTTGCGCTACCTGTTAAACGATTATATTTTCTGGATAGGATGCACTCGGGTCGATTTTTTTTCCGATGTTTTAATAGTTATTCTGCTATTTGGGACGGAGACAAATCCAGCAAATCAAAGATCATCAAAATCGGTCTAGCCGTTCTTGAGTTATAAATAGTGTAATTAACACGACTGTGTTTTATATATAATACAAAAATTAGCAATATTAAAAAAAGACGCTCAATACGAAATGTATGGGAAAATGAATTTTCTTCATATTTTTTTTTTCGTAATTTTTCCGATGTTTTAATATTTATTCTGTTATTCGAGACCGAGACAAATCCGAAAAATCAAAGATCATAAAAATCGGTCCAGTCGTTCTTGAGTTATATGTGGTGTAACTAGCATGACTTTGTTTTATACTCGTATTTATGGGTACCTAGATTATAAAAGATTTTTAAAATTTCATTATATTCAATGAAATTCTACCAAGAAATTTTAATTAACAACATTAATTATTTATATTTTCAGGTTATCACAGGCCTCATAGTTGTGTTTGGAACAGTTTCAATGATGTTGTTGGTGAAGAGGTTGGGAAAGCGTTTCTTAAATATGACATCTCTGGCTGTTTCGGCTATCTGCACGTTCCTGCTGGGAGCTTATGCATATATAGTCCTTCCCCACGACGTCAGCTCTTACTCACCAGAGACCTTCGTATCCGGGACCAATCCCTGGCTCCCCATCACGCTTTTCAGCGTCCTTAACATGGCCGTGAGCGCGGGGATTGGCATCATGCCTTGGATGATGCTGTCTGAAATCTTCCCGCTAAGGTGAGATTATATATGTTTTATTATTCCGACTTTGTTTTCGAAACTTCGACGAAATAATTAACACGAATGAACCAATTACGCCATTTCGTAGACAGAAATAACCGACCATCACAGTGTTCTTTAATGGCATGCATACATATTGCTACATTCATACATCGTGTCTTGCACGCTGTCGAATTCTTCGATTCCTCTCGTGACCGATATTGGACTGATTTGATCCTGCCACATTTTCCATAGTATTCCTATATTTAAGGCACTATTAAAATTTATTTGATAATTGAATGGTGTTTTCTTCTTCTTCTTCCTCCTAGTTTAGATCGTATCACCTGTTTGTGACGATGAATTGTCCTGGGATGACTATATCTAGCTATAGCTCACTTGAAAAGACATTTGATAATGTTTTAACAAGGCGAAACATGTCGTTCCCATAAAATATAATAATTTTCTAGGAAACATACGTTTTCTTTAGTATGAATGATTTAATATAGAGTTTAACATCATTGTTCTAGATAATATAACACTACTCGAACCTCCTAACACTATAGGCTTATATAGAATCTTTAAACTTCAACCACCCGCCGTTTTCATTTCATATATAATAATATAATATTAGCCCAGCAAAATTTGATATAGGTACCAAAAGCTGGCAGCGAGCTGCCGAAACCGGTCGAAGACACAAAACATTAGTGGATTTTAACTAAATATGCATTTTTCAAACATCGTTTATGGCTACTTCATAGCAAAGAATTTTCTATACCATAATCTATATATATTAATTCTCGACTAACAGTTATTGATAAACTTATCGTCACTGATTTATTGACAATATAATAATGTTTTGTACTGTATCATAAAAAAAAACGATAATTAAGATAAAGACATATTTCTAAAATTGCGACATTAACGCCCATGGAACGTCAACTTCCTTAAATGGAACAAATAAAGAAAACACGGCATGGCCAAATTAAACAATAACTAAAAGGTAGCCAAGTTTGAAGTCGGAAAAGTGGCGAGTGTGAATGTGGAAGACTCCGCTTCGGGGAGAATTTAGTTTACAAAAAGAAATATAACACTGTTTTTTTTTTTAATCGAAAAATATAAATACAGTAAAAACCTTAATATAACGGACTAATTGGGGGGAGGGGGTATTAAATAGGTTTAAAATAAATCAAAAAACCCCATCAGTTTTTGTTACCTCGGTAGTATGATAGCAGGCTCAGCAGGTACGGAGGAAGATGTAGCCAGCAGACTCAACAAGGCAAGGGTAGCTTTCGCTATGCTTCGCCCTGTATGGCGTTCCAGTATCATTTCGAGAAAGCTCAAGCTCCAAATATTCAACAGTAGTGTTAAAAGCGTACTGCTGTACAGATGTGAGACTTGGAAATCTACCGCGGACGTTATTGGAAAACTCCAGGTGTTTATGAATAGGTGCCTTCGCTCAACATTCAAGATCTGTCCAATGCCGTTCACTGGACCATGGCAGACGAAAAGCCAATTAGAGAACAAGTCGCTAGACGCAAATCCCAGCCTGTATCGATTAGGGCGCACTAGACTGGTCCCCTATGGGGAGAAAGAGGAAGCGAGGCAGACCTAGAGCAACTTGGAGAAGAGCCCTGCAGGACGAGGTTAAAGCAGCAGGCTTCACTTGGGATGATGTTATGCATCAGGCATGCGATAGAGTCAGGTGGAGAAGGTTCCTTATGGCCCTATGCACCACGGAGGTGTGACAGGATAAAATGAAGAAGAAGAATATTAACAGGACGTTTGTATTTTTTTTGCATTTGACCGGATTTTATATCCATTATATCCGAAGTTTGTTTAATAGAGGTTCGTTATATCGAGGTTTTATTGTACACAACATTTTAACCATTATTCTATTATCCGTTCGTCCCATATTTCTAAATCATCTCATGGATCCATTTTAAATTTTAATTATGATGCCCTTATCTGCCTTACATTTCGTCGTTCGGTATTCTATCACATATCGTTTTACCGCACATTCTTTACAATGATCATTTAAAATATATATTTTTTCTTTTTAGGGGAAGAGGTACCGCTTGTGGAGTGGCGGCTGCCTTCTGTTATGTAATGAACTCAATAGTGTCTAAACTTTATTTCGACATCGAGATTGGGATGGGTCTGTTTGGAGCTATGTGGCTTTTCTCCCTCTTCAGCTTCTTCGGCCTCATCTCTATGTACTTCTTGATGCCGGAGACGGAAGGGAAGGCGTTTGAAGAGATCGAGAGAGTGTTTTCCGGGGAGAAGATGCCGATATTCGCCAACGACTGCTTCTCGAGAAGAGTATTCAAGGACCGATGCGTTAACAACGAATCTCCCACTTTGCAGATGAATATTTCTACTATTGAGAAGCAGACAGAAGGTTGGAAACAGAAAAGTGAACAAAGCAAACTATAATAGACTGTTTTGCGATTTGAAAACTGTTTTGATAATTGTTTAAATTTAAAAGTACTCCTTTATTATAATTATATATTATACTTAACCCCTTTCGCCGAACTCCAATCGCGTAAGACACAAGATGGTTGTTCACAAGTCGAACCATTTCAGCCACATGCTCGGACTTTAACAAATGTGATTCTAAGTAAATTACGTTTAGAAAAAAAAAACTTTTATATTCGTAATCTTCATCTGTGAAATCTTTATCTAAATCAGGTGCATGTAACTCACAAGGAGAGAAAATTAATATATAACATTATAGGAATTTAAAATAATAATACGAAAACATGTTCATCTTTGTTTGGTGGGACTAACTGAAATGCTGAAAGAACTAAACGATGTATCCAAATCTGTAGGTTTGAATATGAACCAGGCAAAGACCAAGGTGATGGGCACGGAAAGGCTTGCAATCAACGTGGACGGCAACAGTATTGAGAATGTCCAAGAATATACATACCTGGGACACAATATTCGATTAGGCAGAGATAACCAAACCGCAGAGCTAAAAAGAAGAATTGGACTAAGCTGGGCAGCTTTCGGTAACATGAGTTCACATCCTTAAAAACCGTAAAATACCGATCAACCTGATCTGTTACATTGTCTAAACAAAGTGCCGAGAAACTACGAGTGACCCAAAGAGCCATGGAAAAAGCCATGTTAGGAATAAGCCTAAGTTACAGAGTCAGAAACGATACGGTGAGAGAAAAAAGAAAGGTCACTGACATCGTCCCCCGGGTGGCGACTCTTAAATGGCAATGAGCAGGTCACGTAGTCAGAACTTAGATGAAAAATGGACAAGAAGACTGCTGACTTGAAGACAGTGGACGGCGAAGAGAAGTGCAGGGCGACCGCAACTACGGTGGAAGGATGATCTGAACAGACACGACGGAATAACCTGGATGCAGTCTGCACAAGACAGAGTGACGTGGAAGCGAATGGAGGAGGTCTTTGTCCAGGAGTGGACGGGAATAGACTGAGGAAAAATAAAATAATAATACGAATACATCTATAATTAATTTAAAAAAACGCATGACGCGGGATTTGAACCGGAGACCAGCAGGCCAGTGGAATAGAAAAGGTAAGCTTAGCCACTTAACTATTGAAACTACTGGCGAAATAATTAATATATATGGTAAGTAACGGTGAAAAATTTAAATGTAATTTTCTGAAAATTGGCTGGCTATTGCGCTTTCTTCCTTTGACTATGGACGAATCTTAGAGGTTACTACAATTCTGCGAAATCCCATCATGAAGTCAAATTTCTTTCAAGAATCAATTGCATCTCAATAGAGAGGAAGGTGCAAATTGGAAACAGAATCAAAGTGTTTACAGGACATATGACCTATAAACACTTTATGTAATACAACATTCCCCATTCCACCTTATTTTTCTTATGACCACCATGTCTGAAATTTTTTTGGAAGATGTATATATGTAAATCTCCAACACCACCCTTTACATGGTAGTATATTCAATCTACACACTACATGAAAATTGTATATTAAGCATTAAGCAGTAGATCTTTTTAACCGTCGCGTTGCCATGTGGTCAATTGAGTTTCCACTGCCAATTTAAAGTTGATTTTCTTAAAACCTATGGACCCTAATATTATAAAAAAAATTGTAATCCTCCATTGAAGTGTTATCAATATTTCGTAATAAAAAAAAGCAAAAAATTACTTCCTTCATCCCAAAAAAAATTTTTTTTCTAAGACTGCCCTCACCTTCATTCGTGTTAAGGTAGAATTTGTTTTGCTAATATTTACAACTTTATCAAAAGTGACAAATACTTACTCGCTGTTTTGAACGTATTATAAATTATATCTTTGGCTTTTTCAATAGGTACGTAATAATACCGACTGTTGATGGAAACGCAGAACGCAACTTAATAATATCAGAACTGTGAAAATATTAACACTTTACCAAAAGGGACAAATATAAATACGTACTCGTTGTCTTGAACGTACTATACATTTTGCCAAGGTGCCTTTATCATACGTAAAATCTCGTAATGTCTCGCCTCGCCGGCTGCGGCGCGCAGACAAGTTTATACCTGGTGTCCAGTTGCTCGTATGCTGTGACGCATTCCATATCAGAAATCGCATGGTTCCAGAAAAAAATTAATAATGATATGTTTTTCAAATAATGCATGTATGTTATAGATATCGATCTATTCCTAATGAAATTCCCTACAAGATGACATAAATTAAATTTTGATTCATTTAGTCATATGCTTGATATTTAGATAAAGTTAGCGGTAAACTGAACGTACCACATGGGAGCGAGCGTTTTGTTTTGAACACGGTACGTTAAGGGTTAACGCATTGTGAAAGGCTACCGCCATTTACCGCATTGCTAGAAACCGCCTGGAGATGTCACTCCAATCTATATGCTATAATTTTTACCAGTATTTGTTTTTTACAACATTTTGAATGTATACAAACACCTGTAGACGAACAACTGGATTTCACCCACTGCGGGCCATCAATTCAAGAATCTATTGCAATTCAAATTTTCTTTGTCGTGACCTTGCTTTGTCAGTTAATAAGTTAATATAACGTGTTATTGTTAATTTCGAATGATATATCACGAGTCAGGTTCGTTTTATGCTTATTCTCAAGTGCTACGAGTCAGGTTCGTGTGTTTCGTTCTTGTCCAATTTTTTTACATTGTAGAAAAAGGGGTTAACGGGCTATAATTAATTACGAATTTGTGGATTCGATTGTTAATATTTCGTTAACGTGTGAGATTTATCTTACAAGGGTACTAAATATATGTTCCAGATATTGATAGTAAGTTTATTGTACGATATATTTTATTATATAAAAGTTTATTTTAAGTCTAAGTAATAAAAATAGGTAATTTTTGACAGAATATTGAATAACCAGATTTTTTATGAATCAAAACTGTATTATTTCTATTTATACAAAATAGAAAGAACTGTATTTTATATGAGTGAATATAAAATAAGTGTAAATGAATTTTGACCTAGAATTTTTTTTTTTATTAAGATATTTTATAATTTTTCCTGTTTTTATGTTTTAACCTTTTGTATGCCAACAGCGTATTAGTACGCCAAACTTTGGATGTCCGGTTAGACTACGAGGGTAGTAATACGCTTGTTTTGGTTATCGTTGAATCATATTTCGAACACATTTTATACGTTAGCAAATTCATTTTCTGAAATGTTTTATTGTTTCATCTAGTAACATGCGTTTGTTTAATATTTGTTATTATAAATCGACCCTGATATTTTTAGCGGTAATATCTTCTTCTTCTTCTTCTTTCTCTTATTGTAGATCTTGCGACCTGTTTATACAGAATATCAAATTTCTTCCTGTGATGATGACGACTATTTTTCTGAATCATGCATGCAATCACTGCATTCCTCTTGACCATGCTGTGGACCAATAGTTTGCAGATAAGGAGTGATGAGTGCACACTTACCAATTACTTCAGATTTATCAGGGGATTCTTTGAGAATTCCTTCATCTTGGATGAACGTATGTTCCGGATGGTTATCTTCGATTGCGTCAACACAGACTGTTTTATCTCCCAGCGTGCAGAACCAGCCTGCTTCTGGTGATGGGGAGAGCAATCAACTGCTGAATATGATCGCTTCGGAGATCGATCATATTCGTGAAAGTACGTTCGGAAGACAAATACTCTTGACTTCTGCTTTCCTGGTATTATATATTTATTATATTTTACCTGTTCTCAATAGAGGCTATAACTATAATTGTTGTTTGTAATATCTGTAGAGAAAATAAACAATCATCATCTGCGAATCTCTTCGTTGGGTAATCGATAGGATTTAATGATTTTCTACCCACTAGAGATCGTAATATTTTCATTCCTGATACTCTTAGAAGATATTTGGTTAATACAGCGTCTGCACTTGCTTCGATTCCGTAAGTCATCATGTCCCTGATGCATGTTTTATAAATCTTAACTATGCTTTCCACTAGTATATGATTATTGTCGCTCAGGTATCCGGATATAACTGTTGCTTTATTAGTCTGGTTTTTAACTTCATTATATAGATAACTGCAACTAAATATCTTCCACACCCAGATCTTTCTCTGGTTTCAATCCTGGGATTGGTTTGCAGCAATTTCCTCCATTATTCTCTTCCATTTTTCCCTGTCTTGTGCGGCTCTTTTGAAATCTGCATATGATGAGCAGCGTGCGTCCACCAACAGGTCCTCCAGGTACTCTCGGCGTGGGCGTCCCCTAGAGTTTGTCCCCTCGATCATCTCGATATCTGAACTAAATGACCTGTTTCACGGGTCTATCGTCTACAACCAGATTGCATCTGAGAGGCTATCTGGATTTTCTCTCAGACGCATGATGGCACGTATAAAGCATGGGTCGGCAACGAAAGGCAGCGAAAAAGGAGAAGGGATAGCGGAGGTAAAGGGAAGGACGGCAAGGACGCTTTTTAATACTAAAATATTTGTACTCAAATATTGTAGGTATACTGTAATGACGTGAAGTAATCCCCATGTGAAGTTTTGGGCCCTTTTACAACAAAACGTTACCGACCCATGCTATAAAGCATTCGTTGAAGATCTTTTTCACTTTCTGCCAGCATCGTGGAATCGTCAGCATAGCATACCACATTGATGAGCATTTTAATCATCCTATAACCGAGGTTATAAATTATAAATACCCATCCAGTCAATCTTACACAATATCATTTATTCGCCAGCTATCATTTGTTGTCGTTTATATTATTACATCAAATAATTATTATTTTAAGTAATGTTTCATAAATTGTGTTGAAATATATTATGTAATGTTTAATATTATATATATTACAATAATCTTCTTCTTCTTCTTCACTTTTGGTAGACTCAGGAGTCTGTTATTTCAGGCGGGTCCTCTTGAGACGCTGAACTCCAGCTTTCTCTCCACCGTTTCGGGGGTCTTCCTGGTCGGCGTTGTCCGTTTGGCGTTCCATAGAGAGCTATGTATGGTATCCTATTTGAGCTCATTATTTCTACATGTTGATGCCAGTATCGCCGTCTTTGACGTCCCCATCTGACCACATTTTCGACCTCGCAGATTTCTCGGATTGCTCTATTCCTAACTCGATCACGTAGGGTTTTGCCAGCGCGGAGTGTTTTCATCTCGGTTCTCCTGAGCATGCTCTTTGTCTTGACAGTATCTGCCCTCGATTCAATGCCATATGTGAGGATTGGTCTTATAAATGCGTACCTTGCTGTCAGTCCTCGTGTTCTTGTTTCTCCATATGACATCTTTCAGGCAGCCTGCAACCGCTGCAGCCTTGTCTACCTGTTACCTTACTTCTCTGGGGAGGTCATTAGAGCTGGTTACTTCGCTTCCGAGATATCTGAATTGGTCTACCTGTTCAATTTTTTCTTGGCGTACGGAGATTTCGCATCTTAGTTGATTTCTAGAGAATGTCGTACACTTCGTTTTGGAGATGGATATGATCATGTTGTATTTAGAGCAGGATTCATCAAATACAATAATAACAAATAATTATTAAATGTTTTATTTCATAAATTGTGTTGAAATATATAGATAATAAATTGATTGATTGATTGTTAAATAAAATAAAAATATATTGATAATAATTCAACAATTCCTTGATGTTATTTGAAGTAAATGTTGATTTTAAGATATTAAACTCTACACCTATGTACGTTATGAATAATTTATAAGTTTTCAATAAAACATAAATATTTAAGTGTTAAATTATACGAATTTACTTTATAATAAAACGTTTTATTATATTTTATGATTTTGTTTTGGTTTTATTTATATATCATAATCTTGGAGATGATTCAGAAGCTGGATGGACCTGATTGAGAAGACTCGATTGAGAAAAGACGATTTTAATGAGACGGAGAAATTCAATTTATTCAATTGAAATTATTACTCTTTATTGTTTCTTGAATAATGATGTAAAACTTAATATTAAATATAAGTAAGAATGAAAACGTCTGTTTTTTCGAAGTTTTATAATAATTTATGTGAATGACATGTTCGCCTGTCTAAGGCATTATCAAATGTCTTAAACAGGTGAATCATGTCATTCACATAAATTATAAAAAAACTTCTAGAAAACATACGTTATTTATATTAATTATTAAATAATCAGTGTTCAATTTCATATTAAACTAGTGGACCGGACAGACGTTGTCCTGGCCGAACGTTGGTTTGCCTGCTATAAGCTGGTTCAGCAAACGTTTTTTCGGTTTTCGTACTTTCGATAAACTTTATACTAAATGATAAATTATACATATATACTCAATACGCACGCAATTGTGATACATGACATACATGGAATGAACTTCCCAGAAAGTTTTAACAGTCACCTACTAGGTCCAATTATGAATCCAAACCATCAAAGAACCCACTCTCACATACACAAAAAAAATCATCAAAATCGGTCCAGCCGTTTAGGATGAGTTCAATTATGTAGTTTGTAAATTAACCGGCGTATGTACGCCGGTTAATTTCCAGATTTTTTTTTTTACTTATTTATATTATTGCTATAAATATATCTTATATTTTTTTCAATAATTTAAAATTAGAAATATAATTTATCAAAACCTTAAAAATAAGGAAGATATTATAAACAACCAAATAACCTTAAATTCAAGTCCAATAATTTTTTTTTTTTTTTTTACGTACACAACAGGTCGTTTGGACCCAATTACTGTATACAATTTATATTTTTTTTTTTAGCTATTATATTGATTCTCGTGACATGTGATAGGTAGCCAATCTATCGCCATTTTATTGTCACGTGAATTCTACACCAGACCAATGACAGTGTGACAATCACACTGCCATCGCCGGGAATCGAACCCAGGACCTTCGGCATGGAAGTCAGAGCTCGTAACCACTCTGCTACGAAGGTCGTCAAGGTGTTGATTGAAGATACTGAGGATAATAGCAGGAAAGACACTGAGTGATCGCGTGAGGAACACCAGGATAAGAGAGATATGTGAGGCTGAGGATATCATAAGATGGAGTAGACAGCGAAGAAGGGACTGGTACGGCTATGTCCAAAGAATGGACACCACTAGACTCCCCTATATTGCACAAAATAACCTGTCTCACGAGACTCGTCCTCATGGAAGATCTCTTAAAAGATGGAAGGACAGCCGAGAATTCACTGCAGAAGTTTTATTTTTGTATGTTTTTAAATTATCCTAGAAACCCACCTAAAAGTTTGTAATAATTTACTATAACTTGGTAACCAACGAACTGGGGAGAGAAATAAAAAGGTTTAATAAAAGATCCATAGATGTCACTGCCGCATACTTTATTATAATCTTGCAACCAAAGAAAAATAAGGCTCGGTAAATAATTATTTTTTGCGTGTGCAGTGAAGAAATCAGACCTCCGTACATGTGAATTTTCCATGGAGTGGGATATAGCGGCAATTTTATATTAAAAAGTACAGTATTGTTTGAATTAATATGAACACATACAAATTATCAAAAATTTCATTTTTTTTCACAGTTGGCAACACTCCTATTTCAAAGGAGCGGCCATTTTGTTTTACTATTCAGTCAGAAAGTGAGTTATGACACATAGCAAGCTACAGACGCGTTGCATTTATTGTTTTTAATAATTATTGTATTTTGGGTGAATTAAGGCTTTATATGGTTTTTATAAGTGAAGATGGATATTACTCCCAAAAAGCGCACTAAAATTGTGACTTTGAATGAACACACATCAATTACTCAAAGAGATATTGCCAAGGAGTGTGGTGTAAGTTAAGGGGCTGTCAACAAGATTTTGCAGTAGAAAAGGTACACTGGGATGATTAAAGTGAACAGAAAAGGGAAATGTGGAAGGAAAAGAAAGACAACAGCAAGGGATGAAGCTTTTTTAATTAGAGAAAGTAAATTAAACCCTAGGAAAACCAGCCAAGACCTTCAGCAAATTTTCAAAATACAAACATCACATCACGTTCTTTCCCCGGAGGGGTTGGCACAGAAAATACCGCTACACTACTATATCTTAACAAAGTTCTTAAATTTATTTTAGACATACATATCGCACCTCCAGTCGTAAACTGGCTCAATCCAAAATTCATGTTTTTTGGGAAATGAAGAAAACGTGTGTCGGTCCTCGACAGTTTTTGGTTAATCACACTTTAACTTTATGAAATGAAAAGCTAAGCTTTTCTAGCCTTATTGGGGCAGTTTTTGATTTACTGGGTGATAGAGCGCGCCTTTTTTTAGTCATTCTGTATACTTAACTCAATTCCTCAAAATTTTGGAATGAGCCGGTTTACGACTATATTCTTTCGACTTCTAACATGGCCATTCTTAAAAACTTGATTAATGTAGCCGTACCATATATTCCTCGGTATCCGCCGACTCCGTACTCCATTCGCACCATTAACGTGTACTTTTTTAAACAATACTTCATCCGTGTATTCCATGTTTCCAACGCAATGATCCTATTATAATTTTGTTCATAATACTTCTTTCTGTTCTACATACCTATAATTCTGATATCAGCATTTGATATCCCGTCATACAATTTCATACATTCATCAAAGATATCTCATTTCTATTGCATTTATTCTGGTAGTTTCATGCTTCGCTTCCATGAGGGTTGGAACCTGAACTCCATTGTGAACGATATTTCATAATTTCTCACCACGCTACAGCAGTTCCAATAAAAGTGTTATTTTTCTGAAAAGGTTGTCAATATATCGAAAAACACAATATGAATTGTATTAAATTAATCTCAGCCCCCCATCTAGAAGGGGGATGTTAAAAGTGATGTCACGATCAGCCAATGTGTCGATTTTTTAATCGAAAATTTTAAATCTTAAAAAATAATTTTTATTAAATGGTCCATTGTTTTGGCCGAAACACTATGATACTTTTACATTATACATCGTTAAATAATAATAAAAAAACGCTGTTTTATGTATCCCAATTGTATTTTGAATTGTGATACAATTTCATACAATTGATGCATGTATGAAATTGTATGATTTTTATTTATAATTGTGATACTTTACGTAAACGTTTTTTAATTAAACAGTGTGTAATTTTTAATGTTTCTTTTTTGTATACAACATATTATAGAATACAACACTCACTTTATTAAAAAAATAAAAATTAAATACCAAACATGTTTCGGACACAGAAGCCCTTCATCAATGGTATCATATAAATATAAATATTAAAAATAATATATATTTTTTTCACAAATCGCACGCTTAACAAAACACTGGCTTAACTAAAAAAAACAAGTTTTGCTCAATCTGACATGAGTCGGTGTTTTAACAAAAACAGTCGAAAAACACGTACGAATGGAAAGCGTTAACACTGTGAACGATAATCGTACGTACGAATGGATAGCGTTAACATTGTGAAAAATATATGGATAGCGTTAACACAAGCCTCTGTCTAATGTTAACTCAATTATGACCTAAACCATAATCGGTCAGTTTACTATTAAGCGTGCGAATTGGGATCAGTTTTGACAGATATTAAAATGGTTTATTTTGGAACGTTTATGCTTTTGTTGTAACAATTTTTAAATTACAGGTTTAGGTTATATAATATTTATTAACACCCTTGGGGGTAAAAAAAAATATTGCTATTCTTAGAAAATTTAAGTTGTTAAAAAACGTATTTATATATTGTCATTCCACGCAGATGACAAATTAACTATCGAACCATTACCTACAGAAGGACAGGCTAATTATATGATTATTATTATATCATTATTTTATAAGTGTTTATAAATAGGTGCCTTCGCTCAATATTCAAAATCTATTGGCCCCAAACAGTGTCAAATGCCGCTCTCTGGACTATGGCAGGCAAAAAGCCAATTAGAGAACAGGTCGCTAGACGCAAATGGCAGTGGATCGGTCACACTCTGAGACGGAACCCAGCCTGCATAGCTCAGGGTGCACTAGACTGGTCCCCTATGGGGGGAAAGAGAAAGCGAGGCAGACCTAGAGCCACCTGGAGAAGAACCCTGCAGGACGAGGTTAAGGCGCCAGGCCTCACTTGGGATTATGTTAGGCATCAGGAGAGCGATAGAGTCGGGTGGAAAAGGTTCCTTGAGGCCCTATGCACCACGGAGGTGTGACAGGACAAAAAGAAGAAAAAGAAGTACGAATTGAGATCATCTACTGTCATTTCCATCTTCACCATATTTTAAGCACTTCCATTCTTTACTTTAATATATAACTGTCAAATCAAGAATACCATTGTCTGAAAACATTTTTTTCTTAATACGAATGAAAACGTCTGTTTTATAGAAGTTTTTTTAAATTTTACGTGAATGATATGTTTCGCTTGTGTAAGGCGTTATCAAATCAACATAATAATAGCAATGCCCAAATTTTAAATAATCATACTTATAAAAATATAATATACCTAATAGAGAAATCGACACGCGTGCATGACACGATGTATGAATGTTGAGGAAGCGAGAGAAATATGTCAGGAAAGAAAAGTGTGGCAGTCCATTCTTTCTGCCTACCCCTTCGGGGAGACGGCGTGATGGTTGGTTAGTTAGTTAGTTAGTAAAAAATATAATATAAAATTTTAAGTTTCGAAGTATTTAAAAATCGATTTGAAAACGAGGAAACCCTTCTCTAGCGAGTATCATTGCTTGTAGCGACAGCCTCTCAAATATTTTCCGGAAATTTTTATTTTCTCCGGGCCTACCTACAGTTACCCTTGACCTTGGCCGTTAAAGGACTCGGGCCAGGGCTGGGAATGATAATATATAAGATACGACCTTGTTATGATAATCTGGCATTTTTACTTGTTCATAACCAGATCCAATTTTCTTCCTCGGTGGTAAGTACACAGGAATTTGGAATTCTTACACGTACAGCAATAAAAGTTTGAGAATACGAATCGGTTATATGCATGGCTGACATATTTGATTATGACTCTATGCGCAAGAGCTGTGTTCTGATATTCATTTTTTTATTTATAATATTTAAGATAAGCGCCATTTTGAAAGAAGGGTTGAGGTTGGAAATATAATTATTGGTACAATTTTTCGGGTAGACATAAAAATATCTAATTAATACGAATGAAAACATCAGTTTTCTGGAAGTTTTATTGTATTTTATGGGAATGACAGGAATGATAATGATCAAATGTGATGAAACTTCAACTTGTTGCAGTTTATATACACTAGTAAAAGGAGTGGTAGGAGGAGTGCCTGAATGTAGTTCCTATATATAATTGGATTCAAAGTAGGTACTTTTGATTCTGCACTGTATTTATTTCACATTTCAGATGCAAATAAGAAGAATACATCGATTGAGTCTACACACCCAGGATGGCGATTTTATTTTATATATTATATAAAACTTAGAATTATTTGTCACCTTGAAATATGTAAAATCATTTATAACAATTTGTAAGAAGATGATTTTCTTAGAAACTCTTTATTTCGTCCTACCTCAAATAAATTATTTTTGATTTATACATATAATATCATTTAGTATCCCATAACTATGTCATCATTGACATAAAATTTCTTAACGAGTTCCAAGAAACACTTTCCAATATATCTGGATCTACCCAAATAATTCTTTGTTAAAAATGTATAAAGTCACATAAATTTTCGTTAATTACCATATCGTCATCTGAGAGTAAGAAGGTTCCAACTGACAAAAGTAAAAAGCTGAGAAAAATGAAGTCAAAGTTTTGTTGGTTTCAGGTGTGTATCTTGGAATAAAGGGGTTTTATTCCAATTTCCAGAGATTCTTTTACCGAGAAACGTGTAAATTTTGTCTGGCAACAGTTGGAATAATAAAGTTATAAGTTTAAATTAATCCTTCTTCAGTGAATCGTGTGTTTTGAATGATCAGATGGAACTTGATTCTTTTCGTAACATCAAAATGACGATACTATTAAATGTTTTTTTTAATTGTACGTATAGACAAGGTTAGTAAGAACCCTTTTCACGAAAAAAGTCAAATGTGAAATTTTGTTAGTTGGAACCCTCTTACTCTCAGGTGACGATATTCTGTTCCATTTACTAGTGCATATAAACTGTTGAAGTTTCGTTACATTTGATAATGCCTTAGAAGGGTGACACATGTCATTCCCATAAAATATAATAAAACTTCTAGAAAACTGACGTTTTCATTCCTATTAATTATTTAATATGGAGTTTTACACCATTGTTCAAGAAACAATAAATAAGAAAAATATCAATTGGAGTACACAATTGTGTAATTGTACTGACTCTTATATATGGAAGTGAAGCATATTTACTGACTTATCATCTATTCCCTTTCTCATCCACTCACGTCCAGCAATCTTTACAATATTGTCGGTCTAGCGAGCAGGAGAATTCTTCCCTATATGCTGTCGTTTCTTCGACGATATTGGCCAGCTCATCGTCACAACAGCCCGCCTATCTTCAGAACTTCAGTCACATTAGTTCGTTGTCAAATAAATTCATTTTTAATTTTGTCCCTCAAGGTAATTCCAAGCATAACTCTTTCCATGACGCGCAGGGCGGCTTGGGACATGTATACTAGACAAGTGAAGCTTCATCATCATTATCGGCTATTAGTCGTCCAGTATACCTACGACATAAGCATCCCTTCCCGACATCCACAACACTTTATCACTCGCCACTCTGTGCTATTGACCTCCTATTCTGGTGTAGTATTCACGTGACAATAAAATGGCAATAGATTGGCTACCTATCACACGTCATGAGAATCAATAAAAGCTATGATAAATTATATTCAGTAATTGGGTTCAAACGACCTGTTGTATGCAAGATAAAAAAGCGTTTAAGAAAATAATGAATTATTGATCTCTTCACTCTTTCAAACGTTTCCACTCCTACACTTCCGTCGCTCACCAGCTGTTTGTTCCCTGTTGAGGCTACGTCCATAGAATTCCGCAGTGTTAACGGCTTATATATTCGAGGAGAACTGATGATCGGTGGACCAGAGGCATCCTGGAGCGGTGACCAAGAACCAGCCACAGAAACTAAGGCAGGCCACAAGCAAGATGGTACGCCGCATGAGGTTCGATATTCCCTGATGTTGGAGAGGTTGCAGAAAAAATTACTGCGATACCTCTATCTTAGGGAGTATGGATATTACCCGTGGCTCTTTCCAACTGATTTCTTGCTAGGGATGCTAGGCTACCAGTCACTCGAGAGGAGACGAGACATTCACTTGGGTGTCCATTTCTTTCGACTGATAGGCGGTTGTATACACAACTCAGAAATCCTGAGTGATGTAGGTCTGTTCGTCCCTGATAATTATCTTCGACAAAGGGGCCATAGATTGTTTTATCTCCCACGATGCAGAACCAACCTTCCAATGGTTATGCCGGTAGGTAGAGCAATATCTTTGCTTAATCGTATCACCTCGGAGTTTGACATATTTTGTGACAGTTTGGCTCATCTGAGGGAAGTACTATCTTTATTATAATTGTTTGGAATATTTATTTTATTAATTTGTCATACATCTTATGTTTCTCGCTCTTTTTATTAATTTATTATGTATTACTTACTATTGTGTATCTCTAACTTGTATCTTTAGTGTATTGGAAAAAAAATTCTGTAATGTTTTAGATATGTTTAAAATAAGTAAATGAAATAAAATAAATGAAATAAATGGTGGAAGACATCAAGAGAGTGGTGAGGGATAGAGAGTTGTGGAAGTCAGGAAGGGAGGAATATGTTCAAAACTGGATGACTAATGGCTGATGATAATGATAAACGATTTAAGTTTTTCAAAAACTTTTGGTTAACAAATTGGGGTTAGTAAGTAGGTACAGAAAAAAAAAACAAGTTATTAGAAAAATGTTTATTTGGAAACATTGAAAAAGTACATAGAATTTCGTTTTCTTTATACGAGTACATATTTCCTTATATTATATATATCTTTATTATAATATATTAAAATAAAGTACCATTCTCCTATACGAAGGTATCATAAAAATAAATCTAAGAAGTAAGAGTGAAATATTTCTTTTACACATTTACAAAAAATATTTTTTTTCCGTCGATTCATTTTTGAAAATACTGTTAATATTTTATTAAAAATAGGAAAATCTAACATTTTCTTATCCTACGAAAAATAATTTTATACATTTTGTTTTTATATTGTATATCTTGTCTTTTGTATATAAAAGTTAAACTTTAGTTTACAATATATAATTTTAGATTTTCGCTTTAATTACACTTATATATTTTTATTATTATTATTAAATGTGCGTAGACATACTATGTAGACATACAGACTTAAAAAAATATTTACATAATTAATGCCAGATTGCAGGCTTTTACTATACGAGTTATTTTTATACAAGAATCGGTGTAATGTAAAATACAAATATAATAATTATTTTCTAATCTTACAAAAAACATATATTTTTACAATAAACATGCATTTTAATAATATTTAAGGAAAATATATTATAAAATAATTTGTAAAAATTTCTGCACTAAGGAAGGGCATCTGTGATCCGAAACATGTTTGTGAAAAAGAAAAAGTCTTGTAAAAGTACAATGTTTCCATGTGAGGGTTAGTTAGTTAGTTATATGTAAACGTTAAATATAAAATTAAGTTATACTAAGGGAATACAGGTACCATAATAAAGCAATGATTTATGTCATTTGCGTCCAAGCGAATGTAGTTAGCATCAATTATAATTATCATACCGTGGTAAAATGCAAAGTGTTAAATTATTACATACATATAAGTAAAAACAACTAAAAACATATTACATTAACGAAGTGAATGGATATTTAATACGAATGAAGACGTCGGTTTTCTAGAAGTTTTATAATATTTTATGGGAATGACATGTTTCGCCCTTCTAAGGCATTATCAAATATCAAATGTCAAACATTTGATAGTGCCCTAGAAGGGCGAAACAAGTCATTCCCATGAAATATAATAAAACTTCTAGAAAACTGACGTTTTAATTCGTAATAATTATTTAATATGGAATTTTACATCATTGTTCAAGAAACAATAAAGAAGTGAATGGAGTCAAAAAAGAGGAAGACCAAGGAAAATGTGGCATGATCAAATCAATATGCGGTTTACGAATATCGACGAGAGAAGTATGTCAAGAAACAACAGTGTGGTGGTACATCATGTGACCTGTCCTTATTAAGGGAAGGCTATTCTTTTAAGATGTCTGATATCCTAAATTCATAAAATGTTAAAACAAAAAATATATATAATACTTGGGGCATTGTATTAAAAAGACATGTAACCTTCGGCAGTAAGCACATAAAATCCATGTATAAAGGCAAAAATCAAATCCCCAGTAGGGCCTCTGGTATATTTACATGATATTGTGATCTATTTTGGGCCTGGAAACAATAAAGTCACATATTTCTGTAGCCCGTTGTTTTTATATTCTTCCGAGAAGAATTTATTGTTGGGTACTTACCCATTCGAATATGCGAATTCTTCTGGTCTTCTCGTGAAGAAATGTGGCTTTATTTTATGGTATGTTGGGTGTAAGATTAGTCATACTTCCAAAAAACCACACGTGAAATTTACACGTGTTAATAATTTAAAAAAAAACATGTGTGTACTTGTGTACGCAAGTAAGAAGTGATGATTACTTGGCGTAATAAAACAATACTAACTAAAAAAATTATCCCGCGTGCCAATACGTTAGTAAATATGGTATTTTATAATACGTTTCGGATGGGTATGCTTTGGTGGAAAGTATGCCCCTAAAAATATCGTAACGCGCCATGTTGCAACAGCAACAGCATAACTACTACCAAGTCCAACTCGCTAACGTCTTCAAGTGGTCTCTCAGGCCCCGCGAACCCCGGGCAATGTGTGAATGGCGAGTTTCCAGCACCATAAAACTGGGTAATCCCAGCTAAGGGAAGGAAACCCTGACAGAAAATCCCCCAGAGAAATGTGAAACCACTCCAGAGAAAGGGTAAACTCCCCAGGACATCAATATAGACCGTCTGGCACAGGACAGAGAGGCACCCCATGGTGATAGCCGATCCAACATGGCAATTCAAGAAGTAGAAGAAAAGAAGTAACTAACTAACTAACCATTACGCCGTCTCGCCGAAGGGGTAGGCAGAAATAATGGACTGCCACACTTTTCTTTCCTGACATATTTCTATCGGCTCCTCAACCATGCATTCATAATAAGTATGCATTCAAATACTTTTATTTGTATTATTAATATTTGGTTCAAGTTCTTTCTTTTATTAGATTTTAAAATAAATATTTTTTTTTTTATTATAATGAATAAAATAAAAACAATTGTTGATAAAGGAAAGATGAAAAACACTAAGTTTAACTAAAAATCGTTAGCTTTCGTATATTTTTCTTATATTATTTTAATTATTATTTATTACATAAAACATTCTTAACAATATCCACTTAAAGTATTTACAGTAAAAGCTCTGGGCAATATATTAACTAAAATATTAAATATTTACATTATATGAAACAGAAGTATGAATTCCTTGAAGTGAACTTAATCGCCGTTGCTACAATCTTAGTCAAATAATATTGTATTAATCGTTAAGTTAACATTTCGTAAGGGGTAATTTTCATAAATGATTCAAATTTCAAGAAGCAAATAATGCTTAAAATAAGAGAGTACTCTTCTTTTGTAGTTCTGGCTCAATTGTCAAATGATAAATAAAATTGTTTATATTATATTGTACAATTTCAGCAAGAGTTCACTTCAAGAGCGCTATAATAAATATAAGGATATATGTTTATACTTATGAAATAATCTACTTATTGTATCAATTTCTTATATTTTGTGCTTTCGGAACCTGCCTTTATTATCACAAACACACTAAATAATAATAATTTATGTACATTTAGATAAAGGAAAAAATTACACGATTTAACAACATAAATGATACTCGCATTTATTTCATTAAAAAATATCATATTTCATTAAAAAATAAACAGATTTTATTGAAATCTCTTGATGGAAGTTCATTTTAAATAATAATTAAATAAAAATAAGTTTTTTTAACAACTTCTTTGACTGTATAACAAAAAAACATTGTTATATTTAATTATTATGCTTTTAAAAAAAAACTAAAACAGAGGATCCAGCGGCCGATTTTCGATTTTGAATTTAAATAATATTCGATTGGGTAGTGCTAGGGAAACGCGAGTGGGTGTTTTGGTATCGTGAGCGCTGTGGATTCGTCACTATAGAACGTTGAATAATAAAGCACACTGCTTACGCTATTGACGCGTACCTTACCAATGGCTTTTCGCCCATTACCGCGCGGTTTGTGCTCGCTTCAACATACGCCGCATTCCTGATGCGCCATCAACTAAATTAATTGAGAACTGGGTAGCACGACTTAGAGCTTTAGCTTCAGCAATAAACAAACCGGGGCCTGGTTCATGACCAACGGTATTAACCGAAGAAAACCCGCAACGCGTCAGTGATTCTGTACTCAAAAATCCATGACTTTAGATCCGCCAACGCTCTATGGTTTTGGACATCCCCAGGTCGACTTTGCAAACGATTCTAAAGAAGAAATTTAAAGTGTCCTGTCAGGTCCCCCCGATGTTGGCGATCACTCTGATAAACTCTTTCCTATCCTGCGCTGTCCGGAATAGCTCCTCCACAGTTTCGATTCCCGTCCATTCCCTCACATTGCGCAGCCAAGAGATCTGCCTTCTCAAAATTAGATGCAGCAGGCGATATTTTTCTCCTCGTAGAACGTGACCCAGATATGAAATCTTGCGGACTTCGATCAATGTCAGCAGCTCTCTATTTACTCCTGCACGATTCAGGACTTCTGTGTTCGTCACTCTGTCTGTCCATGGGATCCTGAACATTCTTCGGTGAAGCCACATTTCAAATGCCTCTAACCGGTTTATTGTATTTACCTTTAAAGTCCATGTCTCACACCCAAATAACAGAACAGACCACACATAACACTTAAGATCCTCTGTCTTAGTTTTAAGTTGACATTGTCATTGAAAAAGAGTGACTTCATTTTGTTAGATACTGTTCTCGCTGCTTCAATCCGACATTTCAACTCTACATCTTGGTCAAGGGTGTCTGTAAGCATGCTGTCGAGGTATCTGAACTTTTCCACCTTTTCAACATTGTAATCGTTCAGTTGCATCACCGAATCAGTATGATCCAGTCGTCCGGATGTCATCCACTTAGTTTTACTGACATTAATAGTTAAGCCCAACTGTTTTCACCCATACAAAATTCAAATAGTGCAGAAGTTACAAGATCACGATTATGAATCAAGAAAATCGTATGCCTCACAGATGTTGGAGAGATTTTCGACTAATTATCGAATGGGGAACATCTTCTTTAGCGATGAAGGGCCATTTTCATCTTATGTCAATTAATGAAACTGTCGCCACTGTGGTCCAGGCAATGAGAGAAATACATAAGATGCCACGACACAGTCAACAAGTCGCTGTTTGGTGTGCCGTTTCAGCAAGATGCATTATAGGGCCTTACTTTTAAAAAAAACTTTCGTTCGTATTAATTATAATACTTTTTATAATTGATCGATACCTTGCACATAGGCATTGCATATTGCATATACGAGAAATATAGGCATTCTTAATCCAATAATATTGAAAATATTTGTATCGATAAGTTACTTACAACTAAAAAAATATAAATATTATGCATGCATATTATTTAATGTTTTTTTAAAATATTTTTATACCATTTTTTTTAATGTATACAAATACAAATACTGGATTTTACCCATTGCGGGTTAATATTTTTTTTAAGGATTAATTGTATCTCAATAGAGAGAAATATGTAAATTGCTCTCTTTGGAAACAGAATATGTCAATCGAGGCGTTTACAGGACTTATGACCTATCATTGGTTGGGTTAAGCGATCGCTTTATGTTAAACAACATTCCCCATTCCTCCCTTCTTACGACCACGACGTCTGCCAAATTTTTGAAAGATGTATATTGCATTAATAAAGATTTTCTGCTTAATACTTAAAAATAATCTTAATAGATGGCGCGAATTGACCTAAAAAATGTGAAGTGTTCTTAACATAAGTAGCATATATACATCTTTCAAAAAATTGTCAGACGTGGTGGTCGTAAGAAGGTCGAAATGGGGAATGTTGCTAAACATAAAGCGATCGCTTAACCCAACCAATGACAGGTCATAAGTCCAGTAAACGCCTCGATTGCCATATTCCATTTCCAAATAGAGCAATTTACATCTTCGTCTCTATTGAGATACAATTAATCCTTAAAATAATATTTTTAGGTTACATAATCTTTTCGCTGTAGCGATGGTTATATTTAGTCCGCTAAATAACAAATATAATAAACAAATAATACTGTACAAGTAAAATCTTTTACCAGTTTCAGAAAAAAAAAACGTTTTTCTGTATCATAAATATCAAAAAAGTTGTAAGTAACGCATAGCCACTGATCCACTTGAAAAATAATTTTATACAGTAGAACTCCAATTATTCGAATCCAAATGTCACCATTCGGATAATCAAAAATTCAGATTATGAATTTTTCTTAAAAAAATTGTCTATTTTAATTAATTACAGTATGTATATCGAAAATGCGGTATAAACTTGGCATATAAAACGGAGACCACCAGACCACAGTAAATAGAGCTTTGTCTGTGAATCTTCCTCGTCAACCATCCAGAGGAAGACCTATGTAGGAACACGTGGATGATTCAGTTCAATAGCATCTTGCAGAGAAATAGCTAGGGTGAGGGTGATACTTAGAACCGTGCGAGGAGATCGAGAAGAGACGACCCCAACAGTCAATACAGACGATGAGTTAGGATAGCGTCAGGAAGAAGAAGATGTTGAATTGACGAATCACATACCATCCACTCTCCTATATCTTCAGCACTAACTTCTGGACATCCAGAAATTTAAAAATGATGTTTCTGAATTCCTCAAGTGACACGTCATACTCATATTCTCCTGTATCTTCAATTTCCTTTTCTTGAGCTTCTATGCCTTTCAATTTGTTCCACGCACGTTTTAATGCGACTGCTTTAACCAAGCTCCAAGCTTCTGCCACCATATAGGCGCAATCTTTCAAATGTATTTTTTTGTGGCAAGCCAACACACCTTCTTCGTCTTGGCTGACAGTGACAGGTGGCTTCGTGGAGGGAGGGACAATAGTGCGAGTAGACAGAATCATTATTTTGCGGATCTCAGTACGTTTCCGTCTTAATTTTTTTTCCCTGAAATTCTGAAAGCGATTTGATAATCAGCGATTTTTATAGTCGGAGTTCGGATAATAAGAGTTCTACTGTAGCATTATTTAAAATACATAATTTATTTATTATTTCTTGAACAATGATGAAAAATTCCATATAAAAACAATTATACGAATGAAAACGTATATTTTCTAGAAGTGTTATAATAGTTTATGGGAATGAATATTGTCTTTGTAAGGCATTATCAAATGGGACATTATCACATTTAATAATACCTTAGAACTGCGAAACATGTCATTCTAATAAACTTTTATAATTTTATAGAAAACAGACTATGGTGTTCTTGTACCGACCCTTATGTATGGAAGCAAAGCATGGAACTGAAAGAAGGATGAAAGTAGAATAAATGCAGTAAAATTAGATCTTTTAGACACAGATGTGTGGACACATTGTGTATGATAGAGTGTCGAGTAGAAAAATAAGAAGGGAATGCGGTGCGAATGATGGTGTTATGAACAAAATAATGAAAGGATCATTAAGATGGTTTGGACACATGGAAAGAATGATTGAAGAAATAATGGTTTAAATATTTTATGTTAACGATGTAAATGGAACTAGAAATAGAGGAAGACCGAGGAAGACGTGACACGATCAAATAAATCAAATATTGAATGTAGGCCACGTGAGGAGTCAGAGAAATCGACATGCGTGCATGACACGATGTATCAATGTTGCGGAAGCGAGAAAAATATGTCAGGAAAGAAAAATGTGGCAGTCGGTACTTCGGGGAGACGGCGTGATGGTTAGTTAGTTAGAAAAAAGACGTTTTCATTCGTATTAATTATGCATTTAATTCACTGAATAAAATTTGGCTTTTTGGGCTATGAGTTTTTATCAGCAACGATTTGTATATTGATCATTGACTACGCATAGCATATAGTAACTGAAAGGGCTTAGTAAAGTTTTTCTTAAGTTCCTTTAAGCTCGTGAATTATGTTCCATATACAAATATCAACGTTTATCTCGGAGGGACTTCAAAGGACACACGTACCATTGATATTATAGATAGTAATAAATGTTTTAGTTTGAAGGATAATACTTAAACCATGTAAGCGTTGTACGTTACAATATGAAAGTGTCGAGTGGATTAAACACACATAAAGAAGTAATTGTTAAAAGCTTTTGATGTAAAAGTATGGGATTTCTATAAAAATATAAGAATCTTATATTTGTGCTGCTAGTGTAAGATGTTAATAAAATATTTACGATATTAAATATAGATTCATTACATCAAAACCTTTCAGATATATACATTAACCCTTTGGTTGCCGGGATAACTATGCCAAAATAGCCGCGATTTTAGATATAGTAATTCAATAGTTACTAGTGATACGGCCCTTTCTTAGCGATACGGCCCTTTCTTTTGCTAGGAGTTAGCTGCGAATGACCAAAAAACAGTCGCGGATAATGGGGCGGTTCACCGGAGGGGCACTGAGGAGCCTGTGGCAAGGTAAGCCCCTACAAAGTGGCGTAAAAACTCGATGAATCATGTTTACCACCCCTGATCTGTATGTATATAAAGGACTAAGTTTACAATAGTGTCACCAGTCTATCGATGCCAGCGAGCCTGGCGAAACCGGTCGCTGTCGAAATAATGACAAAAGTGGAAGTAGTTAAAAACATCGTTTTATTTAAGGTAAGTTAAGCCGATTTTCATGTCTTTTTTGGAGGACGTTTTTTTAGGATGTTTTTATTTACATATTAAAGACTTTTTTAACTTTTTTTTTTAAATTGAACAGTTTATTATTATTATTATTATTATTAATGCGTTGGCATTGGCACCTTGAAAAAAAAGCGCGTGGGTGGCCCCGGTGATTTTGGCTCTTGATGTTATCTGAAATCAAAAATTCTTAATCTAATCTAATTTTTATTTTCCTACAAAAAAAAAAACCCTCCAAAAAAGACATGAAAATCGGCTTAAGTAACCAGACTACTACCTTAATTATTATGTACTGTATATGATGCTTTTTAGAAGTCATGTCTTCAATCCGTCGGATTTGCTACTTCTCCCTAGTGTAATGCAAACCGATATATCGGATTTCGGCAACCAAAGGGTTAAACATTTATGATACTATTTTGAGATTAAACAACAGATGAATCAAGATTACACCTTCGTTGCACCATTCGCCTTCACGTCATAATCTTGTGTAACGATTTTCATGGGTACCTCAATACATTCCTCCAAGGCCAGAGATTCTTTCCTCTGTCTCGCGTGGTATGAATCCCTGTTGTGAAGATTCATGCTGCGTGATCTGATCATCTCTGTCTTTACGGAGTCCACGCTTTGACTGGAGAAATGTCTCTGAGTAAACCTCTCTCTCCTTATAGCTGTGATGTTGACATTCTTCAATTTGTTTTCGTCGCCTTTGTACGAATAAGCGTAACAAGAGTTGTATTTCTCGTATCGCAGAGGACCGCAGCAAGACTTCGATGTCATAATTGCTTTGAAGCCAGCGCGGAACTTACGGTTGAAGAAGGCGTAGATGATCGGGTTGATGCAGGAGTTGGAGGCTCCGAGCCACTGCGTGACAGGGATCAGAGTCACGATGATGCTGTCAGCACTCTCCAAATCGGAGGGAAGGCTGAATTTGATGATGCAGAATAGTACGTACAAAGGGAGCCAGGATAGTGCGAATGTGACAATTACCACCAGTAGCATCTTCAAGACCTGTTGAAAAACAAAATTATTATTTGATTATTTATTAAATCAACTAAAACGATGAAATGAAATAAACAGTATTAATAATTCTATTCCAAAAATAGTTATGTCAGCTATAGGATGGACATAATCCGTTTCTATCATAAGTTTCTGATTTCACAGAGTATCGAAAAATTCGTCTAAGAGATCTCATTTCTATCGCATTTATTATACTTTCATCCTTCATTTGGCAGTTCCATGCTTTGTTCACCACTAGGTTAAAACATAATACACACTTAGAACTATTCATATGGGGAAGGCGGGACACGGTATTGAGGGGAAGAGAGGTAATGTGGGGGTCTGGGGTGGAGCAAAGTAGAGGGGGTCTGCAAGGTTAGAGTAGAGGGAGAGGTACAAAATAAAGCATACGAGTAAATAATCTAAAAAAAAATCACAGTATATTGGACGTTTCTCCTATTCTCCCATGGTCTCCACCTTATTATTTTCTGGGTCCATCCTATCCTCACTCTGTCTCGCCACATGACCCGCCCATTGCCACTTGAGTCTCGCTAGTCGTTCCATGATATCCGTTATTTTTGTTCGGCGTCTAATCTCCTCATTTCTGATTTTATCTTGGAGACTGACGCCGAGCATATGTCTTTCCATGGAACGCTGCGTGACTCTTAATCTTTCTACATTTCTCTTGGTGAGGGTCATAGTTTCCATCCCATACGTCATCACCGGCAGTATGTATGAATCATACGCGCAAAAAAGATGGGCCGACGATATTGCTGCCGTGGGGGGGGGAAATGTGGCTACGGCTGGCAGGAGATAGAGACGAGTGGAAGGGAAGGGAAGAGGTCTATGTCCAGCAGTGGACCGATAAAGGCTGACGAAGAAGAAGAAGAAGAAGTATATTGGACAATCCAAGCTCCAATAGGGGGCAGTATCGACTTCGACTTGGCGATTGTTAATAGTGAATCTCACCTTGACTTTGCTCCTATTGATAATAATTTGGCCGCACATTTCCCCGGGTAGGCGACGCAGCGCCACGCGCCGCCATATCTGAATGTAGCAGGCGGAGATGACGCAGAGAGGAAGCAGGTAACACACCGTCAGGTTGGCCAGTACGAAGTACAGCTTTTCGCTCTGCTGACTCGGCCATAGTTCTGTGCAGATCTGGAAAGAAAAACATCTTATTACTAATTGAAATGAAATTATTACTTCGATTGCCATGCTCGATATGTTCCCGTTACATTTCCCCTCTCCTCAATCCTAATTATACCCCTTCCACTCGATATGTTCCCGTTACATCTCTCCTCACCTCAATCCTAATTATACCCCTTCCACTTTAATACATAACTCGATCCTCATTTAGTATATAAGTGACCGCTCTGTTTTATTTGATTGTTAAAATTGTATACATTGATAAAGGTTACTTGTAACCGAAACATGTCTGAGTTCCGTGAAAATAAAAAGTGTTGTAATACAAAGTATAATTATATTTACTCAAATATGACTGAATGAACTAAGATCATCAATATGAAACAAGAAAGAAAAATAAACTAAGGCAATTATTATCAATTGTGAATTATTCAGAAAAAAAAAACAAATAATAGAATTCCCTTATGTGTAAAGCATATGGCAGGAAAGAAAAGTGTGGCAGTCCATTCTTTATGCCTACCTCTTCGGAGAGATGGCGTGATGGTTAGTTAGTTATTTAGTTAGTTAAAAATATGAACAATAAATATAAAGACATCTTATTGATGCGTTGGGCATCCACTGTGAACATGCTACCTTAATACACAAATTCATTCACCTGCTCCAAGTTCTCTTCGTTTACACTTATATTACAAACTGTCATTTGCTCTTCCCTTTCAAAAACTAACACCTCGTACATCATGACCCTCAGTAATGAGAAAACGAAGAAATAAGAAGAAGAAATAGAGGAAGATGGCTTGTAGATAAGGTACTCGTATTTGGCGCATTCATTCCATTACTATGTAACCAACTCATTTAAAGACAGTCTCCCCCCATAAACATTACTTTATAATCAGCGTGCAAATTACGTTTGTTTTCACAGTGTTATTACGAGTACTTTTGTCTAAGAGACACGTTGTCTCTGGCAGAAATATACCTTATTAAACTTTGCTAGGATTTAAATATTCAAGGCCAATTTATACTACACAATAAGCTATAATATTTATTATTTAACATGAATAAAAAGTATATTTTCAAGAATATTAAATACTTATGTTTGAGACAAGAATTAATCAATGAAAGCGAAAATGGCCGTTCACAATGGAGTTATGGTCCCAACCCTTATGTATGGAAGCGAAGCATGGAACTGGCAGAAGAAAGAGGAGAATAAATGCGGTAGAGATGAGGTCCCTAAGACGTATGTGTGGTTGAACGATATACGGCAGAATCTCAAATGCTGATATTAAGAAGGAATGTAGAGCGAAATAAGGTATTATGAACAAAATTATGAAAGGATCGCTGCGTTGGTTCGAACATATGGAGCGCATGGGTGAAGAAAGAATGGTTAAAAAGGTATACGTTAACGATGTAAGTGGAGTAAGGAGTCGAGGTAGACATGGCATGACCAAATTAATCAAATATTAAAAGTTGGTCATGTCTGAAGCCGGAAGAATCGACGTGCGTGTATGACTCGATTTATGAATGTGGAAGAAGCTAGAGAGGTATGTCAGGGTAGAGTAGTGTGGTGGTCCATTCTCTCTGCCTACCCTGCGGAGAAACGGCGTGATGGTTTGTGGTTGTTGTTATCTTTGAGACTACAATTTTTTCCAATAAAAATGCATTATAAAATATTTATTGTTTCTTGAACAATGATGTAAAATTTCTTATAAAATAATTAATACAAATTAAATAGAAATGTTTTCTCGATGTTATATTTTATTTCAGAGGAATGACATGCATGCCTTGCTAATGTTTTTGATAATGCCTTTGAAAAAAAGTGTTATTCAACAAATTATTCACATTAAATATAATATAACTTATAGAAAACTGGCGTTTTCATTCGTATTCATTGTTATTCACATTAAACATCTTTGTTCGAGAAACAATTAATACCGGAAACCTTATTACAGAAAAACTCTTTAGAAAAAGGAAAAAAAAAACTCTAAACTGGAAGATTGTTTAAACCTTAAAAGACAAAAATATAAATACATAACTTTTAAAGTTTAAAAAATTTTCCATCGCAATAAGTTTGAAATACATTTATAGATTTTTTATTTATTATCTATAATATATAAATCAAAGCCAAAGTGTGTACAATAAAATGGTGATAGATTAGCTACCTATCACGTATCACGATAATCATTATGATAGCTATAATACCCTTTACATCGATTTGGCTCATGCTGTCATGATGTAAAGAGCGATTCAACAAAACAATAATAATAATAATAATTTTGGAATGAAGCTATTACTTTGGTTTGACATATTTAAAATTAGAATTAAACACTGAGTTTGTGTATAGCCCTGACGAAGCTCGTTACAGAGTGAAACCGGTTGGCGCTCCTGACTCAAAATAAAGTGGTTTTATACAACGTTTTTAAAAGTGTTTAATAATTTTATTATTATTATAATAATAATAATTAAGGTTTTTAATTTGACGTTGACGCATACAAAAAAGGAAAATATGTACGACATGGAAATTTTTTTGATTTGAAATTTTATTTTATTCAAAGCTAGTGGAATGGTTCCACAATAGAGAAATTTTCGTTTATCAAAGAAAATCTCGATTTTGGATTATTTACACCGCGCAGTGTTTCTGTAGATCTGAGATAGAAAAGAATTTATAAATATACCAACGTATGTAGTTACACACAAATGTATCAAAGATATTTAGGACGAAAACACAAAAATACATTTTTGATTTTGTCTCAAATAATGCCAAATATTGAAGACCAGCCAAGAAGAAAGGATTTCAAATAAAATAGAAGATTTATTATTATAAATTTTACAGAAATGACATCTTTCGCTTTGCTAAGGTATTATCAAATGCTTCTCATTCGATGATGCGAAACATGTCATTCCCATAAAATATAATAAAACGTCTAGAAAATATAAGTTTTCATTCGTTTCGTAGACACCCGGGTCCTTAGAACTCTATATAGCTCCTTAGTCAGAAGCAGGCTCGAGGGAGGTACCGTGATATGGAGTCCTCATGAATCTCAGTATTCTCTCATGTTGGAGAGGGTTCAAAAGAAATTCTTGAGAGCCCTCTACATGAGAGAGTACGGGGTATATCCTTGGCTCTATCCAACGGTATTTCTCTTGGGTATGCTGGTGTATAACTCCCTCGAACTTAGGAGGGAAGGATTAATGTCAACGCACTTTTTCAAACTGATTCGGGGCTCTTTTGAGAACCACTGTGTTCTGGAGCAAAAAGGTCTATTTATTCCTGATAATTACCTGTGACAGCGCCGACATCAATTGTTTTTTGCTCCGTCACGCAGTACCAACCTGCCCTTGGTGTTGCCCGTAGGAAGAGTAATTCGAACGTTGAATCTAATCGTCTCGGATTTGGACATTTTCAGTGTCAGTGAGGCAGTATTCATAAAAAATATATTACAAAATCTAGAAAGAGTACTGCCTCACTGACATCGACATATTTGGGTTCATTTTGATATGTATGGTTTCACATTGTTTTGTCTCTGTCTTATCTTTGTAACACCGTTTTGTGTCCAAATTTGTTTGTTTGTTATGTCTCATTTGTGTATCATGTATAAATAAATATATAAATAAATTTCATAAGGAGTTATCGACATTGTTAAATAAACAATAAATGAATCTACCTACTTTATCTTAGATAGTTCAAAGTAGATTTTTTTCACTTTTTTCTTTAGAAGAATATAATTTTTCCTCTGATATGTCTGAGTCGCATTTTTAAGCATATGCATACGTATATATGCATGGATATTCCTAGGTGAGTACATATTTGTGTGGGTAGGTACTCGCACTTACTTTTACAAATAATACGGTATCCGTCCATTGTCAGCAGTTCTGGATTTGTGTACAAACGTTTGCATATGGAAATTTCGTTGGTTGAAAGAATTTTCCAGATTTCACCGTAGATTTTTTCATACGCATCTTTTCATACATGCGTTTTTTACAACTTCTTTTTGTGAAAATATCCAGCAGATTTTTTTTTACTTACAGAGGGGTTGGGATTAAGGGTGAGGTTGGGATTAGGGAGCATTATTTTATCCCCATACACTGCACTTTTCGGATATGAAATAATAATAATAAATTATCTCGTCGCCTATTTGAAAATTGCGTTTTGATTTAAATATGGTACAATACTTTATGTATTTTATTGTTTCTTAAACAATTATTTAAAATTTATTCTATATTCGCCATAGCTTTGTGTTGTGGATGTTTAATGTTTCTTTTTTTTATATACTTAGTATACAACACTCACTTTATTAAAAAAATTAAAATTATATACCAAACATGTTTCGAACGAACCAGCTCTGAATCAGTGATATTATATAAAAAAAATATTTTAAATATTATAATAATTTTTTCAAATGCGGTCAGTTTTGACAGAAAAATTATATATTTTGAAACGTTTATGCTTTTGTTATAATTTTTTTATCTTGTTTTGTTATAACAAAAGCACAAACGTTCAATATTTTAAATATTTATATTTATATATTTAATATCGCTGATAAAGGTCTGGATAGTCCGAAACATGGGTATTAAATTTTTATTTGTTAATAAAGTGAGTGTTGTAAACTAAGTATATAAAAAATAAACATCAATTATGTCAAACTTTATATTAATAATTAATACGAACGAAAACGTTTGTTTCTGAAAAGCTTATCAAAGAAAATGAAAAATGCGTTTTTAAGGCGAAATCATGTGTTTTCCATAAAATATAATACCGTATCTAGAAAATATACGTTTTATTCGTATTAATTTCTTCTTTTTCGTTTGGATTGTTGTAAGTTTGTTAGTACTGCGGAGATCTGTTTCTACTTCTATTGCCTAGAACACTTCCCGTGAAAATACTTTATTTCAGGTTACCCAGCTGAAGGTTTGGATGCAGGTGCAAAAATAAAGGGTATGTCAGTAGTTAGTTTATTGTATGCGGACGACGCTGTGCTACTTGCAGACAACGAACATGAACTACAAGCCCTGGTGTCTAGTATGTATGAGGTATGCAAGCGATACGATTTGTATATGAATGTCAATAAGCCCAAGGTAATGATTTTCGAAAAAAAAAAAAAAAAAACAGTCTGTAACATTAGTGTGAATTGTGAAAATCTGGAACAAGTGGATGAATTTGTCTATGTAGGAAGCATGTTTTCAAAGAATGGGAGAGTGGAGAAGGATATTGAAAGAAGGGTTGGGGCAGGCAACAGTATACATTATAGGTATTGAAATAAATCAATTTATTATTTGTGTATTTTTTGAAAATTTGAGTATTTATTTGTAAATTCGAGTATCTTTTGTAAATTTGAGAAATTTGTAAATTAAGATTTTTGCGTTTCTACCGCCAAATCAGTTCTATTATCTGGCTAATAAGGTAAATTGAACACAGATTTTCTTAGCATCGTTAAGCAAAAAATATTTCTAAAGGTTTTACATATTTTCTCTTTTTGAAACTCTCTTCTTTCTACAACTAATTAAAATGAAAGATGAACTTTGATAATGAACTTTGAAATTTAAGTTAAATAAGAACATAATTGGACAAAGAAAAGGTCAGAATTTTTAAATAAAGGGGAAAACAGAAAAAAAAAACTCTTTGTATACACAATCCAGGAAAATAATATTCTGTATTAAAAACGACTATATAAATCGGAAAGAAAATATAATGGTAAAAATGTTGTATACATGCAGTGTGAGTGGAAAGAGAAGCCGCGGAAGACCAAGGAAAGCGTAGCATGACTAATTTAATCAAATACTGGACGGCTATATTCAAAGTTGGTAAAATCGACGAGCGTGCATGTTACGATGTATGAATGTAGAGGAATCTAGAGATGTATGTCAGGACAGAACAGTATTGTAGCTCATCCTCTCTGCCTACCCCACCGGGGAAACAGCGTGATGGTTAGCTATTAAGTTAGTTTTAAAACCTGTATGACAGACTGTCAAATTTAGATTCAATTTAAGGGATTGATTTTCAGCAAAGTGGAACATTTTTGCTGGTTCTTGGTATACCATTTGGGCCTTTAATGTGGTAGTTTTACGTTCCGCTTTACATTTGAACCCAACTATTGAATACCTATAACTATTAAGCTATTGACTCTCGTGATGTATGATAGGTAGCTAATCTTTCGCCATTTTATTGTCATGTGAATTCTACACTAGATCAAAGATCAGTTTATCAGTTTATTTATTCACTCAAAAAAAAAAATACAAACATAATAACAGTTTAAGGCATCTATTTGAGAAAGGGTAAAAAAGAATCAGGAACGCATGAGAGATGGTTCAACTTTAAGAAGACAAAATACTCTCTAAAGTTTAGAGTATTTTTCTTCTGAACGTACTTTCACTAATATGAAAGACGTCGATCTCCGAGGTAATCTTGTTCAGCAGACTGATTGCTCTTCCCACCGGCATTATTAGAGGCAGGTTGGTTCTTGCGGCCGGAAGAAAGAACAATCTATGCTGGCGCTGTCGGAGATATCTGTCGGGAACAAAAAGACCTACACCCTCCAGCACGGCTGAGTTTTCAAAATATCGCGTGACGAAACGTTGTGGGATAGAGCCATGGATAGGTACCATAATCCTTCATGTAGAGATACCTCAGAATTTTTTTCTGAACCCTCTCCAGCATAAGGGAATATCTCGGCTCGTGCGGACTCCATATCACAGAACCACTTTCGAGTCTGCTCCGAACCAATGAATTGTATAGTACTCTGAGCACATTCCGATCTCTGAAAACCCTTCCGGTCCGAATGATGAAGCCAATGCCACAAATTCTCTCAACATAAGCGTGAAAGGTTGATCTTCGTATCTATATATGTAATCTAGAAGAACTAACGATAGTGTAACAATCACACTATCATCGCCGGGAATCGAACCCGGACAATCATAGCTCTTGGCACTCTGCCACGAAGGTCGTATTGTTATGTACCTAACCACCCGTTCCTATGAATCACTTTCCTACGTCTCTATATTTTGAATCAAGATTTGTTTATATTATTATATATTAAGTAAACATTTGGGGATCAAGAGATGCATTAATTGATCTGTTCGTGCCATGCCTTCGTCCGACTGGTTTGTTTATATTATTAATATTTTTGTAAACATAAGGGCTCGAACACGAGAAAGTTTTATATTGATTTGTTCCCACAGGTATATGTGTCATCGAACAAAGAAATGCACACTATTTAAGCTGAACCGCATAATCAAATCCCATCAATGACAACTCCAACAGGTGAGGGAGCAATAGCCCTCGGGCTGACTCTCCCGGCAACACAGACCAAAGATGATGATGAGATACAATTGCGACTTCTTAACAATTGCAACTCATATATTTTTTTGACTTTATATCAATGTAATTTCTTGCTTGTAAAATCATCTTAAAAAAGTTCTCTACTCAAAAATTTAATCGTGTTGGAAATTATTCCATCCCAAAAATCCTCACCCGAAGGATAAAACATAAAATTGGTGGCAAAGTGGCGAGACTATTTGAAAACATAAAAGTATGAGGATAGTTTTGTAAATTATACACGCAATTATTCACTCGCTAAGTAACTATTATGTTTCGGCTAGAATGTTTATTGAATATTGTTATAGTTTTAAAGTTTTCTGGTTAGTAAGCGATAAACAACAATACGTTTGTTAATTCTATTCCTCTGATTATTCCTCGTGTATTCCGGAGTCTGCGAATTCCAGATTTGTTTGCACGCTTTAATAAGATGCCGCTACTCGGAGGAACAAAGCAAATAGTGTTCACTATTCCGAATGACATGTACAGATTTACTTCTGCTGGTTCCAACAACAAATACCGGTTACACAGTCATTTTTTTCAGTTTATAACAATTTAAATGTTTAGCAAATATGGCAGTACACAATGGAGTTCTAGTGCCAACCCTCATGTATGGAAGTGAAGCTTGGAGCTGGCAAAAGAAGGATGAAAGCAGGATAAACGCCGTAGAAATGAGATCACTAAGAATAATGAGCAGGAAAACGTTGCATGATAGAATACCGAACGATGAAATAAGAAAGAAATGTAAGGCAGATGACTGCATCATGAATAAGATTAAAAAAGGATCCCTGAGATGGTTTGGACATATGGAACGAATGGATGAGAGTAGAATGGTTAAAAAGTTGTACACAAGCAGCGTGAGTGGGAAAAGAAGCCGAGGACGACCGAGGAAAACATGGGATGACCAAATTAATCAATTACTAAAAGGCGGCCACATTCGAAGTCGGAATAATCGAGAGGTATGTCAGGACAGGCCATTATGGCGATCCATCCTCTCTGCCTACCCCTCCGGGGAAATGGCGTGATGGTTAGTTAGTTTTTTAGTAAGTTAAATGTAAATTTTCATTTTATTATTTTATTTCGTTGCCGTTTCAGGTCCACCCTACGTCGGCGATCACTGCAACAAAGGCATCACTGTCCTGCGCCACCTGGAACAGGTTTTGAACTCTTGTAATTCCTGTCCATTATTTTATGTTCCGCAGCCAGGACAACTGCCTTCTACCAACTTCCCGACGTCTTTTCAATTTACCCATTAATATCAGTCGAATGAGGTGGTATTTTTCTCCCTTTAGCAAATGACCCAAATATGAGACTTTTCTAATTTTCTCACTCGCCAACAGCTCTCTATTGGCTCTAGCTCTCTGTAGTTTGTCTGCATTACTGCCTCTAACCGGTTCATTAAAATGTTCATGTATTATATATTATGCCTATTTATTCAATAAAGTACAGCGGAGCATAGAAGTAGGATGGAGTAGATAAAATGTGGTCTGGCACCCCCTTGCTGTTGCCGTCTTTAAATGTAAGTCCCGGATGGACCGGGGACAGGCCCAGGGAGTGTACGAGCGAGGCTGATAAAAGGGCGCTGCTACGCCCTATAACAGCCTCGGGTATGTGGCGGGAACTTTTATGTTCCTTTAAAAAAAAATGGTTCATTGCATTCACGTTTAGAGTCCAGTGAACCTTGAACAATATTTATTGTAGGGTAACATTCAGCGATTATATACATACACAAATACACAAACATGCAATTAAATGAAGACATAGAAAGTTACCCGAAGTTGTTATAGAGCGAAGAGGCACCCTTTCATCAGCTTCGCTCTTCCATAGGCCCGCCCCCCGTCCATACGAGACTTAGGAAAGCAACATTCTAGCATAAGCAAGAGGGATTCCAGGCCACATTTAATAAAAAAAAATCACTTCTAATATTTGCATTTGACACCCTATCATATCGCACCGTGAGTGTAAAACCGAAACAAGTGCAAATATACAGTTTGGAGATATGGGAGTTTAAAGACTTCATATTGCTTGGAAAAACTATTTTTTTTTAATAAACCAATGATTTTCAGTTTAAAGTAATATACCTATAAACCGAAAATCATTGGTTTATTTAAAAAAAAAAAACAGTTTTTCCAAGCAATATGAAGTCTTTAAACTCCCATATCTCCAAACTGTATATTTGTACTTGTTTCGGTTTTACACTCACGGTGCGATATACAGATTTAGTACACATTAGTCTTAGAGATCTCATTTCTACTGCATTTATTTTACTTTCATTTTTCTCTAAGGGTCGGCTCAAGAACACCATTGTGGACTGCTATCTTAGCTTTTTTGGATTGGCTTTTTGCGACAACAACTGTAAGTGCACGATCTACTGTGTTGCCTACCCCAATCCTTCTTTCAATATCCTTCTCCACTCTCCCTTCCTCTTCTTGCTCTTAATTTAGGTCGTATGACCTGTTTGTGACGGTGAGTTGTCTTGGGATAATGATGTCTGGTAATCTCTTGCTGCTTGGGTTTTCATCTTTAACAATTTTTGCAATTCTTGTATTCTCCATGCGGTCCACGTGGTCTCTCCAAATAGCGCCTTCTGCTTTTTCCTCATCTTACTATGTCCTCAACACCACAGACAGACCTTATTCGATCTCTGAGGGTTTTGCCTACGTTGGAGCGCAGGGCTCGCATTTCTGCAACTCTAAGAAGGTTTATTTCTCTTTTTCTTTTTTATATACAACACTTATATTAAAAAATAATATTACACAGACTTGTTTCGGACAAAAAGTCCTTCTTCAGTGATACATATTATACGTATAAAGATACATTTTTTAAAATATCATGAAATTCTATACATGATCTGACAGATGTTATAAATATTTATTTTGGAACGTTTATGCTTTTGTTATAACAAATATTATGATTCAATCTATATTATGATTCAATCTAAGAAGGTTATTTGTTTTATTGTTATCGGCTTTGACGTCTATTCCATACGTCATGATGGGGAGGACGCATGCCTTCTTTATCTTGACTTTACTTTCGGTATCCACTCTCCAATCCTTTGCAAACATCATCATCATCAGCCGTCTGTCATCCACTGCTGAATGTAGGCCTCTCCCAAAGCACGCCACCGCCCCCTATCCATTTTGTAAACATACTTAATAAATAAACAAATTCATTCACTTGTTCTAGATTTTCACCGTTCACGCTAATGCTGTAGACTGTCCCCTTTTTTTCTTTCGATAATCATTACCTTGGACTTATTCACATATGAATGTAAATAAGTCCAAGGTAATGAGTGTGTGAGTGTAGGTAAATCATTGAACGTTAATTAACGCGCGTAAATTCACCTGAATAAAGCTTAATCTTGTATATACGATAAGTTGTGATTTGTAGGCAGGCGCCTTACGCTCGTGTATCGCAAGTGGCGGGTATTATTCAATGATTTAGACCTGAATCTCACTACCAGATGAAAGCCGTCAGCCTTGCTCTGGAATATTCAATATCTTTATTGTTTTCGTCTGATTCTCGAAATGTTATGAATATATTAATCTAAAGAATAGTTTTTATACACAAGATAACGAGAAACCGCCATACTGATGATTTACGAAAACCCTTAAAAATGAATGTTAATAAGTCCAAGGTAATGATTTTTGAAAAAGAAGAAATGAAGACTATAGGGGAAAAACAAGGAATGTCAGTTAAAATTCAAAATAAATGTAATATTGCCATCTAGCGGCATTTGTACGTATCTATCCACAGTAAAATTTTCACATTAAAAAAATCATGTGTGTCATCGATTATGGCCAGATAATCGATTGCTAATTGCTAAGAAATATATAGACTTTGATTAGCTTTATTCTCAATTTATTCAAATTAACCTCCTACTGACATTCCTTGTTTTTCCCCTGTAGTCTTCAAATCATGACAGTCTGATTATGCAATGCAATATAGGGAAAAACGAAAAAGAATAAGAAAAATTACAGTACCTAAAAACACGCGCGTATTCGAATGCCACATTGTGTCAAAAATTTAAACCAATCGGTTTTTCCAAAAGATGAAGAAGGTTCATTCAAATTATCTCAAAACATTTCTGTGACTTATAAGAACAAACTGTGAAATTTTCGGCGAGGTCGGTTTAGTAATTTTCGAGAAAATCAGTGACAGACAGACAGACAGACAAATATTTATTTTTATATAAATAATAATAGATAAAAATAATTGTTTACCAGTTGTGGCTTTAACATGTAAATTTCTCTCTTCAACTTAGCAAGGAAAATAATATTCTCCTGAAGATGAAGGAATTAAGCCTTCAAAACGCGTATAGAAAAATACACCAAAAAGTTTTTTGTTGTTGTTTTAATTAAATTATTTTTCACTATGGTATCACACGGTGTTAAGGCCTTAAATTCATCAAATAATTACGTTAGATTAGTTTAATTCGTTATTTTTAAGCGATTCAAACCACTATCAACGTAAGACAAAGTCATTGTTGGGAATTTATTAACATTTTTTTGTGTTATCGTCCTCGTTATTACAGTATTTTTTTTCGGAAGAAAGCATCCCTTAATATTTTTCCTAATGCCACCATTTGCGTATCGTCTACCTATCGGCAAAGGGGTCCCCGAGAATTACCTATCTTAATGGTAAGTAGAACGAGAGACAAAATTAGCGTGTCCTTTAACCAAATATGGGCCCTTTTAAATATTGCAAAATATATTTTATTATTTTCAAAATGAATAAAAAAAAAATATTTTTTAAATTTTTAATTGTATCTCAATAGAGACGAAGACATAAACTGGAAACTGAACATGGATGATCAAGGTGTTTACAGGACTTATGACCTGTCATTGGTTGGGTTAAGCGCACGCTTTATGTAATTACAACATTCCCCATTCCACCTTTGTTATTTGTGATCATGCATGACAAATTTTTGGAAGATGTATATATACTTCAAAATCCATAAAAATATATACATATTTTAATATATTTGACGTTTTGTGACACAGATGTCTCCTGAGATGAAAAGGTTGAATTGTCCTCCCATCCTTTAGGTGGAGTTTCTTGTGGATAATGTCCAGAGGGGATAACGTTATAAGCGAGTTTGTTACTGTTCATTTTGACCCTCGAGTATCTTCTTTTGCATCTACTCCACCGAACAATAACCACTATTTTACATATATAATAACAAATAATAACCAATAATAAAATATGGCGTCGAAGCAAGGGCAGACACAGTAAGAAACAAACAAGTTTTGAGGACTTCCGAAATGAAGACCCTGAGGACGATAGCAGGCAAGACACTGATAGATCGCGTGAGGAATACCAGAATAAGAGAGATTTGTGAGGTTGAGGATTTTATAAGATGGAGCAGACAGCGAAAAAGGGACTGGTACGGTCATGTCCAAAGAATAGATACCACTAGACTCCCCTATATTGCATTGCATATCAGCCCCATGGGACTCGTCCTCGTGGAAGACCTCCTAAAAGATGGAAGGTCAGCTGGAAATCTACCTCGCAGGAGGAGCAACACTATCACATAGGTCTACAACAAGGAAGATGAAGAAGAATAATTACAAATAACTCTCTACGACGATGCAAAGTTCATTAGCAAACTAACTTACTAACCATGGCGCCGTCTTCTTGAAGGGGTAGGCAGAAATAATGAAACGCCACACAGTTCTTTCTTAACATACTTCATCAATTCATCAAGAATCAATAATTGTGTCATGCACGCACGTAGATTTCTCGTGGCCGGTCCATTCAATATTTGATTTATTTGATCGTGCCACGTTTTGCTCGGTCTTCATCTATTTATAATTCCGTTCACCTCGTTAACAAATACTATTTTTACCATTGTCAGCAAAATACTGGATTTTTTTCCCTTGCATACAACGGGTCGTTCGAACGTATGTGATTACTGTATAGTTTTTTTTAGCTATTATATATTGAGGTTGGTCATGTCAGAAGCCGAAAGAATCGACGTGCGTGTATGACTCGATGTATGAATGTGGAGGAAGCTAGAGAGGTATGTCAGGATAGAGTAGTGTGGCGGTTCATTCTCTCTGCCTACCCCTGCGGGAAAACGGCATGATGGTTTGTTGTTGTTGTTGTATATATTGATTCTCATGGCGTGTAATAGTTAATCAATCTATCGCCATTTTATTGTCACGTGAATACTACACTAGACCAAAGACAGTGTGACAATCACACTGCCATCGCTGCGAATCGAACCCGAGACTGTTGGTATGGCAGTTGCTCTTACCACTCTGCCACAAAGGTAAGTTTTTAAAACATGGGATTCTAGCATATATATAAGTTCCAAAAATATTATCAGATGTGGTGGTCATAAGAAGGGCGGAATGGGGAATGTGGTTAAATATGAGGCGATCGCTCAACCCAACCAATGACAGGTCATAATTCCTGTAAGCGCCTCGGCCACCACATTCTGTTCCCAGAAAACCAATTTACATCTTCGTCTCTATTGAGATACAATGAATCCTTCCCGCTTTAGCTTACACCTAATCTTAATGGATGGCGCTAGTGTAGATTGAACTAAAAAATGTGAAGTGTTCCTCAACATTGTAGCATATATACATCTCCCAAAAATTTGTCAGACGTGGTGGTCGTAAGAAGGGCTAATTGGGAATGTTGTTAACATAAAGCGATCGCTTAACCCAACCAATGACAGGTCTTAGTCCTGTAAGCGCCTCGACCACCATATTCTGTTTGAAAAAAACATATATTTACATCTTCGTCTCTATTCATGTACAATTAATCCTTAAAAATAAGAACAATTTGGTATTGTTAAATATGTTATTTTTAACGTGCGTTTTAAAAAAAATTATTAAATTTTAAAACTTATTATTGATAACGATTGAAAAGTGAACCAAGTTTCTAAACTAATACGCATTTATTTCTTAGAAAATCGTTCGTAACTTTTCTTGTTTACATTTAATACACAATATTCTCGGCGCTACGGGATTTGTTGTCGGTAAAATTTGTCGAGAACAAAAAGGCGCTTGGTCGGGAACTGGATGCTGTAATCGTCAAAGTGAGGGGAAACTTTCCTTATCCTCTTAGTTTAAAGTCATTCGGCGGTGGAAGCTGGATTTCATTTAATTTCTAACAATTTAACTAATCTGCTGTCAACGGTAAAATGCTTAAAATGTTGTAAAAACCAATTCGCTTTCCAATTAGAATTTCAATTATCATTTGCTTCATTCATATTACGAAAATAAACTTTTCAACTTTGTTTATATTTATTATTTTTATGATAATATTTTTTAAGCAACTAAAGCAGTTAGCAACATTTTTTGTCTCAATATCAATACCTGGACCCCAATAAGAACTTTAAATATTATTTTAGATTAATTCAAAATTTTTGTTAAGATAGATGCATCAACGTCCGAAAAAAGTCAGTTTAAAATCAAATCAAATCAGTTGATTAACTCAAAAGATATTACAAACAGCTAAATGTTTATGGCATCTATTGAGTACAGGTAAAATATTATAGGCCTGTATCCAGCAGTGGAGTGAAGAAGGCTTGCAAAGAAGAAGAAGAAGAAAATATTATTAAAATAAAACATAATACCAGGAACGCATTAGAGATGATTCGACATTAGGAAGACAATATACTTTCTAAAGTCAAGAGTATTTGTCCCCCTGAATGTACCTTCACTTATATGAAAAAGTCGAACTCCGAGGAGACGGCGTTCCGCAGACTAATTGCTCTTCCCACCGGTGTCACCAGAGGCAGATTGGTTCTGGCGGCCGGTAGTATAGAGTACATATTATTGAGTCAAATTAGTTAAAATAACGGTTAATTACTATTTATAGGAGAACATATTAAGGAAAGAAAAAAATATAAAAATAATTAATAAAAATAATAATTATAACAGTTATTAGAAGGAACAATGACACATAATATACAGTCAAAAACGATGAATCATAATACATTAAAGACGATAAATATTATAAGGAAGCAGATTACATTAATAAGAAAGGGGACAAAAGTGGAAGGTAGTATTAATACTTTTTTGTTAGATTGTAAAAAGGAAAAGTTTATAATATACTATATACTAAGTGGGAATAAGCTGGAATTTGGTTGTAACACCTGATGTTGTCAACATATGTAGACGAAACAGCTGTCGCGAAAAATAAAAATAAAATTGTGATACATAAAAAACAAGTTTTCCCTCATCAAGTCATCACAAACAAAAACCTATCCAAAAAAGCTAGAATGGCAGTCCACAATGGTGTTCTTCTACCGACTCTTATGGAAGCGAAGCATGGAACTGGCAAAAGAAGGATGAAAGTAGAATAAATGCAGTAGAAATGAGATTTCTTAGACGAATGTGAGATACTCTGTGTATGATAGTGTCGAATTAAAATATAGGAAGTGAATGTGCGAATGATGGTGTTATGAACAAAACAATGAAAGGATCATTAAGATGATTTGGACATATGGAAATAATGAATAAAGAAAGAATGGTAAAAAAATATGTATGTTAACGATGTAAATGGAAACAAAAATAGAGGAACACCGAGGAAAACGTGGCACGATTAAATATTATAAATCAAATATTGATTGTCGGCCATGTGAGGAGTCAGAGAAATCGACGCACATGCATGACACGATGTATGAATGTTGAGGAAGCAAGAGAAATATGTCAGGAAAGAAAGTGTGGCAGTCCATTCTTTTTGCCTACCCCTTCAGAGAGACTAGTTTGATAGATGAATTATTTTTAGGTCTCGCTATAAGAATTTTGTTGTAAAATCTGTTATTGTTTTAACATGCGTACAACACACTTCAATTTACTAAATGATTCCTAATCATATTATCTTAGTCTACCCCCTCTGAAGTACGGAGACATTGAGTCGGGTAAGGGATACACTTAGTCTGGTAATACCTATAAATAATCAGACAACTAGTTAGGTCGAGGAGAAACAAAATACTAGCGGGATATGCCGAAACAATTGAGGTCATAAAATACTATGAAATTCTTCCCTCATCAATTCGTTCCATATGTTCAAACCATCCTGCTGACCCTTTCTTAATTTCATTTAGGACGCATTTATCCGCCTTGCATACCTTTCTTTTTTTTATCTAACTAACTAACTAACCACCACGCCGTCTCCCCGAAGGGGTAGGCAGAAATAATGAACTGCCACACTTTTCTTTCCTGACATATTTCTCTCGCTTCCTCAACATTTATACATCGTGTCATGCATGCGCGTCGATTTCTCTGACTCCTCACATGGCCGACATTCCATAAATTTTTCATTCATTCTTTTTTTATTAGGTAATCATATTATACATTGTTTTTCCATACATTATTCTTAGCGATCAAATTTTTTCGGTATTTATCATAATTCAATCATTTCTCTGCCAACTCCAAGATTCACTTAAATTTATCTTCTTCTTCTTCTTCAAATGACCTTTCGGGTCCCCTCGACGTTGGCGATCACCTCGGCGAACCTGTCCCTGTCCTGCGCCGCTCGGAACAGCTCCTCCACACTTCGGATGCCGGTCCACTCCCTCACGTTTCGCAGCCAGGACATTTGTCTCCTTCCGGGCCCTCAGCGTCCCTCAATTTCCCCCTCCAATATCAGTTGGAGAAAGTGGTACTTTTCCCCACGCAGTATATGACCCAGATGTGAGATCTTTGGAACCTTGATAGTTGATAACAATTCCCTGAAACTTCCATTTATAATGGTCGGCAATAAAACCACCAGAACCTCATTGTGTACCCCATACAGTCGATATACTTGTATTACTATAGCTTTTTTAAACATACATTTTAGTAGTTTTATTATATTTTTTGTGAATGACTTCTTTCGTCCGTCTAAGGCATTATCAAATCGTGTTGGATAATTTATGAAATGTTATTCGATTATTTGAAAAAACAAAGCACATTTGATAATGCTTTAGACAGGCGAAACATGTCATTCACATAAAATATAATAAAACATCTAGAAAACAAACGTTTTCATAATTGTAGATGACACTAGTGTAGAGTAAACTAAAAAATGTAATGAGCAGCGCAGCATTCTAGCATATATACATCTTCCAAAAAATTGTCAAAGGTGGTGGTCGTAAAAAGTGCGGAATGGGGATGTTGTTGTTAAACATAAAGCGATCGCTCAACCCAACCAATGACAGGTCATAAGTCCTGTAAGCGCCTCGGCCACCATATTCTGTTCCCAGAAAACAATTTACATTTTCGTCTCTATTGAGATACAATTAATCCTTATAAAAAAATAATTTATCCGCAATGGGTAAAATCCAGTATTTGTCTACAAGAATTTGTATACATTCAAAATGTTGGATTCATAAGTAATAATTATTTAATAAAGAGTTTTACACCTTTATGTTAGCGAATCATGGAACTGGAAGAAAAATTGTGAGAACAGAATAAATGCGGTCGATATGACATCACTTAGACGTATGTGTGTAGAACGATGTACGACAGAATTTCAAATGTTATATTAGGATGAAATATATAGTGTAATGAAGTATTATGAACAAAATTATAAAAGGTTCACTGCGTTGGTTAGGTCACATGGAACGCATTGATGAAGAAATAATAGTTATGAAAGTACAGGGTACGGCAAAGGCCGAAGTGCAGTTTTGAAAGGCCGGTACATCCCGTGTGGCGGGGGTAGGAACCTGGGAGGGGTCTTATTGTATCGGGAGGGTCTTGCCATTTTCAGTCGTTGCCATGGCTTGGACCGGACAACACCGGGGCTTTGCCGTCCGCACGTTTCTTGAAAACGGCTATTCTGTCATCACCACCCAGCGGGCCTTTCGGCTGCACTTCAATCTTGGGCTTCGTGATACCGTCCCTCACCGTAATTTAATCGTGACTTTGGTGGGAAAAACCGTAAGAACACCCGAAAATTTAACGAGAGTGAGAGAACGTCAACAATGTGAATAAAGAATGGAATCGAGTAAGACCGAGGAAAACATGACATGACCAAATCAATCAATTAAATTTTAAAGGTCAGCCATAATCGACGTGCATGTATGATTTGCTGTATGAATATGGAGGAATCTAGAGAGGTGTATCAGGATAGAATAGTGCGGCGGTCTATTATTTTTGCCTACCCTTTCGAGGAAACGGCGTGATGGTTCCGTCATCTTGGAGGCTATCCATCTTTATCTTCGACAGCGTCAGCACGGACTGTTTTATATCCCAGCATGCCTAACCAACCTGCCTCTGGTGATGCCGGTGGGGAAAGTAATCAAACTGCTGAACATGATGGCTTCGGAGATCAATGTCTTGCATATTCGTGGAAGTACATATTCAGAAGACAAATACTCTTGAAAGGATTGATTGTATCTCAATAAAGACGAAGATCTAAATTGTTTTTTGGAAACATAATATGGTGGTCGAGGCGTCTACAGGACTTATGACCTGTCATTTCACACTTCGCATTTTTTAGTTGAATCTATACTAGCGTTTGTCAGACGTGGTGGTCATAAAGAAAGGAGGAATGGGGAATGTTGTTAACATAAAGCGATCGCTTAACTCAACCTATGACAGGTCATAAGTCCTGTAAACGCCTTGACTACCATATTCCATTTCCAAAAAACAATTTACACCTTCGTCTCTATTGAGATACAATCAATCCTTAAAAATAATTAACCCGCAATGGGTAAAATCCAGTATTTGTCTACAAATATTGGTAACATTCAAATACTCTTGACTTTGGAGAGTATCTTGTATTTCTAATGTTGAACCATATCTCATGCGTTCCTGGTATTACATATTTATTATATTTAATCTGTTCTCAATAGATGTCTTAAACTATAATTGTTGATTGTAATATCTTTTGAGAAAATAAAATAATAAACTGATAAACTGATAAACGGTTGTGGTTATATTTAATATTTTCAATTAGTTTATTAATTTACAAAGTTAATTAGAGCTCGATTAGTAAGAAAAATATGCCTATGACCACTTAATCAATTCTATATATTTCTGAGGATCTGTTCAGTAATAACCGAGGAAGAAGTACACACACAAAGCACAGATTGAGTTTTATTTATATGTAGACAGAGTTTCCATCGTTGTTCAAGCATCGGAAAACTAGAACGAAAAATGTGAAGATTTCCAGGAATTTATAGATCTTTCCTCGTTCAATCCCCGCTCAGATCTTATATTGTAAACTGTAGACGCCTAGCATTGCTTTTGGTCTAGGCGGGTGGCTCCCCTTACACCCACCCTCCATGCACCTGAGCCCTCTGCACCACTCGAAGGGCTTTGTGTATTTATGTACCGTATTTCCAGAATACCCACTTCACCAAAGAGCTCAGGACTTCTTAGCGGACCAGACAAATGGCCCGGAATATCGAAATACCATAAGCTAAGGGGGTAACACTAATGTGTTTGAGTTACGAAGCGTCTCGTTCTTGGTTCAAAATAAACATTGTAAGATAATTGAGGTCTGATCATAATAAGGGATTCTTCAAAATGTGGCCAAGATTTTTGAACGTAAATGTATACCGGTAAATAACTAACTAACTAACTAACCATGACGCTGTCTCTCCGAAGGGGTAGGCAGAAAGAATGGACTGCCACACCTTTATTTCCTGACATATTTCTCTCGCTTCCTCAACATTCATACATCGTGCCATGCACGCGCGTCGATTTCTCTGACTCCTCACATGGCCGACATTCAATATTTGATTTATTTGATCGTGCCACGTTTTCCTCGGTCTTCCTCTATTTCTGGTTCCATTTACATCATCAACATATAATTTTTTTACCATTCTTTCTTCATTCATTCTTTCAAATGTCCAAACCATGTTAATGATCCTTTCATTATTTTGTTCATGACACCATCATTCGCACCGCATTCACTTCTTATATTTTCATTCGACACTCTATCATACACAGAATATCCACACATTCATCTAAGAGATCTCATTTCTACTGCATTTATTCTACTTTCATCCTTACTTTGCCAGTTCCATGCTTCGCTTCCATACATAAGGGTCGGTAGAAGAACACCATTGTGCACTGCCATTCTAGCTTTTTTGGATAGGTTTTTGTTTGCGATGACAACTTTAAGTGCACCATTCACTTTGTTGCCTGCCCCAACCCTTCTTTCAATATCCCTCTCCACTCGCCCATCTCTTGTAAATATACTACCTAAATACACGAACTCAACTACTTGCTCCAAATTTTCACCATTCACGCTAATGTTGCAGACTGTCATGGTTTCTTCCTTTTCAAAAATCATTACCTTGGACTTATTAACATTCATCATCAGATCATTATGCATACCTCATACATACAATTCACCAGGACTTGTAGTTCATGCTCGTTGTCAGCAAGTAGGACAGCGTCATCCGCATACAAGAGACAGCTTACTGACACTCCGCTCATTTTGGCACTCCGGTAAATAAAAGTTACATATTTACATCTGAGGATAGAAGAGGTCACCTCCGAAACATATTGTGTATAATATGTTTATTCTTTAAATAAATAACTGGATTAAACAGTGTAAATAATGAAATATTAAAATTTTCATATGAAGCTCTCACTTTGTGGTTAGAATTTTAAATAATCCATTGTTTTGGCCTAAACACTTTGATATCTTAACATTTTAAAAATGTTAAATCAAATAACTTTGTTTTTGCATCATAATTGTTTTTTATTTTATTAGTGTACTATAGTACATTAAAAACTTTTCCCCTGTACAATCAAGCTAAAAAATAATAAAACTACCTTCAACGGTTGTCACCTTTCCTTTTAATGTAATTTACTTCCTGTTATTGTTTATCGTTTTTAATTTATTATGTTTCATCGTTTTTTACTCTATACTATGTGTTACTTCTAATTAATGTTTTATTATTATTATTTTATTTAGTATTTTCTCCTATAAATAGTAACTAACCTTTCTTTTATTTAAAATATTTAGGTACCTAACTCAATTTTAGCAAGAACTTCAAAATTATATCAAATCAAATTGACATAGAAACAAATGCACTTAAAGATACGAACATTTGACATTTGATAATTTATTGTAACACCTGATGATGTCAACATGGGTTGATGAAACACCTGTCGAGTAAAATAAAATACAATTGTGATACAAAAACAAAGTTATTTAATTTAACAGTTTTAAAATTTTAAACTAATACATATAAAATAATAAAGCAATTTGTATTTTATCACGGTATGGTTATTATAATTGATGCCAACTAGTTTCGCTTGGATTTAAGCTTCATAAGGGTAGTATAAATTAAACAATTCAATTATAATAACCATACCGTGGTTAAATACAAAGTGTTTTATTAATTTATATCTATAAGTTTAATTGAATATATTATCTCAAGTATCTTTTAAAGTTTTATTGAAAGCTTGCTCTGGGGTAGAGGATTGTGTGACATCGAGAACAGATTGAATTCCTTCTTAATTATAGTGATTGAAGAAAAGAAAAGTAGGTACTCAGGTGCTGCGTCACGTCTCCGAGCCGAGTCTGAGTGTCACCGCAATACAGTATAAATAAATCTCGAACGCCTGTCCTGAATTTTAAAGCCATAGGTCGTTTTTATTTATACTTAGGATTTGAAAGCCGCTCAAATAAACACAAAAGGTTTTTTGTTTCTTTACGGCGGTTGTCTTGAAGGGCTTATGCTGAGATACCGAGAGAGAGATAGAAGAAAGTAAAGAGAGGAGCGGTAATGAGAAAACTTGAAGCCAAATCAATCAAATCAAATCAGTTCATTTTCTCAAAATATATAACAAACAACAATTAGTTCCCAAACTTTTTTGTGCCGTAGACCCTTTGCCGATTTCTTCTATTTTGTGAAGACCCCATGCTTTACTAAAATTCATTTAAAGATCGGATATTCATAGACCCCATTTTTTTAACGCTGACATGGACCCCTTGAAAGTTGTCGTAGACCCCTGAGGGTCTATATGGACCATTTTGGGAATTACTGGTTTAAAGCATGTATTGAGAACATATAAAATAAAATATACAGGTATAATTCCAGAAACGCATGAGAGATGATTCGACATAAGGAATATAAGATACTCTCCAAAATCAAGAATATTCGTCTTCTGAACGTACTTTCACGAATACGAAAGACGTCAATCTCCGAAGCGATCATCAGTTTAATTGCTCTCCCCACCGGTATAACCAGAAGCAGGTTTGTTCTGCATACTGATAGATAAAACAGTCTGTGCTAACGCTGTCGAAGATGACCATCCGGGAAATAAATATGGATAGACTCCAAGATGACGAAATTCTCAAAAGAATCCCCTGATAAGTTTGAAGAAATGGATAAGACCCATCCCTCCTTATCTGTAAACTATTGGTCCCCTGCATGCTCAAGAGGAATGCGGTATGATAAAGCCACGGATATCTACCAAAGTCCCTCATGTAGAGATATCTCAGAAATCTTTTCTGAACCTTCTCTAACATGAGCGAGTATCTTGCCTCATGGAGACTTTATATCACCGAACCACTTCTTCTTCAGCCTGTATTGACCGTCCACTCCTGGACGTAGGCCTCCTCTCGCATTTTCCATTCTCTTCTATCCTGAGTGATCCGCATCCAGGCACTTCCCGCACTTCTCCGGACATCGTCGCGCCGACGCAACTGTGGGCGCCCAACTCCACGCTTTGCCGTCCTTGGCCACCAGCACAGCAGTCGTCTTGTCCACTTTTCATCTGGATCGCGAGCGGCATGTCCCGCCCATCGCTACTTGAGGGTTGCGCCCATCTTGATAACATCGGAAACCTTTGTCCTGTCTCTTATGTCCTCATTAAACTGATACCCAAAATGGCTCTCTCCATTGCTCTCTGAGTGACTCTTAGCTTGTTGGCACTTTTTGTGACATTGTGACTGTCTCAATACCATACGTGAACACTGGCAGGACACAGGCATTGAATACTCTCCTTTTCAAGTTGATGGGTATTTTCGGATTTTTCAAAATGTGACCAAGATTTTTGAATGCTGCCCAGCTTAGTTCGAACCACACAAGATTTTAATTTTTAGTAGTGAAAAATTACAACGGAAATGTTTGAATCCTTTGGAATATTACATAAGACGGAAGTCTTTAAAAATTGAATCGAAATTTTCCCTCCAGTATTTTTCGCTCCTCTATTTACTGTTGCGAAGAATTTTCTTGAGATTTTCCGTGAGTAAAGAATAAGTTATATAGATTTTCTACTGCGAATGGGCCAGAGAATCTAACTTAATTTAAAAGTGGCCCTACAAAATTAATATCGGTTGTTGTTTTATGTTTCGCTCTAAAATGTTGAAAATAAATTATTTAAACTTGATTGTCCAATTTTAAACTTGTTTAAGTAATATTGTAAGAGTTAGTTTTTTAACAATTAGATAGATTTGAATAATTGGGTATGCTTACACAATATGAACAAGTAGATTACTAAAAAATGGCAGGTGTAAGCTACTTCGTTTACATACATGTAGCGCTTAAAGTTATTTGTAATAATATTATAACGGAATGGAAGTGAAGCTTGGAGCTGGCTGAAGGATGATGGAAGTATAATAAAAGCCGTACAAATGAGATCATTGAGAATAATGTGCGGGAAAGAGATGTTAGATAGAATACTGAACGACAAAATATGGAAGGAATGTAAGGCAGATGATTGCATCTTAAATAAGATCAAAAATGGATCACTCAAATAGTTAGTTTATATGGAACGAATGGATGAGAGAAGAATGGTTAAAAGGTAGTAAGCATGCAATGTGAAAGAAGCTGAAGACATTCACATACAGGAAAACATGACATATGAAAATATGGCAAATGAAACCATGGCAATTGAAAACATGGAAAATGAAAACATGGAAAATGAAAACATGGAAAATGAAAACATGGCAAATGAAAACATGACAAATGAAAACATGGCAAAGGAAAATATGGCAAATGAAAATATGGGAAATGTAAACATGGAAAATGAAAACATGGAAAATGATAACATGCCAAATAAAAATATGGCAAATAAAATACGAAAAATGAAAACATGGCAAAAAACTATTAGACGGTCACAATCGAAGTAGAATTTCGGGGATAAAAAGACCAACATCCTCCAGTACGGCCGAGTTCTCGAAGTATCCCTTGATTAATCTAAAGAAATGGGTTGTTCGATGTCCATCTATTCGAAGCTGTAGAGAATTGGTTCTGAGCATTCCCCAAAGAAATGCCGTGGGATAGAGCCACGGATAACTATCATACTTCCTCATGTCTCACACCTCATGTCATACCTCAGATTTTTTTTCAGAACCCTCCCCAGCATAATGGAATATCTCGCCTCGTGAGTATATTGTGCATAATGCGTAAAATTTATAAAAAATCTTACCTGCGCCTTACTTCCTATTATACCAATCGGCTCCAATTTGAAGACCACGATCCAGGGCAAATTGATGCCCAGGGCGAAGGTCCAGATCGCAGCCACGGCCACGCGACAGGCTCGACTAGACACGGGTCCAGCCATTGGGGCGCTGATGGCTTTGCATCTCTCCAGAGATATTGCCATCAGTGTGTTGACGGAAGCAGACACGGACACCCCTTGCAGATATGCCACCATCTTGCAGATCGCGCTTCCAAGCACCCATGCTGAAAATAAAAAATAAAATAATTTTTATATATGTTTATTTTTTTACATACTTTGTATTTTTTTAAAAATCACATTTATTAAAAAAAATTTAAAATATATCAAACATGTTTTTTTATAAATATTTAAAATATTATAAAATTTCTTCTATATTCGCCATACCTTGTGTTGTAATTGCTTTATTTCTCTTTTTCTTTTTTTATATATTTTGTTTATACAACACTAACATTATTATTTTTTCAACTACATTTAAGAGACACTTCAAGCAGCTATTTTCTAAAACTTTGAGGCCAAGTCGGCACGGGTTAGAATTAACGTTAGAAGTTGAAATTCTGTATTTGGGTAACTAGAGGACTATTAAACACAAATAGGGGGTATGCGTTTCAATAATCCAAAACAATTTTTTTTGCCCATATAAGGGACAACCTATTGTACATACAACACTAATTTAAAAAAAATAAAATTACATAGACATGTTTCGGACAACCAGTTCTTCTTAATTGATACATATTATAAAGATACATACAGATTTAAAATATTATAAAATTGTTTACGAGTACACGATCTCACAGATGTTATAAAGATTTAAAAATAAATCTTTATAACATCTGTCAGATCATGTAAACAATTTTATAATATTCACTTCATCTCTTTGGAAGTCGTCTTGGTGATAATGATCTTGGAAATCCTCACTGGATCCTCTCGACGTGATCCCTCCAGAATCGTCTTCTCTACCTATTCCATCTCAATATGTCATTAATTTTGCAGGATCTGTAAATTTCTTCGTTGGGTATCTCTAAGAAACTCCCTACGATAGGTCTAAATGTTTTCATTTCTACTACTCTTAAGAGATGTTTGATTCTGACAGTGTATGCTCTTGCTTCGATTCCGAAAGTCATTATGGGCCTGATGCGTGTTTTATAAATTCTAACTTTGCTTTCTACTAGCATATGCTTATTGTCCCAAACAGTTTACCTCAGGACAGACAGAGATACTGCTGCTTTCTAAGTCTGTTTTTAAACTTCATTATACATATCTGATTTATGAATAGTTTTTAAAATTTATAAAGTAATTTATTAAGTAAATAAAGTTTATTAAGTTAAAAACCCAACCAATGACAGGTCATAAGTCCTGTAAGCGCCTCGGCCACCACATTCTGTTCCCAGAAAAACAATTCACATCTTCGTCTCTATTGAGATACAATTAATCCTTATAAAATAAAAATAATTTATCCGCAATGGGTGAAATCCAGTATTTGTCTACAAGAATTTGTATACATTCAAAATGATGTATAAAAAATAACTGGTCCAAGTAGGCATAAAATTGGAGAGACATCTCCAGGCGTAGTCTAGTACTGTATGATTTGCAGAGACTTTCACAATGCATTAATAAATATTTTATGCTCAATGCTTTCCAATCTTAATAGATGGCGCTAGTGTAGATTGAACTTAAATATGTAAAGATAGGCGTGGAATCCTACCATATATACAAGTTCCAAAAAAATGGTCAGACGTGGTGGTCATAAGGAAAAAAAGGCGGAATGGGGAATGTTGTTATACATAAAGCGATCGCTCAACCCAACCATTGACAGGTCATAAGTCCTGTAAGCGCCTCGGCCACCACATTCTGTTCCCAGAAAACAATTCACATCTTCGTCTCTATTGAGATACAATTAATCCTTATAAATAAAGTTTATTTGTACTCTTGTATGAAGCTCTCAATGTATGACATTAGTCCAAATAACCTTCCCGTTTTCAATTAAAGCAAACATTCCTTCTAATTGCCGGTTCACAAGACACATTTGATTGATTACATTCTTGTATGGCGTACCTCGTCAACGTGTTAGCGAAGAACATTGATTGAGACATATTATATCTTTGAGGCGAAACTTTGAGATGAGTTTGAAGAGACAAGGGTAGTTCTAAGTATGCATATTAATGATGTATTATAATTCTGGCGTCTATCATACCATAAATAGTTATTTGAGAAGGAAGAGAAAATGGATAGCTAACATACTCGTACTTTGTTCTGAGTCCCTCTAATTCATATATTGTTAAGAATACATATGCACGATTTATAGAAGGTTTGTTATATTACATTTTTAAATATCATCATCATCAGCCGTCTATCATCCACTGCTGAACGTAGGCCTCTCCCAAAGCACACCACCGCCCCCTATCCTTTTCCACTCCCATCCATCCATGTCCCGCAATCCTCTTCAGATCGTCGGTCCAGCGGGCAGGGGGACGTCCGACTCTGCGGAATCCTGTACGCGGTCTCGACTTCAGAACCCGTCTCCCTCATCGGCCGTCGGTTCTCCGACAGATATGGCCAGCCCATTGCCACTTCAGCCCACCCATCCGCAGAGCCACCTCAGTCACCTTGGTTTGTTGTCGAATAAATTCGTTCCTAAATCTTTCCTTCGAGGTTATTCCAAGCATGGCTCCTTCCATGGCGCGTTGGGCGACCTTGCATCTGAAGACTAGACTTTTTATCAGTGTCCACGTCTCGGCTGCGTACGTCATGACTGGCAAGATGCACTGGTTAGAGACTTTAGTCTTAAGGCATCGTGGTATTTTATTTTATTTTCATATAAAGTACTTAATTTGTGGTGTGACAATATTAAATAATTTAATAATACACTTGTAAAATTTGTGTACAAACCACTTTATTAGTTATAAACACTCACCGGTTTCACTCCCGCTGGATTTACGTCAGGGTAACAGAATATACTATACCTACATAAAATCAGAGAACAACATATAAAAAAAGAATTTGTCGGAGAAAGTGTGCACGAGGATAAATGGGATGGTAGAACGGTGAGTCATTTAATAGATTATATTATATTTTATGGTAGCAACATATTTCGCCTTGCTTTTACCAAAATATAATAAAAACTGTAAAAAATGCACGTTTTTATCAATATATGTATTAAATATAGTGCGATTGATAGTGTCATGAACAAAATAATGAAAGGATCATTAAGATGGTTTGGACATATTGAAAGAATGAATGAAGAAAGAATGGTAAAAAAATTATATGTTAATGATGTAAATGGAACCAGAAATAGAGGAAGACCGAGGAAAACGTGGCACGATCAAATAAATCAAATATTGAATGTCGGCCATGTGAGGAGTCAGAGAAATCGACGCGCGTGCATGACACGATGTATGAATGTTGAGGAAGCGAGAGAAATATGTCAGGAAAGAAAAGTGTGGCAGTCCATTCTTTCTGCCTACCCCTTCGGGGAGACGGCGTGATGGTTAGTTAGTTTGTTAGTTATATAGAGTTTACATGGTGTTGAGGAAACAATAAACATATATTTTTCAACATTGGCAACATTGAAAAATTAAAGCTCCTATGTAACGGTCACGTAAAATGAAAATCCCACGACCATCGTGAAAAAGTACCATTCCGTGGTTGCTAAGAAGAGAGGGAAGGGAAAACCTTTATGTCCGAAGGGTAATAGAGGCTAGGTTTTAAGGAAAAAGTTAGAACTGGCGAAGATAAAAAGGAGTAATTCTTTTGAACATTGTTATGATTTAAATAAGCTAAATAACACCTTTATCACTACGTAACTTTACTTAACCGCTGCTTTAATCTCAAAAGATAAAAACAGGGGTCGGCAAAAAGGGTCAAATAAGGTAAAAATGGTGTGCAGTGTAAACTCCAAAATACATTTAATGTACTTTTGGGTTTAAATTAAGCACAGGGTTAACTGACCTCTGGATTAGGCTGTAGACACACCACTCAGTTTACGGGCTCCATTTTTTGCACGGTTTTACTTTAAAGCGGTCAACCAAAATGTTTTTTAATTTTTTTTTATAGGCATTAATTGATTTATTTGGCGTATTGATCGAAATAAAATCAAATCTGTCATTTTGGCTATGTTCCCATGTAGCCATGTTCATTGAAATTAATTTTAAATATTCTCATTTAAAAAAAAATAACTCCCCTGTCCGCTACTAAAAAGAGAGAAAGGGAGAAAGATATTAAAACTAGAAATTCTTCATAATTTTTCCCAAATAAGCATGACTCACCATTCTAACATTCTATTCGTCCTCGCGCACACTTTTTCCTACATCTCTTTCTTCCCTCCATCTTTTAGAGAAGTGCAAGGCGACCGTAACTCCGGTGGAAGGATGACTTGAACAGACATGTCGGAATACCTGGATGCAGTCTGTACAAGATAGAGTAACGTGGAAGCAAATGCAAGAGGCCTTTGTCCAGGAATGGACGGCAATAGGTTTAAGAAGAAGAATTTTAGACGGTTTTTATATTTTCGGAAAGTACTAATAACATTTATGCTTTATATTCAATTATTTATGGTTTTTGTATCCCTATTTACGTGGAAATTCCTGGAACATATCTACCGCATAAAACGAGGGATACGTGGTCTCAGGACTCTGTAGTTGGACTCTTGGCTTTTCGGCTAAACTGACATTAACAAACTAACCAATTATTCACAGATTACTGAATATACGCATATATATCTGTATGTATTGTAATAAAATACACCTATTTTTGGCTCAACCAGTTGCAGCCGGTGGATGTTAATTTTGGATTTTCAAATTAATTAACTAACTAACACTCTGTTTACTTGGAGATAGGCATAGAGAATGAATCGCCACACTGTTATATCCTGACATTTACATTCAAACACCGTGACAGGTAGCTCGTAGATTGTTCCGAATTCCATTTAATTTTTATGTTGGAAAATTTAATATGAAGTGTGTGCATAAAATGACGTTTCATTCGCATCGCATACAATTCTTATATTTGCATTTGACACTCCTACGATCTATATGACACCTCTAACGATATAGCTATTGTTGCGGATAAGAGTGGACTGTATCTTTATTCCTTGTGACGCAGGTCCCCGCAGGATCCGGGGATCGCAGGATGATACTTAAATGAATACACTGTAGTTGTTCACCGTGTCGCGGGTGACTAATCTCGCAGGGGTAATCTCGTGGCTCAAGCCTCTGAATATGAATACGCAAAGCGCAGAGAGTCATTGGACCGAAAAAACGGAAAAGCTTAAGTACTCGGCGCCGATACCGTGTCGCCGACGGCCAATGTCTTATGATTGGTTACGGCCAATGCTTGTGATTGGTTACGGCGGTTAGGGCTGTGATTGTTCCTGCACACCCTACCGCCGGCTGTATCCATCGCTTGCTCTATTCCTCTATTCGCCGTCTGGCGAGCGTACTCTCTCCGTTCCCTCGGGCCCATCCATATTTCCAAATCATTCTAAATAACGTCCCATGCGAGAACTCGCACGCCTTCACACTAATTTGTTTCACATTAAATTAATTACACATTTTAAATTTAAATTCTAATACAACATTTTGAATGTATACAAATACTTGTAGACGAACAACTGGATTTCACCCATTGCGGGCTATCAATTCACGATATTCGTCTGAAATCCAGGGTGAAATCTTGTTGTTCGTCTACAAGTATTTGTATACATTCAGAATGTTGAAAAAACAAAAACTGGTCAAAATTATAGCATATAAATTGGAGTGACATCTCCAGGCGGTTTCTAGCAATGCTAAATGGCGGTAGTCTTTCACATTGCGTTTAAAAGATCTTCTGCTCAATGCTAAAAAAAAATATAATCTTCATAGATAGCGTTAGTGTGTAGATTGTATGTCTCATTATTCTTAGAAAGAAATTTTTTTTAACATTTTTTTATAACATTTTTGAATGTATACAAATACTTGTAGACGAAAACAGGATTTTACCCATTGCGGGTTATCAATTCAAGAATTAATTGTATCTCAATAGAGACGAAGATGCAAATTGGAAACAGAATATGGTGATCGAGGTTGCTTAAAATCCAATCTTCATAGCTGGTGCTAGTGTGTAGATTGAAACTACCATGTAAAGAGTGGTCTTACAGATTAACATATATACAACTTCCAAAAATTTGTCAGACATGGTGGTCATAAGAAGAAAGGTGGAATGGGGAATGTTGTATTACATAAAGCGTGTGCTTAACCCAACCAATGACAGGTCATAAGTCCTTTAAATACTTCGATCAACCATATATTCTGTTTCCAATTTGCATCTTCGTCTCTATTGAGATACAATTGATTCTTAAATTCTTATACACTACAAATAGACATAACACTATTGGCGTATTGATCGTAATCAAATCAAATCAAATTAGCAATTTTGGCCATGTTCCCCATTTAAATAATTTTATATATTAACATTAAAAAAAAATTAACTCTCCTGCCCGCCACTAAAATCTAATTAAAAATTCTCCCTAATTTTTCCCTAATAAGCATGACTCACCGTTCTAACATTCTATTCATCCTCGCGCACACTTTCTCCTACATTATAATTATGTCGCGGAGGAGGATCCGGTATATTTAACCGAATAACCACTAGGTGTGGCCATGTATGGCGAGGCGCCCTTGAAAACAAAGTAATTTGGCTTATTGTGTGAACTTGAACTTGGGGGCGAGCTTACGTATTGTTCTTCGATAGCTCGGTTAGGCTCTGAGCCCGAACTCAACTAGTGCCTACTTTATCTATACACTGTATCCGTGACAAGAATCGGGAAACTTAACGGCAAACAGCGGTTTTACCTCTGAAAAGGTTTCATGAACTTTGATACTTTGTCCAGGGCTTAATTCACGAAATTATTGACCTGAGAATCATATTTCTACTGTGTCAAAAAAAAAAATGTAATTTATTTTAACAATATTCTCTTCAATATTCTCGTATAATAGAATGGCGAAACATGTCATTCCATCTAAAATAAATAAAACAAGACAGACGTTTACATTATCATATTATATATAATAATATGGAGTTTTACATAATAACAATACTTCAGACATGGTCATAAGAAAGGTGGAATGGGGATATTGTAATTACATAAAGCGTGCGCTTAACCCAACCAATGACAGGTCATAAGTCCTGTAAACACCTTGATCAACCATATTCAGTTTCCAATTGCATCTTCGTCTCTATTGAGATACAATTAAATCATGAATTTTACATAATTGTTCAAAAAACAATAAATTATTTTTTTAATGATTAATTGTATCTCAATAGAGACGAACATGCAAATTAGAAAACAGAATATGGCGGTCGAGACGTTTACAGGACTGGTCATTGGTCGGGTTTAGCGCACGCTTTATTTAATACAACATGCACCACGTCTGACTACACTTCACATTTTTTTTAGTTCAATCTACACTAGCGCCATCTATTAAGATTGGATTGAGCATTAAACAGAAGATCTTTATTAACGCATTGTGAAAGGCTACCGCTATTAACATACATTGCTAGATAACGCCTCGAGATGTCTCTCCAATTTTTAAGCTATTTTTAACTTGGACCATTTTTTTACAACATTTTTGAATGTATACAAATGTCTACAAGTATTTTTATACATTAAAAAATGTAATAAATTATTTTATTTATTTTTGTTGGTGCACAAAAATAAGGCGTTAGCACTGTGGCATTCTATTTTTACGTTTTTTTATGAATTCAATACAGTTCTTCCTTCACTTTTGTGTTTATTTTTCCCGACATGTTTCGAAAGCTTTCAAATTTCACTGTAGGGAGATTGATATAAACTCGAGAAAAAGTGGAAAAAAGTGTTGGAAATCATAATGAAATCGACAAAAAACATACTACATATTGTTCATAATACTTCATCCACTCTGCATTACTTTCTGATGTTTGATTTTACAATATATATTTTTTTGAATGTATACATATACTTGTATACGAATACTGGATTTCACCCATTGCGGGTTATCAATTCATGATTTATTTGTATCTCAATAGAGACGAAGATGCAAATTGGAAACTCAATATGGTTGATCAAGGTGTTTACAGGACTTATGACCTGTCATTGGTTGGGTTAAGCTCACGCTTCATATAATTACAACATTCCCCATTCCATATTTCTTATGACCATGTCTGACAAATTTTCAAGTTGTATATATGTTTAAATCCTACACCAGATTTCACATGTCAGTTTCAATGCGCCATCTATGAAGATTTAAATATATATGTTAATCTTTACGATTACTCTATATATAATTTACATACTAACGCCTTCATTGGAGATTTGTGTTTATTAAGCATTAAGCAGAAAATCTTTTTAACACAACGTGAAAGGCTACCCCGCCATTAGCGCATTGTTAGAAACCGCCTGGAGATGTCACTCCTATCTATATGCCAAACTTTAGACCAGGTATGATTACAATATTTTTTTTGAATGTATACATATACTTGTATATGAATACTGGATTTCACCCATTGCGGGTTATCAATTCATGATTTAATTGTATCTCAATAGAGACGAAGATGCAAATTGGAAACTGAATATGGTTGATCAAGATGTTTACAGGACTGATGACTGTCATTAGTTAGGTTAAGCGAACCTGTCATTGATTGAAACTGACATTTGATTTTACATTTGATAATGTCCTAGAATGGTGCGAATGTAGCGACAGGAGTTCAGAACCTGTTCCAAGTGGCGTCACCAACGTCGAGGGACCTAACACGGCACCAAAATAAGAAGAACGCCCTAGAAAGGCGAATTTTTGTCATTGCCATAAAATATAATGAATCTCTTAGAAAACAGACGTTATCATTCGTATTCATTATTTAATATGGAGTTTTACAACATGGTTCAAGAAACAATATATTCCTCTATGATATCAGTATTTAATTAAAATGTCAGCCACGGAAATATATCCACAGAAACAAAGATGGCAGTACACAATAGAGTTCTGGTGCCAATCCTCATGTATGGAAGTGAAGCTTGGAGCTGGCAAAAGAAGGATGAAAACAAGATAAACGCCGTAGAAATGAGATCGCTAAGAAGAATGTGTGGGGAAACGTTGTATGATAGAATACCGAACGATGAAATAAGAGAGAAATGTAAGGCAGATGACTGCATCATGGATAAAATTTCTAAAAGGATCCCTGAAATGGTTTGGACATATGGAACGAATGGATGAGAGTAGAATGGTTAAAAAGTTGTACATAAGCAGCGTGAGTGGAAAAAGAAGCCGAGGACGACCGAGGAAAAAATGGCATGACCAAATTAATCAATTACTAAAAGGCGCCCACATTCGAAGTCGGAATAATCGACGTACGATGTATGAATGTAGAGGAATCCCGAGAGGTATGCCAGGACAGAGCATTGTGGCGATCCATCCTCTCTGCCTACCCCTCCGGGGAAATGGCGTTATGTTTAGTTTGTTAGTTAGTTAGCCACGGAAGGAGACGGAGAAATATACGTGCATGTATGACACGTTGTGTGAATGATGAAGAGACGAAAGAAAGCAGTGTGAGGGTCTATCATTTCTACCTCCCCTTTTGCAAATGCCTTATTAGTTAGTTAGCTTTATAGATTTACTATTTATAATCATTTTAGTTGCACGAATAGGATTGCTCTCAAATTGAAGCTGTTAGCTATTATTTGGTATGGCAGATTGATACATTAATAATAATATTACTAGTATCGGCAAACTGTCAATGAACAACTTTGTTCGAATAATAATTTCGAGACGTCACGATTTGCCTTTCTAGGGAGAGAATTATCGAAGATATTAAAGTTTGTCGAAAATTTAAAGCAGCTTTAGCTGTCCTGTCCATAAAATACACAAATTATTACAAATCATTTGTATCTTCTTCTTCATCTTCTTCACTTTTGGCAGACTCAGGAGTCTGCTATTTCAGGCGGGTTCTCTTGAGACGCTGAGCTCCAGCTTTCTCTCACTGTTTCGGGGGTCTTCCTGGTCGGCGTTGTCCGTTTGGCGTTCTATGGAGAGCTATGTGTGGTATCCTATTTGAGCTCATCCTTTCTACGTGTTGATGCCAGTATCGCCGTCTTTGACGTCCCCATCTGACCACATCTTCGACCTCGCAGATTTCTCGGATTGCTGTATTCCTAACTCGATCACGTAGGGTCTTGCCAGCTATAGCGCGGAGCGTTTTCATCTCGGTTGTCCTGAGCATGCTCTTTGTCTTGACAGTGGCTGCCCTCGATTCAATGCCATATGTAAGGATTGGTCGCACACAGGTCTTATAGATGCGTACCTTGCTGTCGGTCCTCATGTCCTTGTTTCTCCATATGCCATCTTTCAGGCAGCCTACAACCGCTGCAGCCCTATCCACCTGTGACCTTACTTTATCATTTGTATAATTTAAAAAAATTTAAGAATTAATTGTATCTCAATAGAGACGAAGATGTAAATTATTTGGAAACAGAATGTGGTGGTCGAGACGTTTACAGGACTTACGACATGTCATTGGTTGGGTTAAGCGATCGCTTTATGTAATACAAAATTCCCCATTCCGCCCTTCTACGAACACCACGTCTGACAATTATTTGAATGCTGTATATATGCTACCATGTTGAGAAACATTTCACATTTTTTAGTTCAATCTACACTAGCGCCATCTATTGAGACTAGAGGTAAGCATTAAGCAGAAAATCTTTACTAATGTAATGTGAAAGGCTATTAACCCAATTATCACATATTACTAGATAATGCCTGGAGAAAAATATCCAATTTTATATACGTTTTAATTTTGATCAGTTTTCATACAACATTTTTTTTAATGTATTCAAATACTTGTGACAAATACTGGATTTTACCCATTACGGGTGTATTAATCATTGAGAATTAATTGTATCTCAATAGAGACGAATATGTAAATTATTTGGAAACAGAATTAATGAATTAAATAATTAATTATTAAAGATTAATACATGAGCAATGGGTTAAATCCAGTATTTGTCTACAAGTATTTGTATACATTAAAAAAAGCTTTGTTTATTATCCATAAAATATTAAAATATACGACATGTTTCGTAGGATAACTCCATCTTCAGCTCTAAATATATAATAAAAACTAAGCCGTGAAAGACTAATATAAAAAAACGCATTTAAAATTCAATACTTGAAAAATTAACCTGGGCTAATTGTTAAAAGTAATAATAATTATTTTTTATCAGTAAGAACTAATAAATAATATTAAACAATAATAATACATAATGATAATGTAAAAAAATATATATAAAATTGTTATTTAGAAAAAACATACATTTGAAGAGACATAATTTATGTAGAAATTAATAAATGATTAATTTGCATATGATTGGGAATGGGAGCTTGGGAGACAAAAAATAAACAAAGTATTTAAGGAGAAAGAAGTAAAATGAGGAATCTGATTATTAATTATGTTTTCACTCAATTTCACCCACATTCGTTTTACCACACATACGTCTAGGGGATCTTATCTCTACCGTATTTATTCTTCTCTTATCTTTCTTCTGCCAGTTTTATGCTTCACTTCCATACTTCAAGGTTGTTACTTAAACTCCATTGTGAACGGCCATTTTTGCTTTCATTTATACATTTTGTGTGCAAAGGATATTTATAAGATCTGGTTTTATTTTATTAAATATATAATGTATGCAATAAAAGCGACCTTGTGAGGAACGTGTCTCAAGTTATGATATTTGAGTAGGAAAAAAGTATGACGGATTGTGATATAAGTGAAAAGGGTAAGAAATTGGGTCAAGTTACTGAATTTATCTCTGTTTTTACAAGAACGGAAACATTTCACCGGAAAAAATGTTTGTGTTTAGATCGAAATAAACAGTACACTTAATAATATTAATGGCCATATAAATATTTCGAACCGGTTAGAAAAACTCCCTAACTAACTAACTATCACGCTGTTTCGCCGGAGGGGTAGGCAGAGAGGACGGATCGCCATACCGTTCTGTCCTGAAATATTTATTTACATTCATTCATCGTAACATGCACGGTCGTCGATTTTTCCGACTTCGAATGTGGCCGCATTTCAATATTCAATTAATTTGGTCATGCCATGCTTTCCTTGATCTACCACGGCTTTTCTATCCATTCACACTGCTTGTATACAACATTTTAACCATTCTTCTCTCGTCCATTCGTTCTACCTGTCCAAACCATCCAAGGGATCCTTTTTTAATTGTACTTATGATGCAATCATCTGATTCGTGGTCGAATACATAACTCTGATATTTTGAATGAATTGACTTTGTTTGTCCCTGACAATTATCTGCGACAAAGGCAATATAGATTATTTCACCTGTCACTTTGTGGAACCAATCTACCTGAGGTAATGCCTGTGGGCCTAATGTGGCCGCATTTCAAAATTTGATTAATTTGGTCATGCCATGCTTTCCTTGATCTACCACGGCTTTTCTATCCATTCACACTGCTTGTATACAACATTTTAACCATTCTTCTCTCGTCCATTCGTTCTACCTGTCCAAACCATCCAAGGGATCCTTTTTTAATTGTACTTATGATGCAATCATCTGATTCGTGGTCGAATACATAACTCTGATATTTTGAATGAATTGACTTTGTTTGTCCCTGACAATTATCTGCGACAAAGGCAATATAGATTATTTCACCTGCCACTTTGTGGAACCAATCTACCTGAGGTGGGCCTGTGGGCCTAAGGTAATACCGGCAAAAGCATCTTAGCCTTATATAATGTATAAATTGATATTTGCTTCTCTTGTTCTTCTTATTGTTTCTGTTTACTTAATTTTTCTTAAATTTTTAATTATCTTGTGTTTTTTGTGTTTACGTTTATTGTTTATATTGTATTTTGAATTTTTTAAATTATGTATCTTCTTTGTGCTTAAAATAGTTTTTTTTTTTTGCATGTAGAAATAAGCGATTTAATAATTTTACTGTGATGTTTATGATTTTTTTTATTCTAATAAATTGAATTTGAATCTGCCTTACATTTCTTCGTTATTTCGTAGTTCGATATTTTATCATATATCGTTTTCCCATTTCTCTCAGTGATCTCATTTCTACGGCAATTATCTTACTTTCATCCTTTTTTTTTCAGCTCCAACCATCACATCCATACATAAGGGTTGGCACTAAAACTCCATTATGTACTGCAAATATAGTTACGCGGAAGAATGCTTCGTGTACCGTGAATATATTTGATCAGAAATTCAGAAGTACTGAGGAGAGCTCATTGCAACATAAAATTACTGAAATGTATTGAGGTCCTTAAGATTTCCTATCTGGGTCACATCACTCGCCCAACGCGCCATGAAAAGAGTTAAGCTTGGAATAACCTTGAGGGACAGATTTAGAAACGAATTTATTCGACAACAAACCAAGGTGACTGAGGTGGCTCTGAGGATGAGCGGGCTGAAGTGGCGATGGGCTGGCCATGTCTGTCGGAGAACCGACGGCCGATGGGGGAGACTGGTTCTGGAGTGGAGACCGCGTACAGGATTCCGCAGAGTTGGACGTCCCCCTGCACGCTGGACCGACGATCTGAAGAGGATTGCTGGATGGATGGAAGCGGCAATGGATAGGGGGCGGTGGCGTGCTTTGGAAGAGACCTACATTCAGCAGTGGATGACAGACGGCTGATGATGATGATGTGGTTCTGGCTGAAGGCAAATTCTGTGCGCAACATTAAATATTGAACTGTGATAGATAGCGTGGAGTTGTTCTGACAGAGAAGCCTTTACAGAAATGAGTGAGACGACCTGATATGGCACATAAATTTATCCATTTGATGGAGACAGGTTGCTTAAAGTCATGTCGGATTAAATACTAGCTAATGAGTCGGGCAAGTTAGCACTGCTTTCCTTTCTGAATGACGCCCCCAAAATAATAGAATCCTTTGGCCTCCTCTCACATTGCTATGCTGATGATGAGCAACTTTTGTTTTTCTGTCAACCCTGATAACAGTTATCATCTTACATCAACTGCATTAATGCTATATCTAAATCGGAGCCCCCATTGCCTCCAAGAAGTCATGACCTTACGCCTTTAGATACATTTTTCTGTGGTGCATTAAAAACATGTACGCAGAAAAGATTCAGGATTTGTATCACCTGCGGGAGCGAATTTCTGTCGCTATCTTGAGAGTTACTCCTGAAATGATTGCACGTACGTGGCAAGAAATCGACTACAGACTAGACATCTGCAGAGCGACGAACGGTGCACACATCGATACATACTAAGATACGAACATATTTTAAATCTTTTTCCGCACATTTTAAGATCAAAACCATTGAATAACCTTTACAAGTTTTTTATAACAGTTATTTTAAATGTTGGCATTATTTTTCGATGACCCTGTACAAACGAAATAATAATATTTCTATTTTTCTTTTTTATAACTAACTAACCATCACGCCGTCTCCCCGAAGGGGTAGGCAGAAATAATGGACTCCCACACCTTTCTTTCCTGACATATTTCTCTCGTTTCCTCAACATTCATACATCGTGTCATGCACGCGCGTCGATTTCTCTGACTCCTCACATGGCCATTAATTTAATTAAAAAAATATTTATGCGGCTTCTGCCAATTCCATGCTACTCTTCCGTGTATTTGTGCTGGTAGTGGAACGTAATCTGGTAATGCCATTTAGAATTTCAACACGCAAAGCCAAAATAGGTACTCTTAGCGCCCTAATTTTCACGGCCTTTAAGTTTAGTGCGCTTTTATTACCCGGGAATTATTTCGGAATGTGTCGTTTGTATATCGGGCTTCATCTTCCTTTCTATAATTAGGGAACAGAACATTCTGCTAATGGCCGGGCAGGGTCCTAAATAAATCTCGTTGACATTGATGAAGCATTTATTTCGTCCAATTATTTCGCTCGAATGACACCGTATCATACTAAAACAACGCCGTTCGACGAAGTGTGGATTTATTTTAGCTTCCGTAATTGCAGATAGCCCAAGATAGAAAATATTGAAAGAGTTACGAAGAGGTATATTTCCAGAAGTGGAGTACAATTGGCTAAAAAGAAATATAAGAGTTCAGAATAAATCCAATTAAATAAAATGAAATCATATCATATCAAATCAGTTTGTTAACTCAAAAGACATTACAAAATACAAAATATTTAAGGCATCTATTGAGTACAGGTAAAATATTATAAAAATACAACATTGTACCAGGAATGTATTAGAGATGGTTCGACATTAGGAAAGCCTTACATGGACGAGCGCCCCACTACCTCACAGAACTTTGCAAGCTGACAGATTTGAACCCTCGGCAGTCAACTCTACGATCCTCGAAGGAAGAACAAAACACACAAACTTCTCGTCCCGCGGCGCCAAGGAGCTTCAAACTTCGCAGATCGCGCTTTTGGCATCGCGGGACCGACGCGACGGCGTGGAACAGGCTGCCCTGCAATATCCGCAATCAAGACGACGAAGGAGTGTTCAGAAGCTCTCTTAAAACTTTTCTAAGAGAAGCGTTCCAGACGTTGAGCGCCCTTGAAGTGAATCTCTCACAAAAATGGCGCTATATAAATCATCATCATCATCATCATCATCAAGACAAGATACTTTCTAAAGTCAAGAGTATTTGTCTCCTGAACATACCTTCACTAATATGAAAGACGTCGATCTTCGAGGAGACCGCGTTCAGCAGACTAATTGGTCTTCCCACTAGTGTCACCAGAGGCAGATTGTGGCGGATGGAAAAGGTAGTGTGGCGGTCATTCTCACTGCCTAGCCTTCCGGGGAAACGTTTTTATTCATTGCGGACGTTTGCATTCAGTTTTTTAAATTAATATTAATGAAAACGTCTGTGAATCTACAAGACATGCGTACGTCCCATAATGACATATGAAATAGAAACGAGAGCTGACACCACCAGAACAAAAAGTCTCATAAGAACCAAAGAAATGGAGACTCTCCAATCCGTTGCGGGAACGACACTACGAGACAGAGTAAGAAATTCTGAAATAAGAAATATCTGCAATGTGGAAGATGTCGTGCGATGGGTAGACTGAGAATAGATCGTGTGGAAAGAGCATGTTCTGAAACAGTGATAAATATAGCGGCAAATAAAGTTCCAACAGGAAATCGACCTCCAGGAAGACCACCCAAAAGAATGCGAGACAGTTGGACATCTACATCCCATGAACAGGCTCCGAGAAGTAATAGGACGCAGTCCTAAATAAAGCATCAGAAGAAGAAGAAAACGTCTGTTTTCCAGAAGTGAATGAATGTGAATGACATGTTTCGCCTGTCTAAGGCAATATCAAACATTTCATAATGTTTTAGACAGGCGAAACAAGTTATTCATATAAAATATAATAAAACTTCTAGAAAACAGACTTTTCGATTTGTATTAATTAAGAATTTATCTTACTTTCATCCTTTTTCCGCTAATTCCAAAATTCATTTCAACACACTTTTTTTTATCAATACAACAGGTCATTTACACATTTTTTTAAAGCTATTATATTTATTCTCGTGACAAGTGATAGGTAGCCAATCTATCGCCATTTTATTGTAACGTTAATTCTACACCAGACCAAAGACAGTGTGACAATCACACTGTCATCGCCGGGAATCGAACCCGGGACCTTCGGTTTGGAGGTCAGAGCCCTTACCACTCTGTCACGAAGGTCGTCAATATATACGCCACATACCTGTATGATAAGGGTTGGGACTGGAACTTAATTATGTACATTTATTATTACATTCGATATGTTTCTAAGATGCCTGAATTTCGTTAAAAGAATAAAATTTATGAATTATTTACTATTTTCGTAAGGATAACATTATATTTGAAAACATTTTAAATAAACTTTTAAAAGCAAAATGGACACGAAGTAATCACAGTGTAAAGAGTCCCCTATGCTTTAAAATTTCATTATTTTTCTTATGAAACTTGATTGTTCCGGACCAAATAGGTTTGGAAGGAAACTAGTAAAAATATGATGGAGGTCAGGCTTGTTCAATTCTCGGCCCGCGAGCTATACCCTGCGACTTAAGGTGAACTATGCGGCAATGGATATTCTTCTTCTTCGCATGCCGTATCAGGTCCCTCCGACGTTGGCAATCACTCCGTCGAAGGCTTCTCTATCTTGCGCAACCCGGAACAGCTCCCCCACATGTCTCATCCCGGTCCAGTCTCTTATGTTGCACAACCAAGACGTTTGCCTTCTACCAGGACCACACTGCCCTCAATTTTTCCCATCAGTATTAGTTGGAGCAAACTGTATTTACCTTCCCGCAGAATGTGACCCAGATATGAAATCTTACGGACCTTAACGTCCTTTAGCAGTTGTCTACTACAATTGGCTCTCCCCAAAACCTCCAAATTGCTGACGAATACGGTATGCGAAGCATTCTTAGGGTCATAGTGTGCACTTTCAGGGTCCAAGTCTCCAAGCCATAGAGTAATACAGACCAGACATAGCACTTCAACATTCTCTGCCTTAGATAAGGCAGAGAATGGATATAATTAAACATAATATATATATATTATAATATACAATACATTTAATTTAATTTAATTTATTAATTAAAACATATCAAAAGCATCACAGGACTACATTCCAATACGCCAATGATACATAATATTATTAATAAAAAGTTAAAGACACACTAGTAATAATACATAATGATATAGTTTCGGCAGCTCGCTGCCATCTTACGGTTAATCACCAGAAGATGGCAGCGAGCTGCCGAAGCCGGTCAAAGACACAAGCATCAGTGGATTTTAACTAAATATACGTTTTTTATTTTAGGAAATTAAAAACAACTTTGTTTAATCCACTAATTATTAGAAAATATTAAAAGATAGAGGTATCTTCCGAAACTTGTCGAGTTTTTTTAACATATTTTTAATAATTAGTGGATTAAAAAAAGCTATTTTTATTTTTCTAAGTATATTACTATGGAATTCCACAGTGTTAATGCCTTAGCGTTCAATATTATTTTATAGTATTTTATAAAATTTGTTTTAGATTTATTTTGTGAACGTTGGAAGATCGAAATGCGCGCGGGAGATGCCTATTGGTGGCGATAAGGTTCGCAACCCATCACACCGCTTCTCCCGCGGGGGCGAAAATATAAAGTGTCGCATCGGTTTAAGTGTGGCAGTCCATTTTTTCTGCCTACCCCTTCGGAGAGACGGTGTGATGGTTAAATAGTTAGTTTGTTATAAACATTATATTCCTCGATTTTTGTCTCATCAGCTATCATGGTTATGAGTGAATTTAATTTGGCCTAAAACCACTCATCCTTTTCCAATGTGATCCAGGAAAGCTAAAAGTTTGGACACCCCTGATGGTGGTCATTTCTGAGTCAGCGGTCAGAATGGAGTATCTCATATAACTTTCTGATTAAGAAATTTATGAGTTTTCAATACGCGGTCAAAATGATATCATTTTTGTAAACATAACTATAAAATTAACGATGAATGATAGAGTGACATATTATATATGATATGCGTGTATACTCGTATATTATAGTTGAGTAAAGTGAATTGGAACGGTAGTGACCTATGGGTGTGAGGCATGGACAGTGACAGCGAAATCCGCAGAGCGACTGGATACTTTTGAGAGAAGGGTGCTGCGCAGAATTCTGGAACCTGTGAATGACGGTGAAGGATGGAGAGTGCGGCATAATGACGAGCTGTACTATATTTACAAAGCTCCCAGTCTCTCCACACAGGCCAGACTGAATACACTGAGATGGGTCGGTCACGTGCAGAGGATGCCGTCATCGCGAACCCCAAAAAGATTGCTGGAGTGGCACCTAGGTGGTAGAAGACCAATTGGACGACCAAGGCTGCGATGGGAGGATGAAGTTAGGAGAGATGGGGCGAAATTGTTACAAGTGTCAGATTGTAGGGTCGAAGCGGAGGACAGGAGGAGTTGGAGGCGAAGAATACTGGAGGCTAAGGCTCGATATGGGCTGTAGGGCCATCGAAGAAGAAGAAGAATGTCGATTGGATGTTTTCATCATTGTGACATAATCATTAAACCGTTTGCACGAAGGGGTTGACAGTTTCTAAAAACCACAACACCCTTCCATCCTCCCATACTTCATAAGACTCCATTCTATGTTCGCAAGTAATTTTTTCGACTCCTCGAATGGCCGATATTTTCAAAGTTTGATCGATTTAGCAGCGACACGTTTTTTTCCTACTCCATTTACCAAGTGATCATTAAATTTTATGGTTAATAACGTAATTCTTGAACCATATGTGGGTTTGGTAACCTACTTATTTTACAAATATTAAGATCGCATTTGTTTGCGATATATAGAAATTAAACCATCACGCCGTTTCTCCGTAGGGGTAGACAGAGAGAATGTACCGTTACACTGTTCTATCTTGGCACACCTCTCAAGCTTCCTTCACATTCATAAAGCGAGTCATACACGCACGTCGATTCTTCCAACTTCTATCATGACCAACCTTTAAAATTGGTTGGTTCGGACATATGGAGCGCATGGATGGAGAAAGAATGGTTAAGAAAGTATACGTTAATGATGTAAATGGAGTACGGAGTCAAGGCAGACCGAGGAAAAAAATAATCAAATTTAAATTAATATGTTTAATATTAAAGTGTCAGTGGTAAGCGCTTTGACTCCCATCCTAAAGGTCCCGGGTTAAATTTCCAGCAATAGCAGTGTGATTGTCACACTGTCTTTGGTCTGGCACAGAAATCACGTGACAATAAAATGGCGATAGATTAGCTACCTATCAATATGATAGCTATACCCCTTACATCGATAAGGCTCGCGCTGTAATGATGTAAAGTGCGATTCAACAAAAAAGTAATAATAATAAGACTAGAATTTAAAAGACATGAGTGCGACCTATCATGAAGTATGCTGTAGAGACGCGGGCCGACACTGTACGAACCAAGGGACTACTAATAACATCGGAGATGAAGGTCCTAAGATCAATTACTGGAAAAACTCTCCGAGATCGTGTCTGCAACGAAGACATAAGAAAAACTTGCGAAATAGAGGATATCGTTCAGTGGAGTAGATCCAGAAGAAGATACTGGAGAGACCATGTAGCTCGAATGGATGGTGACAGACTTACATATACAGCCGCTTATGAAATCCTCTCCGGACACCGCCCACCTGGAAGGCCGCTTAAGAGATGGAAGGACAGCTGGACCTTATCATCTCACGAGACATAATTCCACAGAGCACACAGCGTCACAGATCGTCAGATCTATTAAAAAAATAATAATAATAATAATTTGTATCTTCTTTGATGGCCCTACAGTCCATATCGAGCATTAGCCTCCACTATTCCTCGTTTCCATCTCCTCCTGCCCTCTGTTTCGATCCTCCCAACTTCATCCTCCCATCTTTATCTTCTACCACTTATATATTATACTCGTACATACAACATAATACCAGGAACGCATAAGAGATGGTTCAACTTAAGGAAGAAAAGATACTTCAAAATTAAGAGTTCTGAACGTACTTTCACTAATATGAAAGACGTCAATCTCCAAGGTAATCTGGTTTAGCAGACTGATTGCTCTTCCTACCGGCATTATTAGAGGCAGGTTGGTTCTTGTGGCCGGAAGAAAGAACAATGTATGATGGCGCTGTCGTAGTAACTGTCGGGAACAAAAAGACCTCCCTCCAGCACGGCTGAGTTCTCAAAATATCCCCCAATAATTCTGAAGAAATGAATGTTTATTTTGCGCTCGTCCTTCTTCTGCCAGTTCCATACTTCGCTTCCATGCATAAGGGTTGGAACTAGAACTTCATTGTGAGCGGCCGGTCTGGGTGTTTCTGAGTCGAGGATTATGCAATGCGTTTCAAATGGTAGATTTATGAATAAGAGACGCGAAGGTAATGGGCCCAAAGAAAAAACTAATTTTGCCTAAGTTGTGATACGTGTTTAATTTCGTTGTTTTAAAAAAAGAACGATAGTTTTTAGAATTGTTTGCAAGTGCTTGAAATATTTATGTTGGGCAATTCGTTTTATCTGGATTACGGGAAAGGGGTGGAATTAAGAGGGTGGAATTTAAAAGCACATTTGAAAATAAGAATTTTGCGTTTATCTAATTTCTCTGTAAATTATATCAAATATTTACTAACTTATCATCACACCGTCTCCCTGAAGTGATAGAAGCAGCAATAATGGACTGCCACACTTTTCTTTCCTTACATATTTCTCTCGCTTTCTCAACATTTATACACCGTGTCACGCATAAATATCGATTTCTCTGACTCCTCACGTGACCGACATTCAATATTTGATCGAAGTGATCATGCCATGTTTTCGTCGGTCTTCCTCTTTTTCTAGTTCCATTTGCATCGTTAACATATATGTTTTTTACCACTTTTTCTTCACACATTCTTTCTATGTGCCCAAATCATCTTTTCATTATTTTGTTCATAACACTATCATTCGCATAGCATTCACTTCATATATTTTCATTCGACACTCTATCATACAGAGATTTTCACACATTCGTCTAAGAGATTTAATTTCTACTGAATTTATTTTACTTTCATCCTTGTTTTGTCATTTCCATGCTTCGCTTCCATACATAAAGAATATTATACAGCATTGTTAATATTAAAGTTTCCTTATTAAAGTTAATTGTGAAAGTCCCTCCAAGTAAGCAGACGCGTTGAAGCAAAATATTATAAAAAATAATAGTAATGTTTTCTTGAATATAATACGCATTTTTAAAATAAAAATTAAAAGATTCACAATGTCATATTTTTTTTAATAGTATGAATTGTTCCATGTTGAATAATAATATTACAAATAATTACTTTTACTTCACAACATTTAAATAAAAAAAAGGATTTGATAAGAAGGGTAGAAATAGCCATGATCCTGTCAAACCTCCGATAGGAGAGGAACAAGAAGAAGAAGAATATAACATTCTGATATAAAACAATAAAGAATTAACTATTACGGGTAGGCTAAGCAGAAATAATTGACAGCCACACTATTCCTTCCTGACATCACTTCCTCAACATTCATACATTCTCTCTGGTTTGAATCCTCAGGTGGCCAACATTAAATATTTTGAACTGTTAAATTAAAAACCTTTGTTTTCTGTATCACAATTGTACTTTATTTTACGCGACAGCTGTTTCAGAAGAAATTATTCAAATAGACATAGGAACAAATACACATAAAAATTCGAAAAATCAGGAAAATTTGACATTTGATACATTATTGTAACACCTGATGATGTCGTCATAGGTTGATGAAACAGCTGTCGCGTAAAATAAAATACAATTGTGATACAAAAAACAAAGTTATTTAGTTTAACAGTTTAAAATGTTAAGGTATCATAGTGTATCGGCCAAAACAATGGACTATTAAATATTTGAGCATTTTTTTTGTGAAGGGGGCGGTGGTCCAGAAAAGATTGGAAACCAGTGTTTTAAGTGGTACTACTCTATTTATTCTATTTTCATCCTTCATTTGTCTGTTCCATGTTTCATTTACATACAAGGATACTATTGTGCACTGCCATATTGTTATCAATTCAACTGGTCTTATATATATTGTTAGAAATGGAAGATTTTAAAATTGGAACTCCCCTCTGAAGCGAGCTGTCAACGAAGGATGTTACTGAAATATATCGCACCCCGTTGGGTTCTCTGTTATCAGTTTTTAATTAAATTGTATCGAAATATTTCCACCCCGACCCGAGCCCATCGACACGGGGTTCTTAACCCTGCAATGTAGTTGTGACGCGAGCCCAACCCGGCAGTTATGACGTTTGGCTAATGTTGTTCGTTTGTACCGTAATTAAATCCCACGATTTGTGATTTAGAATGGTGGCAATTCGGGCGAAACTTAAAATTGGAGGGAAAAGGGCATTAGCTTAAATCTGGCGGCGTTTCTCTGTATCATAACTTCCTTTAATGCATACACAACTAACCGGTTTCCACAATTTAAAACTACTGTTAGAACATAGCACCGGCGTAACGGTGCCTTTCATCACATCGGATGCTTTTTTCTTTTAGTTTATTATTTCTTGAAACTAACTACTATATAAGTTTACAGACAAACAAAACAAATGGACATATCAGACCTGACCAAATATCGACCTTGAAAATTGTACACAGAGTGACCATGGAAGAGACAACAGACAGCAGCTAGACACTGGACCAGGAACTGTGACAGATATCACTTACCGAATGCACGAACTAAGACAGGACAATCAAGGATATTGAACAATGGACTGAAACTTTACAATGAACTACCAAAAGACACATGTACTCTCACTACAACTCAATATAAAATATATCTGAAACATTACATAATTAATAGAAAGATCTAAAAAGGAACCCATATAACCCGAATGGGTTTTAAAAAAAAAATATTAATAATAACTAACTAACCATCACGCCATTTTCCCGGAGGGGTAGGCAGAGAGGATGGATCGCCACAATGCTCTGTCCTGGCATACCTCTCGGAATCCCACTACATTCATACATCGTGCCATGAACGCACGTCGATTATTCCGACTTCGAATGTGGCCGCATTTCAATACTTGATTAATTTGGTCATGCCATGCTTTCTTTCATCTTCCATGGCTTATCTTTCCACTCACACTGCTTGTATACAATTTTGTAACCATTATTCTCTCATCCATTCGTTCTATATGTCCAAACCATCCGAGGGATCCTTTTTTCATTTTACTTCTGATGCAAACATCTGCCTTACATTTCTTCTTTATTTCGTCGTTCGATATTCTATCATATATCGTTTTCCCGCACATTCTTCTTAGTGATCTCATTTCTACGGCGTTTATCCTGCTTTCATCATTCTTTTGCCAGTTCCAAGCTTCACTTCCATACATGAGGATTGGCACTAGAACTCCATTGTGGACTGCCATCTTCTGTAGATATATTTCTATTTGCAGTAACCCGTCTTCCGATTTCTTTCTCCATTTTTCCGTCTCTTGTAAATATATATCCCAATTCGTAAATTCGGTAACTTGCTCCAATTTTTTGGTGCAATTCAGTTTGGTGCAATTCTTGCTCCAATTCGGTAACTTGCTCCAATTGGAGCAATGAATTCTTGAACAATGATGTAAAACTATATATTAAATAATTAATTCAAATGAAAACATCTGTTTTCTAGAAGTTTCATTATATTTTATGTGCCGGTTAAGCTACCAATAATTTTTGAGAGAAGGAGGAATATCCACTTGGGTGTTCACTACATACATATACATAACTCGCATGTCCTGAGTGATGTGGGTCAAAGACAGCACATATTGTTTTATTTGCCACGCTGCAGAACCAACCTGCCAATGGTTAAGCCTGTGGGTAGAGCAATCTCATTGCATAATCGGGTCGCCTCGAATTTTGAAATATTTTGTTATAGTGTAAGTTGCCTCAGGGATGCAATATCAATGTTATGATTCATTCGAATTCCAACCCTTTTTTTTTTTAATGTTTCTTTTATAAAATTTTATTATTTAATTGCAAACGTTCTGGAATTATGTTATATGTCTGTAATGTTTGTGTTTTTATCCAAAGAATCAAATTAAGGAGATGTTTTGCCTGTCAAATGCATTATCAAATGTAGCGAAAAATCAAACGCGCTGCTGTTTATAAGCGAGTTAAAGGGGAAGGGAGGGGGGCGTAATACAGTTATTAAAGTAATTGATATTTATTGTTTCTTGACCAATGTTAAACTCCATATTAAATATAGATTGAACCTACCACAACGCGGAAGGAATATATTTCTGTACTCGTATACTTTCATCTCGTAATACTCACTACCATAATAATTCACATACAATTCATTAAGCACTTTATAATTAAGTAACGTCAATTTATTTAAATATATAATCGAAATTCTTTAAACATATAAGCATTGTAAATAAGTCATATAAATACCACAATGCCTCAAGAGTAAAGTCTTTAACGAGTGCGTCTTGCCAGTCATGACGTACGGAGCCGAGACGTGGACACTGACGAAAGGTCTAGTCTACAGATTCCAGGTCGCCCAACGCGCCATGGAAAGAGCCATGCTTGGAATAACCTTGAGGGACAGATTGAGAAACGAACTTATACGTCAACTAACCAAGGTGACTGAGGTGGCTTTGAGGATGGGCGGGCTAAAGTGGCGATGTGCTGGCCATATCTGTCGGAGAACCGACTTTCGATGGGGGAGACGTGTTCTGGAGTGGAGACCGCGTACAGGATTCCGCAAAGTTGGACGTCCTTCTGCCCGCTGGACCGACGATCTGAAGAGGATTGCTGGACCTGGATGGATCAACGGATAGGGGGCGGTGGCGTGCTTTGGGAGAGGCCTACATTCAGCAGTGGATGACAGACGGCTGATGATGATGATGAAATCAGTCATAATTTTTGTTATTTGATTCCATGAATTTTTTTTAGATTATATTGCAACTTTCACCTTCTTCCTATTGTAAACTATTTCAATTGCCTTAATAACCATATTCTTTTAATTAACTCGGATAAACAAACGATTGCGCACTTGATTCTCGACACATTTCATAAAGTCTTAGAAGGGCGAAACATGTCATTACATCTTCAATATAATAAAACTCCTAAAAGACAGGCGTTTTCATTCATATTAATTATAATAATAATAAATAATAAATTGGTGATTAATAAATACAAAGATAAAGTCAAAGGTGGTGGTTTTTGAAAGGGAAGAGCAAATGACAGTTTGTAATATAAGTGTGAACGAAGAGAATTTGGAGCAGGTGAGGGAATTTGTGCATTTAGGTAGCATATTCACAGCAGATGGCCGAACGGACAGTGACGTCGAAAGAAGGGTTGGTGCGGGTAACAAAGTGACTGGAGCTTTAAGAAGAGTTATTGATAACAAGAATTTATCAATGAAAGCGAAAACGACCGTTCACAATAGAGTTCTGGTCCCATCCCTAATGTATGGAAGCGAAGCATGGAACTGGCAGAAGAAGAAAGAATGTAGAGCGGAAGAAGGTATTATGAACAAAATTATGAAAGGATCGCTGCGATGGTTCGGACATATGGAACGTATGGATGGAGAAAGAATGGTTAATAAAGTTAACGTTAATGATGTAAATGGAGTACGGAGTCGAGACAGACCGAGGAAAACATGGCATGATCAAATTAATCAAATTTTAAAGGTTGGTCATGTTAGAAGTCGGAAAAATCGACGTGCATATATGACTCGTTGTATGAATGTGGAGGAAGCTAGAGAGGTTTGCCAGGATAGAGTAGTGTGATGGTCCATTCTCTCTGCCCATCCCTTCGGGGAAACAGCGTGATGGTTTGTTTGTTTGTTTGTTTAAAACTAACTATTTAACTATTACGTCTCCCCGAAGGGGTAGGCAGAAAGATTATTCTGTTGCTTCCTCAGCGTTCACACATCGTTAATATAAAAAAAAATTAAAAATGTGTATTACGTATAAAGCATGTTGAGCTAAGAAGGGCCTTGAATATAAGGGCACAAGTCAGTTAAAATAGGTCAACATAACTAATGGTTAAGTCACTCGCTCGAGTTTCGAGATGGCTACGCCAGTGCTGTCAGCCGCAAATGACGTACTCTGATGAGTTGAAAATACTTCTGGGAGTGTCATTACTGAGAATGGTTTTGACATTGAGCTCGTTTAGGTGGATTCAGCCTTTCAAAGAAAGTCAAACAATTCTGTTACGTGATCTTAGGGTAGGCGTCACCCACATCTTGAGATTAGACACAATAGAGTCACTTTTCTTAATTCGGCCCTGTAAACTGTTTAACCTAGTTTATTGCCACCGCTTACGATATTACAGGGTGGTTCCAAACGCCGTGTAAAAGAGAAAAGCAGGTGATTTAGTCGACACATAATAATATTTTGCATGAAAATTACATCACGATATATCAAATCTCTCGACATTCTACATCATAAATTGGTAAATATTTCATGAATTTTAATTGTATCTCAATAGAGACGAAGATGCAAACTGGAAATTGAATATGGTTGCAAGGTGTTTACAGGACTTATGACCTTTCATTGGCTGGGTTAAGCGCACGCTTTATGTAATTACAACATTCCCCATTCCAACTTTTTCTTTATGACCATATGAGACAAATTTTTGGAAGTTGTATATATGTTACAAATCTATGCCTAGCTTCACGTGTCAGTTTCAATAAGCCATCTATGAAGATTTTGATTACATATGTTAATCTTTTGAAGATTAATCTATCGTTTCACCGTGGGTGAAATCCAGGATTCGTATACAAGTACAAGTATACATTCATAAAAAATATGGTAAATATTTATTTAAATAATAATTAAATAAAACAATGTACTTTAACTATAATACTTTCACTTTTGTCTTTATTTTGACAGCGACCGGTTTCGCCAGGCTCGCTGGCATCGACAGACTGGTGATACTATTGTAAACTTAGTCCTTTATATACAGACATCGCCTTATTCGGCTTTTCCCATCAAGAACTATAACATATAATATTTAAATCCAGTAATAATAAAACCAAATTAAATTTTTTTTTCAAACGTTATACATAAATATGTAAGCGATAATAAAATTAAAAACCATTTTATTGATTACGAATCTTCTTGAATACATATAATACCAATATTTAAATTCAGTAAATTTTACATAAATATTATAAGATTATTTTTGTATAGAATCATGTTTACCACCCCTGATCTGTATGTATATAAAGGACTAAGTTTACGATAGTGTCACTAGTCTGTCAATGCCTTCGAGCCTGGCGAAATCTGTCGCTGTCGTAGAGAACACAAGTGGAAGTAGTTAAAAAACATCAAAATTCCATCAAGAGATTTCAGTAAAATCATTTGATTATCTTAAAAATATTTATTTATTGTTTTTTGAATAATGACGTAAAATTCTATATTAAATAACGAATGGGAATGAACACGTTTTTTTTTATAAAAGTTTTATTATTTAAATGATATATTATATTTGATTATGCGAAACATGTTACTACCACAAAATATAATAAAACATCTGGAAAACAGACGTTTTCATTCGTATTAATTATTTTGCATAAGGCGTTAAGCCCGGCGATGGCAGTGTGATTGTCACATTGTCTTTGGTCTGGCGTAGTATTCACGTGACAATAAAATGGCGATAGATTGGCTACCTGTCACATGTCACGAGAATCAATATATCAGCTTTAAAAAAAAAAAAAATGTATACTGTAATTGGGTTCAAGCAACCTGTTGTATACGTAAAAAAAAAAAAAGTTAATCATTTAAACTGCCTGACATATCATAAAATATTAAATATTCATTTTAAAACACATTGATTTAAATAAGAACAATATGTTTGTCGGTGTAACTATAGAAATATAAATATTACTTGCTGACCCAGCGAACTTCGTACCGCCTGAGAATCAATAAATGTTGTGTTAACTTATTAGTTGGATTAAATTCAGTTATTTATTAAGTTAAAATGAATAGTCAAAATGAATTTAGTTCAATAAATGTGCAAAAATCAAAATAAAGAGTATTTGAATTACATTGATATGAAAGTAATTCACGTGGCAGCAAGAGAATTGCTTTATTGAAGCGAATCGAAATGATTCGCTTAGCATTGTTGCACTACTTTCTGTTAAACTATTATATTTCCTGGATGGAATGCACTCCGCATGCATTTTTTCCGATGTTTTAATAGTTATTCTGCTATTCGGGACGGAGACAAATCCAATAAATTTAAGATCATCAAAATCGGTCCAGCCGTTCTTGAGTTATAAATGGTTTAACCAACACGACTTTGTTTTTTATATGTATAGATTTGAGCTCCAACTAACTAACTAACTAACCATCATGCCATCTCTCCGAAAGGGTAGGCAGAAAGAATGGACTATCACGCTTTAACTGATGCGGCACTCCATACTGTATTTGAGCTCCAAGCTTTTAAAAATCACTTAAGCAAATTTTTGGTTCATAATTCGTGAACAAAACCAGCTAGGGTGTAAAATTATTAAGTGGTTTTTGAGCCTATATTGCGACCTTCGTGGCCAAGTGGTAAGTGTTTAAACTGCCACCCGATTCGATTATCGGCGATTGTCGCACTGTCTTAGGTCTGTGAACGTTATGTGAAACCGTTTTGAGTTTCAGTTATGCAATACGAGGGTTGCCTTTTAAGATTTTACAAAAAGTTTTAAACGCTCATGCAAAATCGATTGTATTGCAATCTGCAATATGCCAAGACACGCCTCTATCTGTCTGTAAGTCACATGCTGATCTTCTTTAATCATGTTGTGCACAGCATCGATGTTTCTCGGAATGACAACTGATTTTGGCCAACCTTCTCGATATTCATCACTGACGGACGCACGACCACGACGAAATTCTACAAACCAATTGTAAACAATCTTCTCTAATGGTGCTTCATTATCAAAAGTTGCACGAAGCAATTCTATGCATTGTTGTCGAGTAAGGTCTTTTTTAAAATTGTTGATTTTAAACGTTCACTATCAACAACCTAATCGGTCAATTATTATATATAAGTTGCCACTGGCTTCGCAATAACAAACGTCAATGTTCACAAATACAGTGATGCCATAACTCACTAACGCCATCTATTGTTCGATTGTAAAAACATAAAAGGCAACCCTCGTATATTATAAAGCTAACTTTACGTGTGTATCGTGCTGGCTGAAACAATTCAGGGTTATTAATAAAATGAATAGTTTATCTGTGTTTCGCTTTAATGTTTTTAAACTTTGCGGATATTCGTTGAAATAATTTTGCAGTTGTTATAACGAAGCTGATACCACAAACTATTATTTGTGTATCAACTGAGGTCACGGGGTTGTGGGGAGTTCAAAACTTTACGGCACCACAAACTTCTCGTAATATTTCCAACAAAACGATTTATATTATATCGCCTGTATATTAGAACAGCTAATTGTATACAAAGAATGATTAATTTCCAAAAGCAATACGGTTAACCCATGAAAGCCATCTACTTACTTACATATTTACTTTTTTTCATATATTCAAATAAAAAAAGGGTACTTCCAGTCACTATTTACCGGGCAACAAGCTTTCATAATATAACGGAACGACGACCTTCGCGACCGAGTGGTAAGTGAATTGACTGCCACTCCGAAGGTTCCGGGTTCGATTCCCGGCGAGGGGAGTGTGATTGTCACACTGTCTTTGGTCTGGTGTAGAATTCACGTGACAATGAAATGGCGATAGATTAGCTACATATCACATGTCACGAGAATCAATGTAATAGCTATAATACCTTTTACATCGATTTGGCTCATGTTGTCATGATGTAAAGAGCGATTCAATAAAATAATAATAATTATAATAAATAAGCAAAAAACCGAATGTCATAAAGAAAGAGTACCATAATATTTTGAATACAAGAGAGGGTGAGAGAAATACTACTAATTTTCTCCGAAAGTAACGAAATGCACTCGATGCACGGGCCCAAGAACGTTTCTGAATTATTTTGAATATTGTTCAGATTATTGTTATGACAGAAGTGTAGAAAACAAAAAATAATAATTTGGTATTGTTAACTGTGAAATTTTTAACGTGTACGAAAAAAAAAGATTTACATAAAAAGTTCCAACTTATTACTGGTTACGGTTGTACAGTGAACCAAGTATTAAAAGGGTAGAAAATGTTTACTTCTGTGAATAATTCACGGGTTGCAACTATAATAGTTTAACATAATTAGATTTATATATGGCCGAGCCATAGAGGGCTTCTTCCGCTAACCCGAAGCTGTTATAGGCGGAGCGACGCCTTTCGTCAGCTTCACTCGTGCACTCCCTAGGCCCGTCCCCCGTCCACGCGGGACTTACGTTAAAAAATAATAACAGTAAAAATATATGTTTATTTGCAACCAAGGGGGACCCAGACCACATTTAAGTTACGCTACTCTCCATCGATGTCCCGCTGTACACACATAGTAATACAACAACAAAAGAAAATAAACAATATAATTAGATTATATCAGATTCTGGCTGGCTATCACCCCCTGGAAGACTCGCAAAGAGATGCAGGGATAGCTGGGAATCAACCTCCCAAGAGAGGCCAGCCTGAACAGGAACAAAACAAAGGTCTAAAAGAAAAAGAAAAAGAAGAAGAAGAAGAATATTAGGTGTATAACTTTGCTTCCGCCGTTTTGCAATAGATGGCAGTAGCGGTAAGTGGTAGTTGGAATAAATAGATCATAAATGTCATACAATAAGCTTAAGTATTTGTAAACATAACGCCATCGAAATATTTGTCTCTGCATCATAAAGTTATTCCCGATTAAACATGTCAGCTTACGAGCCAAATTCTCGTCATTTGATGCTTTAATATGAAGAAACCTGCGGCTGAGGCTCATCGAATGCTCTCAAATACCTATGGTGAGGCCGCTATTAGTGAAAGAACGTGCCGAGAGTGGTTTCAACGCTTCAAGAACGGTGATTTTAACGTCGAAGACCAGCATGGCGGTGGAAGAGAGAAGGTTTTCGAAGATGCAGAATTGGAGGCATTACTTGATCAAGACTCGTGTCAAACGCAACAAGAATTGGCAGGATCATTGGGAGTGACGCAACCAGCCATTTCAAAACGCCTGAAAGTCATGGGAATGATTCAGAAACAAGAAAATTGGGTGCCGTACGAGTTGAAGCCGAGAGATGTTGAACGGCGTTTGTGTGTTTGTGAACAGCTGCTTGCAAGGCAAAGACGGAAGGGATTTCTGCATCGCATTGTGACTGGGGAGGAGAAATGGATTCATTACGATAATCCCAAGCGCAGCAAATCATGGGGATATCCCGGCCATGCTTCCACGTCGACGGCCAAACCGAATATTCACGGTTCCAAGGTTATGCTCAGTATTTGGTGGGACCAGCTCGGCGTAGTGTATTATGAATTGTTAAAACCGACTGAAACAATCACAGGCGATCGTTATCGAACGCAATTAATGTGTTTGAGCCGAGCATTGAAAGACAAATGGCCGCAATACAACGAGAGACATGATAAAGTGATTTTACAGCATGACAATGCTCGACCCCATGTTGCGAAAGTGGTCAAGACATACTTGGAAACTTTGAAATGGGAAGTCCTACCCCACCCGCCGTATTCTCCAGACGTTGCTCCCTCGGACTATCACTTGTTTCGATCAATGGCACACGGCCTAGCTGACCAGCACTTCCGGTCTTATGAAGAAGTAAAAAATTGGATCGATTCGTGAGGAATGCGACAGAATACGTAAATAGTAAACAATTTTAATGTTAGACCAAACATACTTTTTACTAAAAAAGAAAAAAATTCTGATGCAATTCTTAGAAATGGAATGACTTTTGAATCTATAAAGCATACGTAAGATCAATAACAACATATGGAATCGAAGCAAGGGCAGATGCAGTAAGGACCAAACAAGTTTTGAGGACTTCCGAAATGAAGACCCTGAGGACGATAGCAGGCAAGACACTGGGAGATCGCGTGAGGAACACCAGAATAAGAGAGATATGTGATGTTGAGGATATTATAAGATGGAGCAGACATCGAAAAAGGGACTGGTACGGTCATGTTCAAAGAATGGACACCACCAGACTCCCTTATATTGCATTGCATAATCAATCTCATGGGACTAGTCCTCGTGGAAGACTTCCTAAAAGATGGAAGGACAGCTGGGAATCTACCTCACAGGAGGAGCAACACTCTGGAGAACAGACCACATAGGTCTTCAGCAAGGAAGAAGAAGAAGAAGAAGGAATGACTTTTAAAATCCTTTCAATATTTTAATTGTATCTCAATAGAGACGAAGACGTAAACTGGAAACTGAACATGGATGATCAAGGTGTTTACAGGACTTATGACCTGTCATTGGTTGGGTTAAGCGCACGCTTTATGTAATTACAACATTCCCCATTCGACCTTTGTTATTGTGATCATGCATGACAAATTTTTCGAGTACTTCAAAATCCATATTTATCTTCACGTGTCAGTTTCAGTCAGCCATCTATGTAGATTTGGTTGCACTTGTGAATTTTTTATACAACCGACCTACTAACGCCATCTATGGAGAATGATTTTCGGCATTTAGCAAACTACCTTATTAACACAATGCGAAGGCTGTCGCCTAACATATTGTTAGAAGCCGCTAGGAGTATTATTCCATTCTATATGCCAAAGAATTTTGACCAGAATATTTGAAGACCAAATATTTGTGAATGTTTACTTATCATCATCATCATCCTAAGCTCGACAGCCCTGGGTGGGCCTTGGCTGAATCCAGGAGCTTCCTCCATTCTTGTCTGTTTGATGCCCCCATTCTCCAATTTCTCACTTGCAACACCGATGCATCCGTGTTGACACTGTCCATCCATCGCATTTTGGGCCTTCCTGGTCTTCTACGTCCCTGTGGTACTGAGAGCGTGAGGCGTTTTGTAGGGTTGTCGTCGTCCATTCTGATTATGTGACCAGCCCATCTCAGGCGCCCTACTTTGATGGATCTGATCACATCGGGCTCTTTATAGATATCATATAGCTCTCGGTTATATCGACGACGCCAACCATTGTGGTCTCTCACTGAATGTATACTTATACCTGTATACAAATCGTGGATTTACACCAAAGGGTGGTTAATTCAAATTTTAATTGTATCTCAATAGAGACGAAGTAGTCCTTTTAATATGGCGCTGTCCTTTCAATATGACGCTGGGGGTTAATGGGTAAAGTAAAAGCACAAATTCAGAATATTACTTACAAATGTTGGTCTGTTGCAGAGGTACCTACAATTAGGTACGTGATGAATTGAAGAGTACGCTCGTAAATAACTGGAATGCTACACGAGGGAGTTTTTGAACGACAAATTCATTTTGATTAATCATCATTTTCCCGAAAATTCCAAATTCAAAGCGAGCGGAAAAGAGACGAAGCTTTAAAAAAACTGTAACTGTTCTGCTAAGGAAGTGTTTATGCATAGTATACAAGAAATGCGATAGGATTATTATGAAATCGTGTATACTTCTACTACTTCTTTTGTTCTTAATTTTTCTATTGTATTCTTACCGGTGTGTGATTTCCTCTGTAACCGTCCTCCACTAGCTTCTATCATTGGATATCCTATTTCATTCTCCCAGTCTTTCCAGTTTCTTTCAGTCCTCTTCGACGCAGTCCAACTATCTTTTTCGTGGTCTGCATTTTGTTACCTTATGCGGGTACCCATATGGAAATAATCTTTGGTATTCTGCAATCTGGCGTTCTTTCTATATTATTTTTTGTGAATGTATACTTATACTTGTATACGAATATTGGATTTCACCCACGCTGGGTGATTAATTCATGAAATTTAATTCATGAAATTTAATTGTATCTCAATAGAGACGAAGATGCAAACTGGAAACTGATTATGGTTAATCAAGGCGTTTACAGAACTTATGACCTGTCATTGGTTGGGTTAAGCGCACGCTTTATGTAATTACAACATTCCCCATTCCACCTATTTCTTTATGACCACGTAAGACAAATTTTTGGAGGTTGTTACAAATCTATGCTTAACTTCACATGTCAGTTTCAATACGCCATCTATGTAGATTTGATTACACATGTGTGTGGATTATATAGATTAATCTTAAAAAGATTAACATGTGTAATCATATCAAGTACAAGATTTGTTTGATACCTTAAGTTCCATCCTTCTGTGGGTCCAAAAACGATCCCCAAAATTTTACCGGTAAATATATACTATCTTATAATTATAATTCCTCGAATGGTAGGAAGAGAGGATGAACTGCCACATGGTTGTATTATGAGACATACACATGTCTCGAATATGTTTGTCATTCAAGTGTTGGTGCTAAAAGCTAGAACTGCGAATATAAATATTTCGACATTACCAAAGATTACAGTATCGTCTTCTTCTTATAGGTCTAACGACCTGTTGTTGGTTCCATCCGTTCTTCTGGAAAGTGGACTGTCACAAACTGTCGGAAAGTGGACTGTCACGTCTTGCCATTTCTTTGGTGGTCGGCCACGTAGTCTGGAAACGTCCTGTAGACTGCCTCGATCTATTTTCGGGATCCTATTTTCTTACATACAACGAACAGCTTAAAATGTCCTTGTGAAGCTGGAGATTCTTTAAATTACAGTATATAATGAAACATTATTGATAACCCTTATGTTCGGTATGCAATATACAAAGAAGATCTTAGAGATAACTCAATTATTGTTCTTAAGGTGAGGTTAAAACAACGTTTTTTTTATATTGTTGTTCAAGTTATGTATGGAAGCAAAGCATGGAACTGGCAAAAGAAGGATGAAAGTAGAATAAATGCAGTAGAAATGAGATATCTTAGACGAATTTGCGAATACTCTGTGTATGATAGAGTGTCGAATGAAAATATAAGAAGTGAATGCGGTGCGAATGATGGTGTTATGAACAAAATAATGAAAGGATCATTAAGATGGTTTGGACATATGGAAAGAATGAATGAAGAAATAATGGTAAAAAAATTGTATGTTTATGATGTAAATGGAACCAGAAATAGAGGAAGACCGAGGAAAACGTGGCACGATCAAATAAATCAAATATTGAATGTCGGCCACATGAGGAGTCCGAGAAATCGACGCGCGTGCTGACATGATGTATGAATGTTGAGGAATCGAGAGAAATATGTCAGGAAAGAAAAGTGTGGCAGTCCATTCTTTCGCCTACCCCTTTGGGGAGACGGCGTGATGTGTAGTTAGTTAGTTAGTTTTTTGTTCAAGTTAATTGTATATGAAATTTATGGAAGCTAGTTTAAGTTGTTTACGATTTTCCGATAAGCATTTTGCGTTAATGGTGGCCCCTGCATTGATTGAATTTCACTGAGTTAGAATCAGAATGATGTTTTGTGTTTTAACCTTGGGTTTTGATGTTCAGGTTTGGAACCTGTAGGGTCAAGGTCATTTCTCATTTTAAAATGTCTTTAGAATTCTTAAGACAGATCCGTCTTAGTTCATTGTTTACTACAATTTAAATTTCAAACCATCATGTTAAAGATATTTTAGGTCTATATTATTTGATTATATTATTTTCGACCTTTTATTAAATGCAAGCCTAGCCTGATGTATACGACTGTCGACCTCGCTGTTAGACAGTTTTCGGCACAGACACGCGATTCCACATCACTGGGAAGGGGGTGTGTGGGAATAACAATTCCGCACCACAGATCGACATGTCGCATCTGCACATCGATAAATACATACTGCCATCTGAATTACAATATAAAAAGAGTTCTGCTGTAACGCGCCCCACTTTGGCCTCGGATGTCTCTACGCACGCACGTCTCTGTGCGTGCGTAAGAGCGTCCGAGGCCAAAGTAGGGTGAATTATACCACGACTTTTGAAAATCTCGCCATGGTAGTCTATCTTGTACAAAGTAATACCAAATAGTTTTCCCTAGGATACCTAGAATATATTATATTTATAATAATTTATATTTAATCATATTTTGATTTTTAAGGATAAATTGTCATTGGTTGGGTTAAGCGATCACTTTATGTTAACAACATTCCCCATTCAGCCCTTCTTACGACCACCACGTCTGACAAAGGCGGACGGACCTGCCACTGCGAAAGCCCGATATCTGAAATTCGTCCGGGAGTTGCGCTTTGGCTCAACTGATCTGCCTATTGCCGAGGAGATTGCTGATCGAAGCGTAGATTGCCTCTTGAAATTGCTCCATTTTATGAACTAGTTAAAAATAAATATATTTAGTGCGAGGATTTCATCTGATGCAGCCGATCAACATAGGATAGGATCATTTGAAAAGGTGCGTTTTGTGTCTCGATTTAAGTTGTGACGGATTCTCAATGTACTTGAGGTGTGCAAGAAGATTGTTCGAGAAGTAAATCTTTTTATTAAATATTTAATATGGAAAATTTCACCTGCTACTATGAAGAACCAATTTACCTAAGGTTATGCCCGTCGGCAGGGCTATAATCCTTCTAAACCGCATCTCTTCGGATGTGGACATCTTCCACGATAGTGAGGCTACCCTCAGAAAACATCTATCTCTTATATAATCTATAAAATTGATATGTGTTTCTCTTGTTAATATTGTAATTTTTAAATGTCGCAATTGTATTTTCTGTTTCAAATATCTTTTTTTTTGTTTTTGTATTCTATAGTCATAAGCGATTTGGTTTTATACTGTAATGTTTATGATTTAAAAAAAAATATTGAAATTGAAATCATTGTTAATGAAACAAAACATATTTTATTACTGATTTAATTGTATCTCAATAGAGACGAAGATGCAAATTGGAAACTGAATACGGTTGATTAAGGTGTTTACAAGACTTATGATCTGTCATTGGTTGGGTTAAGCGCACGCTTTATGTAATTACAACATTTCCCATTCCACCTTTCTTTATGACCATATCAGACAAATTTTTGGAAGTATTATATATGTCAAAGTCCTACACCATATTTCACATGTCAGTTTCAATGCGCCATCTATTAAGATTTTGATTATATATGTTAATCTCTAAGATTAATCTATATATAATTTACAACACAATGTGAAAGGCTACCCCGCCATTAGCGCATTGATAGTAGCCGCCTGGAGATGTCACTCCCATCTATATGCCAAACTTGATCAACACCTTGATCAACCATATTCAGTTTCCAATTTGCATCTTCGTCTCTATTGAGATACAATTAAATCATGAATTGATAACCCGGAATGGGTGAAATCCAGTATTCGTATACAAGTATATGTATACATTCAAAAAAATATTTTATTACGTTTTAATTTAACTGGGTATATCTGTATATAATAGTTCAAGATTAATTGTCGTTATTATGTCATGTTACAATGAACAGTCACTTCTCAAAGCAGAAATGAAATATTACGTACGCGTATTGTCAATACGATTATTGATAAGGGCGTCGTGACGCGACATAATTTCTGTTGACAATCGACGCGCCGAAAGCTCAATACGTCCCTGATCTTGGGGTTGTTCCCCAAATTCTTCGGAGGTTTCTACTGTGCTATATCGTACCCCCGAGGACAATCAATACGACCGGACCGGAGAGAAGGACCTACCCGGGACATGTCCACCGAAAAAGGACAAGGCGAGGTTATGTTAATGAAGGAGTATTATAAATGTGAATTCCTGCGACTACATGATTGTTTTTAATCTGTTCATTGTGTTAAATTAGAAAATCAATCGGGTTCTTTTTATTACTAACTGTATAAACTAGATTAAGCCTGAAAATATTTGTAACACGGTAAAATAGCCGACTTACATATCTGATTTTATGAATAACTCTGTATAAACACTCCTTGCACTAATAAGAAAGACATGTAAAATTTTCAGTGAAATCGGTTCAGTAGTTTTTGAGTCTATAGGGCACACAAATACGAACATTGATATTAATTTATAGAGAATTTTTTATATGTAATTTGGAATGGACCGACGTTTCGGAGATCGTTGCAGTCTTCGTCTTCACGGTGGTTATCCCAAAATACAAATTGCAACCAACCGTGAAGATCTACGCAATTATTTGATTTTATTATAATTTAATGACTAACTAACTTACTAACCATCACGCAGTCACCCAGGAGAGGAAAGTAGAAAAAATGAACCGCCACACTGTTCTATCCTGACATACTTCTCTCGATTCATCAACATTCATTCATGAAGCAGAAAAAAGATTTCCGAGACGAATGTGTAATAAATCTATTAATTATAGAGATAGAATGTGTAATAAATCTATTAATAATAAGTGAAAGGGTGCGAATGAAAGCGTTATGAACACAATAATGAATGGGTCGCTAAGATGGCTTGGAAACATAGAAATAATGAATGATGACAGAAAGGTGAAGAAGTTATAGGTATACGACGTGAACGGAGCTAGACATAGAAGAAGCCGAGGAAAACCTGGCACGATCAAATCAACCAAATATCAAATGTCGGTCACGCGAAGAGTCGGAGAAATCGACGTGCTTGCATGAAACGATGTTGAGGAATCGAGAGAAGTATGTCAGCTTGGAATAGAAGTTGGAGAAAGTGGTACTTTTCCCCACGCAGTACATGACCCAGATGTGAAATCTTCCGAACCATGATAGTTGAAAACAGACCTCTGTCAACTCTAGCTCGCCTCAGGACTTCGGTATTGGAAACCATGTCTGTCCAGGGAATTCTGAGTATTCGGCGATAGAGCCACATTTCAAATGTTTTAAGTCTGTTCATTGAGTTGACTTTTAAAGTCCATGTTTCACATCCATGTAATAAAACAGATCACAAAATGCATTTGATAATTCTTTGGCGGAGTTTCAAATTCACTTGTATATATTATATATTATTTCATCCATTATAAGACAGTTCCATGCTTCACTTCATTTACTAAAATTATTAAAAGCCTGCAGTCTCCAACCGAAGACACGATTAATTTAACATTTAAATTAAACGATTAACAAGAAACTGTAACTTTAAATTACTTCCTACTCTTTAGGGAATACCATCACGATTTCCCAAATATTTATCTCAGATCAAGAGTTTCTACGCTTGTGTAAACTACTTGTGTAAACGAAACGTCAATAAATAAAAAAATAATTATGATATTGTTATCGCCTGTTTGTTATGTCTCATTTGTGTATAAGAAACGTAAATAAACCAATAAATTATAATGATATTATTTCCCGTGTACTAACTGACTAGCTAACTAACCATCACGCAGTTTCCCCGGAGTGGTAGGCAGAGAGGATTGATCGCCACAATGCTCTGTCCTGGCATACCTCTCGGGGTTCCTCTACATTCATACATCGTACCATGTACGCACGTCGATTATTCCGACTTCGAACGTGGCCGTCTTTTAGTAATTGATGAATATGAATATAATGAATATACTGAATATATTGATTTGGTCATGTCATATTTTCCTCGGTCGTCTTCGGCTTCTTTTTTTCAGCTTGTGTACAACTTTTTAACCATTCTACTCTCATCCATTCGTTCCATATGTCCAAACCATCTCAGAGATCCTTTTTTAATTTTGTCCATGATACCTGTCTTACATTTCTTTCTTATTTCATCGTTCGGTATTCTATCATATAACGTTTTCCCGCACATTCTTCTTAGTGATCTCATTTCTACGACGTTTATTCTACTTTTATCCTTCTTTTGCCAACTCCAAGCTTCACTTCCATACATAAGGAACGGGCCTAGAACTTCATTGTGCAATGCCATCTTTGCTTCAGTCGATACGACGATAGAATCATGGCGGTCCATTCCCACGCATGATGGTTTGTTGTTGTTGTTGTTGATATTATTCATATGTATTGAGCTGAAGAGGGCTGCAAATGAAAGAACGCAGTGAAGGACGAGGTACAAGAAAATCAAACAATCCCTAGCTTTGAAAGTACGAAGAAGACTCAATTAACATGCAATTGTTGACGAATTACTTTGTCGTCGATTCTGTAGAATCAATCGCGTAGAAAACTAAATGGGAACACGGTTACTTTCCAGACAGCTTTCTCTGCTTGGACCCACTTTTATGATTTCACTTTCTAACCTTAGTTTAAGGGTCGAATCCCCCCAGAGTGTCACTTCCTAAAGTCATTTTGCGAATCTCTGGCCTTATGAGCATGCCGTGCCAACCGCAGACACGAGGCTTTAGGGAAAATTACAGAGAGAAAAAATCATTCGTGTTGCAATTGAATTTTATCCGTGATTTGACTTTGTTATTTAGCATAATTATAATATAAAAGTTTATGATTAAATTATATCTCAATAGAGATGAAGATGCAAATTGGGAACTGAATATGGTTGATCAAGGTGTTTACAGGACTTACGACCTGTCATTGGTTGGGTTAAGCGCACGCTTTATGTAATCACAACATTCCCCATTCCACCTTTCTTTATGACCATGCTGACAAATTTTTGGAAGTTGTATATACGAGTATGTTAAAGTCCTATGCCAGATTTCACATGTCAGTTTCAATGTGCCATCTATGAAGATTTTGATTACATATGTTAATCTTTTTATGATTACTCAATATATAATCTACATACTAACGCCATCTATGGAAATTTATGTTTATTAAGCATTAAGCAGAACATCTTTTAAACTCAATATGAAAGGCTACTCCGCCATTAGCGCATTGTTAGAAGCCGCCTGGAGATGTCACACTCCTATCTATATGCCAAACATTAGACCAGATATGATTACAATATTTTTTGTGAATGTATCTTCGTCTCTATTGAGATACAATTAAATCATGAATTACATGAATACATTCACAAAAAATATAAAAGTTTAGTTAATATATGAGTGATTTTTCTGCTTTTGTTGTCTGCTTTACGCGGACGATGTCGTTCTCGTTCCGGATAGTGCGGACAAATTACAAGTCTTGGTGTCGATTGTATAATATGGAAAAAAAGTATGTGAGAACTGACAGTAAGGTCAGAATATATAAAACCTGCGTAAGGACTATACATTGAGACATTGAGACCAGAGCGGATACCACAAGAACTAAGGCTAAAGTACGGGTGGCAGAGATGAGGATGATAGCAGGAAGGACTATTCGACATCAAATCAAATCAAATCAAATCAGTTTATTAACTCAATAGACATTACAAACATAAAAATATTTAAGGCATCTATTAAGTACAGGTGAGATATTATTATAATACAACAAAGTACCAGGAACGCATTAGAGATGGTTCGACATTAGGAAGACAAGATACTTTCTAAAGTCAATAGTATTTGCCCCCTGAACGTACTTTCACTAACATGAAAGACGTCGATCTCCGAGGAGACCGCGTTCAGCAGACTAATTGCTCTTCCCACCGGTGTCACCAGAGGCAGATTGGTTCTGGCGGCCGGTAGGTAAAACAATCTGTGCTGTCGCTGTCGGAGATATCTATCGGGGACAAAAAGACCAACATCCTCCAGTACGGCCGAGTTCTCAAAGTATCCCCTAATTAATCTGAAGACATGGGTTATTAGATGTCCATCTCTTCGAAGCTGTAAAGAATTGGCTCCGAGCATTCCCAGAATAAATGCCGTGGGATAGAGCCACGGATAACTACCATACTCCCTCATGTAGAGATACCTCAGAAATTTTTTCTGAACCCTCTCCAGCATAACGGAATATCTCGCCTCGTGAGGACTCCATATCACAGAACCACTCTCGAGCCTGCTCCGAACCAATGCGTTGTATAGGACTCTGAGCACATTGGGATCCCTGAAAACCCTTCCGGTCCGGACGATGAACCCCAACATCCTCAGTGCAATGCCACAAATCCTCTCGATATGTGCACGAAAAGTCAGCCTACTCTCATAGATGATTCCGAGATCCTTCATCGTAGATACATGTGCCAGTTGCTGGTTGTTCATTGTGTATCTATGATATACAGTTCTCAATGCTCTAGTAAATGATAGCATAACGCATTTAGAGACATTGAATTGCATTTGATTACTGTGACTCCAGTTAACAATGTTATTGATGTCCGACTGGAGGCGAAGACATAGAGTGAGGAACATGGCCATCCGCGAGATCTGCAAGGTGTAGGATGTCGAGAGATGGGGCAGACACCGCAGAAGATACTGGAATGCGCACGTGCAGAGGGTGTATCCCACCAGAATCCCACACGCTGTGGCCCATCAGATTCCTGCCGAAGAGATGGAGAGATAGTTGAAAGTCAACCTCCTAATAGAGGCCAGCCTGATTTCAGGAACAGACCAAAGGTCTATAAGGAAAAAAAAAAGAAGAAGAAGGTGTCGAGAATGTATGAGGTATGCAAGTTAAATGATTTAACGATGAATGTCGGAAAGTCAAAGGTGATGGTTTTTGAAAGGGAAGAGTAAATGACAGATTTTAATATAAGTGTGAACGAAGAGAATTTGAAGCAGGTGAGTGAATTTGTGTATTAAGGTAGCATATTCAAAGCGGATGGCCGAACGGATAGTGACGTCAAAAGAAGGGTTGGTGCGGGTAACAAAGTGAATGGAGCTTTAAAAATAGTTATTGGAAACAAGAATTTATCAATGAGAGCGAAATTGGCCGTTCACAAAGGAGTTCAGGTTCCAACCCTAATGTATGGAAGTGAAGCATGGAACTGGCAGAAGAAAGATGAGAGCAGAATAAATGTGGTAGAGATGAGGTCCCTAAGACGTATGTGTGGTAGAACGATATACGACAGAATCTCAAATTCTCATATAAGAAAGGAATGTAGAGTGGAAGAAGGCATTATGAACAAAATTATGAAAGGATCGCTGCGTTGGTTCGGACATATGGAGCGCATGGATGGAGAAAGAATGGTTAAAAAAGTATACGTTAATGATGTAAATGGAGTACGGAGTCGAGGCAAACCGAGGAAAACATGGCATGACCAAATTAATCAAAATTTAAAGGTTGGTCATTAGGGTGTCCCTTATTTTTCAAAGTTTTAATTTTACAATGCATAGGCTATTGTTTTATTCATTTGGGCCTAAAACATCCGAAACCAAATTTTTTCCTTATTCGGAACAGTGTAACCCGTGCCGACTTGCACGTAAAGATGTCCCATACAAATTGCGTCGCAGGAGCGGCGCGTTGTTGTTGTTATTATGATTTAGTCTCGATTGTAGGGTAGTAAACACGGATTGTTTTATATTTCGAAGATGTCAATGGAACTAAGAAGCAATTAAAAAAGTATTTTCTTGGTTGGTGAAGTAAATCACCAAATAACAGGTGTAAACAACCATCTAATCGTCAAGTTTTCGTAGATCTATTTTTCAACATGCGTGAAGTTAATTTGACTGTTAATGAAAGCGTAAATCTTGTCATTATGGAGTGCAACATATTCTGAAAAAAGGCTAGAATACCTACCAGAGCTGTTCTTAATTATGTAAAGAAGTTAGTGGATCTTCATCAGGTCTGACGAGAACTGCAAAAATAGCAAGAAGATTCAGGACTTGCATTGGCGCCGCGAAGAGAACTTTCAACTTGAATTAGATAATTTATTCGATATCGCACACGCCTATGCTCTTGAATGTGCTGTGATACGACAGCATTTTATACAGGATTCTTGAAGGGAGCTTATGTGCAAAAACTAGAAAGAGATTTGTTACTCTTTACTGGCCGCCATCACATATAAAAACTGATGCTCAAAAGTGCGTTTGAATCGCAAAATCGATTGTACGAGATGATTATAGAGAACTCATTGAGCTTGCTATTGTTTTTCTGGGTGGAGGCAATAAAAATTAAATAAAAATCAGACCTGCTGGCCCAATGCATCAAGCACGATGGATGGCAAGAGCTATTTACTCCTTAAAAATACTTTTGCTGCAGTCCCAGTTTAAAATGTGAGCTAAGGACAAACAAGCTTTACAAGGTGTTTCTTTATTTATTGTGGCAGTTTATGTGAAGCCCTGACTTGAATGTAGTTTAGCAATAAAAGCTCAGAATCAAGATTTATGTTTTTGAAAGACCTTAAAAGATTACGAAGAAATTGACAATTTCCAAAGCGGCTTTAAACAAGTTCAGTCAACATTTGTGGTACTTGTCAGAAGAAATAGCTATCCTTTTAATTTTTGATGACAACGTTGATGAGAAGACTAAAGGAAACATTGTAGAAAACTTACAAAAATAAAGTTTTGGTGATTCGGGAAAGAAATATGTTCCATCGAAGGAACAGATTTCTGGGTCTCTATATGGTACGTAAGTAGTGTTTAATCTAGTATTTAATTTAGAACTTATTTGTTTTATTTATAGGTACTACAAGTATTTGTTATCTTGTTTCATGGAAATCTTTGAGTGATTTTATTTCTGTCAAGAGTAAAGATTTATTTTCATAACTGGAACTTGATAGTAATTTCCTTCAATAAATTCTATCTTCATAGAAAGACAGCGCGACGTTTGTGGGAGCTAAAAATAAGGTTACTAGCTTAAAAGCAGTTAATGACACAGCTAAAAGAGCTGTTAATCTAACGACAGACTTTCATGATTTGGCTACCGCAGATGAAGAACATAAGCAGTTCATATTATGTTGTGTGTAAGAACATAGAAAAATTTACCCAGACTGTAAAAAAAGAGACTTTGAAGAGGAAATATCCAAGTAAATAAATATACATTTGGATCTTTTTTGATAATTACATGAAAAGCATTTTATAAATATGTGATTTCATCAATATTTATCAAACATAACGGTTTTAAGTGATCATCTACAACTACATTTTGAGACACTTAAATCACCTATTTTCTAAAACTTTGAGGGCAAGTCGGCACGGGTTAGAATTAACGCAGGAAGTTGAAATTTTGTATTTGGGTAACTAGTAGACTATTAAACACAATTAGGGGGTATGCGTTTCAATAATCCAAAAAAAAAATTTTTTTGCCCATATAAGGGACACCCTATTGGTCATGTTATAAGTCGGAAGAACCGACGTGCCTGTATGACTCGCTGTATGAATGTGGAGGAATCTAGAGAGGTGTGCCAGGATAGAGTAGTGTGGCAGTCCATTCTCTCTACCTATGTGATAAATAAAATTAAGAAAGGGTCACAAAGGTGGTTTGGACATATGGAACGAATAGATTAGAGATGAATGGTTAAAAATATATAAGCAAGTAGTGTGCATGGGAAAAGAAGTCGAGGAAGGCCAAGGAAGACATGGCATGATCAAATTAATCAATTATTGAAAGGCGGCGATCGAAGTAGGAAGAATCGACGAGCGTGCATGTCACGATGTGTAAATGTAGAAGAAGCGCGAGAATTATGCCAGAATAGAACAATGTGGCGATTCATTCTCTCTGCCTACCCCTCCGGGGAAACGGCGTGATGGTTAATTAGTTAGTATTTTCGAATTATTTTTCTCTTCTATTTATGAAATGAAAAAATAATAATGTGTACAAGCTTATACGATGAAAGAGAATAAACTTATAAAGGTTTTATGTTATAATATTTTCATTTAAGTTTAAAAATAGAATACCGCTTTCAATTTTTTTTTTAAATTTTAATATATGGGTATTAATTTCTATTAATATTTCTTTGATACATATTTTGTGAATATCTTTTATTCAATATTCAGTTTTCCAGAAAATATTGGAGATTGAAAGAAGAAAAATCTTTACAATACATACATTTCGTAATATTCTTTAGAATATGATAAAAATAAAAATACGTCTTATTACCTGAAAGATTTTTTTATCTCTAGCAACGTTTTCAATAGGTATATTTTAGAATAAATTCAATTTTATAAATACAGCTTTTTGAAATTCATACAATATATTTTTATTTATTACGGAAACTAACTAACCATCAAGCCGTTTCACCGGAGGGGTAGGTAGAGAGGATGGACCGCCATGCCATTCTGTCCTGACATACCTTTCATGTTTCCCCCGCATTTATACATCTTAACATACAAGTACGTCTATTTTTTTAACTTCGAATATGGCCGCCTTTCTGTATTTGATTAATTTGGTCGTGCCATGCTTTCCTTTCTCTTATAAGACTTCTCTTTCCACTCACACTGCTTGTATACAACATTTGAATTTTTCTTCTCTCGTCCATTTGTTCCTTTCATCCAAACTATCTCAGGGATCCTTTTTTTAATTTTACTTATGATGCAATCATTTGCCTTACTTTTCTTCCTTATTTCGTCGTTCGGTATTCTATCATATATCGTTTTCCCGCACATTCTTCTCAGTGAACTAATTTCTACGGCATTTATCCTACATTCATAATTTTTTTGCCAGCTCCAAGCTTCACATTCATACATGTGCGGGTTGGCCCTAAAACTCACTGACACTAAAAATGTCCAAATGCAAGACGATTAGATTTAACGTCCGAATTGGTCTGGCATCACCAAAGGCAGGATGGTTCTGTATTGCGGAGCAATAAACAATTGATGTCGGCGCTGTTGCAGGTGTACAACAAAAATACCCATTTGCTCCAGAACATGGGTTCTAAATAGAGTCCTGAATCAGCCATATTTGATACACGTCAAACATGGAAAAAACTTCCCAGAAGGTTCTAATAGTCACCCATCTCGCCGTCTCCCCGGAAGGGTAGGCAGAATGAATGGAACGCCACTCTGTTCTGTGCTGACATACTTCTCTCGCTTCCACTACATTCATACATCTGTCATGCACGCACGTCGATTTCTCCGACTCCTCACGTGACCGACATGTATTTTTTTATTGATTTGATCTGCCACGTTTTCCTCGGCTTTCCTCTATTTCTATCTCCGTGCACGTCGTTTACATATACCTTCTTTACCATTCTGTCTTCACTAATTCTTTCCATGTTTTCAAACCATCTTAATGACCCTTTCATTATTTTGTTCATAATACTTTCATTCGCACCACATTCAAATACACTCTATCATATACATTTGACATTCCATCATATACATATTTGCCACACATTCGTCTTAGAGATCTCATTTCTACTGCATTTATTCTACTTTCATCCTTCTTTTGCCAGTTCCATTATATAATATAAATATGTGAAAAACAACTTTCTACGGTTTTTTGCTTATTCAGCTTTGAAAGTTTTGCGTTTGTACTACAGTAAACCTACTCACGCTACGATAATCAATTTTGGATATTTTCTCTATTGTAAGCAAATAAGTTAAACAAATTCAAGGGTATAGCTATCATAAAACCAACCGGCAGTTTTGCAACAGTTGTACGATTTAGGCAAAGAGAATATTATATAAAACACATTTTACCAAAGTGTATCTTGTAGTATTTTCGAACAACGCTCGCTTCGAAAGTATCCAGTTTCACTCTTGTTACAAACCAGGTTTCCTTTAATTATTTGAGGTTGTTGTAGATGAAATAAAGCAATAATGAGGTTTTGAAACATTTATTTTAATTAATATACATAATGGCCACACAAGATAATTTAATTCTGGGACCTGTGAATGACGGTGAAGGCTGGAGAGTAGGTACGGCATAATGAAGAGCTGTACCATATTTACAAAGCTCCCAGTCTCTCCACACAGGTCAGACTGAATAGACTGAGATGAGCCGGTCACGTGCAGATGATGCTGTAATCGCGAACCCCAAAAAGATTGCTGGAGTGGCACCCAGGTGGTAGAAGACCAATTGGACGACCAAGGCTGCGATGGGACACTGAAGTTGGGAGAGATGGGGCAAGATTGTTACGAGTGTCAGATTGGAGGGTGGAAGCGAAGGACAGGAGGAGTTGGAGGCAAAGAATACTGGAGGCTAAGAACAACAAATAAATAAGGAACAAAAACCTATCTAGGTACAAAGGCTAAGATGGCGGTACGCGCTTAAAGTCTTTTATCGCCTTTATACTCGTATCTATAATATACGAGTATAAATATAAATTTTAATGGGTTTTTTGAATGTATACAAATACCATACTTGTAGACAAATACTGGATTTTACCCATTGCGGGTTAATCATTTTTTTAAGGATTAATTGTATTTCAATAGAGACGAAGATGTATTTTTTTTTTTGGAAACAGAATATGGTGGTCGAGGCGTTTATAGGACTTATGACCTGTCATTGGTTGGGTTAAGCGATCACTTTATGTTAACAACATTCCCCATTGCGCTCTTCTTACGACCACCACGTCTGACAAATTTTTGGAACTTGTACGAGTATATATGCAACTATGTTAAATAACTTCACATTTTTAGGTCAATCTACACTAGCGCCATCTATTAAGATTATTATATTATTTTTAAAAAAAATGTTTAAATCTTCGTCTCTATTGAGATTTAATTAATACTTAAAAAAATGTTAATGTTCGTTTGATCAAAATCTTAAATCTCCGAAAATTATTCACCGGTTGCTTTGAAATTGACACAACGGTGCATTCGAATACGTCATCATTTATTCGTCGACCTTCGTGGCATAGTGGTTAGAGCTCTGACTTCCATACCGACCGGGTTCGATTCCCGGGGATGGCAATATGATTGTCACACTGTCGTTGGTTTGGTGTAGAATTTACGTGACTATAAAATGGCGATAATTGGCTACCTATCACATGTCATGAGAATCAATATAATAGCTAAAATAAAATGTATACAGTAATTGGGTTCAAACGACCTGTTGTGAACAAGGTAAAAAAATAATAATGCTGTGTCACATTTTCACAAAATATCGAAGCGTTTGCAAAATCAAATGTCAAGTTTCCAGTAAAAAATAATTAATTAAAATGAATTCTTAAAACTAACAAACTAACTAACCATCACGCCGTTTCTCCGGAGGGGTAGGTAGAGAAGATGGACCGCCATACCGTTCTGTCCTGGCATACATCTTTAACTTCCTCCACATTCATACATTGTAACATGCATCGATTTTTCCGACTTCGAATGTGGCCGCCTATCAGTTATTTGATTAATTTGGTCATACAATGCTTTCCTTGGTCTTCCACGGCGTCTCTTTCCAATCACACTGCTCGTATACAACATTCAAACCATCTCAGGGATCCTTTTTTAATTTTATTTATGATAAAATCATCTGTTTTCTATCAAATATCGCTTTCGCGCACATTTTTCTCAGAGATCTTATTTCTACGGCATTTATCCTACTTTCGTCATTTTTTGCCAGCTCCAAGCGTCACTTCTATACATAAGGGTTGGCACTAGAACTCCATTATATACTGCCCTCTTTGCTTTAGTCGAAATATTTCTATTTGCAGTGATGACTTTGAGAGTACCATTAATTTTCATAAATATAATAATAAACTAGTTACTAGAGGAGACCGTGTTCAGCAGATTAATTGCTCTTCCCACCGGTGTCACCAAAGGCAGGTTGGTTCTGGCGGCCGGTAGGTAAATCCAATCTATGCTGTCACTGACGGAGATATCTATCAGAGACAAAAAGACCAACACCCTCCAACACGGCCGAGTTCTCGAAATATCCCCTGAGTAATCTAAAGAAATTGGTTATGAGATGCCAATCTCTTCGAAGCTGCAGAGAGTTGGCAGCAAGCATTCCCAAAAGAAATGCTTTGGGATAGAGCCACGGATAGCTACCATACTCCCTCATGTAGAGATACCTCAGAATTTTTTTCTGAACCCTCTCCAGCATAACGGAATATTTCGCCTCGTGAGGACTCCATATCACAGAACCACTTTCGAGTCTGCTCCGAACCAATGTGTTGTATAGGACTCTGAGCACATGAGGATCCCTGAAAACTCTGCCGGTCCGGACATGAAGCCCAACATCCTCAGTGCAGTGCCACAAATCCTCTCAAAATGTGCACGAAAAGTAAGCCTACTCTTGTAGATGATCCCGAGATCTCTCATCGTAGATACATGTGCTAGTTGCTGGTTGTTCATTGTGTATCTATAATACACAGAAGTGATTGCCAATGTTCGGGAACCTGATATGGCTCAAGAAGAAGAAGAAGATAGTGTAAGTATGAAACCGCGTTGTGGGACACCTCACAATAGAAGGTATGCTTGTATATTTTTTACAGCGAACAAAAAATAACTATTTCAACAGCGTTTTTAGAACTAAAAAAACGTGAAAATGATTCACCTATTAAAGAAAGTAAATTCTACGAAATTGATTAAAATTTCACCTTCTTCATGAATAATAATTGTGAAATTAAATGGAATTTATCTCCTCAATAAATTTTACAAACAAAAAATTGTTTACACTCTATGAAAGCACTTTCATTAGACAAAGTAAAATTAGGGGAAAATAATATTCGGATTTAATAAAAGGGGAAAGGCAGGCAAGGGTAAGATGCAATGGCAAAAGTCGTAATCTTACTGGGGATAAGGGTATTTCTCACTTTTACAGATAGAATAATCAACGCTGTACATAGACCTTCACTCATAAATCTTTGTATTTTTCACTTTTTGTCTTATCGCGCTGAATAGATTTATGATAGTGGCATATAAATGTTTGTATTATTACAAAAGAGGATGAATTATCTTAGGTAGAGCATTAAAAGATTAAATGAAGCTATTTGATTGTTAAACTTGTTTTAAAAGAGAGATACTTCTTCTTATTATTATTATCTGAGGCTTCCCTCAGAAAACATCTATCTCTTAAATAATGTGTTCTTCTTATTGTTTCTAATTATTTATTTGGTCTTTATTTTTTAATTATCTCGTGTTTTTTGTGTTTTTGTCTATTTTTTAATTTTTTTTACCTACCTGTATAGTCATAAGCGCTTTGGTTATATACTGTAATGTTTATGATTTATAAATAAATTGAATTGAATTGAATTGAATTATTCTTAGTGTAAGCCTAGTGGCCTGTTTCTTCAGAGGAATTGGCCTCCTGCGAAGTCTACTCCCAGCATCTTTTTGGTGGTCTGCCCGGGGGTCGTCTACCATGGGGCTGGCCGTGTAACACAATGAAGGGGAGTCTGGATGGATCCATTCTCCTCACGTGTGCATACCAGTATCTTCTCATTTGCCTTCCCCACCTAAAGACATCCTCGACCTCGCATATTATAAATTCTCACTTTGCTGCTGATCTTCATGTCAGGGTTTTTCCAAATTGAATTCTTCAAGCATCCTGAAACGACAGCAGCCTTATATACTTGCCCCATCACTTCACATGGTAGATCCATTTTTTCATACAGGTCCACACCCAGCTATCTACATTTTAATATCTAAGAGAACTAAATCTATACGTTTCTCACAGCTATAGCAGAGCAATATATCTTATTTTATGCCCCAAATTGTCGCACAGAGGCGCTACGAAGTTCTCCTGTATTAAAAGCGATTCGTCTTTTAAATGAGGTGGCAAAGGAGATAGACCTCTTTCGATGCGAATTCGTGAATACCCTTACGATAAGAGTAATAAAAAGATAACTGTCATATTTCTATTGAAATGCATACCTCATACATACTATTCACCAGGACTTGTAGTTCATGCTCGTTGTCTGCAAGTAGGACAGCGTCATCCGCATACATGATACAGCTTACTGACAGCTTACAGCTTACTACGCTCAGTTTGTCACCTACATCCAACCCTTTCAGCTCTTTCATATATTGTGTATCTATGATACAAAATTCTTTGATAAGTGCACGAAAAGTCAGCCTATTCTCATGGATGATCCCGAGATCTCTCATCATAAATGCCCACCAAAAATAGCCTTCTCCCCTGCGATTACTTACGCGAGGACGCTTCGGGTGTAACTGGCGTGTGTGGTATACACAAATGTGGAAATAAAAAATAGAATGAAAAATGTTACAAGGATGTATGGTGACTTATCTAGATTGGGGTAGTATGTAACTATGTGTACAAGCGTATATTATACGACTCGTGAGCCTTCCTGTAAGACATGCAATGCAGAAACGAGAAACATATTATAGTATAATAAAAATGATGATATTCCTTAGACTATGTGTTGTAAAATGATGTATAACAGAGTTTCAGATGCTGATATCAAAATGGAATGTAGAGCGGAAGAATGTGTTGTGAACTTCATTCAACGACCTTTGTGGCAAAGTGCAAAGAGCTTGATTCTCATACTGAAAGTTCCGGGCTCGATTTTCGGCGATGGCAGTGTGATTGTCACACTATCTTTGGTCTTAAATTCATGTGACAATAATATGGCGAAAGATTAGCTATCTATCACATGTCATTAGAATCAATATAATAGCAAAAAACAAATTGCATATATTGGGTTCAAACGACCTGTTATATATGTACAAAAAAAAATAGTTCGGGCAGGCAACAAAGGGAAGGTTGCATTAAAATTATAATGAAAACTTGATTGTTTTATTAGTTTAACAAAGATTTTATATTTATATTTTCGGTAAAAATAAATAAATATTTAAACTTTCGTATGAAGCACTTACTTTGTGGTGTGACATTATTAAATAACTTTGCATGTGACTCTGAATGACGATTGGAAGACTAACCTGATACCAGTAAAGCGTGGCGTGAGACAAGGAGATCCAATTTCTCCGAAACTATTTACTTTGGCGTTGGAATATGCCTTAAAACATCTACCATGGGACTCCAAAGGCATAATCATAGATGGCACTCACCTTAATCACCTACGTTTCGCAGACGATATTATTGTAATCAGTAACGACCCTACACAACTGACGGAAATGCTAAAGGAGTTGAACGAAGCATCTAAAAAAGTTGGCCTAAAAATGAACCTCACTAAAACCAAGTTGATGACGTCACAACCAGCACAAATCGTATTGGACAATGCCAGCATTGAATCTGTCAGTGAATACATTTATTTGGGTCACAAAATACAGCTTGGGCGAGATAACCAGACAGCAGACCTGAATAGGAGAGTCGGACTAAGCTGGGCAGCATTCAAAAATCTTGGTCACATTTTGAAAAATCCGAAAATACCCATCAACCTGAAAAGGAGAGTGTTCAATGCCTGTGTCCTGCCAGTGTTCACTTATGGTATTGAGACAGTCACAATGTCACAAAAAAGTGCCAACAAGCTAAGAATCACTCAGAGAGCAATGGAGAGAGCCATGTTGGGTATCAGTTTACGGGACAGACTCAGAAATGAGGACATAAGAGTCAGGACAAAGGTTTCCGATGTTGTCAAGATGGCCGCAACCCTCAAGTGGAGATGGGCGGGACATGTCGCTCGCGATCCAGAAGAAAAGTGGACAAGGCGACTGCTGTGCTGGTGGCCAAGGACGGCAAAGCGTGGAGTTGGGCGCCCACAGTTGCGTTGGCGCGACGATATCCGGAGAAGTGCGGGAAGTGCCTGCATGCGGATCGCTCAGAATAGAAGAGAATGGAAAATGCGAGAGGAGGCCTACGTCCAGGAGTGGACGGTCAATACGGGCTGAAGAAGAAGAAGAAGAAGAAGATTATTAAATAAAATTTAATATTTGTATCAAAACCACATTATTTGCATAATTATATTACACCAACCGGTTTCGCTCCCGCCGGAGCTTCCTCAGGGTGAGAGAATCTGAGTTCAGATAATTTGTTCAAAAAACTTAAAATTCAGTTTTTTTCTCTCACCCTGATGAAGCTCTGGGGGTAGCGAAACCGGTTTGTGTTACCATATAAAGTGGTTTAGATACAAATATCAAGTGTAATTTTATTTTAATAAATAAACATTTGTTACGAATTTTCGAGTTTGATAAAACAATCGTGTTTTCATCATTAATTTATTTTGATATTGATGGAATTTATTCCATTACATTTTTTGTTGATAAAGATAATTTATATAAATCTTAGAACGTTTTAAAACATTAACAGAAAAAGGGATTTATTGTTTCTTGAACAATGATGTAATACTCTATATTATTATATATAATTAATATGAATGAATACGTCTGTCTTCTAGGAGTTTTTTTTATTATATTTTAGATAAAATGACATGTTTCGTTATTTTGAGCGACATTTGATAATGACTAGACGGGCGAAACATGTCTATCCATCTAAATAAAATATAATAAAACTTCTAGAAGACAGACGTTTTCATTCACATAGATAGATCCTAGAGAATTGTATTAGGTTATTATTGTTGGTTGAGGTATTAGTTTTAATTTCAAATTGAAATTTTTTTAAATCATAAACATCACAGTAAAGCGCTTTTGACTATAGAATACAAAAACAAACAAAAAAACAAATTTAAACAGAATATACAATTGTGAAATTTAAAAATTAAAATTTAAACAATAGACATTAACACAAAAAACACGAGATAACTGTAAAACTCCATATTAATTTAATAAAAGTAAACACGAATGCTTAGTGGTTTTACTTGGATTTAATTAATATAAATTGTGACAAATTTGTTTCGCCTTGCAAGGGCATTCTCAAACCCTATAATTTATTGTCCTTGCAAGGCGAAACAAATTTGTCACAATTTATATTATAGAAGCTCCACTGGCTGAAATGTCCAGAAAGGATACAATACAAGCTCTGCTGGACGGTCTATAAGGCGTTGCATGGAATGGCACCAGCTTATATATCTGAACTCTGCATCAACGAGAACCTGAATGCTAGACAGTCTACATTGCGATCAGCTAAGTCTTCTGCGATCGGTAGATTGACTGTGCCAAAACGCTGTCCAAGCACAAACTTTGGCGACCGAGCCTTCGCGGTAGCTGGCCCTTCAGCCTGGAACAGTCTTCCAGTAGACCTTAAGTGCATTGAGAATCAACCAGAGTTTAGATCGAGACTCAAAACGCACCTTTTCAAATTATCATTTCCTGACAGGAAGGGCTGATTCACTTCGTCAGGTGCAGCCCTCATACTAAATATGTTTTTTATTTTTGTTATCATTATTATTATTATTATTATCTAGTTGATAAAACGGAGCATCTTCTACAGACCCCTTGAGATGAGTAATTCATAAAAATGGCGCTCTATAAATTATCCAATTTATTATTATATATAAATTAAATCCAAGTAAAACCACTTCGTGTTTACTATTATTAAATTGTATTAAAATGAGTTGGAATTTTTTGTCTTGTAAAATGGGCGGTGGTCCAGAAAAATTTAGGAGCCTGGGGATTACATGTTTAAACATTTAATGTAAGTAAAACAATTATTTATAAATTTATTATCATAGAAACGTTTAGAGACAGCTCCAAGCAAAACAATAATTCAAAACTTCTAACAAACATGTTAATATGGAGAAATAATTTCACACAACGCCATAATTTATACGAAGTCTCGGATTTTAATACCGATAGCTATCATAATTTTCATCCCATTTTCATAAAACTACTGAGATAGGCCATAGACTGCTTGCTGGCCAAAAGCTAGGGGTGTGTTTATGAAGGGTTGGGCTGATTATGAGGGATGGGATATGTTATGCACACGAGTGTTCTGCGAATTAGTCTTTGGGTAATCCGAAATGGAGCTTTAAGCTCAATTACAACAGCTTTGACCGGACTGGGTGACCGTTTTAACCTTCTGCCATGTAATTAACAGATGAAGTCGCATTAACTCATTAAGATATAGCACTTATTACAATGGATGCGGATCGCTCAGGATATAAGGGGGTGGAAAATATGAGAGGTATGAATATGTCAGGGTTAAATGCATAACCCAGATAAACATATTTCATGAAGAAATGTATGACACGAATAAACACAAAAACGCTGACCCAAGACCTAATTATCAAATTTGATGATTCGTGGGCCCCGAATTCTTCAAGTTGGTCACTAGGTCAGGTCATCGGATGACGAAACCAAAGCATATAAAAGCAGTACTCCCGAGCACCCAAAACAGTCAGTCCACTCTAAAAGTCAGTCCGCTCTAAACGTCAGTCAACTCTAAACGTCAGCCAGGATCGCGATCTCGAAGAGACACGAGTCTCCACTACCCAGTCTACGTACGAGAAACCTCCGACGACTCCTCGCTCCAGCCACTCAACGATACCACCCAGCGAGCCCTCATCCTCTACCCCTCACCACCCGGACTCCGCCCCGCTGCTATCGACATCCAGCCATTTATGAAGATGATGAAGAGGAGTGGCCCTAAGTTTGAACCTTGTGGCACCCCTGAATATACAAGAAAAGGTTCCGATTGAAAAAATCCGTATGAGACGAATTGTTTTCTCCCCTTGAGGTAACTAATGAAAAACATCATCAACTGAGAGGAGAATCCAATTTGAGATAGCTTTTCTATCAGAATGTCATGGTTCACAGTATCAAAGGCCTTTGAGAAATCATTATAAGAACAGTCAACTTGGTGACCTTTATCCAAGACCTTTGATATGTATTCTGTGAATACCATGAGATGAGTTTCAGTAGAACGCCCCTTCCGGAACCCATGTTGTTCTGTAATAATGTGGGGTTCTACTTTGGGAAATATAAATTGGTAGTAAAGTAGTATGGCGGTCCATTCTCTCTGCCTACCCCTGCGGAGAAGCGGCGTGATGGTTTGTTGTTGTTGTTGTATGCCCCAAGTTGTATTGCGCTCAGCCCATAGATATACCATTCTGGTATTTTATAAATTTTCACTTATCATCACATTTCACAGCTTCGGGAATATTAATTTATGGTATTTTACAAGTTCACTGTACAAACAAGATAAGAAAAGGACTCAGTAAGACTAATAAGCGAGTGATTTGTCAGTTGCGATCGGTGACATATTATCACATTGGAGGAATACAAAACAGGGTAGGTTCTTGCTGAAACAGCATGATCAAACTTACACTTTGTACCGCGTACATCAGGGTTTCTCAAACTTTTTCTATAATGGAACACTTTAAAAAAATTTAAGTTCAAAGTCGACCAAATTTTAACCCCGATAATTTTATGAATTATAAAACAATTTTATTTTATTCTTCCACTTAAAAGTGAAAAAAAAAACGTGTATTAATTTATAAAAACTGTTGTCTTTATGGAGTTCTACTTCTTACACTTTCGATAAAAGACACATTTTTTTATGAATTAAATACTGTTTTTTTTCTACTCAAAAGTTCGTCATTATAGAATTCCACACCGTTAACGCCTTAAGCTTACAGTCTTTGACTTTCTATTTTTGGTTCTTGGACATTTTCTTCTTCCTCAGCCTATTCCCGTCCACTCCTGGACAAAGGCCTCCTCCATTCGCTTCCATGTCACTCTGTCCTGTGCAGACTGCATCCAGGTTATTCCGATGTGTCTGTTCAGATCATTCTTCCACCGTAGTTGCGGTCGCCCTGCGCTTCTCTTTGCCGTCCACGGTCTCCAAGTCAGCAGTCTTCTTGTCCACTTTTCATCTGGCTACGTGACCTGCCCATTGCCATTTTAGAGTCACCACCCGGTTGATGATGTTAGTGACCTTTGTTTTTTTTTCTCACTGTATCGTTTCTGACTCTGTCTCTTAGGCTTATTCCTAACATGGCTCTATCCATGGCTTTTTGGGTCACTCGTAGTTTCTCGGCACTTTGTTTGGACAATGTAACAGTTTCAAGACCACAAGTACCAACTGGCAGAACGCAAGCTTCATAGACATTTCGTTTCAGGTTGATCGGTATTTTCCGTTTTTTAAGTATGTAACTCATGTTTCCGAAAGCTGCCGAGCTTAGTCCAATTCTTCTTTTTAGCTCTGCGGTTTGGTTATCGAATATTGTGTCCCAGGTATGTATTATATATTCTTGGACATTCTCAATTTTGTTGCCGTCCACGTTGGTTTCAAGTCTTTCCGTGCCCATCATCAGGTCTTTGCCAGGTTCATATTCAAACCTATAAATTTGGATACATCGTTTAGTTCTTTTAGCATTTCAGCTTTAGATGACACAATTTATACTGAGATGATCGGCCAGCTTCAGAGAAAGATTCATGAATGAGCACTCTTCAAACACAATCGCACACAGCCAAGCGTAGCTCGCAACTGGAACACGAAGGTTAAGCATATTTACGAAGCTACTAAAAGAACAACCCATTAAATGGGCTGTGGGGTGTGTGACACCCCACGCAACCAATTTAGAGTTAAAAGTGTTGCAGTGAATAAAACTATTCCAGATTGTCGCGGAATATCTTTTCCGGAAATATACAATAGTTTGGGAAATCCTGGTATACATCATGGTTGAAGGCAGGGAACAGTCCCAAGGGTTAAAAAGCTATTATGTGAAATAAGAATCACCCGCTTGCCTACACATATATTATATTTTATTTTCCATTCTCTTTCACAGTAGAGCAATTTTTTGCATAAAAGTTTACATGTATTAAATAACATAAAAAATATACTTAATTTTTTAAAGAATTTAATTATTATATTATAGTATAAACTTTTCGTAAGTAACCATCACGCCGTCTCCCTGAAGGGGTAGGCAGAATGAATGGACTGCCACACTTTAACCGATGCGGCACTCCATCCTTCTTCTTTCGCCCCCGCGAGAGACGCAGTGTGATGGGTTGCGAATCTCATCGCCACCAATAGGCATCTCCCGCGCACACAACGATCGACCGATGTCCACATATTAAATCTAAAACAAATAATATAAAATTCAATTATATAAAAGAAAATAACAAAATATAAATAATATAACAAATAATGTCTTTTTTCTATAAGTTTCATTACATTTCTGTAAGTTTCATTGTCAAACATAAAAATAAACAAACGAAAAAATCTTCTCGCGACTTCCCCGGAAGGGTACGCAGAGATAAGATGACCTTAGGTAGCCGAGTGGCAAGTGATACGACTGCCACACATAAAGTCCCGGGTTCGATTGCCGTCGATGGCTGTGTGATTATCACAATGTCTTTGATCTGGTGTGGAATTCATGTGACAGTAGAATGGCGATAGATTGACTACCTAACGCTATATGTTAACTTTAATAAATTAATAAATAAATAATAAATTAATCGAGCTCAGGTGGGATTAAGCGTGTCTGTGTGGGGTGTTTCAGTGGAACATGTGGAAACATTTAGATATCTGGCTGTGGACATGTGTGGGAAAACGGATCTACCGTGTGAAGTGATTGGGTAAGTAACCAAAGCTGCGGTCATTTCAAGATGCTTGAAGAATTCAATTTGGAAAAACCCTGACATGAAGATCAGCAGCAAAGTGAGAATTTATAAGACTTGTGTGTGACCTATCATGACATATGGGACCGAGTACAGGGCGGACACCACAATCACAAAAAACGCGCTCAGAGTGTCAGAAATGAAGACGCTCAGAAATATATCTTGCAAGACACTGCAAGAGAGGATAAGGAATACACGGATAAGGGAGATATGCGAGGTCGAGGATGTCGTTAGATGGGGAAAGCAAAGGAGAAGATAGTGGTATGCACACGTGAGGAGAAATGATCCATCCAGACTCCCCTTCATTGTAGACGATCCCCGGGCAGACCACCAAAAAGATGGATCGACAGCTGGGAGTCGACTTCGCAGGAAGCCAATTACACTTAGAATAAGAAGAAGAATAAATAAAATATCTGTTTTCTGTGAGTTTTATTATTATATTTCGCCTTGATAAGGCATCATAAAATAATTCATCATTAAATATAATAAAAGTTCGTTTTATATAATTTTTATTTTAAATCATGCGTGTCGACATTATATGGGTGTCGACAGCAAGTATGTATATAGTATATCATAACGTACGCTGTAGAGACGCGGGCTCACACTGTGCAAACCAAAGGACTACTAAGAACATCGGAGATGAAGGTCCTAAGATCAATTACTGGAAAAACCCTCCGAGATCGTGTCCGCAACGTAGACATAAGAAAAGCTTGCGAAATAGAGGATATCGTTCAGTGGAGTAGATCCAGAAGAAGATACTGGAGGGACCATGTACTCGTACTTCGAATGGATGGTGGCAGACTTGCATATACAGCCGCTTATGAAATCCCCTCCGGACACCGCCCACCTGGAAGACCGCCTAGGAGATGGAGGGACAGCTGGATCTCATCATCCGACGAGATATGATTTCTGTATCACAGATCGTCAGATCTATTAAAAGAAGAAGAAGAAGAAGACGATGATGAACTTTCATCAAGAGATTTCATAAAAATCATTAGATTATCCTAATATTTTATTTATTAAACCAATGTTTTCTTTCGTATTAAGTACCTATAATCTTATTCCACAGCGCGCGTATAGCGCGACCATCATTTTTATAGATTTCTGACATACCAGATAAGTACCTTATTATAAGCTGTAATACTTCCATCTCTGGAATAAAGGAAAGTTATGACTTTTGTAATATGAATGGATAACAACTAAAATAAGAAATGAAAGCCGATTCTGACAGCTCTATAGACCCTTTCTTCGGTTGAGCACCTCCCAATACTATCGCGGGAGCAACTCAATTTACTTGTAGGGATTCATGATTATCAGTACATGGAACTCGATTCTATTAAATCATACAAATACATACAAAATTAATCATTCAGAACCTTGAGTATCTATTGAATACGAGGCTTTATCCAGGAATTATTTCTTTGTCCTGTATTTAAAGAAGAAATTAGATTTCAAGTATATAAAGAGAATCTTCTAACGCAAAAAAATATTATATTTCTTCTTAAACATCATAATGTTAAGATTATTTATGTACAGGGTGCGCCATATTTTATATTAGTATGCAAATATTAAATAACTTTAAAATAAAACAACCGATTTCTATATATAAGGTATTTTTATTTAATTTAGCCCTTTATAATTTATTAACACTAGTTTTTGAATACAACATCAAACAAGTGGCCGCCATTACCAAAGCAAAATGTGCCCTTTTTACTGCGTTTTCCATCACTTTTTCAAGCATCTCGGGTGGTATAGCGATGATTTCGGTGCGAATGTTTGCTTTGAGCTCGTCAATAGTCTGAGGCTTGCTAGCGTACACTTTAATTTTCAAATTACCCCACAAAAAGAAGTCTGAAGGGGTCAAATCAAAATTTGCTTCCAAAAATCAGGTTCTGTGTTAGCCATTCGAGCGAGTGTTTGGCCATATTCCAAGCAACATGGATGATCTGTTGGCAATATTCTTTGAGTCAATTGCACTTTATACGAAAACAAATGCAAATCATCCTTCAAAATGCGCCACAAAGTGGTTCCACTGACGCCATTATTGGCCAAAGAAAAAAGGGCACATTTTGCTTTGGCCAATAATGGCGGCCACTTGATTGATGTTGTATTAAAAAACTAATGTAAATAAATTATAAAGAATTTAATTAAATAAAAATACCTCATATATATAGGAATCGGTTGTTTAATTTTAATGTTTTTTAATATTCACATATCAATATAAAATATGGCGCACCCTGTACATACACATAATACATATGTATTATATCTAATCGTAAGAACCACCGCTGATTTAATAATAATTTTATGGCTTTTATTAACCTTTATTTTATTTATATATTATACAACATTTTACGTTCATTTGAAATAATCTATTTTGTACATATACAATAAACAGGCGACCTTCGTAGCAGAGTGGTAAAAGTTCTGACTTCCATACCGAAGGTCCCGGGTTCGATTCCCGGCGATGGCAGTGTCACACTGTCGTTTGGTCTGGTGTAGAATTCACGTGACAATAAAGTGGCGATAGATTGGCTACCTATCACATGTAACGAGAATCAATATAATAGCTAAAAAAATAAATTGTATACAGTAATAGGGCTCAAACGACATGTTGTATACATAAAAAAAAAATAATAGGTCGTGTTAGTTACACCATTTATAACTCAAGAACGGCTGGACCGATTTTGATGATCTATGATTTGTTGGATTTGTTTCCGTCTGGAATAGCAGAATAACTAATAAAACATCTGAAAAAATAAAAATAAAAATATGAAGAAAATTCATTTTCTCATACATTTTGTATGGAGCGGCTATATATAAAACAAAGTCGTTTTAAAATCTGTCTGAACCAGTCTGTCGATGCCAGCTAGCCTGGCAAAAAGAGTCTTTGTGGAAATAATGACAAAAGTGATCTGATAATAAAAACGGTAATTAGAAGGAACAATTACACATAATATAGAGTCAAAAACGATAAAACATAATAAATTAAAGACGATAAACAATATAAGGGAGCAGATTACTAATAGGAAATGTGACAAAAGTTGAAGTTATTTACTGTTTTTATTATTATTATTATTATTATATTTTCCACTTTTAATATTTACACCTATAAAGTAACCAAACGTTTTTTTAATTAAAATAAATAGGTAGCTAACTCAACTCCAGCAAGAACTTCAAAATTACATAAAAAAATTTATTCAAATTGACATAGGAACAAAGTTTCGAAAAATCACGTAAATTTGACATTTGATATACAATATAATTATAAAAAATATAATAAATATTTGTTAATTTAAACTGTTTAATTATTTTAGTCAATGATGTTATTTTTAAATATTCTTATTGTTTTATGTAAATATGTAACCTAAATGTACCTATTATTACTTGTATGACACATAACACTCCATGGTCAATGTGTCAAATAAATAAATATTGTAAAATATATATTGTAACACCTGATGATGTCAACATAGGTTGACGAAACAGCTGTCACGTAATATAAAAAAAACAATTGTGATACATAAAACAAAGTTTTTATTATTTAACAGTTTAAAATAATAATAAGTAAAGATTTTATTTCATTATGACGTTAAAATTTCTAAGGATTAATTGTATATCAATAGAGACGAATATGTAAATTATTAGGAAACAGAATATGGTAGTCGAGCCGTTTACAGGACTTATGACCTGTCATTGGTTGGGTTAAGCGATCATTTTATGTTTAACAACATTCACCATTCCGTCCTTCTTATGACACCACGTCTGACAAATTTTTGGAACTTGTATATATGTTAACATTTTTAATAACTTCACTGTTGGTAGGTCCATCTACACTAGCGCCATCTATTTAGATAATTTGTAAGCATTAAAATTTCTACACTAAAGAATGGTGTCTGTGTCCCGAAACATGTTTGTGAACAGTGCAAAAAACGTGAAAATTAGATGTTTTCAAAAAGTTCCCACAAACATGATCCCACAACACAAAGTAATGGCGAATAAAGAAGAAATATAAACAAAGCGTTTCTAAGTGCGGCGTGTTTATTATTTGACGTATAGAGCTTTATTTTAATTTAATAATCCCCGAGAATTAAAACGTTAACATTTGCACCTAAATCACAATACACTTAATCTTTATTAATGTTTCGTGCAAAACTTGTTACGATATTACACTTCACCAGGCCCGGCTGAAGGGATAATGAAATATATCGCTAGTTCCGGGCGAATCGGAAACAGCAAAAAATGAGTAGCTCCTGACTACCGCCTACAAATTGAAGAAGCATAAAGTTATTTAAAAAAATGCAAAACGTTTATTCAAAGAGACGAATGAAAACGGCAGGTTTCTAGAAGTTTTATTTTATTTTATATTTAGATGTATTTTTTGTTTAGAATTTTTAATGTAGACTCCACAAAAAATAGATATATTAAAAAATAGCTGAATATATTATACAAATAACAGAGCAATGATTGCAACACTGTATACAAAGGCCAAATAGAGCGTTCTTTTGAAACACGTTTTTGGAACACGTTAGGTCCTTCAGACTGAATCAATAAAACTCATAATTTTTTGTTAAAAATGTACAAAGTCACATCGATTCTCGTTAATTACCGTATTCTGCTCCATTTACTAGTGTATACGAGGCAACGAGCTGAAATTTTGTCACATTTGATAATGCCTTAGAAGGGCGAAACATGTTATTCCCATAAAATATAATAAAACTTCTAGAAAACTGTCGTTTTCATTCGTATTAATTATTTAATATGGAGTTTTACATTATTGTTCAAGAAACAATAAATTGAAGAAGCAAGAAGTTATAAAAAAAATGAAAAACGTATCTTCAAAGAGACGAATGAAAACGGTAGTTTTCTAGAAGTTTTATTTTATTTTATATTTAGTTTTTAATGTAGTCTCCACAAAAGTCGTAGTCGCCATCCAGGTGCGCGCCTTTTAACTTGCGCACCACAGACATTCAAACTTTAAGTTCTTTTTTCAAATAAATTATTTTATCAATATAATACAGACTTCTATAAAACTAATGTTATTTGACATTTCTTGGTAGAAGTTCATTGTGAATAATGAAAATAAAAAAAAATGTATATTTAATTCTTCAATATTATTTTTAAGTTCTTGCTGGTGTCATGTCGGTTTGCTTCAAGTGCCTAATTGCAGGTTATTAAAAAAAAACGGTGGATACGTGGGACATAAATTAAAAAGACAGTGTAAAATAGACAATGTGCACCGTATAAAAATAACATTATGTGTTAAATTATTTTTATTGTGTTCTTTTATTTTATATCATTGTATTTTATATTATTTGTTTTAGATTTATTTTGTGAATGTTTTACGATTGAAGTGTGCGCGGGAGATGCCTATTGGTGGCGATGAGGTTCGCAACCCATCACACCGCGTCTCCCGCGGGACGAAAAGAGAAGGATGGAGTGCCGCATCGGTTAAAGTGTGACAGTCCATTCTTTCTGCCTACCCTTTCAGGGAGACGGCGTGATGGTGAGTTAGTTAGTTAGTTAACAATAAATAAGTATCTTTAAAGAGTTTCACTTTGTCATGTGATGGTAGTGATTTTATTTTTTATAATTATTTTTTATATATCGAGGACTCACATTTAAATAGCTTTGGGAAAACATTTGGGACTCGTATAATTGGAATTACCATGGTAGGACATACTCTGCTGGAAGGTAAGTAGGTACCTATAAATTGCCGTGAAACTCTACCTTGCGTGATAGCAGCAAGAATCCAGTAAGTCCGACTCCCTGGCATCCGTGATCCCGCGATTCCCGGGAAATGTAATTACTGTCTTACGAGAAGCACCAGAAAAGGAAGCATTTGCCACAGTGATCAAGTGGACATTTTTTTACTATCAATTAAAAAGTCTCAAAAATATTAACTAATATTATTCTTAAAAGAATAGAACCAAAAGTAGAGAACATCCTTTCCAGTGACCAGTATGGCTTCAGAAGAGGTGTAGGAACCAGAGAAGCAATATTGTCATTGCGAATGCTACTAGAAAAGAGAGTAAGAAAAAACCAAAACACATATATCGCATTCATAGACCTGGAGAAGGCTTTCGACAGGGTGGAATGGAGGAAGCTCTTCGAGATTTTGAGAAAAATTGATATTAAATATAGAGACAGACGAATAATCCAGGCGCTATACAAGAATGAGGCTGCCATAATCAGATGTGACGAGGGTACAAAGGAAGCCAGTATAAGACAAGGGGTAAGACAGGGATGCTCTCTGTCACCTGCTCTTTTTAACGTTTACATACAGAATGCGATTGACGACTTGAGAGAGAGAATGAGTCACAGAGAAGGTGTAAGGATACACGGGCAAAAGATAGACATGATAAGGTTTGCTGACGATATTGCTATAGTTGCTGAAAGTGAGGAGGAACTGCAGGAGGCCGTAGAAACTTTGCAAGACATTCTTTAAGATAGCTACAACATGAAGATAAATAAGGACAAAACAAAGCTGCTGACTGTAGGCCGAACGCAACATCAGATGAGAGTAGTGATGTCAGGAGTTCCACTAAAGAACACCAAAGAGTTTGTCTACCTCGGGAGCAAAATAACATGGGACGGTCGGTCTAAGAGCGAGGTTGACAGCCGTATACATCAGGCTAGGCTTGCATTTAATAAAAGGTCGAAAATAATAGAGTCAAATAATATAGACCTAAAACTGAGAATACTCCTCATCAAGACCTATGTATGGAGTGTCTTGATGTACGGCTACGAGACATGGTGCCAATCAGAAAGGGATAAGCGGAGACAAGAGGCTTTTGAGATGTGGTCTTATAGAAGACTCTTTGGAATTTCCTGGAGAGACCACATCACGAATGAGGAAGTTCTTCAAGGAATCGAAGGAGGAAGGCACCTGCTCAGGACCTTGTCCGAAAGGCGTGCAAGATGGATCGGCCATGTAATACGTCAAGAAGGTCTCTTACATGCCATAATGGAGGGTATGATCGAGGGGACAAACTCTAGGGGACGCCCACGCCGAGAGTACCTGGAGGACCTGTTGGTGGACGTACGCTGCTCATCATATGCAGATTTCAAAAGAGCCGCACAAGACAGGGAAAAATGGAAGAGAATAATGGAGGAAATTGCTGCAAACCAATCCCAGGATTGAAACCAGAGAAGAGAAAAAGTTTATGTTACGCTGACGAAGCTTCGGCGGGAGCGAAACTCGTTTGTTTCATTAAAACAATAAGAGTTGTATACAAACAAAATATAAAGTTGTTTTCAATTTACATTAAATAATAGACAAAATTAAAACGGAGTCTGACGCCCAGCCTGTGTCTTTCCATTACCAAAACTTCTGGCAGTGTATGACATAGTTTCCAGAGATATAGTCAGTTACCGTGATAACATTAGAAATAAGGAGAGAAGACGTGGAACCAAGGTTACCGATATCGCAGTAAGAACAGCAAAGCTAATATGGCAGTGGGCATGTGGCGAGAATAGAATCCCGAAGCGGAGGCCATGAACAACAGAAAATGTATAGGAAGACCACGAAAAAGGCGGACAGATGATATAGGTGGTAACATATAGCAATATTTACTTATTTATTGATCATTTACCAAGTACATGGTTTTTATACCTCCCAACTGGGGTAACCTGTTATAGGGAGGCATTTTTCGCCGTCTATGTAATCTCAAAACATAAAATATAAATTTAGGGAAAAATAAATGAACAACAGTTATTTTGAAAATTTGGTTTGGTTCATGTGGTGCTCTCGTAAATTTTGAGATATTTCATGTACAAGAGAATTATTTTGGTCAATTTGATTGTTGCCGCACTTTATAAAAGTAAATCGTGACAGGTAATACGTTTACTGTTTTGATGTTAACATTATATGAGTTTTTTGGTGTTAAAATAAAATTTTCATTGGTTGGTGATAATTTGCGTAATTTCTTAAATAACATTTTAAAGTGCTTGCTGGTGTTCGATTGTTATAAGTCCCTAATTACAATGAATTAAAAAAAAACGGTTAATACATGGAGTAATTAATTATAAAAAATGTGGATACGTGGAATATAAATTAAATAAACACAAACGTTTGGATCGTCCAGCTGACATATCACCACAAAAAAAGTACATTATTTGTTATGTTATTTTATTTGTTTTCATATCATTGTTATAGATTTCTTTTGTGGACGTTGGACAATTGAAATGTGCTTGGGAGATGCCTATTGGTGGCGATGAGGTTCGCAACCCATGACACCGCGTCTCAAGCGGGGGCGAAAAGAGAAGGGTGGAGTGCCGCATCGGTTAAAGTGTGTCAGTCAATTCTTTCTGCCTACCCCTTCGGGAAGACGGCGTGAAGGATAGTTAGTTATAAATTAACAAGGGGAACAAAACACATTTTCTAGGGTAATTATAACACTATTTTAACAGTATTGAAAACTAATTATTTATTTTTAAAACGGAGCCGACCTTTTTTTAATGTCTCTGAAGTAACGTGTTTTTTGTAATTGTGCTTTTTGTAGTTGTTTAAAGAGTTAAGTAGAGGCCTATATCCAGCAGTGGAGTATAATTGTCTGAAAAAAAAGAATGAAAAAAAACTCTTTTTCTAAATTAAATCCGGCTCAGATTTTCTCCATACCCAGTTCCTTAGCGAACAAGGTAAATTTCAATTAATTTCACGATTTACGTTCGCGCCAAAGATTCGATAGGACCACACGTGCGAATTTTAACTACAAAATATCCCATTAGTTGCGCGAATTCGTTCGAAATCAGGAAATAATCTCGAAACTACGGAGTTTCACGAGTTTCTCTGGGCGCTATTTACGCCTTCCGTAGTAAACATAAAATTCTTAAACAGCGCAAAGCACAAGGTCGAAAACACCAACACAATTGATTGGGAGTTTCTTAAGAAAGACCAAATGTAAATATTAAAAATAATAAAATAATCATAAAATAAAATGTACTTGTAGACAAATATACTTGTGGACAAATACTGGATTTTACCCATTGCGAGATTGGATCTCCAGGCGTTGTCTAGCAATGTATGATAGTTGCGTAGCCTTTCACATTGCATTAATAAAGATTTTCTGCTAAATGCTTACATATATTCTTAATAGATGGCGCTAGTGTAGATTGACCTAAAAATGTGATGTGTGTCTCAACATAGTATAATACATTCTACTTTCAAAAATTTGTCAGACGTGGTGGTCGTAAGAAAGGCAGAATGGGGAATGTTGTACATAAAGCGATCGCTTAACCCAACCAATGACAGGTCATAAGTCCTGTAAACGCCTCGACCACCATATTCTGTCTCCAAAAAACAATTTACATCTTCGTCTCTATTGTGATACAATCAATCCTTCAATAAAATAATCATAAAAAAATATATTTTACACTTGTAACTAACTAACTTACCATCACGCTGTCTCCACGGAGGGGTAGGCAGTAAGAATGGAACGCCACACTATTCTGTCCTGACATACTTCTCTCGATTCTTCTACATTCATACATCTTGTCATGCATGCACGTCATTGTGACACGTGACATTTAATATTGGATTGATTTGATCATGCCACGTTTTCCTCGGTCTTCCTCTATTTCTAGCTCTGTTCACGTCGTTTACCTTCTTCGCCATTCTGTCTTCGCTCATTCTTTCCATGTGTCTAAACCATCTTAACGACTCTTTCATTATTTTGTTCATAACACTCTCATTCGCACCGCATTCACTTCTTACACTTGTAAAATTTGTATATAAACCACTTTATCTTTATAAACACCATTCGGTTTCGCTCCCGCCGGAGTTTCGTTAGGGTAATCAGTATATTCTGTTCCCCTCACGAAGCTACGACGGGAGCGAAACCGGTTGGTGTTTGCAATGAATAAAGTGGTTTATATACAAATTATACAAGTGTATTATTATTTTACTATATTTAATAATGTTACACCACAAATTATGTGCTTCGAACGAAAGTATAAAATGATGCTTTTTAACTAATTCCACCTTTGTCTTTATTTTGACAGCGTTTCGGACTGGTTGTCCGAAACATGTCTATGTAATTTTATTTTTAAAAATAAGTGTTGTATGCTGCCTTTGGTAAACTGAGACATGTCTTTGAAAATGTTGAAATACCGGTTTGTCTCAAAAGAAAGGTCTACGATATGTGTATACTGCCCATGATGACATACGGACTAGAGACGACAACTCTTACAGCAAAAAGTGTTCACAGGCTCAAGTGTACACAGAGGTCCATGGAAAGACAGATACTTGGTGTGAGCTTGCATGACCGCATAAGAAATGAAGAAATCAGACGCCGTACCAGGGTTGCTGACGTCGTGGACCGAGTGGCAAAATTGAAATGGCAATGGGCTGGACACTTGGCTAGACAGGGTGGCAACAGATGGGCACCCAGGATACTCAGTTGGAGACCATGGGATAATAAGCGAAGTGTCGGAAGGCCACCGATGAGATGGACCGATGATATTATCAGAAGGGTTGGAAAATGTTGGATACAAAAGGGTCAGGATAGAGACGAGTGGAAGAAATTGGAAGAGGCCTATATCCAGTAGTGGAGGGAAGAAGGCTAGCAAAGAAGACACAAAGTATATAAAAAAGGTAAAGAGAAATAAAATATACTTTTAGATTTAATGGTAACAAGGAGATTGTTCTTTATACTATTCTGACTATTACTGGACTTTGCGGTGTTTTTTTCCCAACAATTTCAAGTGTACGTTTTGTCTTTCGTTAGAACCCGTAAAATAAATCCGCTACCAGGCAATTGGTTAAATATTTCTCTCAACTGTAAACTTTACGTTTGTGGAAAGATAGTACTAAACATGGGATTTCTCAGTACTAGACTTGATAAATTACGCAGATCTTTTCCTGGAATCTGACAATTCCAAAATGAATACAAAATATACATGTCTAAGTCTTTGGCCGCAATGACCGACTTGATCTCGAGTATTTGTTTATTAATTTTTTGACATTCTAGAAAGACTTATACACAAATGAGACATAACAAACGAAAAACATTCAGGCGACCCATATGGATACAAATCAGTGAACAAAAATACTCTATCGACGAAATTTTATGAATTAAAACACTTTTTTTTTTCACTTTTGAGTTCATTTTTCTCGACACGTTTCGAAGGCCTTCATCATTAGGAGAATGATATAAACTAACCAAAAATTCTACCTATCTAATAAAATCTCTTGACCCAGATGAAGAGATAAAATGCAGGATTGAGGCAGCAAGAGCTACGTTTAATAATATGAAATCACTCTTCTGCAATGATAACATAAACTTGAAACTCCGTCAGAGAATGATCAAATGCTATGTGTGGTCTGTTTTATTGTATGGATGTGAAACGAGGACCTTAAAAGTCAACTCAATGAACAGACTGGAAGCATTTGAAATGTGGCTCTATCGCCGAATGCTCAGAATTGCCTGGACAGACATGGTTACCAATACCGAAGTCCTGAGACTTTTATTATATTGTATTTTAGATGGAATGACATGTTTCTCCCTTCTTAGTTATTATCAAATGCACATTTGATAATGCCTTAAAAGGGCAAAACATGACATTACATTTAATATAAACTCCTAGAAGACCAACGTTTTTATTCATATTAATTATTTAATATGGAGTTTTATTAGGTGTATAACTTTGCTTCCGCCGTTTTGCAATAGATGGCAGTAGCGGTAAGTGGTAGTTGGAATAAATATATCATAGATGTCATACAATAAGCTTAAGTATTTGTAAACATAACGCCATCGAAATATTAGTCAATTTGTGTCTGCATCATAAAGTTATTCCCGATTAAACATGTCAGCTTACGAGCCAAATTCTCGTCATTTGCGGGAGGTTTTAATTTTATGCTTTAATATGAAGAAATCTGCGGCTGAGGTTCATCGAATGCTCTCAAATACCTATGGTGAGGCCGCTATTAGTGAAAGAACGTGCCGAGAGTGGTTTCAACGCTTCAAAAACGGTGATTTTAACGTCGAAGACCAGCATGGCGGTGGAAGAGAGAAGGTTTTCGAAGATGCAGAATTGGAGGCATTACTTGATCAAGACTTGTGTCAAATGCAACAAGAATTGGCAGGATCATTGGGAGTGACGCAACCAGCCATTTCAAAACGCCTGAAAGTCATGGGAATACACCTAATAAGCAAAGTTTTACACCTAATACATAATTTTTTTTAAAGACTAACGCCAAGATACTCGTATTAGAATTTATTTTACAATCTTCAATATGACCAGAAAATAGCTCATTATTATGAAAAAGGAATCTGGTCGTGTCCAGGCTTGAACCCATGTCCCGTGGGTCAGGAGACAAGCGTTTTATCCCCTAGACCACCACCCGGTTGTTATTTGTTAATTGAAATATTAATTAATATTGTTATTTGAAATTTCATGGTAGAAGTTAATTGTAAATAATAAAAATAAAACTTATTTGGTGGAAAATATTTAAAAAATATATATTTAGTTAAAATCCACTGATGTTTGTGTCTTCGACCCGTTTAGGCAGACGACGAAACCGGTCGAAGAAACAAACATCATAGACCGGGAGCTGGAGTCCTTATATATTTTTTAAACATTTTTTTCTATTTCAATTGACTAGCTATGTATCTATCTTTTATCATAAGAAATAATTGGATATTGTCACTAAAACAATTATTAAAATAGTTCCGAAGCATTTTTTCAGTTTATTCACTTGATATCTTAGGGGATGGGGTATAAAAAATAAATAGACCAACAAACCTCCTGGCAACATTCAGAATCATAATCTGCAAGCTTTTCTGAGTTTAAAACTATGTTCAGAATGCGGTCCTCATATTTTGCATACTTAACTCCCTTTGGCACCTGCACTATCGGTGGATTTTAACTAAATATACATTTTAAAAAGATTTTTTTTATCATTATTTTTTACAACATTGTTAAAAGAAATAATAAAACGAAATAACTAACTTAGGCTCCATATAAACCCTCCTCCTAAAAAGGGGTGTCAGTGATTTTTTTTTTCAGAAAAAGTTTTAAATGCTTTCAGCACTTTCCGTGTCTCTGATATACGAAGCTGTGTATAACAGAAATTAACGATGCTTTGTAATATATAAAATAAAAATGCTCTTTGGGTAATTGTTAGAATACGAGTGAAAAATCATTATAAGAGACATTAGGGCGGCCTTGTAAACAGGCTCAAAAGACAAGCTCCCTCGTTCGCCCTGCGTTATCATAATTTATCGATTTAATTGGCGGTACTCAAATTCCCAACAGCAATTTGAATAAAATTACTAAGGACTTCAGTCGCTGCCGGGGGTCTTCAGGAAACTTAAAAAAAGACGATTATAATAATCTCTACAACAATTTTTCATCTAACATTCTAATATTAGTAGTCACTGTAATTTTTGTTCAAAAATTTGTATATTTTAAGGATTTTTTCAACTTCGTTCATTCCGAAATGACTAGATGGAGAATCGCGGAAGCGAACCATATTTCGTAAAAATAAAATACGTGAAAACTTTTTTATATCTGTTAATTATATGATAACAATTTATAACACTATATTAAGGCGAATATGTCACTTGTATATATAATATTAAAATAAATCTATTTACGGAAAAATACTTTCACAGTAACTACCATGTGATCTTATTACTTAACCTTATAAGTTTAAAACTAACTAACTAAATAACCATCACGCCGTCTCTCCGAAGAGGTAGGCAGAAATAATGGACTGCCAAACATTTCTCTTTTTAACTAAATAAAAACGCTATTATTAGTCTTTCTTTGTTTAGTTTTAATTATATTATATTTTATACTAAACCGACTAAAATTAGGTCCTTACATAATAAAAAAAAACATTGAGGAAAAAACAAATGAATTTTAATTTTCAAAACACAAATACTTGAGTAAATAGCTGTATAAATTTGAATTTGGATATCCTAACCAAAGAGAAGATATTTGAGATCAAAGTTGCCAGTACGGCAAAACGCCAATTTCATATGAAAGGACCTAATATAAAATCGCTATGATTAGTATTTTATTGTTGAGTTTTTATTATATTTTTTACACCTGAAGATGGAGCTATCCTCTGAAACATGTCGTGTTATTTTTTTTTATTTTTTTAATAATTAGTGGATTAAACTAAGTTATTTTAAATTTCCTATGTATATAAACATCGTTTTATTTTTTGTGAATGTATACTTATACTTGTATACGAATACTGGATTTCACCCACCGCGGGTTATCAATTCATGATTTAATTGTAGCTTAATAGAAACGAAGATGCAAATTGGAAACTAAATATGGTTGATCAAGGTGTTTACAGGACTTATGACCTGTCATTGGTTGGGTTAAGCGCACGCTTTATGTAATTACAACATTCCCTATTCCACCTTTCTTTATGACCATGTATGACAAATTTTTTTTGGAAGTTGTATATATGTTAAAGTCCTATGCAAGATTTCACATGTCAGTTTCAATGTGCCATCTATGAAGATTTTGATTACATATGTTAATCTTTCGATTACATTTTGATTATATATGTTAATCGTTTTATTTTTGTTTTGATTACATATGTTAATCGTTTTAATTAATTATTATTAAGAATGTTTTAATGTATGGTAAATGTATTGCATTAAGCGACGGATGTGGGTACAATTCCCACCATCAAAAGTTCTTGTTCAATTTCCGTTGAAGTTATTTTTCTAAAACTATAAAATAAAAACATTAAGGTTTTTGTGTAAGTAAACCCTTGATTGGATAAAGTAAACATGAATATTTTATTACTCATTTTATCGTTTCTAGTTATTAATATTTTCCGAAAGATTCTCTTATGATATTTCGCATCTTCAACCCGAAGTTTCTCTCTTATACAAATAAGAAAAATCCCGAAACAATTAATGCTTCCATCGAGCAAAGGGGATTAGTATTGAACTATGTATTAAGAAAATTGTTTATCGATTTCGTATTATCGTTATAGAACCCATATTACGAATGTAATAAAGGGCATTATGTAGTACTTACATCTTAGAATAAGAATCTTAGAACATAAATAGGATATAGGGAGATGAGGGGTGAGGCGTGATATCTTGTTAACATTAGTGAGGATTAATATACATGAAAACGAAAAAAAAATAAATGGGTCAGACCCATATTGACTTATGGTATAGAATCGAGGGCTGACACAAATAGAACCAAGGCACTTTTACGAACCGCCGAAATGAAGACACTCCGCGCTATTTTGGGCAAAACACTGAGGGACAGCATCAGAAACACAGTAATACGTGAGACCTGCGATACCGAAGATATTGTCAGATGGGGCAGGAAAAGAAGACGCTTCTGGCGCGACCACGTAGAAAAAATGAGCGACGATAGACTCCCCCAAGCAGCCGCAAACAACGTGCCAATGGGAACTCGCCAACCCGGAAGACCTGCGAAGAGATGGCGAGACAGTTGGAGTTCTGTGTCCCAGGAGACCCCGACGCCATAAAAACAGATTCACACATCTATTAAAAGAGGAAGAAGAATAAGAGAACGTCTATTTTCTAAAAGTATTATTATATTTCATGGGATTTATAGGTTAACTTTTTAAATGTAGGTATCATCAAATGACATCTGGAGACATAGTAGTCAAATGGAATTTTGTCAAAGTGCGGTATGTTATCTTTTACGAGAGCAATGAGAATTTTGTATCATAGATACACAATTTATGAAAAAGCTGAAAGGGTTGGATGTAGGTGCCAAAATGACCGGAGTGTCAGTAAGCTGTCTCATGTATGCGGATGACGCTACCCTACTAGCAGACAAAGAGCATGAACTACAAGTCCTGGTGAATAGTATGTATGAGGTGTGCATGCATGAATGATCTGATAATGAATGTGAATAAGTCCAAGGTAATGATTTTTGATGAAGAAGAAATCACGACATTCTGCAACATTAGCGTTAACGGTGAAAATTTGGAGCAAGTAGATGAGTTCGTGTATTTGGGTATTATGTTTAAAAAAGATGGTCGAGTGGACGGATATTGAAAGAAGGGTTGGTGTTGACATATTTCTCTCGCTTCCTCAACATTCAACAATATTTACATCGTGTCATGCACGCGCGTCGATTTCTCTGATTTCTCACGTGGCCGACATTCAATATTTGATTTATTTGATCGTGCCACGTTTTCCTCGATCTTCCACTATTTCTAGTTCCACTTACATCGTTAACATATATATTTTTTACCATTCTTTACATGAGTCCAAACCATCTTAATGATCCTTTCATTATTTTGTTCATAACACCATCATTCGCACCGCATTCACATCTTATATTTTCATTCGACACTCTATCATACACAGAGTATATACACATTCGTCTAAAAGATCTAATTTCTACTGCATTTACTCTACTTTCATCCTTCTTTGGCCAGTTGCATGCTTCGCTTCCATACACAAGGGTCGGTACAAGAACACCATTGCACATTGCCATTTTAGCTTTTTTGGATATGGTTTTGTTTGCTATGATAACTTTAAGTGCTCCATTCACTTTGTTGTCTGCCCCAACCCTGTTTTCAATATCCCTCTCCACTCGACCATCTTTTGTAAACATACTACCCAAATACACGAATTCCTCTACTTGCTCCAAATTTTTACCATTCACGCTAATATTGCAGACTGTCATGATTTCTTCTTCTTAAAAGATCTTGGACTTATTCACATTCATCATCAGATCATTTCGTATGGATACATTATAAATCGGGTGGTGGTCTAGGGGATAGAACGCTTGGCTTCTGATCAAGGGGACTTCGCGTCGAGCCTGGACACGACCAGATTCCTTCTTCATAATAAAGAGCTATTTTATTGTTTTGATTGAAGATTGTAAAATAAATTCTAATATCATTGATTTAAAATTTTTTGGTGTTAGTCTTTTTAAAAAATAATAATAATAAAAATACTATTCACCAGGACTTGTAGTTCATGCTCGTTGTCTGCAAGTAGGACAGCGTCATCCGCATACAAGAGACCGCTTACTGAAACTCCGCTCATTTTGGCACCTGCATCCAACCATTTAAGCTCTTTCTTATCGTTATCAAATATACTAAAATATCTATAAATCAGATGTTTTCATTCGTATTATTTTTATTTATTTGTTGTTGTCCAAGAAACAATAAATATTCGATTGCTAATGTACGTGCTATGTATAATTCGTATGCTGGAAACTTTCTTGTAATGTATTAAGCAATTACATCATGCCTCCGTTGGATATTACGTAATATCTCCTTCACACACCTCAAAGTGAAACTATACGAAAGTCATGAAACTTGATCATAGTTACCGAAAACTATATGAAGTTATTTGGTTCTTTAATCACCTTCTCTTTGACCGAGATTACTCAATTAATCGTCTCAAAGACACGAAACATAAATACATATACAGCATCTCTGGTATATTATTAATGTAATTATAAACTCCTAGGGTGTAAGGATGCTAAGAAGTTTAAACACTTTGTTTTGTGTTGTTTATCACTAAATTTACAATTATATCATTATACAACGTTTAATAAAAAGAAAAGACCCGTTTTATGCTTTATTAGGGGCGATTTGGAGTGGCCGGCCCGCTCTCCCGATTTGTCCCCTTGTGATTTTTTTTGAAATCCCGTGTTTATGAAAGCCGTCCAGGAACCCCTTAAAGATTTAAAGACCAACATCCAGGAAGAAATTGTCAAGATAACGCCTGATATGCTGGCAAGAGTCATGACAAACGCCCGAAATCGGTTTACTTAGTGTATGGAGAACGGGGGACGTCACTTACCTGATTTGATCTTCAAAAACTTAATAAAACAAACTTGAGATATGTCCCTACATTATAAAAAACAAATAAAAATTTTCGGATTCATACAATGAGTTTTTTTAAGTTTTGTAAAAAGGAAGTTATGCTGCCGCACTCTTGAACATCCGTTCGAAAAGTAGGCCTCAACGGAAAACGCACGCTTCTCACTGTTCCAACGCATGATGTCGACTAAACTGTGTAGGGACAATACTTTATAATTTCGCCTCTCAAACGAGACCACTAGCGCTCACGACATCAACCGACTGAATGGCGCGCGTAAGTCCCGCATGGACGAGAAACGGGAAACGGGATTGAATGAGCAAAGCTGTCGAAAGACGCCGTTTGCTTGTAACAGCTTCGGGTAAGCGGTGGGAATCCTCTGTGTCATAATAATATTATTCTATGCAGAGGAAACATCACGTGGCTCCAAGCCCCGGCCGACCCTCGAATGGGGCAGTATAAGAATCGTTGATGAACCATTTTGAGCTGCTCGGGACATAGAAATCTCTCAAATGATAGTCAATGCTAGAGGACGAATATATAATACAAGAATCAATTGTATCCCAATAGAGACGAAGATGCAAATTGGAAACAGAATATATAATACACCCTTTTAGGAATTAAAACAAATTTCTAAGCAAAAGCAACACGTGGGTGTCCGAAAGTTCAAAGGTAAATATTTAACCATTAAGTATTTAAGCAGAATAATGTTTCCAACCTTCGCAGTTTCTAACAATGCTTTATTTAACAACTATCTAATTAATATGAAGGTTTAACGTTTAAACATAATACATAACATAAATCCATTATAACTCCACCCGGTTGGACCGTACATATACATATTCGCGGAGTAACCTTTACGAAAGGCGAAAAGTACATTTATGATACATTAACAAACTCATTCATAGATTGACTCATTCATTAAAAGTTCCTGAACCCATTTGTTATGAAAGTTCTAAGGAAATTTGATTTGGATTTATATAATATCCTTTTGTTATCCTTCAATTCCACGAAGAGAAAATAATCTCCGGATACTGTTTGTTTTTCATAATTTACGAATATCACGAATGAATATATAAAACACAAGGATTCATAAAAAAATCTGAATTTGTGGAAAATGACAAAATTTTAATTTCACAAAATACACGTATCGTTGATCAATTTTAATAAAAGTATGAAATTAAATTAATTTAAGAGCGTGAATGGAATACGGAGTCGAGGAAGACCGAAAAAAACATGGCATGACCAAAATTAATAAAATTTTAAAGGTCGCCCATGTTAGAACTCAAAGAATCGACGTGCGTAATCGACTCGCTGTATACATTTGGAAAAAGTTAGAGAAGTATATATCAGGATAGAGTAGTGTGGTAGTCCTTTCTCTCTGCCTACACTTTTGGGAAAACGGCGTGATGGTTTATTATTGTTGTTTTTTTTAATATGTTTTTAATTCTCGTCGATTTTTTCGACTTCGAATGTGGCCGCCTTTTTAGGATTTCATTAATTTGGTCATGCCACGCTTTCTTTAGTTTTCCACGGCTTCTCTTTCCACTCACACTGCTTGTATACAACATTTTAACCATTCTTCTGTCGTCCATTCGTTCGAAATGTCCAAACCATATCGGGGATCATTTTTTAATTTTACTTATGATGCAATCATCTGTTTTACATTTCTTCCTTATTTCGTCGTTCGGTATTCTATTATAAAGTAATAATATAAGAATCTTTTGAGTATAGGTAAAATATTATATACATAAACATAATAACGGTAACATAATATGGTGCACTTAAAGTTGTCATCGCAAACAAAAGCCTATCTAAAAAAGCCAAGATGGCAGTGCACAATGGTGTTCTTGTGCCGACCCTTATGTATGGAAGTGAAGCATGGAACTGGCAAAAGAAGGATGAAAGTAGAATAAATGCAGTAGAAATGAGATCTCTCAGACGAATGTGTGGCAAATCTGTATTTGATAGAGTGACAAATGCAAGTATAAGAAGTGAATGTGGTGCGAATGAAAGTGTTATGAACAAAATAAGGAAAGGGTCATTAAGATGGTTTGGACACATGGAAAGAATGAGTGAAGACAGAATGGTAAAGAAGGTATATGTAAACGGCGTGAACGGAGCTAGAAATAGAGGAAGGCCGAGGAAAACGTGGTACGATCAAATCAATCAAATATTGAATGTCGGACACGTGAGGAGTCGGAGAAATCGACGTGCGTGCATGACAAGATGTACGAATGTAGAGGAAGCGAGAGAAGTATGTCAAGACAGAACAGTGTGGCGTTCCATTCTTTCTGCCTACCCCTCCGGGGAGACGGCGTGATGGTTAGTTAGTTAGTTAGTAAACATAATAACAGGTACGCATTAGAGATGGTTCGACATTAGGAAGACAAGATACTTTCTAAAGTCAAGGGTATTTATTAAATAATTAGAGATATAAAAATATAATAAGAATTAATGTATACCAGCTACATAGCAACGGTAAAAGAAGGTTTTAAACTATATAATTTTACTACAGTTTTTTTAAAACGTGATTTTATAATCACATGTCATTCCAGGGATTATCTCAATCGATTCCCAAAATCCCAAGATTATTATTTTGGCTTAGGATAAAAATCCCTTTGTCCGGGGGTAGGTTAATCCTTACGTAAGAGAGACCCCTTCTCGTGAGCGAAGTGCCGAACTTGGGAGCCATGTGCGAAGAAGTAAGTGAATAATACCTCCTACGTGATAACACCTTTATTAAACTTTTACCAACAACTAAGAAGATAAAAGGGCGTTAAACGATCACAGAGGCATAACTGGAAAAAAGTATCAGAAAAAATATGTTTTAAACTACGAATAACAGTTACATTTATTATAGATCGATTGTTCTAAACAAAAGTCTTGCTAAAACGGTATGGTGGAAATTAATAAGGATTTTTTTATTATTAATTGAAACGGAATTTTTCCACTCTTAAGGTGGAAAGAGATGATATAGAAAAAAAGTAAAGTACGGATGTGAGACTTGGAAATCTAATACGGACGTTATTGGTAAACTCCAGGTGTTTATAAATAGGTGCCTTCGCTCAATATTCAAGATCTATTGGCCCCAAACAGTGTCAAATGCCAAACAATCTATGCTGTCGCTGCCGGAGATAAACACCCTCCAGCACGGCCAAGTTCTCAAAATATCTCTCGAGTAATCAAAAGAAATGGGTTATGAGATGCCCATCTGTTAGAAGCTGCAGAGAGTTGGCCCCAAGATAGAGCCACGGATAGCTACCATACTCTTTCATGTAGTGATACCTCATCATTTTTTTCTGAACCCTCTTCAGCATAACGGAATATCTCGCCTCGTGAGAACTCCATATCACAGAACCACTTTCGAGTCTGCTCCGAACCAATGCGTTGTATAGGACTCTGAGCACATGAGGATTCCTGAAAACTCTTCCGATCCGGACAATGAAGCCCAACATCCTCAGTGTAGTGCTACAAATCCTCTCAAAATGTGCACGAAAAGTCAGCCTACTCTCATAGATGATTCCGAGATCCTTTATCGTAGATACGTGTGTTAATTGCTGGTTGTTCATTGTGTATCTATGATACACAGTTCTTAATGCTCTAGTAAAAGATAGCATAACGCACTTAGAGACATCGAATTGCATTTGATGACTGTGACTCTAGTTAACAATATTTATGTCCGACTGGAATTGTAGACAGTCGTCAAATTGTTAATTTCTTCGAATAATTTCAGGAATGCAACCCATAACTCAAGGCGAACCATCAGATTAAAGGATAGATACAACTTTAAGATGGTGGAGGACTTCACTTACCTGGGCTCGTCTATAACAAAAGAAAACGAAGATCACAAGGAAATCGAAAGAAGAATCACAATTGGTAACAAAACATTCTTCTCTCTACTACCAGCGCTCAAATCAAGAAATGTACACTGGAAAACCAAAATCATCCTATATTAAACAATCATCCGAACAGTAGTGACCTATGGATGTGAGGCGTGGACAATGACAGCGAAATCCGCAGAGCGACTAGATACTTTTGAGAGAAGGGTGCTGCGCAGAATTCTGGGACCTGTGAATGACGGTGAAGGCTGGAGAGTGCGGCATAATGACGAGCTGTACCATATTTACAAAGCTCCCAGTCTCTCCACACAGGTCAGACTGAATAGACTGAGATGGGCCGGTCACGTGCAGAGGATGCCGTCATCGCGAACCCCAAAAAGATTGCTGGAGTGGCACCCAGGTGGTAGAAGACCAATTGGACGACCAAGGCTGCGATGGGAGGATGAAGTTGGGAGAGATGTGGCAAGATTATTAAGAAAGTCAGATTGGAGGGTCGAAGCGGAGGATAGGAGGAGTTGGAGGCGAAGAATACTCGAGGCTAAGGTTCGATATCGGCTGTAGGGCCATCGAAGAAGAAAGAAGAAGAATTTCAGATCTTCGGCAAATAAAAGCGTCAAAATTCGCCATATCATTCGATTGTTTCCACTAAAACAACTAACGATGATGTGACTCTAGCTGCGTCTCTTTTAAATGAGGTATAATTTCCCCGCCCTCGCGCCGCGGTTTGGGAAATGTAATTTATTTCCAGTTTTGTTTCAAAGTCAAAAAGAGCATTTCGCAAAATTACGTTTCCCAAGATTCTCCGCAAAGAATAAACAACTTTGCCAAACATTCTTTAACACTTGAGAAAAAGTTTTGGCGCTCCTTCTAGCCCATTGTTTGAACATTCGGAATGACAAATAAAAAATAAAACATTTAATTTGATTTGTATACATATTCAAAGTTACTCGGAAAATTTCTTGGCACGTGCTACTTGCCAATATTAGAAAAAGTTACATAACCATAGAAATTAGCAGATATTTATCGTTAGGACGTATTCATCCGCCTTACATTCCTTTTCTTATGTGCCTTTCAACTTTTATGTATGGAAGTGAAGCATGGAACTTATGGTTATGCCAACTCCAAGCTTCACTTCCAAACATAAGAGTCTGCACTAGGACTCCATTGTGCTCTTTTGCCATCTTTGTTTCAATCGATATATTTCAGGGGTTTTATCGCTTAAAGGTCGGAGTCAAAGTTAAACTCTGAGCACATGGGGATCTCTGAAAACTCTTCCGGTCCGTATATGAAGTCCAACATCCTCAGTGCAATGTCAAATCCTCTCGATGTGTGCACGAAAAGACTGTATAATGTGCCTACTATCATATATAATATGAGACCATTCTTCTGCAATGAAAACATTAACTTAAAATTGAGATAGAGGATGGTCTAGTGCTATTTTGGTCCATAATACTGCAAATAAAAGGAAGAGACGCCGTTAGACCCGCTATGCTCTACGGATTGGAATGCTAGACCGCGAGTGGGCCAGAAGAACAGAGTCTACACGTAGCAGAAATGAAGATGCTGAGTTACGATGCTGGATAAAGAAAACGAACACATCAGAGGAAGCTTAAAAATCTTCCCATAGTTGAAAAAGCTAGGGACCGTCGTCTGCGATAGTACGGCTATGTGAGTAGGAGTGACAATGGCTTCATTGTCCACAAAGCCCTGCAACTGGAAGATGGAAGGAGGGGACCGAGTCAGCCTCCTGCAATCTGGATGTCCACAGTTAGGTGAGAGAACGCTGGGACTTGACAGTCAGTTGACCCAGGATCACGAAACTAATGGCGGGAAATGGCCAGGTGAAAGAAGAAGAAAAACACTAACACTATTTTATATGACATTTTTATTATTATTTATTTATAACTAACTAACTAACTAAGTAACCATCAAGCCGCCTTCCCGAAAGGGTAGGCAGAAAGAATGAACTGCCACACTTTAATCAATATGGCACTCCATCCTTCTCTTTTCGCCCTCGCGTGAGACGCGGTGTGATGGGTTGCGAACCTCATCGCCACCAATAGGCATCTCCCGCGCACACTTCGATTGTTCAACGTCTACATAATAAATCTAAAACAAATTATATAAAATGCAATGATATAAAATAAAATAACAAATAAAAATATTTTAACACATAATGTTCTTTTAGATGGTGCACTGAACGATCCGGACATTTGGGTTTATTTAATTTTTATTCCACGTTATCCACTGTTTTTTTTTTAAATTAAATCAAATCAAATCAAATCAGTTTATTTCATCAACAGACATTACAAAATTTATTTTTAAGGCATCTATTGAGAACAGGTAAAATAATATATTATATATAGTATACTACCAGAAACGCATAAGAGATGGTTCAACATTAGGAAGACAGGATACTCTCCAGAATTAAGAGTATTTGCCTTCTGAACGTACTTTCACTAACATGAAAGACGTCGATCTCCGAGGAGACCGCGTTCAGCAGACTAATTGCTCTTCCCACCGGTGTCACCAGAGGCAGATTGGTTCTGGCAGCCGGTAGGTAAAACAATCTGTGCTGTCGCTGTCGGAGATATCTATCGGGGACAAAAAGCCGAACACCCTCCAGTACGGCCGAGTTCTCGAAGTATCCCCTAATTAATCTAAAGAAATGGGTAATTAGATGTCCATCTCTTCGAAGCTGTAGAGAATTGGTTCCGAGCATTCCCAAAGAAATGCCGTGGGATAGAGCCAAGGATAGCTACCATACTCCCTCATGTAGAGATACCTCAGAAATTTTTTCTGAACCCTCTCCAGCATAATGGAATATCTCGCCTCGTGAGGACTCCATATCACAGAACCACTTTCGAGTCTGCTCCGAACCAATGCGTTGTATAGGACTCTGAGCACATTGGGATCCCTGAAAACTCTGCCGGTCCGGACGATGAAGCCCAACATCTTCAGTGCAGTGCTACAAATCCTCTCAACATGTGCACGAAAAGTCAGCCTACTCTCATAGATGATCCCGAGATCTCTCATCGTAGATACATGTGCTAGTTGCTGATTGTTCATTGTGTATCTATAATACACAGTTCTCAATGCTCTAGTAAAAGATAGCATAACGCATTTAGAGACATTGAATTGCATTTGATTACTGTGACTCCAGTTGACAATATTATTGATGTCCGACTGGAGGCGAAGACAGTCTCGGCAAATAAAAGAAATCGCGAGAAGTTTATCACCTTCGCAATATCATTTATGAAGATGGTGAAGAGAAGTGGCCCAAAGTTTGAACCTTGTGGCACCCCTGAATTTACAAGAAAAGGTTCCGATTGAAAAATTCCGTATGAGACGTATTGTTTTCTCCCCTCGAGGTAACTAATGAAAAACATAATCAACTGAGAAGAAAATCCAATTTGAGATAGCTTTGCTATCAGAATGTCGTGGTTCACAGTGTCAAAGGCCTTTGCAATTAACTGTAGTTAGGCATTTAAAACAATCCAACACCAGCAAAAACCAGTTTTGTTTATATATTTTTTTACAACAATCGTTCATATAATCGAGTATACAAGACGATAAAATATTATTCAATATTTTCGTAATTTCCTTCAAAACGAAAAGCGATTAAAATATAATTAGTAATAACAAGTCGGAAATTGTAAATTAGATCGTTATATTTTCAGTTAATAAAATCTGAAGACATCTGTGGATTGAATATTTAATAAGCGTTTAATATAATGATGGCAGTCGGCCAGCAATGTCTTTAAGAATATGAGAAAATGATATTTGACAAACGAACTACAAAATATGGAAGAAATGACAGATGATTGCATCATAAAATAATAAAAAATGTCACTGAGGTTGCTTGGGTATATAAAACGAATGAATGATAGAAGAAATTGTTTTTTGAATGTTACCAATACTTTGTAGACAAATACTGGATTGTACCCATTGCGGGTTAATCATTTAATGATTAATTGTATCTCAATAGAGAAGAAATTGTAAATTGATTTTTGGAAACAGGATATGGTGGTCGAGGCGTTTACAGGATATATGATTGATTGGGTTAAGCGATCGCTTTAGGTCAATGTATGATAATTGAGTAGCCTTTCACATTGCATTAATAAAGATTTTCTGCTTAATGTTTACATCTAATCTTAATAGATGGCGCTAGTGTAGATTGACTACTCAACATAGTAGCATATACGAGTATACATCTTTCAAAAATTTTGTCAGACGTGGTGGTCGTAAGAAGGGCGGAATGGGGAATGTTGTTAACATAAAGCGATCTTCTTCTTCTTCTTCAAGTGCCCTGTCGGGTCCCCCCAACATTGGCAATCACCTCGGAGAACCTGTCCCTGTCCTGCGCCGCTCGGAACAGCTCCTCCACACTTCGGATGCCGGTCCACTCCCTCACGTTTCGCAGCCAGGACATTTGTCTCCTTCCGGGCCCTCGGCGTCCCTCAATTTTTCCCTCCAATATCAGTTAGAGAAGATGGTACTTTTCTCCACGCAGTATATGACCCAGATGTGAGATCTTTCGAACCTTGATAGTTGATCACAATTCCCTGTCAACCCTAGCTCACCTCAGGACTTCGGTATTGGTAACCACGTCTGCCCAGGGAACTCTGAGCCTTTGGCGATGGAGCCACTTTTCAAATGCTTCCAGTCTGTTCATTGAGTTAACTTTCAGGGTCTAAGTTTCACATCCGTACAATAAAACAGACCACACTTAGCATTTGATCATTCTCTGGCAGAGTTTCAAGTTTACGTTATCATTGTAGAAGAGTGATTTCAATGACAGGTCATAAGTCCTGTAAACGCCTCGACCACCATATTCTGTTTCCAAAAACAATTAACATCTTCGTCTCTATTGAGATACAATTAATTCTTTAAAATGATTTACCCGCAATGGGTAAAATCCAGTATTATTCTACAAGTATTTGAATACATTAAAAAACAAAGTGTATTCATATTAATTGTTATCATAATGTGTTTTTCGCTGTTTTATTTGTCAATATGCGTGTTTTACCACGATTAACCTACAAAGCGAACTAGTAAAAATAACTAATTTAACAGACACACCCCTGACAACATTATTATGAATATTAACACCCACAGATTTTGTGTTTTAACATTAATAACACCTGTATGTACAAACAAACACAACTTAAATAATACGACTTCATCACGCTAGGCATATAAAATATTTATAAAAAGCTATTTTTGTATTCGTTTGTTTTGGCTTATGGAGTGAATTAAAAAAAAATCTTTACCTTCATATGAAGTACTTAATTTGTGGTGTGACTTTATTACGCATACATTAAACACTAATGTATTTTGTTTTAACAACACCTGTTTTATACAATTTGTTTTTCTGAATGTATACAAATACTTGTAGACGAAAACTGGATTTTTACCCATTGCGGGTTAATCATTTTTAAGGATTAATTGTATCTCAATAGAGACGAAGTGTTATTGTAAATGTTAACAACATTCCCCATTCCGCCCTTCTAACGACCACCACGTCTGACAAATTTTTGAAACTTGTATATATGAACAAATTACTACTATTTTTAAATAACTTCACATTTTTGTAGGTCAATCTACACTAGCGCCATCTATTAAGATAATTTGTACATATATACAAGTTCCAAAAATTTGTCAGACGTGGTGGTCATAAGAAGGGCGGAATGGGGAATGTTGTTAACATAAAGTGATCGCTTAACCCAACTAATGACAGGTCATAAGTCCTGTAAACCCCTCGACTACCATATTCTGTTTCCAATTTTTTTTTACATCTTCTTGAGATACAATTAACACTTGTTTTGTGACCTCGACGAAGTTCCAGTGGAAGCGAAACCGGTTGGTACAAAACAAATAAATTGATTTTTCTTCTTTATTTTCCTTCACTTTGTGTTATGGATTCATATTTGAATAAATATAATTACATTTAGTATTACAAAAATTTATTTCATTTAACAAAGACATGTTTCGCTTATAACATAAGCATTATCAATATACACAATGTTAAAATTGTGTAAATTGGACATATGTAACTGAAACATGTCAGTGTTAAGTGAAATGTTGGAATACTTAGTGTAATTATTAGATAATCCATTGTTTTAGCGGAAACATTTTGATATTTCAACATTATTAACTTTTTAAATAAAATAAAAATGTTATAAATATCACAATAGATTATATTTTGTCGCGACAGCTGTTTCACTAACCGATGTTAGCTTTGTCAGGTCTTACAATCAAAGTCTTACAATTCAATTTTTAATTTAAACAAAAAATGTAATTAAATTTATTTAAATAACGTGATGTTTAGATAAATTGTGTACGAGTTTAAATTTATAACTTCTAAAAGACTTTCCGGGTCGAATAGAATCGATGATTTATAAATATATATTATAGAAAAAGCTCTAGAATATCAGAAGATATCAGTGAGAGGGGCTTTTGTATTGCCAACTTTTCAAGACAAACTTCCTAATATGCTTCCTTTTTTTTCGTTACAGTGCACTTGAGATAAATCTAATACAATGAGACGTGATCAAAATCGGTACTTATTTTGCAAAAGGTCCCAGATGCGTTATTTTTGTGAAATTGAGTTAAATATACCATCAGTATTTATTTTTTATTGAATTTAATTATGTATTTTTTAATGTACAATTGCTATCAACCCCTATTTATTTTTAAATATCAATATACATATTTTTTTAGTTACTGATATATCTCGTAGATAACGTTATGCTACGTTAATTAACATTTGAAATAAACAATTTGGAAAACAAATAACATTTTTATAAATAATCAAAATAATGTAAAAACCTTTTTTTTGCTCTCCTGTTATAAAATTAATAAAAAAGCAGTTGGGACCTTTTGCCAAATAGGAACCGAAATAATCCCAATTGTCACATTCTTTACCAAGCTCTGGAAAGAGAGGCTGGTAGGATTTTTCATTACAATACTGTAACCTCTCGAGTTAGTATTATATAATATTATCCAAATTTTGACATATCGTTTGTTCAGTTGGAAAAACAAGTAACTAGCCGATGATTAGATTAATTATGCAGTATCATCTTTAAATGTCGTTGGTTGTCAAATTCCTTTCAATCTAGAAAATTTTGAGATATTATCATTACGGCCCAAGAATGGGTCCACGCGTTATCTGATTTGGTATTATTTGAACTCACGATTAGGGCGATATGCACAGAGAAGTAAAGCGTCGTTTCGTTTCTTTAAACTGTGACGCAAAATTTGCTCGTTATAATAAGTTTTAAAAGGTTTGAAAGGACAATTTAAAGCTTGTCGCGAGATAAAATCTCCCTCGCACCGGACGCTGTGGGAATTAATCACTCAGCGCACTTTTCCTAAACCGTCTTCATCTTCTCCTCCAGCTAATATTTCAAATTTCCTGCTCTCCCTCGCAAGTCAAGATACTTCAGATAGCATCTGTACTCTTTACCGAGGATTAGTGCATGTTTAGGGTTGTGCGGACTTTCTAGACTTTTTTTTTTCTAAAGACAAACGTAAATATTTGAATAATTTCATCTGTATTCGCCATACTTTGTGATGTAATTGCTTTATTTATCTTTTTATACACTTTGTTTATACAACACTTACATTAATAAAAATTAAATTACACAGACATGTTTCGGACAACCAGTCCTTCTTCAGTAATACATAATATAAAGATACTTACATATTAAAAATATTAAAAAAATGTTTACATGATCTGACAGATGTTATAAAGATTTATAACTAACTAACTAACTAACCATCACGCCGTCTCCCCGAAGGGGCAGGCAGAAAGAATGGACTGCCACACTTTTCTTTCCTGACATATTTCTCTCGCTTTCTCAACATTCATACATCGTGTCATGCACGCGATGTCATAAAGATTTATTTATTAAATAAATCTTTATGACATCTGTCAGATCATGTAAACAACTTTATAATATTTTAAATCTGTATGTATCTTTATAAATGTATCACTGAAGAAGGACTGGTTGTCCGAAACATGTCTATGTAATTAATTTTTTTTTTAATGTAAGTGTTGTATAAACAAAGTGTATAAAAAAGAAAAAGAGACTTGAATAATTGTTGTAAATTGAAATTACTTAGTAGAAGTTCATTATTTATATACAAAAATAGCAATAATAAAACTTCTTTATGAAATGTATTAAAATTTTCACACGAAGCACTCACTTTGTGGTAAGACATTTTAAAAATATAAATGTTAATTTATAAAAAAACCAAAAACAACATGTTGTTATGCTGCCCCGATGAAGCTTAGTCTAAACTAACCATCACGCCGTCTCTCCGAAGGGGTAGACAGAAAGAATGGACTGCAACACTTTTCTTTCCTGACATATTTCTCAACATTCATACATCGTGTCATGCACGCTAGTAGAAACTCTATTGGAAAAAAGTTTTTTCCGCATCTATGGTAGACCCCTTTATATATTTGTTGAGAACTTTATTAACTAATTTGAGACTCTCAGGAAGACGATTGAAAATATAGGGTGCGCGGAATGGAAATTGTTTTTGGGCTAGAGCTGAGCGAAAGCGAGGAACTGTAAAATTATGACGAAAGGAATATCTTGTGGAATGGTTCTGTTGTGAAAAGTCGAACACCCTCCAGCACGGCCGAGTTCTCGAAATATTCCCTGAGTAATCTAAAGAAATGGGTTACGAGATACCCATTTCTTCGAAGCTGCAGAGAGTTGGTCCCAAGCATTCCCAAAAGAAATTCCGTGGGATTGAGCCACGGATAGCTACCATACTCCCTCATGTAGAGATACCTCTGCAATTTTTTTGAACCCTCTTCGGCACAACGGAATTTCTCGCCACGTGAGAACTCCATATCACATAACGACTTTCGAGTCTGCTCCGAACCAATGCGTTGTATAAGACTCTCGCTTATGAGGTTGCCGACCACTGATGTACACCATTTGCAAGTTTGTCTCTCCCTTTGGTACCTTTTCGATAAACACTAATTCCGACAATTCACCCCTTTAGTTATGTACTGTATATAGAGACCATCCAAGTGGTTATTGTGTTAGTCCCATCATCATTAATTAGGTTTCACGTTCATCCCTCACCGCCTCCACCACCCCTAGGACCCCTCGAGCCCCGAAGGTCAAGCTGTGAGTTTTCCGTTATTCTAATGTACGAATCCTTTAACTTGGAACACTCGACCGACTAAAGACAAAATGTGAATAGATAGTAATTGTTGCCACAAGCTTATTTCACCTGCTAACAGAGTGGTAGTCTACACAAAAAGAGATTGAATAATTAATACGAATGAAAATGTTGTTTTCTATATGATATTATATTTTATTGGAAATCACATGTTTCACCTTGCTAAGGCATTATCATGTATCTATTCAAAACTCTACCTGCATTTCTGCTTCGAACCGAGAATTTAAACAATAATTAATACGAATGAAAACGACAGTTTTCTAGAAGTTTTATTGTATTTAATGGGAATGGCATGTTTCGCCCTTCTAAGGCATTATCCAATGTTGACAGTTACACTTGAATAATTAATACGAATGAAAATGTTGTTTTCTATTATATATGATATTATATTTTATTGGGAATCACATGTTTCACCTTGCTAAGGCATTATCATGTATCTATTCAAAACTCTACTTGCATTTTGTTTCGAACCAAGAATTTATACAATAATTAATACGAATGAAAACGACAGTTTTCTAGAAGTTTTATTGTATTTTATGGAAATGACATGTTTCGCCCTTCTAAGGCATTATCAGATGTTGACATTTGATAATGCTTTAGAAGGACGAAACATGTCGTTCCTATAAAATATAATAAAACTTCTAAAAAACTGACTTTTCATTCGTATTAATTATTTAATGTGGAGTTTTACATCAGTATTCAAGAAACAATGAATATGAGAATTTATATTATACATTTATGCATATTGTACGGTTATTATAAGTAGTTGAGTTCGTGTATTTAGGTAGTATGTTTACAAGAGATGGGCGAGTGGAGAGGGATATTGAAAGAAGGGTTGGGGCAGGTAACAAAGTGAATGGTGCACTTAAAGTTGTCATCGCAAACAAAAACCTATCCAAAAAAGCTAGAATGGCAGTGCACAATGGTGTTCTTCTACCGACCCTTATGTGTGGAAGCGAAGCATGGAACTGGCAAAAGAAGGATGAAAGTAGAATAAATGCAGTAGAAATTAGATCTCTTAGACGAATGTGTGGATACTCTGTATGATAGAGTGTCGAATGAAAATATAAGAAGTGAATGCGGTGCGAATGATGGTGTCATGAACAAAATAATGAAAGGATCATTAAGATGGTTTGGACATATGGAAAGAATGAATGAATAAAGAATGGTAAAAAAATTATATATTAATGATGTAAATGGAACCAGAAATAGAGGAAGACCGAGGAAAACGTGGCATGATCAAATAAATCAAATATTGAATGTCGGCCATGTGAGGAGTCAGAGAAATCGACGCGCGTGCATGACACGATGTATGAATATTGAGGAAGCGAGAGAAATTGTCAGGAAAGAAAAGCGTGGCAGTCCATTCTTTCTGCCTACCCCTTCGGGGAGACGGCGTGATGGTAAGCTAGTTAGTTAGTTACATTTATGCATTTCTTTCTCCGTTTATTATCTGTGAAGTAATTTTTGTAGATGTTTTATCGTAATAATTTATATTATACTTTTAAAACTAAGACTAATATGCTATATTTATCATGTATCCTATAACATAATGTTGTATGGATTTGCATATTTATATTAATTTTTTATTCATAAAATTATGTTTTGTTTTGAATGTATACAAATACTTGTAGACCAATACTGGATTTTACCCATTTTTTAAGGATTAATTGTATCTCAATAGAGACGAAGATATAAATTATTTTGGAAACAGAACAGCTAGTGTAGATTGAACTAAAATACGTAAAGTGTTTCTACATTTTTCAAAAAATTGTCAGACGTGGTAGTCGTAAGAAGGCCCTAATGAGGAATGTTGTATTACATAAAGCGATCGCTTAACCCAACCAATGACAGGTCATAAGTCCTGTAAATGCCTCGACCACCATATTCTGTTTCCAAAATAATTTACACCTTCGTCTCTATTGAGATACAATTAATCCTTAATAAAAACATGTATTTTTTCAATAATTTAATTGAAAAAATTACAGTTAAATTATGCATTTTTTGTACCACAAGAACGAAGGCTAAAGTGCGGGTGGCAGAGATGCGGACGCTGAGGATGATAGCAGGAAAGACTCTTCGAGATAGGGTGAGGAACACGGCTATCCGCGAAATCTGTAAGGTGGAAGACGGTCCATCCTCTCTGCCCACCCCTCCGGAGAGACGGCGGAATGGTTAGATAGTTAGTTAGTTAGGTAGTAATATTTGTATTCTTGTGTTTTCTTTTTTCATAAATCATTGTGTGCCATTTTATTAAGCCTAACTAAGCTATAGGAATTTTTCATTATCATTTGTAGAATTAGTGGAAAAGCTTACGTAACAGGATCACAGTTGCTATATTATTTAGGTTAACCGAGAGATTTTCCCTGAAAGAACCCTTGCTTCTCGTCAGAGAATTTTCACAGATGAAAATCACGGCATAGAACATAAAACATATACATTGGGTATTAGTTACATGTGTACATATATAGCGAAATACAGGATGTCTCAAAAGAAAGTTTATGTTTGTTTAGCTTACTTCATGAACGCAACGAATCCGCGGGACGCTGGGGGTATCATAAAAATAATAAAAAACTAACTAACTTACTAACCATCACGCCGACTCCCCGAAGGGGTAGGCAGAAAGAATGGACTGCCACACTTCTCTTTCCTGACATATTTCTCTCGCTTCCTCAACATTCATACATCGTGACATGCGCGCGCGTCGATTTCTCCTCACATGGCCGACATTCAATATTTGATTTATTTGATCGAGCCACGTTTTCCTCGGCCTTCCTCTATTTCTGGTTCCATTTACATCGTTAACATATCTTTTTTTACCATTCTTTCTTCATTCATTCTTTCCATATGTCCAAACCATCTTAATGGTCCAAACCAACAAAATTATGAAAGGATCGCTGCGCTGGTTCGGACATATGGAGCGCATGGGCAAAGAAAGAATGGTTAGAAAGGATACGTTAACGATGTAAATGGAGCACGGAGTCGAGGTAGTCCGAGGAAAATATGAAAAAGAAAATATATAAATTAATCAAATTTTAAAGGTTGGTCATGTTAGAAGCCGGAAGAATCGACGTGCGTGTATGACTCGTTGTATGAATGTGGAGGAAGCTAGATAGGTATGTCAGGATAGAGTAGTGTGTTGGTCCATTCTCTCCTACCCCTGCGGTGGTAGCTCCATGCCTACCCCTGCGGAAAACGGCGTGATGGTTTGTTGTTGTTGTTGTTAGAAAGTATAATAGAACAAAATATACAAGTTTTAAATAGGGTATGAAATGTGTAAAAGATGGGGTTTCAGCTTAGAGCTTCTGTAATCTGTTGGATCATTTATGCATCTGAGGTGTGAAGGGAAATCGTTCCAAGCTGATAGACCGGCTACCGCAAACGTTCGATCCCTGTAATTTGTACTAGTGCTACGCTTCGGCTCAACTAATCTTCCTGAAGAATTCGCCGAGCGAAGTGTAGATTTCCTTCTATTTGGGCTATCCGTTATACCGAGTTCGGATATATGTCAATCGGTAGCCTGAAGCCTGTTATATTGGGAGCTATGGAGCGTTTCTCGGAAGCGGACCGCACATTGTGCGTGCGAGAGATTAACAAAAACGGTTATTCGGCGACTGTGTCACATAGAAGATTCTGCAATATTCGAGGGTTTCGCCACTTAAATGATAAGCCAAACATACATTTTTTTCGAAAATGGGTGAAAAAGTTTGAAGAGATTGGTAAAACACTGAATAAAATGAAATCCGGATGACCAAGATCATCAAAATGGTAGAAAACGTAGACAGTGTTGATCAGTCTATCGATTATCAGTCAGGCAAGCCGTCATAAGAAATTTTACTGTTCGACTAAATGAGTGCCTCGAACACGAGGGTTCGCATTTGGACGACATTTCTTTTAAGAAACAAATTCCCTAATTGTGTAATTTAATAAAATAAAAACGATAAAAGGCTTGTTCTTGAGCCGACCCTTATGTATGGAAGTGAAGCATGGAACTGGCAAAATAAGAATGAAAGTAGAATAAATGCAGTAGAAATGAAATCTCTAAGATGAATATGCGGTAAATCTGCATATGATAGAGTGTCAAATGCAAGTATAAGAAGTGAATGTTGTGTGAATGAAAGTGTTATGAAAAAAATAATAAAGGGTCTTTACGATGGTTTGGACACATGGAAAGAATGAGTGAAGACAGAATGATGAAAAAGGTATATGTAAACGGCATAAACGGAGCTTGAAATAGAGGAAGGCCGAGAAAAAGGTGGCACGATCAAATCAATCAATATCAAATGTCGGTCACGTGAGGAGTTGGAGAAATCGACGTGCGTGCATGACAAGATGAATGAATATAAAGGAAGCTAGAGAAGTGTGTCAGGACAGAACGGTGTGGCGTTCCATTCTTTCTGCCTACTGTTAATTAGTTAGTTAGTTAGTTAGCTTACTTTTCTTTTAATCGATCCACTAAATTTTCATTTTCTTTTGTGACACCCTGTGTACAGAATTATTTTATGTGTACATATAGCTAAATATATAGCATTATTATATATATATAGAACACATATAGCTAAATATAAAGCAATTACGTATGCCATATATTGCCGTATAGGCAGGACGGCCTGAACTAGACATAGGCGTCACAACAAAAAATATACAATAATGAAAATAAAATAAAAATTGATACAAAATTAAATTAAAAGATTTTGTCTGTATATCGACAGCGATCGGTTTCGCCAGATTGGCTGGCATCGACAGACCATTCTATTGAAAATATATATTTTTTATATTTAAATCACTTTAATATTTTTTGTGTATTTTTGAAAATATTTATTTATTTTTAATTTAACGTTCTTGGTAGGAGTTTATTTAAATAATAAAAATAAAAATAAAAAAAGGATATGAAATTTCTTTATTATTATATGTTTAGCGGGCTTCCACTGATGTTTAATGTCGACCGGTTTCGGCAGCTTGCTACCAGCTTTTTGGATATTTAGCACCTGAAGATTGCACCAAGAACTTTCAATTAAAAATAAATATATATTTTAAAAATACATATAAAAAATATTAAAGTGAAATTATTATTCAAATAAATCGATATTTTCATAAGACTGGTTTGTCGATGCCAGCCGGCCTGGCGAAACCAGTCGCTGTCGAAATAAAGACAAAAGTCGAAGCAGTTATTAAAAAAACATCGTTTTATTTCATTATTATTTAAAATTAACCGTGATTATGTATTTGGTATATAACCACTTTATTTTTTAGAATGAGGGCCTACCGGTTTCGCTCTATTCGAGCTTCTTCAGGGCTTTATACATACTAAAAATTTAACATCGAGATACAAATTACATTAAGGGTAGGTGGCTAATCTATTCGTAAAGAAGCAAATCGATATATAAGTGAAAAAAAAAATACAAATCTTCAAAATTAAATATCGAGTTACTTCTCTACGGATAAATAAGCCAATTCCCCTTAATGTAATTTGTCTCTTGATGTTTAATTTTTAATGTGTATATATAAAGCCCTGAGGAAGCTCGCATAGAGCGAAACCGGTAGGCCCTCATTCTCAATAATAAAGTGGTGTATACCAAATACAGAAAAAAACTGTTTCTTTAATTTTTAAATATTTCCAACCACCAAGTAATTGCTTCTAATCAATGTTTAAGATATAATAGTTTTATATACACGCAAATCTTAATAAATTACTGTTTGTAGAAGGTTTATTATCTTTTCGCAAAACTATAACGACAGTTTGTAAATGAAGAGAACTTGGAAAAGGTGAGGGAATTTGTGTATTTAGGTAGCATGTTCACAGCGGATGGCCGAACTGACAGTGATGTTGAAAGAAGGGTTGGTTCGGGTAACAAAGTGAATGGAGCTTTCAAAGTAGTTATTGGAAACAAGAATTTATCAATGAAAGCGAAAATGGCCGTTCACAATGGAGTTCTGGTCCCAACCCTTATGTATGGAAGCGAAGCATCGAACTTGCAGAAGAAAGACGAGAGCAGAATAAATGCGGTAGAGATGAAGTCCCTAAAACATATGTGTGGTAGAACGATGTACGACAGAATCTCAAATACTGATATTATAAAGGAATGTAGAGCGAAAGTAGGTATTATGAACAAAATTATGAAAGGATCATAAAATGAAAGGACATATGGAACGCATGAATGGAGAAAGTATACGTTAATAATGTAAATGGAGTACGGAATCGAGGCAGACCGAGGAAAACATGGCATGACCAAATTAATAAAATTTTAAAGGTTGGTCATGTCAGAAGCTCGAAGTATGTACAAAGAAGTATACTCGAATAAAGAAGTATACATGAATGTGGAGGAAGCTAGAGAGGTATGTCAGGATACGGAAACCGCGTGATGGTTTGTTGTTGTTGTTGTTGTTGTATAAAACATGCATTACATAAAAAAAAAATTAGTATAATACATTCCAATTGAACTTTAGTAAATACAAAAGTATTGCCAGCGTGAAAAATATTATATTAAACCCTTCAAAAAGTGCTTAGTCATCACGATAAATTTTTTATCTACTTGGTACGTAAACATTTTATAACAATGCGCCACTCATTAAACGGTATCAACCAATAAAAACCGACTAGATGACTGCAATGGAATCTAGCAAACTAATAAACTCCAGACTGCATTCAATGCGTCAGCAAGAAAGAAAAAGAGTGTGTCGAAGAGTTGTCATATAACATAGCATTATAAGAAGCTCCATTGGCTGAAATGTACAGAAATGATACAATACAAGCTGTGTTGGATGATTTTGCGTGGAACAGCACAGTCTTATATATCTGAATTCTGCATCAACGAGAACCTGAATGCCAGACAGTCTACATTGCGAAGAGCAAAGTTTTCTGCGATCGGTAGATTGACTGTAGCAAAACGCTGTCCTCTCACAAACTTTGGCGATCGAGCCTTCGCGGTAGCTGGCCCTTAAGCCTGGAATAATCTTCCAGCAGACCTCAAGTGCATTGAGAATACGTCATAGTTTAGATCGATATTCAAAACGCGCTTTTTAAAATTATCCTTTCCTGGTGTAAATGTTGATCGACTGCGTCAGGTGCAGCGCTCATACTATGTATGTTTTTTTTTTAACTCAGCGCCCTTGAGATGATTAATTCATAAAAATGGTGCTCTATAAATTATCTAATTTATTATTATATTTTTATTAATCAATGCATACACCTGTATGAAATGCTATATCTCATCGTCTATCCCTTGTATCCGAGAAAGAATGTCCGTCACAGATATGAATTCTCATGTTACTAAGAGTATAAAATCCAACCCCGAACCCACAAACTTTGGGCGATCTAGAGCAGAGGAAGGCATTGGCATTAAAATCGCCTAAGTCTTATTGATTGAGGACCGTGGGGGAGCTGTTCCGAGCTGCCCAGGATGGGGAGGCCTACTCAAGGGTGATAGTCAACGTTGGGGAGACCTGACAGGACACGAAAAGAAGAAGAAGTCTTATAGGTCTCTACAACGTCGTTTCAGCGCTGTGCTTCGAAGTCTGGCGTGCCATTTAGTACTGAAATTCTACTTCTGCACTTATATGAAATGATATCTTTACACTTGTCTGAAATTCTATTTTCTAAACATGTATGAAATGCTCTATTCACACTTGTATGAAGTGATATCTCTACAATTGCATGAAATGCTATATTTACATTGATGATTTTACTGTATGAAATTCTACCTGTACACTTGTATGAAATTCTTTCTCTACACTTGTATGAAACGATATCTTTACACTTGTATTAAATATGTGTACACTTGTATGAAATGATATCTCTACACTTGTATTAAATGATATCTCAACATTTTTATGAACTGATATCTTTACACTTGCAAGAAATAATAATATCACTTCTATGAAATGCTGTCCCAATAATTGTATGAAAGGAAAAGTATACGTATTGTCCCTGGTTTATTTCCCAAAAACAGATTTTACCAGAAAACTTTCTTGTAGTTTTCGAGCTCAAACTGCAAATTGACAAGCGCAAAAAAATGTATCTAGGGCGAATACAAATTTAATTCAAAACACACTTAGTTCACAAATGTCATTTCCTATCCGAGGACAACATATAGTTTTCGATTTCAATGTGAGATAAACTGAAACTATACAGGATGATAAATTTTAACAGATATTTGTAAAAAATCACACCTGAAGATGAAGGTATCGTGTTTTTTTTAAGTTATTTTCAATTTCCAAAGTGTATTATTGAAATAACCACAATCATCAAAATTTATAATAAAACTAAGTAACCATCACACCGTCTCCCGAAAGGGTAGGCAAAAATAATTAACCTCATCACTCTTCTTCACTATACTTATATTATTTATATTTTTAAGTATAGTGAAGAACAGTGTTGAGGTTCATTATTTTTGCTTACTCCTTCGGGAGACGGTGTGATGATTACTTAGTTTTAATATAATGATCAAATGCTATGTGTGGTCTGTTTTATTGTACGGGTGTGAAACTTAGACCTTGAAAATTAACTCAATGAACAGACTGGAAGCATTTGAAATGTGGCTCCATCGCCGAATGCTCAAAATTCCCTGGATAGACATGGTTACCAATACCGAAGTCCTGAGGCGAGCTAGAGTTGACAGGGAATTGTTATCAACTATCAAGGTTCGAAAGATCTCACATCTGGGCCATATACTGCGTGGGGAAAAGTACCACCTTCTCCAACTGATATTGGAGGGGAAAATTGAGGGACGCCGCGGGTCCGGAAGGAGACAAATGTCCTGGCTGCGAAACGTGAGGGAGTGGACCGGCATCCGAAGTGTGGAGGAGCTGTTCCGAGCGGCGCAGGACAGGGACAGGTTCGCCGAGGTGATTGCCAACGTTGGGGGGACCCGACAGGGCACTTGAAGAAGAAGAAGAATAAGTAACAAAAATACTTTTGCTCTGTAGATCTTAAACTGATTTAAATAATTACCCCTGTTAAATAAGGGTAAAATTTAAAAAACGTCTTGATAGTCGTTGCAAAGAAAAAACCTCCAAGTCTTAGGAAGTGTAATTCTGTTTTAATGTATGAAAACTGACAAAAGATGTTACTGGCTTGTAATCCTCCTACCCTCCCCTAAAGTTCCGGCCTAAGGGGCGGGGGGTAGTTTGAGATAAATTAAATAAAGGGTAGCTACGCAGGATAATGCGAAACACGAATTTAAATAGACAGGACTGTAAAATGTGACGAAGATGAAAAAATAAGGATGGTAAAAAAAAACAAAGAGAGCAATAAAATTTTCAAGGATTTTTTGTTGTATGTTTTATAGTACATGTTCTTTTTATTTCTTTTCATAAAAAAACATTTTTTCGGTACAGTAAACAGAAATAAGAGAAATCCTTATTAATGAAAAAATCAATGGTTTTAGATGTTCATTTATGATAAACTAAGTATCGTAAACTAACTAACTAAAATTCACATCGTCTCTCCGGGGAGTTGGGCAGAACAAATGGACTGGCACACTCTTCTTTCCTGAAATGCTTCTCTCACTTCCTCAACATTCATACATCGTATCATGAACGCACGTCAATTTCTCCGACTCTTCACGTGGCCTACATTCATTATTCGATTTATTTGATTGTGCCACGTTTACTTCTGTCTACCTCTATTTATAGGTCCATTTAAATCAAGAATCAATTGTATCTCAATAGAGACGAAGATGCAAATCGGAAACAGAATATGGTTGATCAAGGTGTTTACAGGACTTATGACCTGTCATTAGTAGTATATTCAATCTACACACTAACGCCATCTATGAAGATTGTATTTTAAGCATTAAGCAGAAGATATTTTTAACGCAATGTGAAAGGCTACCGCCATTTACCATTTAAATCGTTAATATATACCTTTTTTACCATTGTTTCTTCATTTATTCTTTCCATTTGTCCAAACCATCTAAATAATCCTGTCATTATTTTGTTCATAACACTTTCATTCGCACCGCACTCTCTTCTTTTATTTGCTATGATAAAAGAAGAGAGTGCAGAACGTTTCCCTTGGGTAAGCTTAGAGTACATAATCTTCCTTCGGAGTCTTGTCTCAGGCATTCTGATGACGTGACCAGCCCAGCGCAGTTGTCTCTGAATAATGGCAGCCTCAATACTTGTCATATTGACCTGAGCAAGTATGCTCAAACAAACATTAAATATAGTTATAGGAATGCGATATGTGCGGCTATTAAACCACAGCTTCTCCATCAATCCAGATCGTAACCTTTAACAGTGTTGTGATCAACAGAGGTAACTGTTCAAGTGGATACGAGAACATTAAACCTTTATTGGTTTCTTTATCTGGGATTCGTGAACAATTAAAGTATACATATTCTCCCCATAAAGATATTTGCTAACTTAACTGAATTTCCATATAAAAATATGTAGCTTTTGACAAAGTCGAACCATCTCTCATGCGTTCCTGGTATATCAATTATATTTTACCTGTTTTCAATAGATGAGTTAAACTTAAATTTAGTTTGTAATATGTGTGAAAATATACTGATTTGATTTAAAAATATACTTGGCATAACACTACGTGAGATCTATCCAATTGCAAAAGAGCTGCTAACGGTACGGTACAGCAAATATACGGATAAATTTAAATTAGAAATAAACTTTTTTCTACATACGCCATACTTTGTGTTGTTATGATGGTTTATTTCTATTTTTCTTTTTTATACACTTTGTATATACAACACTATTATTAAAAATAAAATTATATAGACATGTTTCGGACAAATAGTCAAGTTAAAAATCTGTCAAATTTTATAATATTTTTATAAATATGTATCTTAACTGAAAAAGGAATGTTTGTCCGAAACACGTCTCTATAATTTTATTTTTAATAAAAGTGTTGTATATACACAGAGCATAAAAAATATAAATAGGAATAAACTCTTTAATTTGGAACACTGGTATATTATCACCATTTATTTATTTAATTTCTATAAATTTTCGCGACAGCTGTTTCGCTACACAATGTTGGCATCATCAGTAATATATCACTATAGAAATACAATGAATTTCTAAAATGATTGAAATATGTTTTATGAAACAAATTTCTCAAAATTTTGAAAAATATTGTCAAAGCATTGAAATATGTTTATATGAAATAAATTTCTCAAAATATTGAGAGATGTTTTAAGAATTTTTCAAAACATTCAAATATATTTCTCAAACCATTGAAAGATATTTTATGAAAAACAAAAAAATTCCCAAATGATTGGATTGTGTTTTATTATATAAAATTTCCAAACAACTGAAACATGTTTTTTGAAATAAATTTCTCAAACTGTTGATAGCCATTTTATGAAATAAATTTATATATTTATCAAACCATTGAAACACATTTGACGAAATCAATTAAATAGCGTTCGCCCCATCATGACATATGGAATAGAAGTCAGAGCCGATACCAATAGAACTAAGAATCTTCTTAGAGTAGCAGAAATGCAAACCCTACGCTCTATCGCAGTCAAAACCCTCAAAGATCGGATCAGAAATGAAACGATAAGGTCTGTCTGTGGTGTTGAAGACATAGTGAGATGGGGAAGAAGCAGAAGGCGCTTTTGGAGAGACCACGTGGATCGCATGGAGAATACAAGAATTACAAAAATTGTTAAAGATGAAAACCCAAGCAGCAAGAGATTACCAGGCAGGCCGCCGAGGAGATGGATAGATGGCTGGACTTCATCATCCCAGAATAGCCCACCGTCACAAACAGGTCATACGACCTAAACTAAGAGGAAGAAAAAGAAGAAGGATTTCTTCTTCTTCTTCTTTTAATAGATCTGACGATCTGTGACACAGAAATCATATCTCGTCGGATTATGAGATCCAGCTGTCCCTCCATCTCTTAGGCGGTCTTCCAGGTGGGCGGTGTCCGGAGAGGATTTCATAAGCGGCTGTATATGCAAGTCTGTCACCATCCATTCGGGCTACATGGTCCATCCAGCATCTTCTTCTGAATCTACTCCACTGAACGATATCCTCTATTTCGCAAGTTTTTCTTATGTCAACGTTGCGGACACGATCTCGGAGGGTTTTTCCAGTAATTGATCTTAGGACCTTCATCTCAGTTGTTCTTAGTAGATTTAGAAGGATTTAATAGCGAAAAATCATTCATGTTAAAATGTAAGCATTAATAAAAACGAGTGTAAAGTTTAAAATAGTATAAAACCGTGATCACGCGTAAATTGGTTAAAGCTCTCGTAATTAGCGGCTAGTACTCAAGGCACGGCGCAGAGCAGCAAAAGTCGACCAGCACGCGAAAAAGGCATTTTGTAAAAACGGATTTAAACAGAAATGTCAACTCATAAACCGGTTCATTCATCTGATTACCTATGATCAGAGGCGGATCTTCTTAAGAATGTGGGACAGTCGGTAGATAAAATCGATCAGAACAATTAAAAATATATTTCCATTCTTAAATATGTTGTATAAGATAACATCAATGAGGAACCGACCTAGAAGGTATAAGAGCGAAATTGACGAAAGGGGGCCTCTGCGTCCTATAATAATTTAAAAAGGGTTAAAAAATACAAACAATGTCATCGCAAACAAAAACCTATCCAAAAAAGCAAAAATGGCAATGCACAATGGTATTCTTGTACGGACCCTTATGTATGGAAGTGAAGCATGGAACTGGTAAAAGAATAATGAAAGTAGAATAAATCCAGTAGAAATGAGATCTCTTAAACGAATGTGTGGATACTTTGTGTATGATAGAGTGTCGAATGAAAATTTAAGAAGTGAATGCGGTGCGAATGAAAGTGTTATGAACAAAATAATGAAATTATCATTAAGATAGTTTGGACACATGGAGAGAATTAATGAAGAAAAAATGGTAAAAAATTACATGTTAACGATGAACATGGAACTAGAAATAGAGGAACGAGGAAAACATGGCACGATCAAATAAATCAGATATTGAATGTCGGCCACGTGACGAGTCAGAGGAATCGATGATTTCTCATTTTTCAAAAATCATAACCTTGGACTTATTAACATTCATCATCAGATCATTTCCCATGCATACTTCATACATATTATTCACCAGGACTTTATAACTAGTTCATGCACGTTGTGCGCAGGTAGGACAGCGACATCCGCTGTTGCGTCATGTTGATAAAAATATTTCAATAAGTGAACAAGAATAATTCACATCGACCGCCACTGGCTGCGATGCCGCTATAAGCGACCGCCTTTGAAGGTAATTAGAGTTTTTGACTTTAAATCGACGTTCAATAAATTTTCACTTGATTATCATCAATCTTGTACCTGAATCACAAATGTTCTTGCGCCTAATGTGCCAACTTTATAACTGCTATTAAAGATCAGTGGGTAATATTGCGTTTATACATGTGAATTGATATTATAACTTAGGCTGCCATTTTGTCTAAGCTAATCTGAGCCGTCTTTCGTCTCTGTAATGTACGAGGTTTTCATTCTACGTGTAGTATAAAAAATAATTAAATATTTAATACTGTTAAAATTAATAACACTTATAATATCACAATTTATTTTTATTCAATAAGAATGTCGCAACAGCTGTTTCGCCAAACGATGTTGGTATCATCAGGTGTTAATAAAAACTATTTTTTAGCTTTATCACCGAACTGCCGAAACTTTATGGATTTTTTTTCTTGTATACAACAGGTCGCTTGAACCCAATTACTGTATGCACATTATTTTTTAGCTATTATATTGATGATTCACATGACATGTGATAGGTAGCTAATCTATCGCCATTTTATTGTCACGTGAATTCTACACCAGACCAAAGATAGTGTGACAATCACACTGCCATCGCCGGGAATCGAACCCGGGACCTTCGGTATGGAAGTCAGAGCTCTTACCACTCTGCCACGAAGGTCGTCAATTCATCGGTCAGGTCATCAGTTGGATAAATGATAATAAACAACTAAATGTGTTCAATAATAACAATTCTTTTTAACTGCACTTAGTATTATTACAACACTTTTCACAGACATATTCCGTTTATGACATAACCTTTTTCAATATCCAAAACTTTAACAATAACAAATTGTACATTGAAATGAAATTAAATGCAGAATTGAAGTTGCCCGAGCCGCATTTAATAAAATGAGAACCTTATTTTGGAACGATAATCTTTACCTGAAACTCCGACAAAGAATGATTAAATGTTATATATATTTTTTTATTTTTATTTTTTTATTTGATTTATTTTTTTTAAAAACCCGATTGGGTTATATGGTTACATTTTTAGATCTTACTATTAATTATGTATTGTTTCAGATATTTTTTATATTGAGTTGAAGTGAGTTTCCTTGTGATTATGCTGGTCGCTAATTTTTTTGTAAAGGTAATTTCTTTTCTCTATTTTGTTGTAAATATCCTTCGTCATCCAGCCCTCTTTAAGCGATGGAGTGTCTTTTCTGTTCCTGCTCCTAGTGTGTTTCTTCAGTTCCTCCCTTATTATGTCTTGAAGCGCTTTGAAGGTTCCTGGTTCTTCTTTCTGTATTGTTTCTCCTAGGCTTTCTTTTAGTTTGTTGTAGTTCATTTTCTTTGCGGTATATTGTTGATGTTTTATTCTCTGTCTGGGTATGGTTTTTAGTTCAATATTTATTCCTCTGTGATCGCTCAGTGGTGTGTCGAATAGTTCAAGTGTCGTTGAATCAGCTAATTTCTGGTTTGTCATTACATGGTCAATTATAGTATTTTTTCCTTTGTCATTTTTCCGTGTATAATCAATTTCTTTTATTGAGTTGATAAATCCAAGATTACTTCCTTTAATTGTATTAATATAGTCCTTTGTGAGTTTATGGTTTGTTCTACTATATGGCTGTGAAACTTAAACTCTGAAAGTGAATGTAATGAATCCGTCGGAGGCGTTTGAGATGTGGATATACCGCAGAATGTTCAGTATACCGTGGACCTGATAGGTTCACTAACGTAGGTGTACTACAGAGAGCCAGAGCCAATAGAGTGCTGTTGTCAAGTGTAAAAATTAGAAAGGTCTCATATTTGGGTCATGTGCTAAGGGGAGAAAAATACCACCTCCTACGACTGATATTAATGGGTAAAGTAGAGGGACGTCGGGGAGTTGGTATAAGGCAGCTGTCATGGCTGCAGAACATCAAAGAGTGGACAGGAATAATAATCTTTCAGAACCTGTTCCAAGTGACGCAGGATAGAGATGCCTTTGCTGAAGTGATCACCAACGTTAGGGGGATCTGACACGGCACCGAAAGAAAAAGAAGAAAGAAAAAAAATTGTCCGAAAAAACGAGGCGATCCTTTCATAATTTTGTTCATAATTTTCGATATTAATAACTAACTAACTAACTAACCATCACGCCATTTCCCCGGAGGCAATTGCTCTATCCTGGCATACCTCTCGGGTAGAGCGAGCATTGTGGCGATCCATCCTCTCTACCTACTCTCTCATTCATACATCGTACCATGCACGCACGTCGATTATTCCGACTTCGAATGTGGCCGCCTTTTAGTAATTGATTAATTTGGTCATGCCATGTTTTCCTCAGTCGTCCTCGGCTTCTTATTCCACTCACGCTGCTTGTGTACAGGTTTTTAATATTCTACTCTCATCCGTTCGTTCCATATGTCCAAACCATTTCAGGGATCCTTTTTTAATTTTATCCACGATGCAGTCATCTGCCTTACATTTCTTTCTTATTTAATCGTTCGGTATTCTATCATACAACGTTTTCCCGCACCTTCTTCTTAGCGATCTCATTTCTACGGCGTTTATCTTGCTTTCATTCTTCTTTTGCCAGCTCCAAGCTTCACTTCCATGCATGAGGGTTGGCACTATTAATATAGTCTTATTTATCCCTGTTCTTATTTATTTTGGGTATCGGTTTACTTTTGTCTAGCGCAGATGTGTTTAGTTTTCAGTAGCATCGTCTGTCGTGTCAATGATTGTGCTGAAGCCGTAAATTCTCTTCATCCTGAGAAGTTGACAGTTTAACGTGCTACGAATTTGAAAAATCGAACTCTTTTGCAGGCCAACGACACGGGGTACAATAACCTGTCTATAAATTTAACAAGAAAATCCGAAGTGCGAAATCGAAAGGGTCGAGAAATGCGAGAGGGACCGAAGTCATAAATGTGAAGTTACTTGTTAAAATGATTGACTTTTATCATTGAAACGTAAATTCTTTTTCATATATTTAGTATCATTACCCTTATCCTTTCCATCATAAAGTTCATTATATAGCATAGTGATAACAGTTATGAACCACACCGAAGGTCCTGGGTTCAAATGACAGTGTGACTTTCACACTGTCTTTGGTTTGGTATAGAATTCACGCGATAATAAAATGGCGATAGATTAGCTATAATAGAATCGAATAATATATACCTAAAACTGAAAATACTCCTCATCAAGACCTATGTATGGAATATCTTGATGTACGGCTGAAATAGATAAAAGGAGACTAGAGGCTTTTGAGATGTGGTCCTATAGAAGACAATTAGGAATTTCCTGGAGAGACCACATTACAAATGAGGGAGTTCTCCAAATAATCGAAAGAGGAAGGCACCTGCTCAGGACCTTGTCCGAAAGGCGTGCAAGATAGATCGGCCATGTAATACGACAAGAAGGCCTCTTGCATGCCATAATGGAGGGTATGACCGAGTGGACAAACTCTAGGGGACGCCCACGCCGAGAGTACCTGGAGGACCTGTTGGTGGACATGCGCTGCTCATAATATGCAGATTTCAAAAGAGCCGCACAAGACAGGGAAGAATGAAGGGGAGAATAGAGGAAATTGTTGCAAACCAATCCCAAGATTTAAACCGGAGAGAGAGAGATTAGCTACCTATCATATATATTCGCGAGAATCAATACAATAGCTTTACCCTTTACATCGATATGACTCATGTCATCTGTAAAGATGTAGAGAGCTATTCAACAAAGTAAAAATAATAATAATAACAATAGCAATAAGAAAAAATGGCGATAGATAAGCTATCTATCACATGTCATGAGAATCAATACAATAACTGAAAGCATACCGATACAAAAAAAAATACGAAGACATTTTGAAGCTCTGATATCTCTATATATAAAACAAAATCGTGTTAGTTACACCATTTATAACTCAAAAACGGATTGATCGTTTTTGATGATATTTTGTTGGATTTATCTCTATCCCGAATAGCAGAATAACTATTAAAACATCGGTAAAAAATCGATCCGAGTTCATCCCATCCAGCAAATATATAGTTTAACAGAGAGTAGTGCAACAATGCTACGCGAAATATTTCGATTTGCTTCAATAAAGCAAATCCATTGCTGCCATGTGAATTACATTAATATCAATGTCATTCCAATACTTTTCATTTTGATTTTTGCACATTTAACTTAATAAATTACTGAATTTAATTCAACTAATAAGTTAACCGAGCAAAGACCTGGCCAAGACCAAGGTGATTGTCACGAAAATGCTTGAAATCAACGTGGACGGCAACAGAATTGAGAAAGTCCAAGAATATACATACCTGGGACACAATATTCGATTAGGCTGAGATAACCAAACCGCAGAGCTAAAAAAAAGAATTGGACTAAACTGGACAGCTTTCGGAAACATGAGTTACATCCTTAATAACCGGAAAATACTGATCAACCTGAAACGAAAAGTCTATGAAGCCTGCGTTCTGACAGTTGGTACTTAGGGTCTTGAAACTGCTACATTGTCCAAACAAAGTGCCGAGAAACTACGAGTGACCCAAAGAGCCATGGAAAGAGCCATGTTAGGAATAAGCCTAAGAGACAGAGTCAAAAACGATACGGTGTGAGAAAAAACAAAGGTCACTGACATCATCCACCGGGTGGCGACTCTAAAATGGCGGAAGTCTGCTGACTTGGAGACCGTGGAAGGCAATAAGAAGTGCAGGGTGACCGCAACTACGGTGGAAGGATGATCACAGACACGTCGAAATAAACTGGATGCAGTCTGCACAGGACAGAGTGACACGGAAGCGAATGGAGGAGAACTTTGTCCCGTTCGCCAAGTCAGCTAGTTTTATATAAAAAAAATACATCCGTGATTCTCCCTCCACAAAATATATTTTACGATAAAAAAATTTGGGCCTACAATGGGTATCTCTAGATCTTTGAGATATGACTTCTGGAAAAGATCAGAGCGTAGAAATTTTTCAAAGTACCTTTTACGATACGGGGCGATTATACGATCTATTCCTATTACGTTTTACAATTTGCTGACCTGACTGGCTTGTATGTGACAGATATTATGAATAAATAAAAAATAAGACGTCGTTTTATTATTTTTATTGTTCGTTTTAGTTTTAGTGAATGGTGCACTTAAAGTCGTCCATCGCAAACAAAAACCTATCCAAAAAGCTAAAATGGCAGCGCACAATTGTGTTCTTATACCGACCCTTATGTATGTATGGAAGCGAAGCATGGAACTGGCAAAATAAGGATGATAAAATAATAAATGCAGTAGAAATGAAATCTCTTGTGTGACGAATGTGTGATACTCTGTGTATGATAGAGTGTCGAATAAAAATATAAGAAGTGAATGCGGTGCGAATGATGGTGCTATGAAAAAAATATTGAAAGATTCATTAAGATGCTTTGGACACATGGAAAGAATGAATGAAGAAATAATGGATAAATAAAAATATGTTAACGATGTAAATAGATCTAGAAATAGAGAAAGACCGAGGAAAACGTGGCACGATCAAATAAATCAAATATTGAATTTCGGCCACGTGAGGAGTCAGAGGTATCGACGCGCGTGCATGACACGATGTAAGAATGTTGAGGAATCGATAGAACTATGTCAGGAAAGAAAAGTGTGGCAGGTAATTGCGTTTGTTGTATTTTTGGGTAACCCCGTCGGGGAATAACCCACTGCCGGCGACATACCGCTCCGGAATGCCCCCTGTGCCAAGCTATTTCGGGGAACCTTTGTTTCACACTTACACACTGCCGGCGACACGGTACAATGGTGAAGTACCTTAGCAGACACAACACATATCACATTCATTACCCTGAAGATGGAGACTGCAACGATCTCCGAAACGTCGGTCGAAAAGGAGTTATCACACGGGGTTACCCAAAAATACAACAAACATAAAAGTGTGGCAATCCATTTTTTCTGGCTACCCCTTCGGAGAGACGGCGTGATGGTTAGTTAGTTTTTTGTTCGTTTTATCTATGTATCGATGATACATATCGATGATACGACATAGTATAATTAGAAAGAGTCAACGCAGAGTAAAAAACGGCCAAGATGGATAAAAAAGAAAAAATGTTTTAAATTTTGACACTGCTTTTTCACCACTTGAGATGAATGGTCCATCTGCAACTTAAACAAAAAGAGTTCTGCCTCCCTGAGATTCGTGTTAATCCCCATATTTCGATTGTTACAAATGCTTTGGAATCAATCAAATACCAATAATGTCTATGCCATTTTACAAACTTTCAAAAAAATGGACCATTTATAAGACTTTAGCGCTAAACTTACATTTGTCTAGGGGTGGATTCGTAAAACTTAGAAAAAATACATTTATTTTCGACACCATCTCTGATCCAAAATCTTTAAAAAAAAGCTTTAATTTAAAACTGTAAATATTTAAGACGTAAGCGCCGTGATATCTCATAATTATTCAATTTAATTAATTAAATTTTTAATTTATTAAAGAAATCATACGCATCACAGGTATTTTCCAAGGCTTTTATAATTATTATTAATTAGATATATCAAATGATTTTACTGAAATCTCTTGATGGAAGTTCATTTTAAATAATACGATGTTTTTTAACTACTTCCACTTTTGTCTTTATTTAGACAGCGACCGGTTTCGCCAGGCTCGCTGGCATGGACAGACTGGTAACACTATTGTAAACTTAGTCCTTTATATACATACAGATCAGGGGTGGTAAACATTCAGTAATAATTAAAACAAAATTACTATTATTATTATTAAAACTTAAATATGAATATGTAAGAGATTAAAACCCATTGTATTAAATACGAACCTCCAAGAATACCTGTAATACCAATAGTTAAATTCAGAAAATTTTACATAAATATTTGAAGATTATTTTTGCAATGAATCATGTTTACCACCCCTGATCTGTATGTATATAAAGGACTAAGTTTACAATAGTGTTACCAGTCTGTCGATGCCAGCGAGCCTGGCGAAACCGGTTGCTGTCTAAATAAAGACAAAAGTGGAAGTAGTTAAAAAACATCGTTTTATTTAATTATTAATTAGATATATTTTATAACAATGAAAATATAAATAATAATAAAATAATGAAAAGGAACAAAAGAATAAGGTAAAACATAAGGAATATAAAAATTTAAGAACAATTAAAAATAATGAAGAGATATAAGGAATAATTTAGAACAATTAGAAAATCAAATACCATTTTAATGTATAAAACATAGATGCTTTTTGAGGGTAGCCTCACAATCGTGAAAAATATTCACATCGGAAGAGATACGGTTTAGAAGGATTATTGCCTTGCCCACGGACATTTCCTTAGGCAGGTGAAATAATCTACGAGTATGTTGCCTTTGTCGCAGATAATTGTCGGGGACAAACAAAGTCAAGTCATTCAAAAGTTATGTTTTCGACCACGTTTGAAAAAAATGAACACCCAAATGGATTCAAGGATTAATTGTATCTCAATAGAGACGAAGATGCAAATTGGAAACAGAATATGGTGATCGAGGTGTTTACAGGACTTATGACCTGTCATTGGTTGGGTTAAGCGCACGCTTTATGTAATACAACATTCCCCATTCCACCTTTTTCTTATGACCACCATGTCTGACAAATTTTTGAATGTTGTATATATGTTAATCTGTAACACCACCCTTTACATGGTAGTTTCAATCTACACACTAGCGCCAACTATGAAGATTGGATTTTTATTGATATTTATATGGATTTTTTTATCCCAAATGGATTGTTCATAGTTTTTTATTATTTCTCTGTTTTTTTGGAGCTATCTTTATAAGTTATAAATTTCTAGTCTTTTATAAATCTAAAGACTTCGAGAATAGTCCTTTTCAGGCGAGCGCCTTGCTGCGTGTCCCCGCATTTCAATGAAATATTTTCGAAATGTTTTCACGTCAAACGAAACCTAAAAATATTCCCGCTTCCTATAGGGGTGGGTACCCGCCCCGTCGCGGAAAAAAAGTACAGGAAATTAAGCGCGGTTTGATGTAAGGGCGGATTACCGACGATTTGAATGCTAATTCCAGGTGACATTTTAATTGATTAATTTATTCTGTACGGCTTACGCACTTGATGAACTGGGTATTTGCGTTGGCGAAATGTCACCTTTATGCTATGAAACATAACTAACCATTGCCCTTTAGGAACCAATTATTCTGTTTCGAAATTGATTCACATTGATCAGTTTAATTAAAGTGTGTTTTGAATAATTCATTGTTTTGGCCGAAACACTATGAAACCTTTACATTTTAAACTGTTAATGAATAAACTTTGTTTTTTGTATCACAATCGTATTTTATTTTACGCGACAGCTGTTTCATCAACCTATGTTAACTAACTAACTGTTAAAATCTATCCTTTCATCAGCCTCGCTCATTCACTTCCTAGGCCCGTCCCCCGTCCATTAATTATTATATCATCTACGAAAATCAAAGAGACACCAGGCCACATTTAAGCAACTCTTTTTTTCCCTTCTATGCCCCGCACTTACAAAAACAAACACATGGTATACACAGCCAATACAATTATCTTATCTGAATATAAAGCATAAATCGCAACTATTGCAAATTAAGCGTAACTATTGCAAATTAGAGACAAGAAGGTCGCAGCAGGTGATAAAAATGGTTGGAGGCAAAGACTGATGGAGGTCAAGAGGAGCTGTAGAGCCATCGAAGAAAAATAACATGTTTAAATTGAATACACATTAATTTGTTAAAACCACTTTTATTTTTGAGTTCGTCGACCGGTTTCGCTCACAACCGAGCTTCCTCAGGACTGATTAATAACTAAACTTAAAATTAAATACAATATCATGGCTTAGGACTAGAGGAAGATGGGACTAGAGTGTTAGAGTGAGAAGACTGTGGGTGATAAGGAATTGACAGAAGAGAGTGGGGAGGATTAGGCAGTGGTACAGGGTTGTTAGAGGGAACATATTTAAAATATATATATTTATATATGTGCCCTCTAACAAACCTCACCAGTCTCCTCCTCTTCCTCAAGTCCTAAGCCGTCTGTGACTGATTCAATTTAAATAATTGATAACTCCACAAAGTGATGGCTTCATACCAAAAAATAAAAATAACATGTTTTGGAATAAAATCTTCTTATTCTTAAAGTAGGCGACGTGGTCCGTTTCTCTAGAAGTTTTATTATAGTTTTTGAAATAACATGTTTCGCCTTTCTAAGGCATTATCAATATCGTTCCCGTATTGTACTATCGAACTTTTAGAAAACAGACGTTTACATTCGCATTATTTAAGAAATATTGACACAAATGAGGTAAAATTACACATATGAAACATATTCCTAAAACAGCTTCCGCGAAAAAATTAAAAATCATAATAGTCAAACTAATTAGTATGATACCGGATAATTCATTATCATAGGTTTTCTACCTAATTCAATTTCAGCAAGAACTTAAAAAGAATATCAAAGAAATTATTCAAATTGACATAGGAACAAATACATATAAAGATTCGAAAAATCACGAAATTTTGACATTTGATATATTATTGTAACACCTGATGATGTCAACAAAGGTTGATGAAACAGCTGTCGCGTAAAATAAAATACGAAGCAAATATGGCAGTATATAATGGATTTCTGGTGCCAACACTTATGTATGGAAGTGAAGCTTGGAGCGGGCACAAGATGGATGAAAGTAGGATAAATGGCGTAGAAATAAAAATCACCAAGAAGAATGTGCGGGAAAACGATATATGATTGAATACCGAACGACAAAATAAGGAAGAAGTGTAAGGCAGATGATTGCATCATAAGCAAAATTAAAAAAGTATCGCTCAGATGGTTTGGACATATGGAACGAATGGACGAGATAAGATTGCTTAAAATGTTGTATAGAAGCAGTGTCAATGGAAATAGAAACCGTGGAAGATCCAGGATTGCATGGCATGACCAAATGAATCAAATTCGGAGTCGGAAAAATCGACAAGCGTGCATGTTACGATGTATGAATATTATTATCATTATTATTTTGAATCGCTCTTTACACACATAGGGTATTACAGCTATCATTGTGATTCTCGTGACATGTGATAAGTAGCTAATATATCGCCATTTTATTGTCACGTGAATTCTACACCAGACCAAATACAGTGTGAAAATCACACTGTCCTCACCGGGAATCGAACCCGGAACCATCGGGGTGGCAGTCAATGCACTTACCACTCGGCCACAAAGGTCGTCAATAAAATATAGAGGAAGCTAAAGAGGTATGTCAGGACAGTGTTATGTTAGTATGGCGGTCCATCCCCTCTGTCTACTACTAAACAATCGTGTATACTATTATAAATTAATAATGGATTTTTACAAAACTAATACCTCAACCATCGATATATAAGAGATATTTATATTTTACTTTATGTTCCATCAAGTCCGTTATTGGGTCGATGCCTGGAATACCTCAAAAGACGAGGTTTTTATACGACGATGGGTTCATCTATTGCCAGAAAGATGGGAAAAGTAATTACCTTTCAAATAAATGCGATTTCCGTACAAAAAAACGTAACTCAAACTCAAACTCTTTGAGAATGCCCTCGCAAGGCGAAACAAATTTGTCACAATTTATAAAATTAAACTAACTAACTAACTAACCATCACGCCATTTCCCCGGAGGGGTAGGCAGAGAGGATGGATCCCCACAATGCTCTGTCCTGGCAAACCTCTCTATCTTCCTCCGCATTCATACAACGAGACATACCCGCACGTCGATTCCTCCGACTTCTAACATGACCAACCTTTAAAATTTGATTAATTTGGTCATACCATGTTTTCCTCGGTCTGCCTCGACTCTGTACTCCATTTACTTCATTAACGTATACTTTCTTAACTATTATTTCTCCATCCATGCGCTCCATATGTCCGATCCTTTCATAATTTTGTTCATAATACCTTCTTCCGCTCTACATTCCTTCCTTATATCAGCATTTGAGATTCTGTCATATATCGTTCTACCACACATACGTCTTAGGGACCTCATATCTACCGCATTTATTCTGCTTTCATCCTTCTTCTGCCAGTTCCATGCTTCGCTTCCATACATTAGGGTTGAGACCAGAACTCCATTGTGAACGGCCGTTTTCGCTTTCATTGATAGATTCTTGTTTCCAATAACTATTCTTAAAGCTCCATTCACTTTGTTACCCGCACCAACTCTTCTTTCGACGTCACTATCCATTCAGCCATCTGCTGTGAATATGCTATCTAAATACACAAATTCCCTCACCTGTTCCAAGTTCTCTTCGTTCGCACTTATATAAGAACTGTCATTTGCTCTTACATTAAAAAAACCATCACTTTTGATTTTCCGACATTCTACAATACATTAAATCATTTGACTTGCATACCTCATACATTCTCGACACCAAGACTTTTAATTCGTCCGCTCTATTCGCAATTTGTCACAATTTATATAAATTAAATCCAAATAAAACCAATAAGCAATCGTGTTTACTATTATAAAAAAAATACTCTTATATAATAATGTCACAAATATTTGGCATAATATGCGGGATTACGAACATATCAAAATACTCCATTATACGTGGATACATATGCACATAAAATTCAATTACATATTAGATAAGGCTTTAGGAAATCCTTTCTTTCCGGATGAATAAAAACAGAATCTTCCTTATTCCATATTTCATTCAGTAGGTACCTTTCAGCAAAATAATGATTTATGTTTCCTCAATTTGGCCCATTGTCCTTGAATTTTTTTCCATCGTTCTTTAGAGATTTTTTTCTACTTGTTATGAGGCGAGAACCAAAACAAGAAATTTCTCTAGGCCAATGATTCTTAATCCTAGACCCCCAATGATCCAGAGGTTCTCAAAGTAAGATGACGTATGCAATGTTACAATAATAATAGTACGCAGTAGCCTTAAAAGCGTACTGCTGTACGGATGTGAGACTTAGAAATCTACCGCGGACGTAATTGGAAAACTCCAGGTGTATATAAATAGGTGCCTTCGCTCAATATTCAAAATCTATTGGACCCAAACAGTGTCAAATGCCGTTCTCTGGACTATGGCAGGCGAAAATAGCAGGTCCGTCCACCTGGAATATGCTTCCTGCACGCCTCAGATGCATTGACAACCCGACAGACTTTAAATCTCAAGTAAAAACCCACCTTTTCAAAATATCCCATAAAACGTAAGCAACGGTTATCTGATAGCTGGTGTCACATGCAACTCTCATGACTAAAAACATTGTCAAAGCGCCCTTGAGGTGAGCTATTTACGAAAACGGCGCAATAAAAATTAGCCTAATTATTATTATTATATTATATAAGTGGCAGTGGATCGGTCACGCTCTGAGACGGAACCCAGCCTGCATCGCTCAGGGCGCACTAGACTGGTCCCCAATGGGGGGAAAGAGAAAGCGAGGCATATATAGAGCCACCAGGAGAAGAGCCCTGCAGGACGAGGTTAAGGCAGCAGGCCTCACTTGGGATGATGTTAGGTATCAGGCATGCGATAGAGTCGGGCGGAGAAGGTTCCTTGAGGCCCTATGCACCACGGAGGTGTGACAGGACAAAAAGAAGAAGAAGATAATAATGAATGAAAACGTCTATTTTCTAGAAGTTTTATTTAAGGCAATGTCAAATGGGACATTTGATAATGCGTTAGATAGGGGAAACATGTCGTTCAAATAAAATACAAAAAAGGAAACCATGCGCAATGGAGGTACAGATGCTGGGGTATGATTCCAACTAATCCCAGGTTTTAAACTAAAGAAGTAGAATATTATAAAATATTGATCTTGAAAATCCTCAAATCGGTGATATTGCGAGTGTGAATAATCATATTCCTCCATTTACTCCTTTCTCTTAAATACCCTTTCCACTTTTAATCTCCCAAGTTCCCATCCAAAATAATATTTTATATAAACTAATTAACCTCACGCCGACTCCCCGAAGGGGTAGGCAGAAAGAACCGCCACGTTGACTCCTTATTATTTTGGCCGACATTCAATATTTTATTTATTTAATCGTGCCGCGTTTTTCTCGGTTTTCCTCTATTTCTTGTTCCATTTACATCGTTAACGTATATATTTTTTACCATTCTTTCCATGTGTCCAAACCATCTTAATGATCCTTTCAATACTTTGTTCATAACACCATCATTCGCACCGCAACTATAATTTGAATATACTTTCTTTACCATTCATTCTTTCCACGTGTCTAAACTACCTGAAAGATCCTTTTATTATTTTGTTCATAGCACTTTCGTTCTCACTCATTTGGCACTCTATTATACACAGATTTTCTACACATCCGTCTAAGAGATCTCCTTTCTTCTGCATTAATTAGAATTTCATCCTTCTTTTGCCAGTTCCAAAAGTATACAAAAACACCATTGCGCACTGCCATTTTAGCTTTTTTGGATAGGTTTTTGTTTGCGATGACAACTTTAAGTGCACCATTCACTTTGTTGCCTGACCCAACCCTTCTTTCAATATCCCTCTCCACTCGCCCATATTTTGTTAACATACTACCTAAATACACGAACTCATCTACTTGCTCCAAATTTTCACCATTCACGCTTATGTTACAGACTGTCATGATTTCTTCTTTTTCAAAAAAACATCACCTTGGACTTATTTACATTCATCATCAGATCATTTCGCATGCATACCTCATACACACTATTCACCAGTATAAAAATAATATTAAAATAATTAAGTAAAATAGTTAAATATTAATATTATATTGATAATTTTTTTTAAATGGGGTGCGCGCCCTCATTTTGGAATCCCTGATTTAGGGCCACATTGTTTACTTTGTCAAAATGATAATCTAGGTACTTCCTCGAGGGCCAACTTAGCGGCAATAATTTCTAGTCCATGTAGCATTCAGGCTAAAGTAACAAAACCGATCGAAAATGAAAAATGTTCTAGGAAAATGGAAAAAATATCCGCTTCATTGAGAATTAACCTTGGCTTTATTACACTTGATAAAGTTATAGCCAGATGCCGATCATTGTGGCCAAATTCTAGGAGGCAGGGAAGCAATGAAGGGAGATTTAAAAAATATTATGGAGTCATATATTTTAACTGTATGTAAATTAATATTAAGTAATAAATTGACCTTTATACCAAAAGTACGAGAACAAGTCAGTGAGGCTTCTGCCGTGTCAGGGTGTCTGAACAATCTGGTCTGGAAGAACAAGCACATCGTATCGATAGCAAGATCAGAATTTATAAGACATGACACTGTGCGAACCAAGGGTCTACTTATAACATCTGAAATGAAGGTCCTAAGATCAATTACTAGAAAAACTCTCCAAAATCGTGTCCGCAACGCAGGTATAATAAAAACTTGCGAAATAGAGGATATAGTTCGGTGGAGTAGATCCAGAAGAAGATACTGGAGGGCCCATGTAGCTCGATTGGATAGTGAAAGATCAAAGAAGAAGAAGAATTTACATATCAAAATCTTAACTAGACAACCACACGCCGTTTCCTCGCAGAGAAGATGGACCGTCATACTTTTCTGTCCTGACACACCTCTCCAGCGTCTTCTACATTCATACATCGTAACATGTACGTTCGTCGATTTTTCCGACTTGGACAGGGTGAGAAACACCACTATTAGAGTTAAAATAGTAGTGTCAGACATCACCAGAAGAGTGGCAACGCTAAAACAGCGCTGAGCAGGCCATGTCGCTCGCAGCTCTGACGATAGATGGACAAAACGTCTACTATGCTGGGGTCCTAGAACTTTGCCCGAAACCCAGGATGTTTCCAACTTCGATGAAGGGACGACATTAAAGAGACCAGCGGGACGAAATAGATGCATGTTACCTAGGATCGACAGATATGGAAGCTGATGAAGAAGGCCTACGTCATGGGGTGAACATATAGAGGGCGATGATTATCTTTGATCTCGTGTCGCGATATCTATGGAACACCTGTGGACGTTACAGATTTGCACTTGGCAATACTACTGCCCTCTGGTGGGGCATATTTAACTAATCTTGTTTTTTACTAATCTTGGTTTGGACATATGGAACGAATGGATTTATTTAATTTCATTTCATTTATTTATTTTAGACATATCTAAAGCATTACAGAATTTTTTCCCAATACACTATAGATACCAGTTACGAGATACACAATAATAAGTATAACATAATAAATAAAAAAAACATGGATGAGAGTAGAATGGTTAAAAAGTTGTACACAAGCAGTGTAAGTGGAAAAAGAAGCCGAGGACGACCGAGGAAAACATGACATGACCAAATTAATCAATTACTAAAAGGCGACCCCATTCGAAGTCGGAATAATCGACGTGCGTGCATGGTACGATATGTGAGTGTAGAGGAAGCCCGAGAGGTATGCCAGGACAGAGCATTAGGGCGATCCATCCTCTCTGCCTACCCCTCCGGGGAAATGGCGTGATGGTTAGTTAGTTAGTTAGGCGGTAGCGGGCCTTGGAAGAGTACGAGCGAGGCTAATGAAAGGGCGCTGCTGCGCCCTATAACAGCCTCGGGTAAGCGGTGGGTACCCTCTACATTCTATGTTCCTGCTATGTTGGCAGTACTGCTGGTGAAATTACAACATGTCGCTTTACGACATTTTATAGAAACATCTTCCCGGCAGAATATACCCCATCGTAGCCCTTATAACCATCTATAGATATTAATTTTAATAGCGTCAAGTTATTATTCTAAGACTCCGCCTTTCAACACGAAACTTCCTTGTATAGAAAAATCTATTAAAATATTATATAAATGCTTGTTCCTTTCAGATTTAGTTTTATTATTATTTACGAGACTTGAATATAAAATTAATTGTATTTATACCATAGAAATACCAGAGTTTTACGTTCCTTTTTCTGTGAAAAGTACTTAAAATAGTAATGGACTTCTATATACAAAAGTAAAACTGTTTTATTTGTATACAATAAATATTTGGTAAGAAACGCCATTCACCATTATTAGAGCCAGAACCGGAGTGTTGGACATCATCGGAAGAGTTACAGCGCATACATGGCCCTAGGCAGACCATGTCATTTTTGCTAGTGTCCTAGAGCTGTTACCAGAAACCCAAGACGTATCCAACTTCGATGGAGGGACGTCAATAAAGAGACTGCCGGTAAGACATGAATACGTGTTGCCCAAAATCGACAGACGTGGAACCAGACGGAGGTAACCTACGTCCAGGAGTGGACAGAAACATATCTTAAAAATAGTAGAAATGAGAACATTGCGACCTATTGTGGGGAGAACCCCTAGAGATAGGATACCGAATGAAGAAATTCTCAAATCCTGGAAAATTGAAGACATGGTTAGATGGAGTAGGCAGAGAAGACGATTCTGGAGGGACCACATCGAGAGAATGGATCCAGCAAGAATTCCTAATATCGTGATGCACGAGACTCCAGAGGGCCTGCGACCACCAAAGAGATGGAGAGAAGACAGGTCGGCTTCATCACGGAAAGAAAGTTGATATCCTGTATAAACAGATCGTCAGATCTACAATCAGAAGAAGAAAAATTACAAGTTAACATTGAATCTTTTTTAAAGGATTTTTTTAAAAAGACTACAAAAACAACAACAAACCTTCACGCCGCCGCCGTTTCGACGAAAGGGTAGGCAGAAAAATGGACCGCCACGCTGCTCGATCCTAACACACGTCTCTAGCTTCATCCAAATTCATACAGCAAGTCATACACGCACGTCGATTCTACCGACTAAACATGGCCCACCTTCAAAATTTGATTAATCTGATAATATCAAGTTTTCCTCGGTCTCTCACGACTCCGTACTCCATTTACAACGTTGACGTATACTTTCTTAATCATTATTACTTCATCCATGCGTTCCATATATCTAAACCAACGCAGTGATGCGTTCATAATTTTGTTTTTAATACTTTCTTCCGCTATATACGAGTATTCCTTCCTTATATCAGCATTTTCATATGTCTTAGGGATACCATCTCTACCGCATTTATTTATTTATATAAAATACACAGATGAGACAATAAAAACATTTATGCGACTCATTTGGACACAAAACGATGTAACAACGATAAAACAACGGCATTAAACCAAAAAATCATACATATCAGAAGGAACCCAAATATGCAATCTTTCCAGAATACACTGTCTCACTGACACTGAAAATTTCCAAATCCGAGACGATTTGATTCAACGCCCGATTTTCTCTTGCTACTGGCATCACCAAAGGCAGGTTGGTTCTGCGTGACGGAGCAAAGAACAATTCGGTACTTATTTGGCAAAAGGTCCCAAATGCGTTTTTTGTGAAATTGAGTTAAATATACCATAATTATTATTTTTACACGCTTAATGTTTTGACAAAACGTTAGAGCTGTACTTTTTTTTTATTACATTTTTTTATGTACGATTGCATTCAACCCTTATTTTTTTTTTAATATTTATGTACAAATTTTTTAAATTAAGTTACTGATATCTTGTAGATAACGTTATGCTACGTAAATTGACATTTGAAATAAACAATTTGGAACACAAATAACATTTTTAAAAATAATCAAAATATTGTAAAAATCTTATTTTTGCTCTCCTGTAAAATTCATAAAAAAGCTGTTGGAACCTTTTGCCAAATAGGTACCGAATTGATGACGACGTTGTCGTAGCTAATAATCAGGCAGAAAATGACCCATTTGCTCCAGAACATAGGGGTTCTCAAAAGAGCCACGAATTAGCTTTATGGTGTTATGCTCTCATCCTTCTGCCAATTTGATGTTTCACTTCCATACATTAGGGTTGGTACTAAAACTACATTGTGAACGGAATCCGCTCTATTCTAAAGATGGAGCGATTTCTCAAGCGGTTAACCTATATAGGGTATCGTTACTAAGGTACCATGATATCACCGCTGCACCATTGACGATGACACCATTTTGGAAAATATTAAATTACCATAAAAAATGTACAACCTTTACCGAAATGATAATGGTTTTTGAAAGAAACGTTCCAACGAAAATGCCAACAACAACAACAATAAACCATCACGCCGTTTCCCCGCAGGGGTTATTTTTATTAATCTATTATGTATTACTTATTATTGCGTATCTCTTACTTGTATCTTTAGTATATTGGAAAAAAATTCTGTAATGCTTAAGATATGTTAAAAATAAATAAATGAATAAATGAAAGACAGAATGGGCCGCCACACTACTCTATCTTTTCACACCTCTCTAGATTCCTCCACATTCATACAGCGAGTCATACACGCACGTCGATTCTTCCGGCTTCTAACAGGACCAACCTTTAAAATTATATTCTTTAAAATTATATTCGTCATAATATAACGTTCAATTAAGTAGTAAGAAAGTAAAGAAAATGTTTCAATGATAAATTGCAACTGCAAATATAGTATTCCGTAGTTCTAAACATTATTTTGGACTGCAAATGTAGTCAGTTGCACAAGAGGGGTTAAATTGACCTAATAGTACTAGCTTCAATCGATAATTTACATTGTGTATCACGTGAAATGGACCAAGAAATTTCATCTTTGGGATATCTCCGTACTGTTATCGGAACCAACTATGGTTAATATAGCTTTTGTTGTTACATTGATGTTTATACATAAATATCGTTAAGTTTTACAGGTTTCCATAGCCCAAGATTGAATTTCTTTTTTCGTTAGTCCATAACGAAATGTTGATTCGTATTAAGTTAGCAACGGATCGTTTAATGGATGAAATGACCCGCGTTCCTAGTTTGAATTAGAATTTGGCGGTGGAAAATGGCAGCATTTTTTTTTTTTTTTTTTATGTACACAACAGGTCGTTTGGACCCAATTACTGTATACAATTTGTTTTTAAGCTGATATATTGATTCTCGTGACATGTGACAGGTAGCCAATCTATCGCCATTTTATTGTCACGAAAATTCTACGCCAGACCAAAGACAGCGTGACAATCACACTGCATCGCCGGGAATCGAACCAAGGACCTTCGGCATGGAAGTCAGAGCTCGTAACCACTCTGCCACGAAGGCCGTCAAATTTTTTATGTATACAAGAGGTCGCCTCAACCCAATTACAGTATACAATTTGTTTTTAAGCTGATATATTGATTCTCGTGACATGTGACAGGTAGCCAATCTATCGCCATTTTATTGTCACGAGAATTCTACGCCAGACCAAAGACAGTGTGACAATCACACTGCCATCGCCGAGAATCGAACCCAGAACCTTCGGAATGGGAATCAGAGCTCTTACCACTCTGCCACGAAGGTCGTCGTTGAAAGCTTTGGTTACAATTTAAAGTTTTAGTTTGTTTTTTGCATAAAAGTATTAGCCGTATTATTGAACTATGAAAGTAACATCAGACACCTAAATTACAAGTCTGTTTATGCTAAATTGTGGCGCGTGAGCTAATGTCTGTTTTAAGAATTAAGTATTTAATATATTGGGTGTCAATTAAGTCAATCCGCAAATGTTTGTCATTCTCAAAATAACATTTGTGTTATCGCTCCTTAAAATGTCGACTTTTGTGGTAAATAAAAAGCATTGCGGGAAGTTCTGTTATTCTTAGAACATTTTGAATGTATACAAATACTTGTAGACGACTACTGGATTTTACCCATTGCGGATTATCATTTCAAGGATAAATTGTATCTCAATAGAGACGAAGATGCAAATTGGGAACAGAATCTGGTAGTCGAGGTGTTCTGGTAGTCGAGGTTGGTGTTCCATATTATCATATATACAACTTCCAAATTTTTGTCAGACATGGTGGTCGTAAGAAAGGTGGAATGGGGGAATGTTGTATTACATAAAACGTGCGCTTAACCCAACCAATGACAGGTCATAAGTCTTGTAAACACCTCGACTACCAGATTCTGTTCCCAATTTGCATCTTCGTCTCTATTGAGATACAATTAATTCTGTTATTCTATTTTAATTGGAAGAAGAGTGCAGCTGAGGCACATAAAATGGTTGTGGAAGTTTATGGCGATCATGCCCAATCGGATAAATCATGCAGAGAATGGTATAGAGACGTTTCAAAGCTGGCGATTTTAGCGTTGGTGACAAGGATCGCCCTGGAAGACCGAAAAAGTTTGACCGAAAAATGAACTCCTCAAACCGAATGAAACAGTCTCGGCGGAAGTCTACCGACAACAACTAATGCGATAAAAGCAGGTACTGGCTGAAAAAGATCGGAATGGGGCAACATGTACAGCAAGCTGATTTTTCAACACGACAACGCTCGGTCTAACGTTGCATTGGCGGTCAAAAACTACATACAAAATGTGGGTTGCGAGATTATACCGCACCCGCCTTATTCATCAGACGTGGCACCATTAGACTACAACTTGTGCAGATTTATGACGCATGCCTTAGAAGTGCAGTACTTCCATTCATATGCAGATGTCAAGAATTGGGTCGATGCCTGGATTATCTCAAATGACGGGGCGTTTTTTCGATGATGGATTAATTTATTGCCAGAAAGATAGGAAATGTATGGAAAATGTTTTGATTGATGTGTTTTTTATTTACCTTTCATATAAATGCGATTTTCATACAAAAAACAGGCGAAACTTTCCAAAACACCCAATAATATTAAAAAATATATATTTAATACATTTGATATTCAATTAATATTATGGAAAAGAATCGGTATCGTGTCTGAAAAAAAACATAAAAACAAGACATATCTTAACTTTATTAGAGAGTTAATAAACTGGTTTGATTTGATTTGAAACTTTATAAAACAGTAAGGCCCTTGTTCACGTTAAATGATGTAATGATAACCTTAATTTCCTAGAACTTTTATAACATTTCATTCAAATGACGTTTGATAATGCCTTTGCAAAGCAAAACATGTCATTCGAATAAAATAAAATAAACATCCTGGAAAACTGATATTTTTATTCGTATTAATTGTATAAATGTTACTTAAATGCATTAGTTTATTATTTCGGATTTAATTTTAAAGAGTTTCTTGTTACTCTAGGAAACATTTTCTAAAATAATCTTATAATTTTACTAAAATCCCTCGATGCCGTGTTTTTTTATTGTATAACTATTAATTTTTTTTTGACAAATATCAGTTTCGCAAGACTAATCTATTTTGCAAAAATTTAATTATTTTGTTTTTATGTTCGGAACTAGTGTCAAGTTATGAGGACAATTTAAACTAAATTTATAACTATCTAAATAACCATAACGCCGTCTCACCGAAGGGGTAGGCAGAAAGAATGGACTGCCACGCTTTTCTTTCCTGACATATTTCTCTCGCTTCCTCAACATTCATACATCGTGCCATGCACGCACGTCGATTTCTCTTACTTCTCACGTGGCCGACATTCAATGTTTGATTTATTTTATCGTGCCACGTTTTCCTCGGTCTTCCTCTATTTCTAATTTCATTCACATTTGTGATGGAACGTCCTATCCACGAGGACCTGGTGTGGAGGATTCCTCTCCTACCCTTCCTCCAGTCCTCATCCTGGTCACGGCACCAAATGTGGTGGATTGCCCTGGTCCGCGAGGACACCTAACTGTGATGAGATCGCCTCCCACCCTTCCAGGTTATCATCAACTACTATGGTAGTTCATCCTGGCCACGGCACCAAATGTGATGGAATGAACTGTCCATGAGAAACCTAACTGTGATGAAGGTCTCCTCTCCGCGAGGAACCCCTAACCTTCCTCCGCGAATGGTGGAGCTTCCTCCAGTCATTCCCTCTTCATCCACCCGTACGGGGCTTACAGGTGTTTTACCTTACGCGAGTTGGCCTTCATGATCGTCTAGAAATAATACCGTATGACCCTTCGTTATGACCGATGTAATCCAAGCCCTTTTATTTGGCGATTACCGATAATTTCATTCTAAAGCTAATCGTTCCTAACCCTTCCGAACATTCTAAGCAATCCTGACAAACCCACGTGTAATCAAACTATATGTCACTCAATATTTCCTAGGAACATCTAAACCAAACAACCTAAAATATCTCTAAGTTTACAGAATATAATTCAAAATATTATCTCTAGAAAATGTGGCAGCCCTGGAAAAAACATTCACAAACAATTTGGAACAAATACAATGTACAGTAATTTAAATCAGAGCGTAATGTAATAATGATGCGATAAAGGACAGCTTCCTGAAAGGTACCGGTTATATAACAATTCAGTGTCAAAATATAATATATTAAGTATATAAGGAGTTGTGGGGATTCGGATATAATAGTGTTAGTATCGCGGGGAACCAGTCTTTTCGTCAGACTGATGATTTTTCTCCACTGCTCCACAGCAGAATCGTCTGGAGACCAGACGTTCTACCTCCTAACCCTTAATCAGTGGACCTGGGGATTCAAACCCATGAACCTGGCCATCACCCTATCGGGGGTTTTCGAAGATTGGCCCACCCACGACAGAATTCCCGCAGAATTTAATACCAAAAGCGACCGCTTCCCGTCAGGTCAAAAGTCAACTGCCCCGAACTACCTCTCTCCCTGCATCTCCTCTGCTTCCCGCGCCCCAAATCTTCCCCTCATCCCCCTCTGCCTCCCGCACCCCTACACCCATCCCCACTTGGTTAGGTGTTATACTTTCTAGTCATTTGAATTTATTTTCGTATTACATCTGAATTCACGTATCTCTCTCTACGATGGTTCAATACCATCACACATTCTATCAATATACTTTTTACCATTCTTTCTTCATTCATTCTTTCCATGTGTCCGAACCATCTTAATGATCCTTTCATTATTTAGTTCATAACACCACCATTCGCACCACTTCTCATATTTTCATTAGACACTCACAGAGTTTCCACACATTCGTTTAGGAGATCTCATTTCTACTACATTTATTATATTTTCATCCCTCTTTTGCCAGTTCAATGCTTCGGTTCCATACATAATTTTATCTAAATTTATATAGCGTGATTAATAACATTTATATCATTTATTGGTTTAAAATAATTAAAATTATGTTTTTTTAAGAACGTCGACCTTCATGGCAGAGTGGTAAGAGCTCTGACATCTATACCGAAGGTCCTGGGTTCGATTCCCGGCGATGGCAGTGTGATTGTCACACTGTCTTTGGTCTGACGTAGAATTCACGTGACAATAAAATGGATTGGCTCCCTATCACATGTCATGAGAATCAATATAGTAGCTAAAATAAAATTGTATACAGTAATTGGGTTCATGTTTTTAAAACAGAATAATTTACATTTTACACGTGAAAAAAACCGAAATCACTTCAACAACAAAATTGCAGAAGCGAGATGAGTTGTGGTGCATAAATATAAATACATGTTGCTCTGGCGTTTTATGGGATCTTGCAAACAGAGCATCAACCCCTGCATCGTTTATCTTATCAGAATAGCTTTTTACAAGTCTGCGGTGAAGCGTGGAGTGACACCCCCGCAGCATCTCAAGATACGACGCTCGCTCCGATAGGCCAAGTAGTTTTCTACCAAACACCACACTGATTTGTGATGTATCTCGTATTAAATTATCGTAAATGACTATTTTTATGACTGGGTTTAGAGAAATGGGGAAAATATCTGCTCTATCGGAAAACACCATTTTGTTCAAGGTTGTATATTGAATACATTTTCAAAATAGATTCGATAATGGTAAACTTTTGTATAAATAACCCCCCATAGAATGTAAGTAAAATATATACAATAGTTTACAACCCATTCATGTATAGGAAAGGAAATTTGTGAGATATTTGAAAACTTATTTTGTAATTTATGAATCTAAATCCCATTTTGATTGTGAAAACAATTTGGAGATCAACATTTATATAATGAAAATAAAAGACCACGTGGCTATGAAATCGATAGACTTGACAAATTCTTAACTGATTGCGAAGACATTGTTACTATTTATTAACTCAAGAACCCTACATGGTGTGTTGGGACACCCCAGAAGGTTTTGTTTTTAAATTTACTTCTCTGGTTTATAATGCACAACTTTGACTTACCGCGCATTTTTTTTTTCTTTTATGCAACAGGTCGTTTGAACTTAATTACTGTATACAATCTATTTAAGCTACGAGTATTATATTGATTCTCATGACATTTCGTGTCGATAGGTAGCCAATCTATCACAATTTTATTGTCACTTCTAAGAATCGTCGAATTCTACACCAGACCAATGACAGTGTGACCATCACACTGCCATTGCCGGTAATCGAACTCGGGACCCCTTGGCACTAGCAGTGCTTTCCGTGTACAGTGACTTAATTACCGTGATCAGTTTTGTACTTATTCCATATTCAGACAATATTTTCCACAACTTTACTCTATTAACGTAATCATATTAATTTCCATTTTATTTTTTTAAATAAAAGTGAGGGTTGTATACAAAGTATATAAAAAAAGAAATATTAAACGTCTACAACACAAAGTTATGGCAAACATATAAGAAATATTTGTATTCAAATCATCTAGGGAAAGTCCCAAAGCAAAAAATTCAATTTTTTAATAAATAACGTTGCTTTGTGTAATAAATAATTGGAATTGTCACGCTCGGGTCCCCTCGATATTATTTTCTTGTCAGAATTTCATTCCAAATCCTTTAACACGATTTGAATAAAATTCCTGGAGCTGTATTGGGAGGCGATAAGGCGGCATGTATCATCCGCGGTGGGCAGACTTAATATCCTTGTCAATATAATGCCACGGAAGAAAATGGGTGAGTCAAAATATATTTTATAAAACTAATTCCGTATATTAATCTTAAGAAAGCTTAAGAAAAGCCACAAAAACTGTGTTTGTAATTTTGAAACCGATGAAAACAACGATGTGAATGGTGTACGGAGTCTGGGAAGACAAATGAAAGCATGGCATAACCAAATCTGTCTAATTTTTTAAAATTTCATCAAAATCCGTCCAGCCGTTTGGGAGACAAAACTGACCACATTTGTGAATTTTTTAAATAATATTTTTAATATTTATATTTTTACAATATCACTGATGAAGGGCTTGTGTGTCCGAAGCATGTTAGGTATTTTTTAATTTTTTAAATAAAGTGTTGTATATTGAGTGTTTTATACTAAGTATATAAAAAATAAACATTAGATTTAATTAATATCGTGTTTAGTATATCTTGAACCATTCCATTTCGTAACTTTCAAGGGAGAGATATATTTTACAGCTTCCATCTTCGTAGGTGGATGGAAAATCATATTTTCTAAGGGTCCCATACATAATAAATAAGAAACATGTTGTATATTCTGAAAGAACTTCTCGGGGCGGAGGTAATCAAATGGTATTTGAATTCGAGTCGATTCCAAATTTTTTGACATTTCGTTTTCACACACATGAGCGCTTTTATTTGTGTTGTGTGCTAAATAATGTCGCCACAATATTATATAACATATTAAGTAAAAAGTATCGCACAAGATGCTTATCGAAAAATATATTTATTTATTTGTTATCGCTGAGAGACAAAATAAAAAAGATCACGCATTCGTGGGTAGTCTAGGAGTTAATGATATAAATAGTAAGCTTGAAGAAAGGCAGATGAGATGGTACGGGCATACGAGTATAAAACGGAGACCACCAGACCACACAACAAATAGAGATAAGAAGGGCGGAATGGGGAATGTTGTATTATACATACAATACAATGTTGAATAATCGACGTGCGTGCATGGTAGCCCGAGAAGTATGCCAAGACAGAGCATTGTGGCGATCCATCCTCTCTGCCTACCCTTGCCGGGAAATGGCGTGATGGCTAGTTCGTTTAGTTAGTAATTAATAAGTTTGGCGACCACTGGGGCTAGGCGAAATATTTGTTTAGGCACATATAGCGCTCGAAGATTCGGGCCATTTATCAAGTTTTTTAACAGCTTTGAACCTTGCAAGGTCGGCTTTAAAATATAGAATTATTTATGATTAATTACCACTAAAATATTTAATATTTCAATATATGATAACCGTTTATTCATTCGGATGACTTCGTTTAAGATTATCAAGGTCATATTTCACTAAACATCTTTTTAAAGCCTATTTTTTTTAAATATGAACATTTGCTAAATTGAGAATTTGGGTAAATTTTAAAAATATGTAGAGCGGAAGAAAGTGTAATGAACAAAATTATGAAAGGATCGTGTGGATATTAACAAAGTATACGTAAACGATGGAAATGGAGTACGGAGTCGAGAGAGAGACCGAGGAAAACATGGCATGACCAAATCAATCAAGTTTTAAAGGTCGGACATGTAAGAAGTCGGAAAAATCGATGTGCGTGTATGACTCTGTATTATTGTATAGAAATCCAAAGAGGTGTGTCAGAATAGAGTAGTGTGGCGGTCCATTCTCTCTGCCTACCCTTGTGGGGAAACGGCGTGATGGTTTGTTGTTGTTGTTGTGTATAAATAAAAAAGAAAGAAAATCAAAACCTGTAGAATAATCGTTCTATCTCAAACCTCAAAGAATTTTTTTTTAAAAAGTGATTTTATATTTAGGATAATACATAATCCGAGTTTACTAGAAAAATATTTAGATTTGTTTTATACTCGCCCTATTTATTTAAGCGGAATATAAAATATTCAAATAAAACATTCACAAAAATTCTCAAATTCGAATATCAACGTACGCCCCAAATCGGAAAGAAATTGAAAGTGTCTCCGGTTCTAGTACGTTGTGCCTAATGTATGTAAAAACGAAAAAATATTCCTTTGGTTTAAAATACGGCAAAGAATGCGAAAGGAAATGAGAAAACAAAACGTATTGACAGAAACAACTGTGAAAAAGAAAAAAATCTATTTGAAATTAAATAATCGACTGTATTCTATCTCTGGTGCAATGTTTGGTGCTCTAAAATCCACAACATGGAAAAACAAAGGCATGTTCATTAATTGTAAGATGATAATTTATAATGCATGCGTAAGATAATAAGATAGCGTTTAAGTAAGAGCAGATACAGTCAGAATCGAACAAGTTCTGAGGACTTCCGAGTGTAGCGACGATGATAGCAGGCTAGACACTAACATGGGGAGGGTACGACAGAGGAAATTGATCTCTGAATGGGATTTTGCAGGATTGTAGTACCCTCTAGGAGTCATCTTTAGTCAAATTAAAAAAACTCAATCATCTTCTTCTTATTCTTCCTCAGCCTATTCCCATCCAGTCCTGGACAAGGGCCATTCGCTTCCATGTCACTCTGTCTTGTGCAGACTGCATCCAGGTTATTCGGACGTCTCTGTTCAGATCATCCTTTCACCGTAGTTGTGGTCGACCTGCATTTCTCTTTGCCGTCCACGGTCTCCAAGTCAGCAGTCTTCTTGTCCATTTTTCATCTGAGCTTCTGGCTACGTGACCTGCCCATTGCCATTTTAGAGTCGCCACCCGGTGGATGATGTCAGTGACCTTTGTTTTTTCTCTCACCATATCGTTTCTGACTCTGTCTCTTAGGCTTATTACTAACATGGCTCTTTGCAATCCTCTCCAAACAAAGAATTGCATGAGCCATTTGAATTCTATTGCAGAAAAGAGACAGACAAACAAATATGCGGGATTTGAACCGGAGACCACCTGGCTAGCGATTTAGAGAAAGCTAGTTATCCTTTCAGCTATACTATGAAACTATGAATACTATTTTTTATAGTGACTAAATTTCTAATTTATATAAGCAACAGAGAAATTTTTAAAAACTTTTTCATAATGACGAATTTTTTATGAAGTAAAACACTTTTTTTCCACTTTTGAGTTAATTTTTCTCGACATGTTTCGAAGGCATCGGGAAAACGATATAAAATAACCAAAAAAATTACATGTTTATTGTTTCTTGAACAATGATGTAAAACTCCATGTTAAATAATTAATACGAATGAAAACGTCAATTTTCGAAAAGGCCGCAGAATATATAATATACCTAGATGGAGAAATAGAGGAAGACCGCGGAAAACGTGGCACGATTAAATAAATCAAAAATTGAATGTCGGCCATGTGAGGAGTCAGAGAAGTCGACGCGCGTGCATGACACGATATATGAATGTTAAGGAAGCGAGAGAAATATGTCAGGAAAGAAAAACGTGGCAGTCCATTCTTTGTGCCTACCACTTCGGGGATACGGCGTGATGGTTAGTAGTTTGTTAGTTTTTTAGATGGAGAATAACAATATGAAAAGGCACGCAAGACTTCGAAGCACAGCGCAGAAATGACGCCTACGATAGGACGAGGAGACGAATAGAAGACCATTAAGAGAAGGCGGCGGTTCAACTACCAACATTTTTTTCTTGCTCTAGATGCTTCAGAGTGTGTGGGACCAGAATTGGACTTTATAGCCACAGGAAGACCCACAACTGTGATGGACAGTCTTCCCGGATACGAGGGACAGTCGACAAAGATTAATTTTATTCATTAGATTATCAACTACGTTTTCTCACCAACTTTTAGCAGTAAAAGATTGTGATAAAGAAAAATAATGAGAATTTCCCTTCGCTTAAATATAGCCCTGTTTATCAAAGCTGTATTTTTAAAACAATTGTTTGAAAGTTAAACAGTCGGCGTATTGGGTATAAATAACAATATTGATTAGAACAGAATAATTTATTCTCTATAGTAAGATAAAGATCCAATTCTAAAAAGATTTTGTTAAAGCAGAAATACTCAAGGGTGGCTTGTGAAGATTTGAAGTCTTTGGTTAAAACTCTGAAAATTATAACACATTATTCGTTTTCAATTATTATTTATATATAAGTTAACAGAAAGTTTTATTTGGTATTTTGATACTTAAGTTTCAACCTGGATTTATTGGTTCGATCTGAGAGAAAAATAAGTATTAAAAAACGGAACTATTGTCTTAAAATACCTTAAATTTATATTAAAATTTGGACTGCTTCTGAAAGACACATAATTTTTTTTGTATTTTTTGTTACATGTTTCGGATCGTACTCGTCTTTCTTCTGTGTCAAAATTGTATCAATGAGGAGGGCGTGTACGGTCCGAATAATGTTTGCCAAATATTATTTGTATCTGAATTTAAAGCACAAAATAATGACGAAGATATAATCAATTTATTTATTAATAATCAATTATTCTAATTTCTAGAAGTTAAGTTATATTTTATGGGAAACCCATATTTCATCTTGCAAAGGCATTATCAAAAAACATTTATAACACAATGCCTTAGCAAGGCGATATATGTTATTTCTGTAAAAATATAATTGAATTCTTAGAAAAGAGAAGTTTTCATTCGTAATATTTAATATGTAGTTTTATATCATTGTTTAATTAACAAGATACATTGTTTATTGTTTAACTTTCCCGTTATAAATAATTTTTCAGTTGGCTTGAATATGAACCTGGCAAAAATCAAAGTGATGGGCACGGAAAGGCTTTAAATCAACGTGGATGGCAACAGAATCGAGAATGCCTAAGAATATACAGACCTGGGACACAATATTCGATTGAGCCGAGGTAACGAAACCGCAGAGCTCAAGAGAAGAATTGGACTAAGCTGGGCGGCTTCGGGAAAATGGGTTACATCCTTAAAAATACACCCGGAAAATACCGATCAACCTGAAACGAAAAGTTTATGAAGCCTGCGTTCTGTCAGTCGGTACGTGTGGTCTTGAAACTATCACATTGTCCAAACAAAGTGCCGAGAAACTATGAGTGACCCAAAGAGCCATGGAAAGAGCAATGTTGGGAATAAGCCTAAGAGACAGAGTCAGAAACGATACTGTGAGAGAAAAAACAAAGGTCACTGACAACATCCACCGGGTAGCGACTCTAAATGTCAACGGGCAGGTCACGTTGCCAGAGGCTCAGACAAAAAATGGGCAAGCAGACTGTTGACTTGGAGACCGTGGACGCCAAAAAGAAGTGCAGGGCGACTGCAACTACGGTGGAAGGAAGATCTGAACATACATGTCGGAATAACCTGGATGCAGACTGCACAATATAGAGTGACGTGGAAGTCAATGGAGGAGGCCTCTGTCCAAGAGTGGACAGGAATAGGCTGAAAAAGAATAACTTTTAGTCAATTAGTTTAATGTTTTTCTGCAACATTTCATTGAAAGTGTTTTGACTACCTAATATTTTTTGCCCCAACTTTTCTTGCCAAATAATATGTTATTTACCCTGCAACCAAGGCACGCCCTTGTCTGATGTAATCTAACGATATAAAACCTTTTATCACAACCTGCCGCCTCCAAGTTCACGTGTATTAATTACATTTTCAGTCCAAAAATAATGTTTTACGTTTTCGTAATCCCTTAATGAAAATTGGACGTGTCTGGCGCGTGAGAAGGGTAGGTTTTTAATAAAAATATGTTGCCAGTCTCAGACAATAGCCCGGGAGGAATTATCTGATGCATTGAATTAAAGGGGTTCTCGTTTTTCAGGTTCGCGATTACATTTTGCGATATTTCGTTATTCGAGTCCGCGAGCGCGAATTTAAGGCTTCCTATAATACAGACAGCTGTTTGATTCTTTGATGCGATTAAGGGATTATTAGTTCCGATTTTTTTATAATTAATGCACATTTTCTTCCGTTTTAGATAGTGTATTATATTTCACATGAATCGCCGAACTAATGTCGAGGATTTAAATCCATTGTAACTTACTAACTAACTAACTAACCATCACGCCGTCTCCCCGAAGGGATAGGCAGAAAGAATGGACTGCCACACTTTTCTTTCCTGACATATTTCTCTCGCTTCCTCAACATTCATACATTGTTTCATGCACGCGCATCGATTTCTCTGACTCCTCACATGGCCGACATTCAATATTTGATTTATTTGATCGTGAAACGTTTTCCTCGGTCTTCCTTTATTTCTGGTTCCATTTACATCGTTGACATATAATTTTTTTACCATTCTTTCTTCATTCATTCTTTTCATATGTCCAAACCATCTTAATGATCCTTTCTTTATTTTGGTCATAACACCATAATTTGCACCGCATTCGCTTCTTATATTTTCATTCGACACTCTACCATACACAGAGAATCCACACATTCGTCTAAGAGATCTCATTTCTACCGCATTTATTCTACTTGCATTAATTCCATTGTATTATATAATAATATATTATGCCATCACCAATATGACCAGAAAATAACTCATTATTGCGAAGACGAATCGGGTCGGGGAAGAAATGTCGAGGCTTGAACCTAAGTTCCCTTGGTTAGAAGTCAATCGTTCTGCCCCTTAGACCACCACCCGATGTAATATGAAATAATACCTTCATAATTGGAAGAAATCATATAAATTCAATTTTTTAACTCTTAACTATAATTCTGTATCAATTCGCAGAATTTTCTTTTTCAATTAATATGAAATGAAATCGCCTGTGTCTTAACATTGTAAGAAGATCCCTAGCAGCCGTACAATAAGTATTTGAGCCTTTAGAGACAGCAGTCAAGGAGGTGGGTTTAGAGATGGATAAACGATGAAAAGACAAAAACAAATAAACAATCCAGGAATGCAACCCATAACTCACATCAGATTCAAGGATAGATACAACTTTAAGATGGTGGAAGACTTCACTTCTATCGGATTGTCCATAACAAAAAAAAAGTTCACAATGAAATCGAAAGAAGAATCACAATAGGCAACAAAACATTATTCTCTCTACTACCAGTGCTCAAATCAAGAAACGTATGCAGGAAAACCAAAATCACACTGTAAAATACAATCATCCGAACAGTAGTGACCCTATGGATATGAGATATGGACTATGACAGCGAAATACGCACAGCGACTGGATGCTTTTGAGAGAAGGGTGCTGCGCAGAATTCTGAGACCTGTGAATGACGGTGAAGGCTGGAGAGTGCGGCATAATGACGAGCTGTACAATATTAACAAAGCTCCCAGTCTCTCCACACAGGTCAGACTGAATAGACTGAGATGGGCCGGTCACGTGCAGAGGATGCCATCATCGCGAACCCCAAAAAGATTGCTGGAGTGGTACCCAGGTGGTAGAAGACCAATTGGACGACCAAGGCTGCGATGGAATGATGAAGTTGGGAAAGATTGGGCGAAATTGTTAGGAGTGTCAGAATGGCGGGTCGAAGCGGAGGACAGGAGGTGTTAGAAGCGAAGTATACTGGAGTCTGAGGCTCGATATGAGCTGTAGGGCCATCAAAAAGAAGAATTAATCGTCTGTATTATGGGCATTTAATATTTCGCCTTGCTGAGGCATTATCAAATGTTTTCAATTAAATATAATAAATCTTCTACAAAACACACTATTAAATTCGTAGAAATATTTAATGTGGAGTTTTACACCAATAATACGAATGAAAACGTCAGTTTTCTCGAAGTTTTATTATATTTTATGGGAATGACATGTTTCGCCCTTCTAAGGCATTATCAAATGTCAAACATTTGATAATGCCTTAGAAGAGCGAACTTGTTACAGACCGCGAAAAACATGGTATGACCTTTTTCTGCCTACCCCTACGGGGAAACGGTATGATATTTTATTGTTGTTGATGTTGTTAATGTACGAATAATCTTTTTTTAAACAAAAATCACCAAAACATCTGCTGCTTAAGAAGTTGTTTGTTAGGAAGCTTCTGTTTTTTCCCTCCCATCCAAATAAATCAATATATTTTAATTTTAAATATTCCGATTGACTGTTTCAAATCGAGGTCTTCTTTGACCCGCCAGAGGGCGCGCCCTTGGTTTTGAACTTGGAGTATTGTAAACTCATCAAATCACTCTTGTTTTTAAAGGAAATGACAGCAATTAAGAAACCAACAAACAATGGGCTAATTCTGTATTCAGGTTTTAGTGTCTTACAGTACAGTGGATGGTTTCTTTTACGTAAATATGTTTGCTTCAGCAATATAAAATGTCCGTTTTATTAACCTGAAACCGGTAGTTAATTTAAATAACAAATTAGAGTATTGTTAAAACAAAACATTGGGTGCTAATTTATTAATTTTATATCACAAAAGTAACTGATTCATACAGAAGTACTGTATAAAAATTAAGATAATTCAAGTTTTAAACTAACTAATTAACCATCACGCCGTCTCTCCGAAGGGGTAGACAGAAAGAAAGGACTGCTACACTTTTCTTTCCTGACATATTTCTCTCTTCCTCGACATTCATACATCGTGTCATGCACGCGCGTAGATTTCTCTGACTCCTCACCTATGTTGACACCATCAGGTGTTACAATAATATAGCAAATAATAACAATAAAATTGTGATACATAAAAACAGAGTTTTATAATTTAATAGTTTTTAAAGCATAGAACTGGAAAAAGAAGGATGAAAGTAGAATAATTGCAGTAGAAATGACTCTTAGACGAATGTGTTGAAACTCTGTGTATGATAGAGTGTCGAATGAAAACATTAGAAGTGAATGCGGTTGGATGAAAGTGTTATGAACAAAATAATGAAAGGGTCATTAAGATGGTTTAAACAAATGGTAAGAATGAATGAAGAAAGAATGATAAAAAAAATATATGTTAACGATGTAAATGGAACTAGAAATAGTGGAAGACTGAGTAAAACGTGACACCGTCAAATAAATCAAATATTGAATGTCGTCCACGTGAGGAGTCGGAGAAATCGACGCGCATGCATTACACGATGTATGAATGCCGAGGAAGACAGAAATATGTCAGGAAAGAAATGTTGAGGAAAAAAAAAAGTGTAGCAGGCCATTCTTTCCGCTAACCCTTTCTGGAGATGGGGTGATGGTAAGTTAGTTAGTAAGTTGATGTAACTCGTGGTAAAGGTTTGATTTCGAAACTAAGAATGATTTTTTTAAGAAAATTTAATATTGAGTTACCAAGTGAATGAATTGAGCCCACGAACTATATTTTAACAACTGACAGCCTAATCAAAATGGTGGCCAAACAAAACCAACTTAAGACATTAAACGCAACTTGTACATATAGTTTATGAGGAAAAAACATTGCGGCAATCCATCATTTCGTCTTCCCTTTTGAAGAAACGGCGTGACGTTTGCTTTGTTAGTTAGTTGCTCGCTAGTCTGTTAATTGTTTAAAAACTTAAATGGACACTGTCGATAGAAAGCTGTTTGTACAAAATGAAAGCAAATATTGCGTCGCCTTCGGAGCCCAGGTTTAATTAATTCAATTTTCATTCCTTTGCTCCACTGATTACCGGAAATTTGTTTTCACAAGCAGTCATCGGTACCTAGCGATCTGGGTACCTACCCGCTCAGGTACCTAGGTACTCATCTGAGAATACCCAGAGCTAATGTCATAATGTAATGTCCTAATTACTGTTTTTACCATCTTTATAACTGACTCACCATCACGCTGTTTCCTTGGAGGTGTGGGCAGAGAGGATGGATGGCCACATTGTTCTATCCTGGCATAATACTCACGCCTTTTCTACATTCACACATCGAGACATACACGCTCGTCGATTGTTCCTGTCGCCTTTCAGTAATTAATTAATTTGGTCATGCCATGTCTTCCTAGATTTCTTTTTCCATTCACACTACATGTTTTTATCTTTTTAGCATTCTTCCCTCATCCATTCGTTCCATATGTCCAAACCATCTTAGTGACCCTTTCTTGATTTTATTTATCACGCATTCATCTGCCTTACATTTCTTTCTTACTTCATCATTAAATATTCTATCATGCATGGTTTTTATGCACATTCTTCTAAGTGACCTCATTTCTACGGCATTTATCTTGCTTTGAATTTTCGTTAATTATCATATTCTGCTCCATTTACTAGTGTATATAAACAGCAACGAGCTGAAATTTCGTCATATTTGATAATGCCTTAAAAGGGCGAATATAATAAATCTTCTAGAAAACTGACGTTTTCATTCGTATTAATTATGGTTCAATATTTGAATATAGAACTTTTTTTTACTGCAAATGTGGTTAGTCGTAGTATACGAGTTAAAGAACTCGGGTACTCGCTTGTCACAAACCAGGTGAGTTGGGTAAGAACCTCATTGACACTTGTCCTAAAACTTGAATTATGGATATAATTCTTAGCATATGTACGTGGAAATAGGAACCCAAATCTAGTTTACATAAGTAGTTTTTTTTGCATGTAATTGAAATTATTATATTGGAATATACTCGTATGTTTATTAAATCAATATACCGTTTAATCCCGCTAATTCGGCTTCCGACAGTTTGACACTTTCAATAAGCCGACATCATCTGGCTTTTGAAGCTTTCGAAAAATCTGAATAAAAAAAATAAAAAATACAGTAGGCGTTACTTTTTAAAATGAATAAAATGTATGATACTCGTATAAGTACAGTACGGGCAAAGCTTGATATAAACATAAAATATTAGAAAATTCAAATAAATAAAATAAAAAGTGTTCATTATCTCAACAGATATTACAAATATATTTTGTATGATAAGGTAACACTTTGTGATTTCTCCTTCTCGACCAACGTTTCGGAGATCGTTGCAGTCTCCATCTTCAGGGTAATGTGGTGGTGGTAAAAAATGCGATATGAGTTGTGTCTGCTAAGGTACTTCACTGTTGTACCATGAGTCGAGAAGGAGAAATCACACATTGTTACCCAAAATCACACAAAACATTTTGCTGCCAACCCTGAAAATCTACGCAATTATGGGACAATACAAATAATAAAAATGTTTTAATATAATATATACAATAAAATACCAGTAAGGCTTGAGAGATGGTTCCACATTTGGAAGACAAGATACTCAAGGTGAAGTGTATTTGTTATGTTGTACACTTTCACTAGTATGAAAGACGTCGATCTCCGAGAAGACCGCATTTAGCAAACTGATTGCTCTTCCCACCGGTGTCACCGGTGGCAGGTTGGTTCTGGCGGCCGGTAGGTAAAACGATATGTGCTGTTGCTGTCAGAGATATCTATCAGGGACAAAAACACCAACATCCTCAAGTACGGACGAGTTCTCGAAATATCCCCTGAGTAATCTAAAGAAATGGGTTAAGAGATGCCCATCTCTTCGAAGCTGCAGAGCGTTTGTCCCAAGCATGCCCAAAGGAAATGTCGTAGGATAGAGCCATGAATAGCTACCGTATTCCCTCATGTAAAGATGCCTCAGAATTTTTTACTGAACCCTCTTCATAACGAAATATCTCGCCTCGTGAGGACTCCATATCACAGAACTACTTTCGAGTCTGTTCCGAACCAATGCGTTGTATAGGACATCGTATATATATATCCAAAATCGTTGAAGTCCCGAACGTGTCGGATAAGAACTTTGCTTTCAAGAAAAATAAATAGAGGAAGACCGAAGAAAACGTGGCACGATTATATAAATCAAATATTGTCGACCACGTGAGGAGTCGGATAAATCGACGCGCGTTTTTGACAAGATGTATGAATGTTGAGTAATCGAGAGAAAAATGACAGTAAGAAAAGTGTGGCAATCTATTTTTTGTGCCTACCCCTTTGGGGAGACGGCGTGATGGTTAGTTAGTTAGTAAGTTCTTGATTTCAAGAAAAAATATTATGTTATAATTCAAAACCCAAATACCGCCATTCTTCACAAATCTTCAAACTTATCGAGTCAATCAAAACTTGAAAAGCGTAGCAGTATTTTTTCTTAAATTTATCAACCCTATGGGAGCAAAACGATGGATACGACACAATGTCGACAAAACCTTCCACCACAATGCCAAGAAAAAAGGAGAGATGTAGTTCATTTTATGGCCCATCTCTACAAAACTAACTTGCCATTAAGACAGCGAATAAGAAGAAGAAGATCGAGCCCAGTGCACCCTTTTTAATAAATAAATAAATTACATAATATATTTATGAATTATGACGTAAAGAGTTGGAGGAATCTACGTGCGTGCATGATGCGATTTACGAATGTTGAGGAAGCAAGATAAGTATGTCGAGAAAAAAAGTTTTACTTAGTTAGATATAATCTTGAATTCTGTAACTGCTTGAAATTTAAAAGGGAGTTATCGACGTTAAGAGTATCAAGTTGTTTCTTTAAGGGCGGTAGTCACTGTTATTGGGTGAATGTTTTTTTGTTTTAATTTAAACATTATTATGCCTTCGAAAACTGTGTATAAAATTAAAGGTCGACATTACGAATATTGACTGAGTTACAGTCATTTTAGTGAGAGTATGTAGACCGACAGTCCTTGCGCCGACCGTGACGGTAACCGGGTTAAAGCTGATGGAATCGCATGGCAAAGGTTAAAATAAAGTCAAGGACACAACTGGAGAAAAGGAGGAAGAACCATCATAATATGATGTATATCATATATGATATATGACCATATTATGGTCCAGGACTCGATAATTTGATGTAAGTATAAATATTCGTATTTTAGAAGATTATTTTACTGTAAGAAAAATGGACTAAAAACTACGTTTTTCTCTTTAAACTTTAAACGACGACACGACGACCTTCGTGGCAGAGTGGTAAGAGCTCTGACTTCCATACCTAAGGTCCCGGGTTCGATTCCTGGCGATGGCAGTATGATTGTCACACTGTCTTTGGTTTGGTGTAGAATTCACGTGACAATAAAATGGCCATAGATTGGCTACCTATCACATGTCATGTGAATCATCAATATAATAGCTTAAAATAATGTGTATACAGTAATCGGGTTCAAGCGACCTGTTGTATACATGAAAAAAAAAAAAAAAAAAAAAAACACTTTAAACTCGAATAATTATTTTCAACTCTTTTAATTTGTTTTAATCATTTTTTGCTATAGCTATCGTTGAATGTACCGATTTTGAAAAATCGGATTTTCTACTATTTTTGAAGACTACTTGAATATGTACAAAAAAGGGGAAAAAATGAGAATTTTTTTCAATCGTTCGCCATTTTGTGTAAAATTGAAATAAAAAATATCGGATACGTACAACGTAAATGCATACAAATTATATTGAACTTTGATGTTTTTTCTTCAGAAAATCCTTTTTTGAGAAATCGATGCGACCGTGGAGAGAGAATTTTACTGCTCTAGAAGAAGACTCTACAGCAATGCCTACAACTTTGTTACCATTTAACATTTTTCAATGAAAATTACTATAAACTTTATTGAATGTACACTTAATAAAATATGAGACCGCGATCCCAATCTTCCTTAATCATCCCGGTCAAAACAATCCCGAAAATCACTTATTTTTTCGGCCGTCATAGTGGCTATCCCCCTTAAAATAGTCGCTTTATTACAGTTCTTTTTCGTTGATGAAAGCGATCTAAGTCATTGAGATTTATGAGGCTTAGTTAAGACCGCTCCTACCCACAGACTCAACTTTTAACCGTCGCGTTGCCATGAGGTCAATTGAGTTTCCACTGCCAATTTAAAGTTGATTTTCTTAAAACCTATGGACCCTAATATTATAAAAAAAATTGTAGTCCTCCATTGAAGTGTTCTCAATATTTCGTAATAAAAAAAAGCAAAAAATTACTTCCTTCATCCCAAAAAAAAATATTTTTAAGACTGCCCTCACCTTCATTCGTGTTAAGGTAGAATTTGTTTTGCTAATATTTACAACTTTATCAAAAGTGACAAATACTTACTCGCTGTTTTGAACGTATTATAAATTATATGTTTGGCCTTTTCTCATAGGTACGTAATAATACCGACTGTGGACGGAAACGCAGCACGCAACTTAATAATATCAGAACTGTGAAAATATTAACACTTTACCAAAAGGGACAAATATTAATACGTACTCGATGTCTTGAACGTACTATACATTTTGCCTGGATGCCTTTATCATACGTAAAATTATATTGCCACGGCCAAGGCGTGGCGCGGCGGGGCGAGACAAGTTCATACTTGGTGTCAGTTACTCATATGCTGTGACGCATTCCATATCAGAAATCGCATGGTTCCAGAAAAAAATTAATAATGATATGTTTTTAAAATAATCCATGTATGTTATAGATATCGATCTATTCCTAATGAAATATGAGGTACATACTAGGGTTCTGGGTGAAAATACTTCGAAAAGTTTACGTAAGTTTACATTGTGATATTTTAATGATAGTAACATTAAATTAAGTAAAACTTGGAAAATTTATATTTCTAGTATTTGTATCTAAACCATTTAATTTAGTGGTTTAGATACAAGTTTAATGTAACGAATGTTGAAATGGTCGACCAATACCTTGGCAGCATTATCAATAAAGCGCTTGATTCGGACATTGAAATAAAATGCAGAATTGAAGTTGCACGAGCTGCATTCAATTAAATGAGAACCATTTTTATTGCAACGATAATCTTAACTTGAAACTTCGACAAAGAATGAATAAATGCTATATATGGTCTGTTCTACTATATGGCTGCGAAACCTGGACTCTGAAAGTGAATGTAATGAACCTGTTGGAAGCTCCGTATACCGTAATGCAAACGTACTGCAGAGAGCCAGAGCCAATAGAGAGCTGTTGTCGAGTGTTAAAATTAGAAAGGTCTCATATTTGGATCATGTGCTAAGGGGAGAAAAATACCACCTCATTCAACTGATATTAATGGGTCAAGTGGAGGGACATCGGGGAGTTGGTAGAAGGCAGCTGTCCTGGCTGCGGAACATCAAAGAGTGGACAGGGAAAACAAGAGTTAAGAACCTGTTCCAAGTAGCACAGGATAAAAATGTCTTTGCTGCAGTGATCGCCAACGTTGGGGGACCTGACACGGCACCGAAAGGAGAATCATTAAGATATCACAATATCAAATTAAATGCATCCGAAAGCTTATTAATATTTCATCATATTTACAGATTTTCAATTTTATCATTTTTAACAACTAAGTTAACCTTGATAATGGAGTTAAAGTACTAACCCTGATGTAATGCAAGTGAACACATGGATTGGCAGATGAGAGCGAAATAAATGCGGTAGAGATGAGATTTCTTAGACGTACCTAAATGTATAAAACGATATACTACAGAATTTCAAATGCAGATATATAGAACGCATGGATGAAATAATAATGGTTAATAATGTTTACGTTAAAGGTGTGAATGGGAGACTGAGGAAAACTCGACATGAACAGATTAATCAAATTTAAAAGGTCGACCATGCTAATAGTCGGAAAAATCTAAGTGCGTGTATGACTCGAATGTATGAGGAAGCTAGAGACGTGTGTCAGGATCGCGTAGTGAGGCTTTCCGTTCACCCTGACTGCCCCTTCGGGGAAACGGCGTGATGGGTTGTTGTTGTTGCGATTACACAATAAGAATTTTTCAGAGAAATCTTAAAAAAACCTTAAGAGTAAGAACTAGAAAGAATCATAACATTTATAATGCATCCCTGAGGTGGAGCGAAGATATTGTGCGGACAGCGGGAAGGGCCTGGAAAACATTGTCGAGAGACCGAGAGGGATTGCGTGGGGGTGGAGAGGCTTATCTCCAGCAGTGGATGGAGACAAGCTGATGAATAAGTTTTGTGATCCTGGTAATAAAGTATTAGCAAGGCGAAACATGCAACTTTCTAATATAAATGAAAACGTTCGTTTTATGAAGTTTAACATCATTGTTCAAGAAACAATAAATAATTCATTATTATTTATGATAAGTGCCTTCGCTCAATATTCAAGATTTATTGACCCCAAACAGTGTCAAATGCCGTTCTCTGGACCATGGCAGGCGAAAAGCCAAGTAAAGAACAAGTCGCTAGACGCAAATGGCAGTGGATCGGACAAACTTTGAGACGGAACCCAGCCTGTGTCTCTCAGGGCGCACTAGACTGGTCCCCTGTGGCGGGAAAGAGGAAGCGAGACAGACCTAAAGCCACCTAGAGCAGAGCCCTAGACGAGGTTAAGGCAGCAGGCCTCACTTGGGATGATGTTAGGCATCAGGCATGCGATAGAGTCAGATGGATCAAATCAAATCAAATCAAATCAAATCAAATCAGTTTATTTTCTCAAAAGACATTACAAACATTTTTTATAGTTTAAGGCATCTATTGAGAACAGGTAAAACATAAGGAATATATAATATCAGGAAGGCATGAGAGATGGTTCGACATTAGGAATACAAAATACTCTCCAAAGTCAAGAGTATTTGTCTTCTGAATGTACTTTCACGAATATGAAAGACATCGATCTCCGAAGCGATCATGTTCAGCAGTTTGATTGCTCTCCCCACCGGCATCACCAGAGGCAGGTTGGTTCTGCATGCTGGGAGATAAAACAGTCTGTGCTGACGCTGTCGAAGATAGCCATCCGGAACATAAAGATGGATAGCCTCCAAGATGACGGAGTTCTCAAAGAATCCTCTGATAAGTCTGAAGAAATGGGTAAGTGTGCACCCATCCCTTCTTATCTGTAAACTATTGGTCCCCAGCATGCCCAAGAGGAATGCAGTGGGATAAAGCCACGGATAGCTACCAAACTCCCTTGGATGGAGAGGGTTCCATGAGGCCCTATGCACCACGGAGGTGTGACAGGACACAAAGAAGAAAAATAATAATAAAGTGAATATAAAATTCATTATAATCGTTTCCGCAACGCAGGTATAAGAAAAACTTGCGAAATAGAGGATATCGTTCGGTGGAGTAGATCCTGAAGTAGATACTGGAGGGACCATGTAACTCGAATGGATAGTGACAGACTCGCATATACAGCCGCTTATGAAATCCCCTCCGGACACAATGTCCACCTGGAAGCCAGCCTAAGAGATGGAGGTCAGATCAGTCAGGTCAGATCAGCTGGTCATCATCATCCCACGAGACATGGTTTCTGTGTCACAGATCGTCGAATCTTATAAAAGTAAAATATCTGAAAACATTCTTAGTCCTAATTATTACATAATAATATTTAAAGAAAATTAAATGTTCGAAGGAAGTCAAAGCATATATTATAGTAAAATAAGTTTTTAGAATAATAAAGTTTAAAATATACGACCCTTGGCTGGGTGTTAGCAGTAAAATGGTTTGTTTTATGGCTTGAATCGGTAACAGGGTTCTTTCTTAGCACAGCGTCTACGTTATCCTCAATTTATCCATCTCTCCTAGTCGCTGAGGCAATTAGGATCTTCCATTTTCATTAGTCTCATTATAGAAACTCGTTTAGGAACTGATTTGGTTTATACCCTCAATAGCTTAGCAGCCTTTTTATAGAACAAATCAGTATTTTATTGTATAATTTCAGTTGAATATAAAATAATTATTTAAAATTTCTTAAACGATGACGTAAATCTCTGTATTCAATAATTTTTATAAATTAATACGTCTGTTTTACGGAAGCTTTAATATATTTAATGCGAATGACATCTTTGATAATGTTGTGTTTCGATAGTTTTGCACCTTCATCATTCGGAGAACGATATAAACACTGTCATGTGGATACATGGTGTTTTAATTAATTTTAAGTCTTTGTGGACTCCCATATTGTTAACGCCTTAATTTTATCAAAAGGTTTTATTTTATTTCACAGAAATGACATATTTTGCCTCGCTAGAACATTATTAAGTAATCCTTTAGCTAGGCGAAACATGTCATTCTTATAAAATACAATAAAACTTCTAGAAAACAAATGATTTCTTTCGTATGAATTAAAAGATAATGTTTTCTATATTCATTAGAAAAAATCATTTTAACATCTGTGAAACCGACAACATTCACGTTTTTTTCTAAATTATTTATTTTGTATGTAATTACACCGATTAAGGGCTTCTGTGTTGCGAAACCTGTTTGTTTCAATTTTTATTTACAAAGACATGGCCATTAAGAGTAAGATGAGAATCTATAAAGCATGCATAAGACCAAGGGCAGACGCAGTAAGGATCGAAGAAGTTTTGAAGACTTCCACAATGAAGACACTTAAAACGATAGCAGGCAAGACACTGAGTTAATACACTTACTACATTATTTTATTTTTAAAAATGTATTTAAAAAATTAAATAAAAATAGAAATTAATCACCTTTCGGTATCAACAAAAATTATTGTAGTTTGGTGTGAGACTAATTCAATTAAAGCCTACAAGTCAGAAGGACAACATACGTTTTCATACCCTGGTTAAGTCTGAATTATGAATGTCCGAAAGCAAGAAAATACGAATATAAATTTATCTCGACAATTTTCGGAAAAACTACGAAAGTTTTCCTGACACCACAGCGGTGGGTTGTCATAAAAGAGAACTAACGATAATGATGTTAAACTTTTTCTTTTTCATTTCAGCCAATATCCCTACATTGCTGGATATATGGTGGGCCAATTCTAAACTCTTCCAAGAGTCACGATTTTTTTATAAATTAAAACACAGTTTTTTTCACTACTGAATTTATTTGTTCGACATGTTTCGAAGGCTTTATACCTTCATCAACGGGAAAACGATATAAACAAACCAAAATAAATACTAGAACCTAGGAACATATATAACTTTCGAAATAATAATTAAATAAAACGATATGTTTAACCACTTCCACTTTTAAATAATAATTAAATATAACGATGTTTTTTAACTACTTTCTACTATTTTCTTTATTCCGACAGCGACCGGTTTCGCCGAGCTCGCTCTTGAAATAAAGACAAAAGTGGAAGTAGTTAATGAACATCGTTTTATTTAATTATTATTTAAAATGAAAATCCATCAAGAGATTTCAGAAAAATCATTTGATTACTTCCACTTTTGTCTATATTTCGACAGTGACCGGTTTCGCTAGGCTCTCTGGCACCGACAGACTCATCTGACCAGTCTGTCGATACCAGCAAACCTGGCGAAACCGGTCGCTGTCGAAATAAAGACAAAAGTCGAAGTAGTTAAAAAATATTGTTTTTTTTTTCACTACAACTTTGTGTTGCTGATGTTTTTTTGTGTTTTTTGTAATTAAAAATAATCATATAAGAAGTGAATGCGGTGCGTATCATGGTGTCATGAACAAAATAATAAAAGGATCATTAAGATGATTTGGACATATGGAAAGAATGAATGAAGAAAGAATGATAAAAAAATTATATGTTAATGATGTAAATGGAACCAGAAATAGAGGAGGCACGATCAAATAAATCAAATATTGAATGTCGGGCATGTGAGGAGTCAGAGAAATCGACGCGCGTGCATGACACGATGTATGAATGTTGAGGAAACGAGAGAAATATGTCAGGAAAGAAAAGTGTGGCAGTCCATTCTTTCTGCCTACCCCTTCGGGGAGAGAGTTAGTTAGTTAGTTAAATAATCAAATAAATTTAACTTCGTGGTCCAATATAAGATTTATTTCCTTTTTTATAAGATAATACCTGGACCCCAATAAGAACTTTAATTTATTATTTTAAATTTATTCACAACGTTTGTTATAACAATAGCATAAGCGTTCCGAAATAAATTATTTTATTATCTGTAAACTGACCAAATTCGTGATTTTTTTTTATATTTGTTATATTTAATACATAAAATATCACTGTGTGTCCGAAACATGTTTGGTTTTAAATTTTTATTTTTTAATAATGTGTGTATTGTTACAAAGTTAATAAAAAAATAAACAATTAACATTGTTTTATTTAATCATTATTTAAAATGAACTTCAATCAAGGGATTTTGGTAATATCATTTGATTATCTTATAACGTTCAAGTTAACTTAGCCAGAGTACCAGGGACATAACATTACGATATCAATGAGTTAAATTTTGAAAAAAAAAATTTGAGTTGAAGTTTTGGATTTGGATCGTATGTCTGATAAAATTAAAAAATCCCTTCTAAGAGCAATAAAAATAGAACATTATACGCAAAACAGTTTATACTTATTATTAGTTAATTAAATTTCATATTTGGGATAAGGGCAACATGTAGAAAATATAATGCAATGATTGTGACGCATCATGTATAGGTAAAGCAGGTCGAAATTTAAAAAAAATAATTAATGAACACAAAATTTCAAATTAAAATCGGCCTGTGTTTTCTGAAATGGCCAAATATTGCATCGAAGAAGATCATTCTTTCGATAAAAATAGTAATTTATTTTGAAATTCCACAGTCTCTAGTTTATCTAAAATCTTCCAATAGTCTTTATCTTGGGCTATATGTTGGCACCTTCTATTAACATTTTTTGTGGGTCGTTATAACTCTGTTAATCTAATATCTTTAAGCATTAGAAGTTCTAGCTATATTCAATTGTTTTATTTAACGACCCAAAAATTCACATTACATAATTTCCCCCAACCTTAAGTTTTCCCCTACTCTTAATTCTCTAAAATCAATATAAGGACACAATGTTTGGCGGTTAGGTTCAGTTTGAGAATGCCGTCGAAATGCATACTAAATTTGTCACTTCTTCTTCTTCCAGAGCCTATTTACGTCCACTCCTGGACAAATGCCTCCTTCATTCGCCTCCATGCCACTCTGTCTTGTGCTGACTGCATCCAGGTTATTCCGACGTGTCTGTTCAGATCATCCTTCCACCATAGTTACGGTCGCCCTGAACTTCTCTTTGCCGTCCACGGTTTCCAAGTCAGCAGTCTTCTTGTCCATTTTTCATCTGAGCTTCTGGCTACGTGACCTGCTCATTGCCATTTAAGAGTTGCCACCCGGTGGATGATGTCAGTGACCTTTGTTTTTTCCTCACCGTATCGTTTCTGACTCTGTCTCTTAGGCTTATTCCTAACATGGCTCTTTTCATGGCTCTTTGGGTCACTCGTAGTTTCTCGGCACTTTGTTTGGACAATGTTACAGTTTCAAGACCATAAGTACCAACGCAGGCTTCATAGACTTTTCGTTTCAGGTTGATTGGTATTTTCCGGTTTATAAGGATGTAAGTCATGTTTCCGAAAGCACCCCAGCTTAGTCCAATTCTTATTTTTAGCTCTGCGGTTTGGTTATCTCGGCCCAATCGAATACTGTGTCCCGGGTATGTATATTCTTGGACATTCTCAATTCTGTTGCCGTCCACGTTGATTTCGAGCCTTTCTGTGCCCATCACCTTGGTCTTTGCCAGTTTCATATTCAAACCTACAGATTTGGATACATCGTTTGGTTCTTTCAGCATTTCAGCTAGTTCCTCCGGAGTGTTGCTCACGAGTACGATGTCGTCGGAAAAACGTTGATGTTTTAATTTGTCACTACTATTTGTATAATTTATTATTTAAATTAAATCACAACAATCGTATTTCTTCTTCTCCTTTAAGTTCCCTGTCGGGTGCGTTCAACGTTGGGGATCACCTCGGCAAACTTGTCTGTGTCTTCCACACTTCGGATGCCGGTCCATTCCCTCACGTTTCGCAGCCAGGACATTTGTCTCCTACCGAGCCCTCGGGGTCCCTCAATTTTCCCCTCCAATATCAATTGAAGAATGTGGTACTTCTCCCCCGTAGCACATGACCCAGATGTAAAATCTTCCGAATCTTGATAGTTGACAACAGTTCCCTGTCAACTCTAGCTCGCCTCAGGACTTCGGTATTGGAAACCATGTCTGTCCAGGGAATTAGAACATACATTTCAAAGGCTTCCAATCTGTTCATTGAGTTGACTTTTAAGGTCCACGGTTCACATCCATACAATAAAACAGACCACACATATCATTCGATCCTTCTCTGGCGGAGTTTCAAATTTATGTTATCATTGCAAATTTATAATCGTGTTTACTATTATAAATTTTGAAGATTTAGTGTATGGTACAGCATGGTTACGTTTGTTGCGAGTACTGTGCCTTGTATCCTTTTATATATGTCTGTTGGTGTCCTTATGACAATACAAGACTAAGTTTCTTCTACTCGTATATATATATTTGATTAAGTAAGCTCTCATCTTTAAATTTAGAAACTATGTAAAAATGTAGAAATTTCTCTCTTACAGTTCAATGCTTTTAGAAAAATTCCCGGAAATATTCTTAGACTGGCACTTATGTGTTTTCAAATTTGGAATCCACGCATGAAGGCGTGTACATTGCTCCGCCCTCCGTGATAATAATATGACATGTGTCAGGATATTTTACGATCGTATCAGTAATGTGGAGCCGGGGAGGAATGCAAGGATAACGGGGTGTAATGGATGTGATAAAAGTGTACCTACTGTGATATATGCGAATGTTTTCATCACGTAGAACGTATTAATAATATGTAGAAGGTTGCTGAAACCTTCGGGATGATTATTCCTATTAAGACTAAATAAAATTCATCTAAGCAATTCACGCTATTTAAAAATATAAGATATTTGTGAAAACTGATGTATATATAACAGAAAAATATAATATTTGTCCTTAAACAATTATAATGAAAAATAATTTGAAACGTTTGTGTACTTTGTTTTCATGCCACTTAATTTAGTTTTATCGAAACTGTTTAACAGTTCAAACGTTGAACATTTATCAATGTACACAATTTTAACAAGAAAATAATAAAACAGAGTGGTCATTTATATAATAAAATAGAGGACCGCAGGGAGAAGGCAGATCTCTTGGCTGCACAATGTGAGGGAATGGACGGGAATCGGAACTGTGAAGAAGCTATTCCGGACAGCGCAGGATAGGGAAGAGTTTACCAGAGTGATCGCCAACGTCGGGGGGACCTGACAGGGCACTTTAAGAAGAAGAAGAAGGTCATTTATATACTAAAAGGGGGTGGAGTTATGTACGAAAGTAGAGGGGTATAATTAGGATTGAGTAGAAGGGAGATGTAACGGGAACATTTTGAATATGAGAATTGAATTTAAATTAAAATTCAGTTCTCATATTCAAAATGTTTCCGTTTTATCTCCCTTCCACTCAATCCTAATTATACCCCTTCACCTTTATTCATAACTTCACGCTATTTTATTGTATAAGTGACCACTCTGTTTTATTTTTTTCTTATTAAAATTTTGTACATTTTTAAATTTTATCTATAACCGAAAAATGTCTGTGTTAAAATAAATGAAGTGTTGAAATACCAAGATTAATTATATTAATTCAAAAGTTCACTAATGTTTTAAATTACATTTAATAATGTCACACCACAAATTAAGTGCTTCATACGAAAATATGACATGAAACAATGTTTTACTGAATTGCATATATAAAATAATATAATGGTTCAGGTCTAGTTCGAGCCTTAAGTTATGAAAGCGAAGCTAAAACTTGCAGAAGGATGAGAGTAGAAAGAGTGCGGTTTGGATGAAATTATTTAGACGAGCGTGTAGTAAAACGATAAATGACAGAATTTCAATTGCTAATATCAGGAAGTTATGTAAAGCAGTAGAGAATCTTTGTTTCTATAATTATTTTATCATGCCATAGCAATGCAAAACATAATAATTTACATCAAATATGATATAATTAAAAAAAAACAGACCTCTCCATTCATATTTAAAATTTGCTTTGGAACTTTATATTGTAAACAGTACATCCAATTTATATTTGGGATTGAGATCAAAGCGGATACCACAAGTTCGAAGACAAAGTGCGGGTGGCAGAGATGTGGACATGACTCTTCGAAAAAGGAGGAACACGGTTATACAAATAGCAAGGAGATATTGTCAGATGGGGTAGACAACGCAGAAGACACTATAATGCCCACATGCAGAGGATGGATTTATCCATAATTCCACACGTTCTGATGCATTCTGGTGACTATCGTCCTCTTGGAAGACTATTAAAAAGATAAAGGGATAGTTGAGAGTCAACTTCAAAAGACAAACCAGCCTGTCAAAAGGAACTTACTAGGGGCCTATGAAAAGTCCTGAGGCGAGCTAGAGTTGATAGGGAACTATTATTAACTATCAAGGCTCGAAAAATTTTCACATCTGGGTCATATACTGCGTGGGGAAAAGTACCACCTTTTCCAACTGATATTGGAGGGGAAAGTTGAGAGACGCCGAGGGCTCGGTAGGAGACAAATGTCCTAGCTGCGAAACGTGAGGGAGTGGACCGGCATCCGAAGTGTGGAGGAGCTGTTCCGAGCGGCGCAGGATAGGGAAAGGTTCGCCGAGGTGATCGCCAACGTTGGGGGGACCCGACAGGGCACTTGAATAAGAATAATAATAATAAAAATCTTTGTTACATTTTTTAAACGTTATATATAAATATGTCAGCTATATTAAAATTTTAAATCCATTATATCTAATACGAATCAGTTGGAGCAATCAGAAATTTAAACGTAGTACATTTTACATAATTGTTTAAATTATTTTTGTATTGAATCAAGTTTACCATCGTATGTACGCCGATCTGTATGTATATAAAGGACTCAGTTTGCAATAGAGTCACCAGTCTATCGATGCCAGCGAGCCTAGCGAAACCGGACGCTGTCGAAATAAAGTTAAGCGTGGAAGCAGTTAAAAAAACTTCGTTTTATTTAATTATTATGAAAAATAATGATTTTATGTATGGAAAAACATTTGAACAAATTTTATTTGTTTTTAATTGTTTGACTTTTATGAGGAAACCTTAATGAAAATCGATAAAGGTCATTTCTAATTTAGCCATTTTTCATTTTAATGAAACTCTTTGTGCGAGTAATCTGTAATAGAAAAATCCTCCACCCCGAAACAATCAAACCGTTACAAATGTGTTTATGGTCTGATGTGTCTCATATGTTTATTTTTACATTTGAAGTATAGTTTTTTTTTAGAGGTTTGGTTTTTAAACTGGCAACATTGTTTCTATAGAGTGTCAATTTGACAGTTAATAGTTGATTTCAGTACGTTTTGCCATTTTACCAAATAGACTGACGTCAGAACTCATCTACTCAACTACTTTATACATATAGGTTTATGAAAAATTTTGTGTTTACTATTTTAAAAAAATTTCGAAAGTTTAAAAAAACAGGATAAAAGTTTCTTTTTTCAAATCGCCGTCATTTTGCGATTTAATTTTTTTAATTTTTTCAAAATTTTCCTACGTCTTGCGATAACTACATCCTTCTTTATTAAAAATTTCAAAGAGCCACTGAAAGGACTGAAATCCTGTCATCCAGGACGTACTATTTTTTTGTGTGCCCCATTTTTGCCGGTTGCACCTTTTTGGTTTATTGATTGCTGAAATATCTTTAAATAAAGAAAATGAGCTGAAAGGGTTTGATGTAGGTGCCAAAATGAGCGGAGTGTCAGTAAGCTGTCTCTTGTATGCGGATGACGCTGTCCTTTTTGCAGACAACGAGCATGAACTACAAGTCCTGGTGAATCGTATGTATGAAGTATGCATGCGAAATGATCTGATGATGAATGTTAATAAGTACAAGGTAATGATTTTTGAAAAGGAAGAAACCATGACAGTCTGCAACATTAGCGTGAATGGTGAAAATTTGGAGCAAGTAGTTGTGTTCGTGTATTTAGGTAGTAAGATAACAAGAGATGGGCAAGTGGAGAGGGATATTGAAAGAAGGGTTGGGGCAGGCAACAAAGTGAATGGTGCACTTAAAGTTGTCATCGCAAACAAAAACCTATCCAAAAAAGCTAGAATGGCAGTGCACAATGGTGTTCTTCTACCGACCCTCATGTATGGAAGCGAAGCATGGAACTGGCAAAAGAAGGATGAAAGTAGAATAAATGCAGTAGAAATGAGAACTCTTAGACGAATGTGTGGATACTCTGTGTATGATAGAGTGTCGAATGAAAATATAAGAAGTGAATGCGGTGCGAATGATGGTGTCATGAACAAAATAATGAAAGGATCATTAAGATGGTTTGGACATATGAAAGAATGAATGAAGAAAGAATGGTAAAAAAATTATATGTTAATGATGTAAATGGAACCAGAAATAGAGGAAGACCGAGGAAAACGTGGCACGATCAAATAAATCAAATATTGAATGTCGGCCATGTGAGGAGTCAGAGAAATCGACGTGCGTGCATGACACGATGTACGAGAATGAATGTTGAGAAAGCGAGAGAAATATGTCAGGAAAGAAAAGTGTGGCAGTCCATTCTTTCTGCCTACCCCTTCGGGGAGACGGCGTGATGGTTAGTTAGTTGGTGAGTTAGTTATCTATAAATAATTTATGAAAAAATGAATGGTAAAAATATTTATTGTTTTTTTTTAAAGTGCCCGTTAATACACCTATGTATTATTTGGGCGTCTAGACTAGTAAACATCCTTAATTTTGAATTTTCAGGGCCTGCTTACGCGACTGCTTATCTGCCTAATCTCGCTCCGTTTATTAATGGTTTTGTATGCCTTAATGACACACAATATATAAATTCTCAATATATATTCTTTTCTCTCCCAACAGACAACATCGTATGACTCCTTAGGATTATCATTTTAATTTTCTGGGTTCATCGCATTTTCCGGCGCCGAATATGAAGTACATTCTACACATGAAAATGCGGGATCGAAAAAGAAATCCGCCATCAAAAGAAATGTTTACGAACACTCGTTTGGAAGGTGCCAGCAAGAACAATTCCAGAAACTTCGTAAAAGGATAGAAGTTTTATACTTATTGACTTATAGTAGTTTTCTAAAAATCTCTTACACTTTTTACCATTGCGTATCAGTGAAGTCCTTTTTTCATAATGATCCAATGCTTCTAAAAAGACGCGTTGTTAATTCTACCATTTATTAAATTAACTAACTAACTAACCATCACGCCGTTTGCCCGAAGGGGTAGACAGAAATAATGGACTGCCACACTTTTCTTTCCTGACATATTTCTCTCGCTTCCTCAACATTCATACATCGTTTCATGCACATATTACCAGGTGAGGAGTCAGAGAAATCGACGCGCGTGCATAACAAATGTTGAGTAATCGAGAGAAATATGCCAGGAAAGAAAAGTGTGTAAGTCAATTCTTTCTGCCCATTCCTTCGGGGAGACGGCGTGATGGCTAGTTAGTTAGTTAGTTAAGTTATTTTTACAATAGTTAAATTTAATTTATTGATACTTTTTCCCCTTTAACCTCTATATATTGAGTTAACGCCTTATTATTAGAATCACGACATTAGTGTGTTTAAATATAAAAAATAAGCAAAACATATTTCTAAAACCTTATAATATTTATAAACCAGTGAGTTAAAATCCCAATAAGTAATTTAAGAAAAACCTTATTACCTGTTTGGGTTTGCATAAAAAAAACTTGTATTGATAACTGACAAGTAAATTTCCCAAAGACGTTAGGACGACCTATTCAGAATAAATGTACTGGTAGAGAATTTTCGAGTAAATTATTTACCGCAAAGCTTTTGAATACATGAAAAATTTCAAGAAAAATATATTTTGAAGGTGACTCCGTAATGTTGCTTGTATTATAATTGAAAATGTATTGCCCGGTCGAATTGTGGAGTTATAAAAGATTTTTTTATTGTAGAAATATTTAAATAAATAGAAATATAATGTATGCAAACGAAGCATGTTACTGGCAAATAAAGGATGAAAGTATAATAAATGCTGTATAAATGGGATCTCTTAGACGAATGTGCGGATACTCTGTGTATGATGGACTGTCGAATGAAAATATAAGAAGTGAATGCGGTGCGAATGATGGTGTTATAAACAAAATAATGAAAGGATCATTAAGATGGATTGGACACATGGAAAGAATGAATGAAGAAGAAAGGATGTTAAAAAAATATATGTTAACCATGTAAATGGAACTAGAAAAAGAGGACGACCGAGGGAAACGTAACACGATCAATCAAATATTGAATGTCGCCCACGTGATGAATCAGAGAAATCGACGCGCGTGCATGACACGATGTATGAATGTTGAGGAAGAGGGAAAATATGTCAGGAAAGAAAAGTGTGGCAGTCCATTCTTTCTGCCTGCCCCTTCGAGGAGACGGCATGATATTTAGTTAGTAGAAATATAATAAATAGAAATATGTCGACTGAAGGAGTGCTGCGCAAAATGGGATTGATAAAAGTAGTATAAATTCGGTGGAAATAATATAATTAAGAATAATGTGAGGAAAACAATGTATGTTAGAATACCTAATGATGAAGTAAGAGAGGAATGTAAAATAGATGAATGCGTCCTAAATAAAATTACGAAAACTTGGTTTGGACATATGGAACAAAAGGATGAGCGAAGAATGGTTGAAAAGGTATATACAAGTATTGCGAATGGAAAAAGGAGTCGAGGTAGGCCAAGAAAGACAAGTCATAAGTCCTGTAAACGCCTCGACTACCATATTCTGTTTCCAAATAATTTACATCCTCGTCTCTATTGAGATACAATTAATCCTTAATAAATGGTTACATGTTACTGTTAGAGTGATCTCTTAACATGAAAGATCCTTCACTCCATAAAAGCTTTATCGACGTTGTGTGTTAACGTGATGAAAGAGAGAGAATCAAATAATGAAATTAATTCGTTGAGGGAGTCTTATGGCTTCGACATAAGGATAATGAATATGATTCCTGTAATTTTTCATCAAGAAAAACGGTCGAATTAATCCGTCAAGTCTAAGCACTAATTTATGTCGTTTCCAATTTGTTGTCGTAAATTAAAATGTTTTGATATTCTTTCTAAGGAACATTTTAATTAAGGTTTCTTAACGTAAAGTATTTTTATTAAATAGTTGAAAAAGGTTTTTTCGTTCACGGCTTCTTAACTTTGAAAAGGAATGAGACAATCGACTTTAATTAATTTTATGTTTATACCATTGAAGAGAAAATCTTACCGTTAAAGCTTTCATTATTTTGTTCATAGCACTTTTATTCGTACCGCATTCACTTCTTACATTTTATTTCGACGCTCTATCAAACAAAGACTTTCCACACATTCGTCTAAGAGATCTCGTTTCTGTATTCTGTTAATCTCATTCTGTCAATGCAGTAGCAATTATTCTGATTTCATCCTTCTTTTGCCAATTCCATGCTTTACTTCCATACATAAGGGTCGATACAAGAACATCATTGTGAACTCTCATTTTAGCGTTCTCATTTTTTTGTATTTAAACACACTAATGTCGTGATTCTAATAATAAGGCGTTGACTCAATATATAGAGGTTAAAGGGGAAAAAGTATCAATAAATTTAATTTAACTATTGTAAAAATAACTTAACTAACTAACTAACTAACCATCACGCCGTCTCGAATGGGCAGAGAGAATTGACTGCCACACTTTTCTATTTCAACATTTGTCATGCACGCGCGTCGATTTCTTTGACTCCTCACGTGGCCGACATTCAATATTTGATTTATTTGATCATGCTACGTTTTTCTCGGTCTTCCTCTGTTTCTAGTTACATTTAAATCGTTAAAATATATATTTTTTACCATTCTTTCTTCATTCATTCTTTCCATGCGTCCAAATCATCTAAATCAATGATACTCAACCTTTTTCTTCTTCGGGCCACATACATATATTTGTAAAGCTACGCGGACACTATACTGGTATGACGAAAAAAATCATGAACCCCCCCCCCATTTTTTCGGAAAAATTATAATATTTGCGCGCATACTTGTCTGTCTAATGTTTGTTTTTTGGGAATAAATTTAGCGTGTGCAATAGCAACACTCTTATACCAGATTTGATGTTGACGCCACAACGACAACCTTTTTCGGGTGTACGTCAAAGTCGAAATTAATCTTAAGATATTCGAAATATAGAATGCCAGATTTTGTAAATCATGTCCCTGATAATAAATGTTTTAAGGGCCGCACAAAAAAGCTTGGCGGGCCGCAGGTTGAGTATGGTTGTTCTAAATGATCCTTTCATTTTTTTTTTTAACGTATACAACAGGTCGCTTGAACCCAATTACAGTATACAATTTGTTTTAAGCAGATATATTGATTCTCGTGACATGTGACAGGTAGCCATTTTATTGTCAATTGTCACGAGAATACTACGCCAGACCAAAGACAGTGTGACAATCACACTGCCATCGCCGGGAATCGAACCCAGAACCTTCGGAATGGGAATCAGAGCTCTTACCACTCTGCCACGAAGGTCGTCATATTTTGTTCATAACACCGTTATTCGCACCGCATTCACTTCTTATATTTTCATTCGACACTCTATCAGAGATCTCATTTCTACTGCATTTATTTTTATTTTATCCTTCTTTTGCCAATTCCATGCTTCGCTTCCATACATAAGGGTCGATACAAGAACATCATTGTGAACTATCATTTTAGGGTTTTTGGATAGGCTTTTGTTTGCGATGACAACTTTAATTGAACCATCTCAAACAGTTTTAGATTGTTTCTTGAACAGAAATTATTTTCTGTTTCTACGAATCAAATATCTCCAAAAAATACTCCGTGTAACAATATAGACGATTCGACAGTATTCAGGGATATAATTTTATGTATTGTTTCTTGAACAACGATGTAAAACTCCCTATTTAATAATTAAAACCAAATAAAACATCTGTTTTTTAGAATTTTAACTATATTTTATGGGAATTGTATGGTTAACCTTGCTAAGGCATTTTCAAATTCGGCGTTTTCAAATCATTCCCAATAAAATATAATAAAACGTCTAGAAAACAGACGTTTTCATTCGTATTAATTACAAACGTTAAAGATTATTGAAATATTTTTTAAATGTACTCGTTAAACCTGTTATTATTGGTCTTAACTAACTAGCTAACTAACCATCACGCCGTCTCCCCGAAAGGGTAGGCAGAAAGAATGGACTGTCACACTTTTACTGATGCGGCACTCCATCCTTCTCTTTTCGCCCCGCGGGAGACGCGGTGTGATGGGTTGCGAACCTCATCGCCACCAATAGGCATCTCCCGCGCACACTTCGATCGTCCAACACCCACAAAATAAATCTAAAACAAATAATATAAAATACAATGATATAAAATAAAATAACAAAATAAAAATAATTTAACACAAAATGTTCTTTTTAGATGGTGCACAAATTGTCTATTTAATTTATGGGTAAATTCCTAGAAGGAGTACGGAGTCGAGGTAGACCGAGGAAAATATGGCATGACCAAATGAATCAAATTTTAAAGGTTGGTCATGTCAGAAGCCGGAAGAATCGACGTGCGTGTATGACTCGCTGTATGAATGCGGAGGATGCTAGAGAGGTATTTCAGGATAGAGAAGTGTGACGGTTCATTCTCTTTGCCTATCCCTGCAGCGAAACGGCGTGATTGTTTGTTGTTGTTGTTGTATGCTTTATATATTGTATAAAACAAATAATACTATGTTTCATATTGCATGCGTTTAACAAAACCAAACATTTAAAAGTTTTTTTCATCCTGTGTATTGTTTATACAGGGTGGTGATAAATTACTGTCAATTCTAAAAGTAAGTTAATAAATAAATTACAAATCGTCGAGACACACCAAGGACTCCATGTGAATTATTATTTTTAGGGGTAGTAAAATAATGAAAAGAGAGGAAAAGGGAAACTGGGATAACTCAGAACAAATGAAATCGTTAACTGTTTTAGGCGCTATTCCTATTTATAATAAGCGAAATTTAATTCTCTTTATTTCGAAATTGGAAGGCCGTATGTCAGAATTATAGAGTTAAACGTACAAGATGATTTATTATTTGTATTTGGAAAAAGTTTTTTTTAGGTCACAATTACGTTAAGCTCAGCGATTATTTTTTTCATAACATTTAATTCAGTAACGTTGTTTCAAATCCTATACTGAATAAATATATAATACAATTTAATATTTTTATAGATAACGCATTTATAATATGAAATAAATTAATAAAAAATATTTCAAAAGTAATTGTATCTCAATAGAGACGAATATGTAAATTATTTGGAAACAGAATATGGAGGTCGAGACGTTTACAGGACTTATGACCTGTCATTGGTTGGGTTAAGCAGTCGCTGACAACACCACGTCTGACAATTATTTTTGAAAGATGTATTGCTACTATCACGTAGCATACACGAACGTCGATTATTTGGACTTCGAATGTGGCCTCCTTTTAGTAATTGATTAATTTGGTCATGCCATGTTTTCCTCGGTCGTCCTCGGCTTCTTTTGCCACTCACGCTGCTTGTGTATAACTTTTTAACCATTCTACTCTCATCCAATTGTTCCATAGGTCCAAACCATCTCAGGGATCCTTTTTTAATTTTATCCATGATGCAGTCATCTGCCTGACATTTATTTCTTATTTCATCATTCGGTATTCTATCATACGACGTTTTCCTGCACATTATTTTTAGGGATCTCATTTCTACGGCGTTTATCCTGCTTTCATCATTCTTTTGCCAGCTCCAAGCTTCACTTCCATACATGAGTGTTGGCACTAGAACTCCATTGTGTACTGCCATCTTTGCTTCTGTGGATATATTTCTATTTTCAGTAATGACTTTGAGTGCGCCATTTATTTTATTCTCAGCACCAACCCTCCGATGTCTTTCTCCATTTTTCCACCTCTTGTAAACATGCTTCCCAGATACGTAAATTCGGTAACTTGCTCCAATTTCTCGCCCATCGCACTTATATAACAAATCGTCATACATTATTCTTTCTCGAAAACCATCACTTTAGATTTAGACACATTTACCACCAAGTCACTCTTTTTGCAAGCCTCATTCATCCTTGACACTAAGACTTGCAAATTGTCTCGTAATTATTAAAAATTAATTCGATCCCCTCGTAATCATTAAAAATTAAGAGTTTAACTATAATATGTCAACCCAAACAATATGTCAACCCAATCCAATTACAAAATATCTGTTATGAAAATATTATAATGTTAAAGAAGCTAATAAATTATTAACAATGAAAAGCCGCATGCGAGTTCTTAGAAGTTGTAAAGACCAGAGGGCATTTTCTTTTTACAAAAATGTCAAATGAAATCTTTGCATTCGTACCTTGTTACCTAGCACACCGATTTGAAAGGAAATGGCTTCAATTCACAGTGCAAATGTCGGTTCAATCGAATTTCGCTTAGATCACCGAGGATTTTTAGAATTGCGAAATTCGTTGACGATGTGCGTTGGGAGTGGGTGTGTGTTATTTGTGCTAGCCCTCCTTACTAAAACTATAGCAGTCAATACACGGACGTTCACGAACTTATAATACGTTTGTTTTCAAAGATTCATGCTTATTTTTAGATAAACTTAAGGCGTTAACACTAGAATTCCGTAATGACGAATTCGTTTATGAATTAATACACTCTTTTTTCCACTTTTTAGTTTATTTTTCTCGACATGTTTCGAAGGCTTCTAAGAACACGAAGGCGTTCACGTCCATTGTTTTGGCCGAAACACTATGATACTTCAACATTATTTCTGTTAAAATTTACAACACTATTATATTATCACAATTTATATTTATTCTTGAATTGTGCGACGTGCGTGCGTGCACGACAAGATGTATGAATGTAGAGGAAGCGAGAGAAGTATGTCAGGACAGAACAGTGTGGCGTTCCATTCTTTCTGCCTACCCCTCCGGAGAGACGGCGTGATGGTCAGTTAGTTAATTAGTTAGTTCTTGAACTGTTTATATCGTTCTCCCGATGATGAAGGTGTAAGCCTTCGAAACATGTCGAGAAAAATAAACTAAAAAGTGAAAAAAACAGGGTTTTAATTCATAAACAAATCCGTCATTACGGAATTCCACAGTGTTAACGCCTTTAGTTTATCTAAAAATAATCATGAAACTTCTTGAAAACATACGTTTTCTTTCATATTAATCATTTAATATGGACAACATTATTGTTTAAGAAACAAAGAACATCTTTTTATTTGAATAAATAAGTTATACCTTGTTTTATAACACTTTTTATTTTTACTGAACATGTTTCGGTTACAAGTAACATTTATCAATGTATAAAATTTTAATACAATTAAAAATTGTGTACATATCAATCTATCCTAATTATATCCCTTGCACTCGATATGTTCCCGTTACATCTCCTCTCTCCTCAATCCTAATTATACCCGTTCCACTTTTACACATAACTCGATCTCCATTTAGTATATAAGTGACCTCTCTGTTTTATTTGACGGTTAAAATCGTGATAAAGGTTACTTGTAACCGAAACATGTACGGATTCAGTAAAAATAAAAAGTGTTGTATTACAAAGTATAATTCTTCTTCTTTTTCTTTTTGTCCTGTCACACCTCCGTGGTGCATAGGGCCTCAAGGAACCTTCTCCACCCGACTCTATCGCATGCCTGATGCCTAACATCATCCCAAGTGAGGCCTGCCGCCTTAACCTCGTCCTGCAGAGTTCTGATCCAACTGGCTCTAGGTTTGCCTCGCTTTCTCTTTCCCCCATTTATTCAAATATGAATCCAAAACACAAAGTGAAGGCGAATATAGAAGAAAAATCTTTTTAACTTATTTGGTGGATGTGATGAATGCGCGATCGTAAATGGGATACTTTTCTTGTTTGTTTGATTTTCAAATAGTTTAAATCGATGCACGAGAAATACACAGGACTCAATTCGTGAATGTACTGAATGGATTTGGATTCTGACGTGTATAGAGAATTCACTATCTGGGTAGGTCACATTCACCTTTGTAAGGTCAGTATTTCTGCACGTAAAATATTGGTAAGGTACCTAAGTCTTGTCATTGAACGGAATTGTCAGCTCTCAAAGTCATCACTGCAAATATAAATATTTCCACTAAATCAAAGATGGCAGTATATAATGGATTTCTATTGCCAACCCTTGTATTATAAGGGAAGCTTGGAAAAGGATGAAAGTAGGATAAATGCCGTTGAAATTAAACAACTGATAATATTGTGCGGGAAAACGATACATGATAGAATACCAAATGAAATATACCCACTAAAGCGAAGATGGCAGTAAATAATAGAGTTCTAGTGCCAACTTTTATATATGGAAATGAAGCTTGGAGCTGGCAACAAATTAGGAAAGTAGGATAAATGCCGTAGAAATGCGATCACTGAGAATAATGTGCGGGAAAACGATATGTTAGAATTCCGAACGACGATATAAGAAAGAAACGTAAAGCAGAAAATAGCATCAAAAGTAAAATTAAAAAATGATCCCTGAGATGGTTTGGACATGTGGCACGAATGGGCAAGAGAAAAATGGTTAAAATGTTATAAACAAGCAGTGTGAGTGGAAAGAGCCGTGAAAGACCAAGGAAAGCATGCCATACCAAATTACTCAAAATACTGAAAGGCGGCCACATTCGATGTCGAAAAAATTGACGAGCATGCATGTTACGATGTATGAATGTAGAGGAAGGAGAGAGTTATGGGAAACGGCGTGATGGTTAGTTAGTTTTTTCAATTTAATAATAACTATATATCGTTCTGATGATGACGGTATAAAACCTTCGAAACATGTCGAGAAAAATAAACTCAATATTGGGATTGATAATTATATAAAGAATGTTTTATTTTCTTATGCAAAAGGTCATTTGAATTTTTAGCTATTATATTGATTTTCATGATATGCGATAGGTAGCTAATTTTTCGCCATTTTAATGTCACGTGAATTCTACACCAGATCAAAGAGGGTGTGACAATCACACTGCAATCGCCGGGAATCGAACCCGGAACCCTTGGTATGTCAGTAAGAGCTCTTACCACTCTGCTATGAATGTCGTCAATATTTATATTTTTTTATTATGCACTAAAACACGAAGACAGGTTAAACGATTATATTAATATCAATTTGAATAATATTGGTACCCGTTTTGGAAGGTAAACATTATTAGATTTCTTACGATAAACATGTTACATGAATCTCACTCTGATGTATTTTATGTCAAGATTTTTCAGAGCTTCTGTCTTTGAAACATTCGGTATCAATCTAAATACGATTTGAGTGACATTCAACTTTTCTGACAGCAAAACAAAACACACATTGTGCTAGACTCTAACAATTTTAAATAAGCGAACTCGCAAAGGCTATTCACTTAGAAAAATAACAGAAGACTTTCAACACAACAACAAACCATCACGCTGTTTCTCCGAAGGGGTAGGCAGAGAAAATGGTTCGTCACACTACTCGATCCTGAAACACATCTGCAGCTTTCTCTACATTCATACAGGGAGTCATATATGCACGTCGACTCATATGTACTTGCTAACATAGCCCCACCCAAAGAAAGAGCCTTGTTAGGAATAAGCCTAAGAGACAGAGTCAGAAACGATACGGTGAGAGAAAAAACAAAGGTCATTGACATCATCCACCGGGTGGCGATGCACAAATGGCAATGGTCAAGTAGCCAGAAGACTGGTGACTTGGAGACCGTGGACGGAAAAGAGAAGTGCAGGGCGACCGCAACTACGGTGGAAGGATGATCTGAACAGGCATGTCGGAATAACCTGGATAAAGTCTGCACAAGACAGAGTGACTTGGAAACGAATGAATGAGGCCTTTGTCCAGAAGTGGACGGTAATAGGCTGAGAAGAAGAAGAAGAAGAACATGGCCGACCTTAAATATTTTATTTATCTGGTCATGCCTAGTTTTCCTCGGTCTCCCGAAATTCCGTGCTCCATTCACACCGTTAACATTTACTTTCTTCATATATGTATTCCATTTGTCCAAATCAACGTTCCTTTGCACTGATCCTTGCTTGATTGCCTTGATCCTTGTTCATAATACTTAATTCCGCTCTACATTCCTTCTGTATTGTTTTACTACACATACGTCTTAGGAATCTCATTTCTATCCCATTTATTGCACTTTCATCCCAAGGGCACCATTTTGCACTGCCATTTTAGCTTTATTAGATAGGCTTTTGTTTGCGATGACAATTAAAAAAACACGTAATTCGCCTTAACTAGAATACGACTTCTAGAAACTGACCTTTAAAGCAATATTTCATTAATCCATGTTTCAATCCTAGGTATTGGTTTGCAGAAAAGTCTTTGCTGGTTCTTGGGATGCCACTTATGCATTTTTCATATGGTATTTTTCTTTTGTTTATCACATCAATATTAATGTATTATTAAACATATGCTTTGATTAACCTTGCTTTTTTGCACTTTTCACAAACACACAAACTAGGGCATTTAAACTGGGAGGTAGCAGTCAGAGAGGTTAGTGACGTTTCTTGGAAGAAGCGAAAAGAATTCAACAGTTTAAGTGTTGAAGAAGATAATGATATGGGTTTATATCTAATATGTAAACGTTGTTGAATGAAACATCTCTATAGAATAACAAACATGAAAATATTGCAAACCCTTCGAACACACAACAAAGAGATTTGTGTAACCTTCAAAATTGATGAAACTCGTGACATGATGGTATGATGATTCAGGGTGGACCACATCAAGAAAAAAGACCCAGTGAGAATTCCCAAGATCGTGATTCATGCGATTCCAGAGGTCCGTCGACCACCAGGAAGACTACCAAAGAGATGGAGAGAAATTTGGACGTCTTCATCACATAACTTAATATGATTTCCTCTTATAAACAAATCGCAAGATCTTCATTTAGAAGGATATACCATAAATCGTGATCAATTTTAAATTTATACTTTCGCCAGTTTAGATAGGTTACTATTTATCGCACGTTTCGTTGAATACTCTGTTCTGATGTTATTTATGATAGACGTTGTGGTTATAATATATTAAATTCGGGATTCGTATGAAATCGTACATCTAACAGAAAAAAATCAGCTAAATTGACTTTTTTCTTTATTTACGATGAATGCAGGGTTGTCTTAAATGGTGTGTTTAACAAGTATTCTGATTTGAATTTGTTTAAATATCTAAGCGCTTTGATAATATAGGGTGTTTTTTGTTTGTTTTTAAACTGGCAACATTGTTTCTACAAATTTGACAGTTGACTGTTGATTTGTAGTCAGTACGTTTTGCCATTTCACCCAGTTGCTCGATAAAGTTGTTGAAAATTGGACTTCACGATTGCGCTTCATTCGAGCTAGCCGTGGAGCTCATATGCAAGAAATTATATTTATACAATAATGGCATTAAATTATCTATTAAATAAAGCCAATATATTAGACAATTCCATTATTTTAATGTGTTTTTATTTATTTCAAATTTGTATACCTCTAAAAAAACACCCTTGTGCACATTGTTTTTATGCCATTATTGTTTAAATATTCTTTCGGGCACATGAGCGTTACGTCTAGCTCGAATGAAGCGCAATCATGAAGTCGAATTTTGAACAACTTTATTGAGCAATTGGGTAAAATGGCAAAACGTACTGATTACAAATCAACTGTCAACTGTCGAATTGACAGTCTGTAGAAACAATGTTGCCAGTTTAAAACCAAACCTCTTAAAAAAACATCCTATACTTCAATTTTAACACTTTTAAAATAAACAATATTTTCCCTATCTAGTCTTTAATTAGCTTATTTAATCTACAAAGATATGTTTGCATTGTTCCCAAAAAATCTAAGAACTACACTTATCTACTTTTTTGGCATAGAAAAAAATTGCAGAAAAAATGAATTATTTAATTGAATTATAATTTATTTTGACCTTGTGCGATATGAGGTGAGGTTGTTCAATATTCGTCTATGAAATGTTTTATTTATGGGAAATTATGGTTTCTATCACAACTTTGAAAAGCTTATCATCATGGGTAAAGTAGGGGGGAGGCGACCACAAGGACGACCACGGAGCCGCTGGTCCGATCAAATCAGGGATCTGACTGATCTCTCATTAGCTGCAGCATGGAGACGTGTGACAGGAGCGCATGGCGTGCCATGGTCAATAGTTAAAAGGATGGACACGACCCTCAATCATGAGGAATACGACTGAGAAGATGATGGTTCTTATTAAAGTAATATTAAATCAAGTAAAACTTTGGTATACATATGTATTTTTCAAATACCAAAAATTGCGGAACACCTGTAGTAAATAATATAAAGAAAGAAAAAAAATTAATATGTGTTTAATTTTATACCACTTGTTTAAAACAAGATAATGGAATAAAATATATATAATATATTATAAGAGAATTGATTTTTCTTAATATTATGATATTAATGGAAATTTCTACATTAATATTTATAATACATTTTAAGAGTTTTGTTAAAAAATAGAAGTTTCATTACACATGTTCAATAATACATCATTTTAGAAACAGTTTTTTTGTTTGTTTTCTAAGACATGTTTCCATGATACTGATCGAACATACAATGCATAAAGAAAGGTTTTTTCGTTGAAACTATATTCGAATTAGATTGTTTTCGACTACCTAGTTTGGATATCATATTCTCACAAATTACCTACTACAATAATCTTATAATTATTAGAATTTGTTATTATAACTAGATTATTTAAAGTTTTTATGTAATATGGTTTTGGATATAACCTTTTTTGATACTAATAACTAATTGATAAAGTTATCCCTAATAATATATTGCTTCCACTTTAGTAATTCGATGTATTTATTGCGGTTCTAAAACGAAGTCTACGCTAACAAGAAAAGTTTCTGTCTTTTGCGTACAAGTGCCTTTGAGTGCAAGTTGCGACTTCTACAACTTACGAAACTCGATTTGGAGGTGGTATTTATACAGTTAAACGTACTTGTATTTGCGTTGGTTTTCTTGCAAAATCAGAAACTTCGTTTTAGTGAGGTTAGGTTAAGTTGGATTACATAGTATTGGTTAGATTGCCCACGCTGGCTTGAAGAGAAGAAGAATATAATTAATTTATTTACAGACTGACCGGCATTTTACCATTTAGTATTATACCTTATTACGAAATTGTATATACTCAGATTCAAATCATAAATAACGTAGCTCAAACAAATACTCATGTCACTTATAACCGTGATGTTCACAGTTACAACACAAGACAAGGACAAAATCTACACCCACCTGATACTCGTACCACAAAGTTTGGTATTAAGTCTCTGCTGTACCTGGCTTGTAGGGAATATAACAGGCTTCCTGAGAGTATTCGAGGGTCTAATAATGTAGCTAACAGCCTAAAGCTGTATTACCTCAGGCAGTATGTGGAAAGTGGTATTTATTAGTATATTAGTGTATCATGATTTTTATTCTGCTTGTTATAATCTTTTTGTGTTTGTAATCATTGTGTGTCTGTCATTAATATGTTTTATTATAATCATTGTAATTATATTAAGGCCCAAAATGAGTTTTTATAACTCATGGGAAATACATGATTTGTTATGTATTTTTATACAAAAAAAATGAATTGTTCTTACCTGGTATAAGGTTGGCGATGAACGTGAAGGGGAGACAGAGCACGTTGACCAGAAGGTCTGCACAGGCGAGGTTCACGATGAACAGGTTGGTAGGAGACCGCATCCTCGGGGACCTCACCACCACGGCGACCACGAACCCGTTACCCACTAGTCCGAGGCCGAAGACAGCGCTATACGCCAAGCTGGAAAAGCATTATTGTTTCAATTAACCACATTGCTTGATAATACAATTTTACAATATAATGCGTAATGTCACCGTGATTATTTAATCTGTATATGGACATATGTATGAAAGAGCTGAAAGGGATGGGTGTAGGTGCCAAAATGAGCAGAGTGTCAGTAAGTTGTCTCTTATATGCGGATGACGCTGTCCTACTTGCAGACAAAGAGCATGAACTACAAGTCCTGGTAAATTTTGTATGTATGAGGTATGCATGCGAAATGATCTGATGATGAATGTTAATAAGTCCAAGATAATGATTTTTGAAAAGGAAGAAACCATGACAGTCTGCAACATTAGCGTGAATGGTGAAAATTTGGAGCAAGTAGTTGAGTTCGTGTATTTGGGTAGTATGTTAACAAGAGATGGGCGAGTGGAGAAGAATATTGAAAGAAGGGTTGGGGCAGGCAACAAAGTGAATGGTGCACTTAAAGTTGTCATCGCAAACAAAAACCTATCCAAAAAAGCTAGAATGGCAGTGCACAATGGTGTTCTTCTATCGACCCTTATGTATGGAAGCGAAGCATGGAACTGGCAAAAGAAGGATGAAAGTATAATAAACGCAGTAGAAATGAGATCTCTTAGGCGAATGTCTATATACTCTGTGTATGATAGAGTGTCGAATGAAAATATAAGAAGTGAATGCGGTGCCAAAGATGGTGTCATGAACAAAATAATGAAAGAATCGTTAAGATGGTTTGGACATATAGAAAGAATGAATAAAGAAAGAAAGGTAAAAAAAATATATGTTAATGATGTTAATGGAACCAGAAATAGAGGAAGACCGAGGAAAACGTGGCACGATCAAATAAATCAAATATTGAATATCGGCCATGTGAGGAGTTAGAGAAATCGACGCGCGTGCATGACACGGTGTATTAATGTTGAGGAAGCGAGAGAAATATGTCAGGAAAGAAAAGTGTGGCAGTCCATTCTTTCTGCCTACCCCTTCGGGGAGACGGCGTGATGGTTAGTTAGTTAGTTAGTTAGTTTAAAATTGAAAAACACTACGTCATCACTATTTATTTATACGAGTTTGTCTCTACAGCTGTTTTGCCATATACGTTGGCGTCATCAGGTGATACAAACAGCTTATGATATCTAATAACAGTGTTTCATATTTAAAGATTTCATAATGTTGAAGTATATTATAGTGTTTCGAGAAAAACTTGTGAACAATATATTGTGCCACTTCAATTAAAATAATTACCGTATTCTGCTCCTTTAACTCGGGTATATAAACAACAACACGCTTAATTCTTGTTTTATTCGATAATGCCTTAGCAAAAACAAACATTTCACACATTACTTATCATGTTGAATATCCTAAGAATCGACCCCAAGAAAATGGAACTAATATTTAGGAAAAGAAGAAAGTTTTATAATGTATATTTTTAAATACATGTTATATGTAATATATATTTTAAAATATATAATATATATTTTTAAATACACTCATATTTGAAAATGACTTGTTTCGCCTGTCAAAGACATTATCAAATGTTGTAATATGTTACCTTATCTGTGATAAATATAAAGTCAAAATTGACAAAAGCCAGGGATTAATAAGAACAATATTTAAATAAGTTGGCGACCTTCGTGGCAGACTGGTAAAAGCTCTGACTTCAACACCGAAAGTCCCGGGCTCGATTCCTGGCAATGGCAGTGTGATTGTCACATTGTCTTTGGTCTGGTGTAGAATTCACGCGACATTAAAATGGCGATAGATTGGCTACATATCACATGTCATGAGAATCAATATAATAGCATAAAATAATGTGTATATATAATAGTTATTAGGTTCAAACGACCAGTTGTACACAAGGAAAAAAATTACTGTTAAAATTTTAAACACTGTTATAATATCACAATTTCTTTTTTTCACTGAGAGTGTCGCGACAGCTGTTTCGCCAACCGATGATGGCATCATCAGGTATTACAATAAACTGTTTATTGTAACACCTGATGATGCCAACATCGGTTGGCCAAAAAAACAGCTGTCGCGACACGTGTGAATAAAAATAAATTGTGATATTATAACAGTGTTTTAAATTTTAACAGTAATAATATAGAAGTATCACAGTATTTCGGCCAAAAAAATGGACTATTTAAAGAAAATCTTAATAGAATGGACATCACATTTTCTTTTTCCTATCCTGTGTCCCAATTACTTAGGGTCAGCTCATTTTGTATGGCGTCTCCAGGAATATATGTTCTGGGTGGTGTCTGGTGGGATCCGGTCTCTTGAGAATTCTGTTGATAAGCCCATCTTCATCCACTTGGGCCTACCACGTCTTCTAGGTCGCTGGTTTCCCTCCACCACCGTCCATGCTACATGGTCGGCTGGACGCCCCATGACGTGGCCGTACAATCTCCGACAGTTCTCTTCCAGTTTGCTTGAGATTGGCCTCACTCTGAAACTGATGCGGATGTGGGTGTTACTGATGTGGTCAAGTAGCATTACTTCGCTCGCCCATCTAAGCTATGGATATTACATAATATGGAAAATATGGTAGTGTTAGTGATAAAAAATATATAAAATATCTGGCAAAGTATCATATAAGATTAGATTTAAATCCCTGATGAATGGTTTGGACCAAAAAAATGAATGGTGCACCTCATCGCAAACAAAAGTCTATGCAAAAAGACGTCGAGAAAGTGTCGAATTTTTATTAAATTATATTTTTGAGAATATATATTTTTATGAATCCAGAATCTAACTAAAAATTAACTAACCATCACGCCATTTCCCCGGAGGGGTAGTCAGATAGGATGGATCGCCACAAAGCTCTGTCCTGGCATACCTCTCGGGATTCCTCTACATTCATACATCGTACCATGCACGCACGTCGATTATTTCGACTTCGAATGTGACCGCCTTTTAGTAATCGATTAATGTGGTAATGCCATGTTTTCCTCGGTCGTCCTTGGCTTATTTTTCCATTCACGCTGCTTGTGTACAACTTTTTAACCATTCTACTCTCATCCATTCGTTCCATTAGTCCAAAACATCTCAGGGATCCTTTTTTAATTGTATCCATGATGCAGTCATCTGCCTTACATTTCTATCTTATTTCGTCGTTCGGTATTCTATTATACAGTGTTTTCCCGCACATTCTTCTTTGTGATTTCATTTCTACGGCGTTTATCCTGCTTTCATCCTTCTTTTGCCAGCTCCATGCTTCACTTTCATACACAATTCCATCCATAATCTACTTACTATTTTTAACGTTACGCCTTAATATATAACGTCATAAACCAGAAGAGTGGAACTAAAGCTTTTTGCAATTCGATTTCCCATAACTTATACACAGTATAATAATTCTACAATAAAATCAGAATACCAAATCTCCACATCCTCCATAATACGTATATTATTCTATTAAATTTACATACCCACTTTTATGATTCATAAACCTTTCGTGTTCCTTACGACGTGCCCAACATTCAGTATATGTACTTATTATCTAATATTCGCATTAATATCAGGGTTTTTATTCAATTCCTGTATTTTTCAACAAATCATCACAATATTTTTTTCAATATTGCTAGTTTCTGACCTTTAGAGAGTTCAATCAATGTTTTAAGATGTTTGTGTAAAATCCGATAGAGGTGTTGTTTGAGAATCAAACGCTTGCACAATGAATAAAGTAATTTTTTGGAAAATTGAAAAATACTTCATGTTTCGGAGAAAATTTCCATCTTCAGATGTAAATATATAACAAAAAACTAGACAAATAAATAATTTAAATCAGTTTAGGATGACTTAAATTATATACTGACTGACTGACTAACCATCACGCCGTTTCCCCGAAAGGGTAGGCAGAAAGAATGGACTGCCACACTTTAATCGATGCGGCACTCCATACTTCTCTTTTCGCCATCGCGAGAGACGCGGTGTGATGGGTTGCGAACCTCATCGCCACCAAAAGGCATCTCCTGCGCACACTTCGATCGTTCAACGTCTACATAATAAATCTAAAACAAATTATCATAAATACAATGATATAAAATAAAATAACAAAGAAAAATAATTTAACACATATTGTTATTTTAGGTGGTGCACTTGTCGTCAGCTGGACGATCCGGACATTTGTGTTTGTTTAATTTTTATTCCACGTTATCCACTGATTTTTTTAATTTACTGTAATTAGGCACTTAAAACAATCCAACACAAACAAGAACTTAAAAATATCATTGAAGAATTTATTCAAATTGTCATTGGAACAAATGAAAAATTTATTTTTACACCTGTCAAAAATCTTTTTATAAACGAAAAAACTTATATAATTTTAACGCCAAAACAGTAAAAACGTACGTTTTGTCACAAATAACTTTCATAAAGAGCGGCGATAATCAAATTGACCAAAAAAATTTTATAAAATAAAATAATATAATATTCTTATATCAAAATCAAGCAGTAAATTTTGCAATTATATAAATTAGACTTTTAATTAAAATTGAAGGCATTAACGCTATGAAATTCCATTGTAATACACTTTGGAAATTGAAAAATAATCTTGCGTCCACTTAAATATTAAATATCACATGTTTCGGAGGAGGCCTCCATTTTCAGGTGTAAATATAAAACAAAAAAATTAACAAAGAAAGATTTATTACTGTTAAAATTTAAAATACTGTTATAATCACAATTTCTTTTTATTCATTGAGTGTCGCGACAGCTGTTTCGCCAAACGATGTTGGTATCATCAGGTATTGCAATTAACGAAAGATTTATTATTAAGATTTATTAAACGCATTTAAAAAAACGTTACAATACAAATGAACAATATGTTGCATACAATATATGTATTGTTAACTAACTAACCATCCCGCCGTTTCCCCGGAGGGGTAGGCAGAAAGGATGGATCGCCACATTGTTCTATCCTGACATAACTCTCGCAACTCTTCTACATTCACACATCGTGGCATGCATGCTCGTCGATTGTCCCTACTTCGAACATGGCCGCCTGTACTATTCCTTTGTATTATATGGATTTTTAAATGCGTTTTTTATAAATCTATCTTTGTTTATTTTTTAGTTATATATTTACACCTGAAGATGGAGGTCTCTTTCGAAACACGTCGTGATATTTAATATTTTAGTGAATAATAAACAATGATGTTTTTCAATTTCCAAAATGTATTACAATGGAATTCCACAGTGTTAATGCCTTAACTTTATAATTGTAAAATTTACTATTTTATTTTAATATAAGGGTATTATATTATTGTATTTTATATAATTTTGAGGATTTCGGTACTTATTTGTCAAAAGGTCCCAGATGCGTTTTTTTGGGAGATTGAGTTAAATATACCATCAGTATTATTTTCGCACACTTTATGTTTTGTCAAAACGTGAGAGCTGTACTTTTTATGTAATTTTTTTTATGTACAATTACATTCAACCCCTATTTTTTTAAATACATACATACATTTTTTTAAATTTAGTTACTGATATATCTTATGGATAACGTTATGCTTCGTAAATTGACATTTGAAATAAACAATTTGGAACGCAAATAACATTTTTATAAATAATCAAAATAATGTAAAAATCTAATTTTTGCTCTCCTGCAAAATTCATAAAAAAGCAGTTGGGACCTTTTGCCAAATAGGTGCCGAATTAGAAAACTGAAAAAACAGTGTTTCAATAAAAAAAAATGTAATTTATGATAATCACATATTTCCACATTTTCACATTTTCAGCAAACTAAATTGATCTAAAAATGAAATATTTAATTATTGGCAGAAATTTTGTATTCTTTCGAAAACGAAATAGAATAATATAATAGAATAAAACACTTTTTTAATACATTGAACAAACACAATTCCAGTTACGCGTACTCCATTTTGTTTTAGTAATTTACGCTGTAAATAAGTAGGTATGTTTACTAAGCGACCTCTATGTTTAAATAAAATAAAAAAATATTGCTCACCGTTGTGAAATTATATTTTACAATATTTACCATCCATTAAAACTGTTCTTATCGTTTTTCGTGGGTTTCGGAATGCTTTTCTTAAGAAATGCGCAGTCATGAAGTTGTATTGTTGTGGACCCAAACGTCTAATACTATATTACTTGAAACAAAATAGTCTGGCATCCGCACAGTTGGTGTTTCTGCAGCTCGCGTGGCTTGTGCGTATTACTTGATTCACTGTGTATTTTCAAGCTTCCCGTCTTTCAACATGGTAAGTCAAAATATTTATTTATTAAACCAAAAAATATAAGATGTGCACAGTACAAATAGAATACCACAAAAATGACAGAATATAAATATTATACGAGTGAGATAAGTGTAATGATATCACCTGTTGAACGTACTCTTACGATATTGGTATTTCATAATCGCGAGTAATGAACTTATTGTTACCCACTTTGCTTCTTTTTCTAATACATGTGCAAACTGATTTACTTGTTTATGTGTCGCTATTTTAAATTTATCTTTTTATTTTGATATTGACGGAGTTATTTCATAACATGTTTGTTGATACAGAAAATTTAATTAAATATATGAACATTTTAATACAATAACTAAAGTGAATACGTTATGAAAGAGCAAAAAATTAGATCATTAAAGAAAAAAAAAAACTAACTAACCATCACGCCGTCTCCCCGAAGGGGTAAGCAGAAATAATGGACTGCCACACTTTTCTCTCCTGACATATTTCTCTCGTTTCCTCGGGATTGATACATCGTGTCATGCACGCGCGTCGATTTCTCTGACTCCTCACATGGCCGAAATTCAATATTTGATTTATTTGATCGTGCCACTTTTTCCTCGGTCTTATTCTATTTCTGGTTCCATTTACATCGTTAACATATAATTTGTTACCATTCTTTCTTCATTAATTCTTTCCATATGTCCAAACCATCTTAATGATCCTTTCATAATTTCATCTATCATACACAGAGTATCTACACATTCGTCGAAGCATGGAACTGGAAAAAGAAGGATGAAAGTAGAATAAATGCAGTAGAAATGAGATCTCTTAAACGAATGTGTGGATACTCTGTGTATGATAGAGTGTCGAATGAAAATATAAGAAGTGAATGCGGTGCGAATGATGGTGTTATGAACAAAATAATCAAAGGATCATTAAGATGGTTTGGACATATGGAAAGAATGAATGAAGAAAGAATGGTAAAAAAATTATATGTTAATGATGTAAATGGAACCAGAAATAGAGGAAGACCGAAGAAAACGTGGCACGATCAAATAAATCAAATATTGAATGTCGGCCATGTGAGGAGTCAGAGAAATCGACGCGCGTGCATGACACGATGTATGAATGTTGAGGAAGCGAGAGAAATATGTCAGGAAAGAAATGTGTGGCAGTCCATTCATTCTGCCTACCTCTTCGGGGAGACGGCGTGATGGTTAGTTAGTTAGTTAGTTAGGTACATTTTACCAAAAAAAAAGAAGTTTTTATCCGTTTTAAATATAGGTACGAGTACAGTCACACTTTTAATACTTGATTTCCCAAAGTTTCTGAAAATAGAGTTAAGGTCACCCAAAAACAGCTAAACAAAAAGTGTAATTAAGATCACACATTAACAAAGTAACAGAGACGGGCAATGATTTAATAATCTACTGTAGCAGACGCGCCTCACTGGAGGCTGGTCCGAATGCCTCTGTCCGTCGGAGGTCGTAAAGCACAGGGGACGATCCAAAGAAAAGTGTCATTTGGACTACTTTGGTGAGATTTATTAGTACTCGCGTTGCAAACAGCTTAAAATGGCCCGCTTTATGAAGTAATTCAGACAAATGTACAATGTTCCCTTTCAGGGTCAAGGGGTTGAATAAATTGGCCGACCTATCGCCCGTCATCATCTCGATTGTGGACCAAACACACATCACATAGAGGCGTAACCAGGAAATGTATTATAAATATACGGTAAGTAATATTTGATATTACATAAAATTTACATTTTTCATTTTCATATTCATTTTTTATTATAATTTTCCTTTTTCTATTTCATTTTCTTTTTCATTTGCTTTTTCATTTTCTTTTTCATTTTCATTTTCATTTTCATTTTCATTTTCATTTTCTCTTTTTATTTTCATTTTCTTTTTCTAGTTCCTTTTCATTTTCTTTTTCTAGTTAATTTTCATTTTCATTTCATTTTTATTTTCATTTCATTTTCATTTTCATTTTCATTTTCATTTCATTTTCATATTTCTTTTTAATTGTAATTGTAATTGTAATTGTAATTTTCATTTTCATTTTCATTTTCATTTTCATTTTCATTTTCATTTTCATTTTCATTTTCATTTTCATTTTCATTTTCATTTTCATTTTCATTTTCATTTTCATTTTCATTTCCATTTTCATTTTCATTCATTTTCATTTTCATTTTCATTTTCATTTTCATTTTCATTTTCATTTTCATTTTCATTTTCATATATTTAAAAACCACAAACATTAGGGACATACCAGATCGTTTGCAATTACATTATAAGAAGAGAAGCATTTAAAAAAAATTAGCTCAAGAATAAGAAAAAATCATAACATTGATATTCCATCCCTGAGGCAACTCACACTATCACGAAATATGACTTTTCCAGTAGCGTATCCTCAGTCTTCCCCATCGCACAACATCTTCCACATTGCAGATCTTACTTATTTCAGAATTTCTTACTCTATCTCGGAGTGTCGTTCCCGCATCGGATCGGAGAGTCTTCATTTTTGTGGTTCTTAGAAGACTTTTTGTTCTGATGGTGTCAGCTTTCGTTTCTATTCCAAATATCATTATAGGACGTACGCATGTCTTGTAGATTCGAATTATATTGATTTAATAAAAACTCACTTTAATTAAACTGATCAAAGTGAATCAATTTCGAAACAGAATAATTGTTTCCTAAAGGGTAACGGTTAGTTATATTTCACAATATAAAGGTGACATTTCGCCAACGCAGATACCCTGTTAATCAAGTGCGTAAGCCCTACATAATAAATTAATCAATTAAAATGTCACCTGGAATCAGCATTCAAATCGACGGTGATCCGCCCTCACATCAAACCGTGTTTAATTCCTTGTACTTTTTTTATGCGATTTCATTATCGGACGTACGCATGTCTTGTAGATTCGTGTTTTGCTCTCCTTTAGCATATTTTTGTTTTTCCATGCAGTATTTTTCAAGCAGCCAGCCACAACGGCGACCCTGTTTTAATTTATATATTTTTAAATAATTTATTTATAAATAAATTATATTATAACAAATATAATTCAAAAGATCTTTTTACGACACGTTGTAAATACATTCCAGAAAGTCCACTGCTTCGTTTCCTGTATGTGATGGTGTTGTAAAGTACTTGAAAATGTTTGGAGTAATACATTAGGAGTGGAGTAATACAAGATTAAAGGTTGCAGCTAACTAATCATCACAGCGTTTTATTGAAGGGGTAGGTAAAGATGATGGACTGCCACACTGCCTTAACATACCTTTCGAAGTTCTTCTGTATTCATACATCGTAACACGCACAGTCGTCGATTTTCTCTATTTTGAATGTGGCTGCCTTTTAGTAATTGATAGATTTGGTAATGCCATGCTTTCCTCTGCTGTCCTCGACATTGTTGTATTAAATTCACTTCTTATAAAGAATTTTTAACCATATTCTCTCATTTATTTCTTACATAATAAAAGTAATTCTTTATTAATTTTAATTAGGACGCAACCATCTGATTTATATTTCTTTATTACTTCTTCTTCGTATTCTAGCATACATAGTATTCCTGTAAATTTATTCGGCATTTATCATATTTTCATTTTTCTTCCTCCAGCTTCAAGCTTCGCTTCCATATATAAGATTTGGCACTAGAACTCAATTTAAAATCAAAGGGTCAATTCAATCAGAAGATGTATGTTTGTAGTAATAAATCCAAAGCACAAGCAACTTTTTCAAGTATTCCTTTTGTCCTTTAAACATTTCTACAAACAAAAAAAACTAACTAACCATAATGCCGTTTCTTCGAAATGGTAGACAGAAAGAATGGACGCTTTCTGGACCCGCTTTCTGAACATTCATACAACATGTCATGCACGCACGCCGGTTTCTCCGACTCCTTACGTGGCCGACATTCAATATTTAATTTATTTGACTGTGTCACGTTTTCCTCGGTCTTTCTTTATTTCTAGTTGCGTTACAACTTTAACGTATAATTTAAAAAAAATTCTTTTCATATGTCCAAACCATCATAATAATCCTTTAATAAGTTATTTATTTATTTATAAACATACAATAGTTTCATTGTATTTCCATGAGTAGGAAATTCATTATAGGAACATAACACTTCAGTCGCCTTGCTTTCTTATTTTTGCACAGCATTTGACACTCATATACAGATTTATCAAACATTCGTCTAAGAGATCTCATTTCTCCTGCATTTATTCTACTTTTATCCTTCTTTTGCAAGTTCCATGCTTCACTTTCATACACAAGGCCGACCCTTAAAATTACGATTGTGGACTGGCATTGTGCTATTTAAACATAAAAACAAAACAGTAATAAAAATGGTAGGCTAGTTTATGTGTATTTGATGTGATTTTAAATCTGATAATATAGTGTAATAATTTTTTTTTGTATACAACAGGTTTTTATGACCCTATTACTGTATACAATTAACATAAATTTTACATGCATTTTACATACATTTTAAAATACATGTTAAAATAAAACAATTAAAATAAAATAAAACAATATTAACAGTTGTGGTATGTGCCTATAAGTTCCTTAAAGGACGTATAGGTCATTTGGAAAATGACCACATCGACTGACACCTCATTCAAGAGCACCATACCCCGAGTCATTGTATGCTGCGCCAAGACATTTGTCCTGCTATGCGGTATGCACAACATATCGTGTCTTCTAGCGCGAGCATACCTGTCTGGTGCATTGAGGCCATAACACTCTAAGAGGTATGGGGGCTATCAATGAGGTTACGGAGTATTTTAAATCCTAAGATCATCAATGTACCCTTTCTTCTTGATTCGAGACTGCGGTACTCTGTGTTAATCAATAGATCATTGTGGTGCATAAACCTCGGATATACCCCATTCATCCGCATATAGAGGTATCTCAGAAATTTTTTCTGGATTTGTTCTAATACCTCCACATACTTCTGCTGGTATGGAGACCATACACCACTCGCGTATTCTAATTTTGATCTAACGATGCCGTTAAACATTGATGTCATCGCTTCGGGATTTCGGAACTGTTTGCAAGTTCTTAAGACAAAACCCAGAAGTTTATGGCCAGTCGATGCCAACATTAACACGTGATCAGAAAAAGTCAGCCTGGGATCAAATACGACACCGAGATCCTTTATTGTGGAAACTCGTTCCAGAGCCTGATTGTTAATTGTATAAACGAAATCAATTGGTCTTAGAGAACGCGTAAATGTCATTGCAACACATTTTTTAATGTTTAATGTTTATATTCTCTGTGGTAACGCTTTTTCTTATCACGAATAAAATTTTTTCTTACATTGAAAAGATAAGCATTAAAAACAATAGCATAAATCAATTTCCGAAGGATACTAGAGAGTCTTGGTTTGCCGAAGATTTTCCTGACATCTTTTGATCTCTCCTATGCCACGGGAAATTTCCAAAAGTTCAGAAGTAAAATGTGTTAAATTCATTTTTTTAGTAAAGATTTTTTTAAACATTTAACTAAGCTTTTTAACAAATATATTGGAAATATTAAAGTTTTTAATTAATACGAATGAAAACGTCTGTTTTCTAGAAGTTTTATGTTAATGACATGTTTTGAATTTGATAATACCTTAAACAGGCGAAACATGTCGTTCACATAACATATGATTTAACATTTATAAAATAGACGAATAGAGTGTCGTATAAAAATAAAATAAGTAAATGCGGTGCGAGTGTTATGAACAAAATAATGAAAAGATTAAGATGGTTTGGACACATGGAAAGAATGAATGAAGAAAGAATGGTAAAAAAATGTATATGTTAACGATTTAATTTGGCACGATTGACATTAAGTGGCACGATTAAATAGATCAAATATTGAATGTCGGACACATGTGGAGTCAGAGAAATGAAAAAAACGACGCGCGTGCGTGACACGATGTTTGAATGTTGAGGGAGCGAGAAAAATATGTCACGAAAGAAAAGTTTGGAAGTCTATTTTTTCTGCTTACCCCTTCGAGGAGACGGCGTAATGGTTAGTTAGTTAGTCAATACTAATATAAAAAAACATTGTCGCAAAGCAGAAATGGCACCCAGAGTCCTCAAATGGAGACCATGGGATAGTAAAGGAGGAGTCGGCCGATCCCAAAAAAGATGGGCCAACGACATTATCCCTGTCGCGGGTAGAATGTGGCAAAGAAAATACCAAGATAGAGTGAAGTGGAAGAAAGTGGAGGAGGTTTATATCCAGCAGTGGAGGGATGGCTGAGGAAGAAGAAGAAGAACAATATAAAAAACACATCAATAATAAAATTCTGTGAAGTAGTCTCGTTGTCTTTTACCTCCGTTTTGATCACTATGCCATGGTAAATGATCTCGGATGAGCCCAATGGAGAAGCACAGCAGGCATCGGCACGAGTACCAAACTAGCGCGAGTATCTCGAGTAATTTATTGGTTATGCCTTCTGCCGGCAGAGGGAAGTTTGCCCATTCACTATTGAATTCTAATGGAGTGATATACGAGCCAACACGGTCCTCCCCCGCGTTTCTTTGTTATATTAATGGCTCGTAAGAAATCAGAGAAATTATTTTAAAAGTATATGCTTACTACTAATTTTTTTCACAATCACACAATGACGTTTTCCGTTCCATGCTATTAGCTTTTCAATTCTAACTACAACAACAACTGTTGATATCTTTTAAAGACCCACTTACGAAACTGGTAAAAAATACCACCCAAATGATTATAATTAATTTATTGTACAATGTTGCAATGTCACAAAAAAGTGCCAACAAGCTAAGAGTCACTCAGAGAGCAGTGGAGAGAGCCATGTTGGGTAATCAGTTTACGGGACAGACTCAGAAATGAGGACATAAGAGTCAGGACAAAGATTTCCGATGTTATCAAGATGGCCGCAACCCTCAAGTGGTGATGGGCGGGACATGTCGCTCGCGATCCAGATGAAAAGTGGACAAGGCGACTGCTGTGCTGGTGGCCAAGGACGGCAAAGCGTGGAGTTAGGCGCCCACAGTTGCGTTGGCGCGACGATGTCTGGAGAAGTGCGGGAAGTGCCTGGATGCGGATCGCTCAGAATATAAGAGAATGGAAAATGCGAGAGGAGACCTACGTCCACTACGGCTAAAGAAGAAGAAGAAGAATTTATTGTATCTTAAACAATGATACAAAACCCCATAGTAAATAATTTATACGAATGTAAACGTCTGTTTTATTACATTTTATGGGAAAAACGCGTTTCTTCTTCATCGTCCACTTGTCTCCAACCACTGCTGGACGAAAGCCTCTCCATCCCCACGCCATCTCTCTCAGTCTCTCGCCAGTGTTCTCCAAGCCCTTCCCGCCGTCCGCACAACATCATCGCTTCCACCTAGTTGGCTGTCTCCCGACACTTCCCCGGCCTAACATTGGCCTCCATTCAGTAACCCTCTGGCTCCATCTTCCATCATCCCGTCGACACACATGACCAGCCCACTGCCACTTTATCCTCGCAATGCGTATCCCTACACCCTGATGCGTCTTCTAATCTCCACGTTGGGTATATGGTATCTAAGCGAGATACCCAACATGGATCTTTCCATGGCCCGTTGTGAGACTTTGACTTTGAGCATTACTTATTTAGTTAACGGCCATGTCTCGTATCCATAGGTCATCACAGGAACACACTGTTCCAGCACTTTTGTTTTTAAATTTTGTGGCATGTCCGGCTTGACGATGTTGCCCAGCCCTCCGAGCAGACCAACCGAGCTGTATTCTCCTATCAATCTCCTTGACTTGACCTCCTCTTCCGAAAGCCATCTTGGCCATTATCAAACGCCTAAGCAAATCGAAACACGATATTCCCATCAAATATAATAAAACTTCTAGAAAAAAATACGTTCTCGTTCGTATTAATAAATAACTGATTATTTAATCTTTAATTTAACCGGGTGGTGGTCTAGGGGATAGAACGCTTGGCTCCTGATCCAGGGGACATGGGTTCAAGCCTGGACACGACCAGATTCCTTCTTCATAATAATGAGCTATTTTCTGCTCACATTGAATATTGTAAGATAAATTCTAATATCATTGATATAAATCTTTGATATTAGTCTTTTTTTTTTAAATTGATAATTATTCTTCTATACTATAAAAAATTCTTATACATTGTTTTTTGAAAAATTATAATATGTTAAACTCCTTAGTTAAATTAAATAAAATTAACAAAGAAAGTTTGGACGCATGAAACGAATAGATTAGGGAACCATGAATAAAAAGTTATATACAAATAGTGTGAATGGAAAAATAAGTCAAGGAAGGCCAAGTAAGACAGGGCATGACCAAATTAATTAATTACTGAAAAGTGGCCATGTGAGAAAAAGTAAAAAACGACGAGCGTGCGTGCCATGATGTGTGAATGTAGAATATGTGCGAGGGTTATATCATCCTCTCACCCCAAACCCCCGGGAAAGCGGCCTTAAGTTCATCAAAAACAAAAAAAATATGTGTGTTTCATTTATTATTTTTTGAACAATGATGTATAACTCCATATTAAATAATTAATACGAATGAAAATACTTATGTTTTTCTAGAAGTTTTATTATATTTTTTGGGGGATGACATGTTTCGCCCTTCTAAGGCATTATCAAATGGGCGAAACATGTCATCCCCAAAAAATATAATAGAACTTCTCGAAAAACATAAGTTTTTTCATTCGTATTAATTATACTCGTATATGTTTCAATTGATCAATTTATTTATTGATTGCACCCAGCATTCAATATTTTTGATTGATTAAAATATCTGTGGCAATCTCTTATTTATCCAACTTATAGTTGTACGGTGCCTATTTAATATCCTGTCAAGGGTAAAAGTTTAATCAGCGGTATACAACGCCTTAAGGTTTTCAAATAAGTTCAAGGTTGTACTTTTTATTTTGTTATTTTATTTTTTCTTGCGGAAACATTTCGTTTGTTACCGTTTTATTTCAAGCATAAGTTTAAGGACTCTATTCTTCCCTTCACAGGATAGTCAGCGACAGGATAATAACACAACTCTAAAATGACAATAATTTTTATCAAGTATGTACCTATTCCGAGACTGCCTATCTGAAAGGAGAATCAAGGACACCCATTTCCTTCTCAGAATATATTCACCTTTTTACAAAGTTACAAAATTGTATGTGCATATTTACTAAAGAAAATATATTGAGTTGTATCAACGCGTAATTTTACATACTTGTATTGTTAATTGAGCACATAAATTTATTTATATTCATTTTATTTTCTGCTCATCGCACTAACAACGCTCAAATTACGGCAATTAATCTGATTCGTGAGAGCTACAATAAGTACTTTAAAGTAATATCGATCATTTCCATTTGAATGAACGTAAAAAAATGATTGGAGCATCTATTTGACGTGAATGAAAATATGTTTTTATTATTTATTGAACAATGGTGTAAAACTTCATACTAATAATAAATACGAATGAAAACATATTTTGTATAGAAGTTTTATTACAGTTTATGGAAATAACATGTTTCGCCTTTTTAAGGCATTATAAGAAGGGCTCAGAAGAGCAAACTATGTTATTCCAATAAACTATAATAAAACTTATAGAAAACAAACGTTTTCAATCGTATTAATTGTTAAACTGCGTTACTTAACTTTTTTTTGTCATATCTTTAAAATATTCTTCTTCTCCTTATTCCTCAGCTTTTTTTCCCGTCCATTCCTGGACATTGGCCTCATCCATTCGCTTCTATGTCACTCTGTCTTGTGCAGACTGCATCCAGGTTATTCCAACGTGTCTATTCAGATCATCCTTCCACCGTAGTTGCGGTCGCCCTGCACTTCTTTTTGCCGTCCACAGTCTCCAATTCAGCAGTCTTCTTGTCAATTTTTCATCTGAGCTTTTGGCTACGTGACCTGCCCATTGCCATTTTAGAGTCGCCACCCGGTGGATGATGTCAGTGACCTTTGATTTTTCTCTCATCGTATCGTTTTTGACTCTGTCTCTTAGGCTTATTCCTAACATGGCTCTTTCCATGGCTCTTTGTGTCACTCGTAGTATCTCGGCACTGTACAAGTACATTAAAATATTACTTTACTGAAATAAAAAAATAAGTTTCATTTCGATATCGTTTTATTAGTCTTTATTATTAATTCTTCTAATCATTTATATTTTATTTATGGTAGCATGTAATTGGCTTTTGTTTCTGCATGTTTTTATATGTGTATTACAGTCGCTATTTGTTACCAAAAATAAAAAATAAATAAACACATTTAAAATTGACAATGACTTAAAGAATGCCAAAAAAACTACTGGTTTCAGAATAGGATCCCAAAAGTGATACTGGTATCCAGACCTGGCATAGGAATAATCAAGTGATCGACACAATGACCCAGCAGCTCCTATAACGAGCAAATTATAGATGGTCGCCTACCATGAAGCTGGAGAGACCAGATCAATCAAGACACTGTACGCGTCAGGACTGATCGAAGTAAGACTTGGAATAACATCATGAGAGTAAAAAACCTTCAAAGTTATACCGCCAGATGAAGTAAGTAAACTCAATCATTTTAATAATTTTTTTAGTTTATTTTTCTCGATATGTTTTGTGAGAACCAAAATTTTTCTAGTATATATTTAAAATATAATGCATATATTACTATTACTTCTTACTATATATTACTAAAGAATCTAACTAATATTAGGGGGGAAAATGATTATTTTTGGAAAATGTTCTTGTACCGACCCTTATGAATGGAAGCGAAGCATGGAACTGGCAAAAGAAGGGTGAAAGTAAAAAAAAATGCAGTAAAAATGAGATCTCTTAGACGAATGTAAGGATACTCTGTTTATGATAAAGAGTCGAATGAAAATTTAAGAAGCGAATGCGGTGCGAATGATGGTGTTAAGAACAAAATAATAAAAGGATCATTAAGATGGTTTTGACACCTGGAGAGAATGAATGAAAAAAGCATGGTAAAAAAAATACATATTAACGATGTAAATGGAACTAGAAAAAGAGGAAGACCGAGGAAAACGTGGCACGATCAAATAAATCAAATATTGAATGTCGGCCACGCGAAGAGTCAGGGAAATCGACGCACGTGCATGACGCGATGTATGAATGTTGAGGAATCGAGAGAAATATGTCAGGAAAGAAAAGTGGGACTGTAGATTATTTCTGCCTACCCCTTCGGGAAACAGCGTGATGGTTAGTTAGTTTTCATTATTTATTTAATGTCATACTCATGTTACTTGTGATATTCAAAATGTTAAATATTAAAATTTACAACAATAAATATCGATAACATGTCCATTTCTATGAAATAACATTCGTTAACAATCCGTAGGAAGAAAATGAAAAGCATCTATCCATTCAAATGTTAAAGTTCCCCTTATACTTTATATTCTCGAGAGTTGCTGAGTTGACATTTCGAAAGACCTAATCTTACATTAAATAGAATGCAAATCGAAGAGCGCAGTACTCGTAGACTGTCTGTTGAAAAATTCAGTATGTGTCGTCTTTAAAGCAGGAAACTAGAGAGGTTTTCACAGGAACTAGGAATGTGGCGGTCCATTCTCTCTGCCTACCCTTCTGTGTTACGGAATTGATAGTAAATTATTGTTGTTGCATAAACTATAAACGTGTTTATGTTTCAATAACTGCCTGCTTACATATTTATTGTTTATTGAACTACTATGTAAAACTCTACATCAAATAAATTCTGTTTTTTAGAAGTTTCATTAAATTTTATGTGAATAACATATTTTTTCCTGCTAAAGCATCCTCAAAAATTTGATAATAGCTGAGCAGGGCGAAATGCGTCATTCGCATTAAATATTATATAAAATGACATCAAGAAAACAGATATTTTCCTTTGCATTAATTATTCCGGTTAATTTTTCAAACAACTAAATAAAATACGTAAACGGAACCAGAAATAGAGGAAGACCGATGAAAACGTGGTACGTTCAAATCCATCAAATATGAAATTGTCAGCCACGTGAGAAGTCGGAGAAATCGATGTGCGTGCATGACATTTTTCTGCGTACCCGGGAGATGGCGTGATGGTTAGTTCAAAATAAAATAGTTAAATTAGAGCCGATATCGGGGCATCACAAATTAATTATTCTTCCTTATTGTAGACCTATGTGGTATGTTCTCCAGAGTGTTGCTCCTCCTGTGAGGTATATTCCCAGCTGTCCTTCCATCTTTTAGGAAGTCTTTCACGAGGACGAGTCCCATGAGGCTGATTATGCAATGCAATATAGGGGAGTCTGGTAGTGTCCATTATTTGAACATGACCGTACCAGTACCTTTCTCGCTGTCTGCTTCATCTTATAATATCCTCAACCTCACATATCTCTCTTATTCTGGTGTTTCTCACGCGATCTCTCAGTGTCTTTTCTGCTATTGTTCTCAGTGTCTTCATTTCGCAAGTCCTCAAAACTTGTTTGGTCCAAGAATTAATTGTATCTCAATAGATACGAAGATGCAAATTGGAAACATAATATGGTTGATCAAGGTGTTTACAGGACTTATGACCTGTCATTGGTTGGGTTAAGCGCACGGTTTATGTAATACAACCTTCCCCATTCCACCTTCCTTCTTATGATCACCATGTCTGACAAACTTTTTGGAAGTTGTATATATGTTAAACTCCAAGATCACTCTTTACGTGGAAGTTTATACAATCTACATACTAACGCCATCTATGAAGATTTGTGTTTATTAAGTCTATGATTTGTGCTTATTAATCTATGAAGATTTGTGTATACTTGTTTGGTCCTTACTGTGTCTGCCCTTGGCCTAACGCATGCTTTATAGACTCTCATCTTACTCTTAATGGCCATGTCTTTGTTTATACATATTGTGGATTTTAGAGCGCCAGAGATTACACATTAATTATAAAATGAAATTTCTAGATTTCGGTTTCATGAAAGAATTCGTGGCAAATTGTAATAAAATAAAGTTTTAGAAAATTTGATATTTATGTAAGATTTGTTGTATTTCGTAGAGTCTGTAACATCTGTATCGCGTTCTTAAAACTGAAAGGATAAAAACCTCGAGTCGGAATTATGTATTTTGGGTAAAGCTACTTCGTAGGCTTAAATTTATGGTCCAGGAAACATAAAAAATCTAATTTCCTTTATTCACGCCGAATAAGTGGATTTACTAGAATACAGAATAAATTTATTGCAGCCATATCTCTCACAAATTCCTCTCCAATAACATTATAGAAGTATATACAATATTCTTCTTCTTCTTCTTCAGCCTGTATTGACCGTCCACTCCTGGACGTAGGCCTCCTCTCGCATTTTCCATCCTCTTCTATTCTGAGCGATCCGCATCCAGGCACTTCCCGCACTTCTCCAGATATCGTCGCGCCAACGCAACTGCGGGCGCCCAACTCCACGCTTTGCCGTCCTTGGCCACCAGCACAGCAGTCGCCTTGTCCATTTTTCATCTGGATCGCGAGCGACATATCCCGTCTATCGCCACTTGAGGGTTGCGGCCATCTTGATAACTTGAAAAGGAGAGTGTTCAATGCCTGTGTCCTGCCAGTGTTCACTTATGGTATTGAGACAGTCACAATGTCACAAAAAAGTGCCAACAAGCTAAGAGTCACTCAGAGAGCAATGGAGAGAGATATGTTGGGTATCAGTTTACGGGACAGACTCAGAAATGAGGACATAAGAGTCAGGACAAAGGTTTCCGATATACAATATGAAAACAAAAAATCCGCCGATTCCAAATATGCATTTTTCCATCATCATTCGTTCCATATGTCCAAACCATCTTAGTGACCCTTTCTTGATTTTATTTATCACGCATTCATTCGCCTTACATTCCTTTCTTACTTCATCATTGTTTTTCTGAACATTATTCTTAAGGTCGAAGCCATATATAGTGGAATGTATCTAAATACGTAATTTAAAGAAAATTTAATTTTTTTTATTTTTATGTACTTAACACACACTACATTAAAATAATAAAAAATTAAAACTAAACATGTTTGGGACACACGAGCCCTAATTTTTTTTCAAACATAATAACATTATTATTTCAAATATAATAATATTATTACTGAATAATAATATTATTATAATATTTATAATAATCGACATGAGTGCATGGTACGATGTATGAATGTAGAGGAATCCCGAGAGGTATGCCAGGACAGAGCATTGTGCCGATCCATCCTCTCTGCTTACCCCTCCGGGGAAATGGCGTGATGGTTAGTTAGTTAGTTAGTTATCACTGATAAAAGGGCTTGTGTGTCTGAAACGTGTTTAACATAATTAATAAAATCATTAAGACGGTTTAGACCTTTGGAAGGAATGTTTGACAAATACAGAAAATGTTGATGATGTAAATGGAACTAGAAATAGAGAAAGACCGACGAAAACGATTAAATAACTCAAATATTGAATGTGAAGAGTCAAAGAAATCGAAGCGCATGCATGACACGATGTATGAATCTTGAAATACGTCAGGAATGAATAGTGTGATAGTCCATTCTTTCTGCCTGTCCCTTGCCATACAAGCCCTTATATTTTTTCAGTTATTTGTAAAAAAACTAAACTAACTAACCATCACGCCGTCTCCCCGAAAGGGTAGGCAGAAAGAATGGACTGCCACACTTTAATCGATGCGACACTCCATCCTTCTCTTTTCGCCATCGCGAGAGACGCGGTGTGATGGGTTACGAACCTTATCGGCAACAAAAGGCATCTCCCGCGCACACTTCGATCGTTCAACGTCTACTTTGTTAATCATACATTTGATAATGCCTAAGCAAGGTGAAAGAAAACATCATTTGAGATTCTGTCGTATATCGTTCTACCACACAAACGTCTTAGAGACCTCATCTCCACCGCATATATTCTGCTCTCATCCTTCTTCTGCCAGTTCCATGCTTCGCTTCCATACAATAGGGTTGGGACCAGAACTCTATTGTGAACGGCCGTTTTCGCTTTCATTGATAAATTTATACTTTTTTAATAAAGTGTGTGTTGTAAACTAAGTATTATATATAAAAAAATATTAAACATCCGAAACATAAAGTAATGGCGAACATAGAAAAAATGATTAATTATATATATATATATTTTTTTTATAACACCTAAAATGTATAACTGATAAATATAGAAGCATCCATATCATAAGAAAACATTGTTACCTTGGGAAAATACCGAATAGTATAGGGTTCAAGACCCTTTACTATCGAATAATATCTCGTAGTACGTAATTCTGATTAATAGCATCCTTTTACGACTTTTTGTTTTGAACTCGCTGTCACAGCTTCTCAGGTTCACATCAATATCTTCTTAAAATATTTCCTGCTCCCGAAAATCTAAAACGTTTTGGGTAAAAACATTCCATCGGCAATTCCGGGAAATGATTTTCTCCACGTTCTAACTATTATATTGATATTAAGTAAAACACCATTTTTATAAAAAGAAAAAATATTTATATAAAGCGAAGCATGGAACTGGCAAAGGAAGGATGAAAGTAGAAAAAATGCAGTAGAAATGAGATCTCTTAGACGAATGTGTGGATATTCTGTGTATGATAGAGTGTCGAATGAAAATATAAGAAGTGAATGCGGTGCGAATGATGGTGTCATGAACAAAATAATGAAAGGATCATTAAGATGGTTTGGACATATGGAAAGAATGAATGAAGAAAGAATGGTAAAAAAATTATATGTAAATGATGTAAATGGTACCAAAAATAGAGGAAGTCCGAGGAAAACGTGGCACGATCAAATAAATCAAATATTGAATGTCGGCCATGTGAGGAGTCAGAGAAATCGACGCGCGTGCATGACACGATGTATGAATGTTGAGGAAGCGAGAGAAATATGTCAGGAAAGAAAGGTGTGGCAGTCCATTCTTTCTGCCTACCCCTTCGGGGAGACGGCGTGATGGTTAGTTAGTTAGTTAGTTAAAAATATTTTTTATTAAATGTAAACTCTTCTTCTAATTATTATTCTCTTATTCTTCTGATTGTAGATCTTGCGATCTGTTAATGCAGGATATCAACTTTCTTCCTGTGATGAACCTGTTAATGATGTAAATGGAACTAGAAATAGAGGAAGACCGACGAAATTTTGGTTCGATTAAATAACTCGAATATTGAATGTGAGGAAATATATATAGGAATATATATAGGAAATATATATATAATGTGAGGAAATATATATATATATACATATATATATACATATATATATATATATACATATAATGAAATATATATATATACATATATACCAAAGTCACATGGGGACATCACGCCCTGGTTTGATATCACGAAGGGTGTTAAGCAGGGCTGTGTGATGTCCCCTTGGTTGTTCAATCTGTATATGGACAAGTGTATGAAAGAACTTAAAGGTATAAATGCTGGTGCTAAGATGAGTGATCTGTCTGTAAACTGTCTGCTTTACGCGGACGATGCCGTTCTCGTTGCGGATAGTGCGGACGAATTACAAGTCTTGGTGTCGAGAATGTATGAGGTATGCAAGTCGAACGATTTAATGATGAATGTCGGAAAGTCAAAGGTGTTAGTTTTTGAAAGGGAAGAGCAAATGACAGTTTGTAATATAAGTGTAAATGAAGAGAACTTGGAACAGGTGAGCGAATTTGTGTATTTAGGTAGCATGTTCACAGCGGATGGCCGAACGGACAGTGATATTGAAAGAAGGGTTGGTGCGGGTAACAAAGTGAATGGAGCTTTAAAAGTAGTTATTGGAAACAAGAATTTATCAATGAAAGCGAAAATGGCCGTTCACAATGGAGTTCTGGTTCCAACCCTTATGTATGGAAGCGAAGCATGGAACTGGCAGAAGAAAGATGAGAGCAGAATAAATGCGGTAGAGATGAGGTCCCTAAGACGTATGTGTGGTAGAACGATGTACGACAGAATCTCAAATGCTGATATTAGGAAGGAGTGTAGAGCGAAAGAAGGTATTATGAACAAAATTATGAAAGGTTCGCTTCGTTGGTTCGGACATATGGAGCGCATGGGTGAAGAAAGAATGGTTAAAAAAGTATACGTTAACAATGTAAATGGAGTAAGGAGTCGAGGTAGACCGAGGAAAACATGGCATGACCAAATTAATCAAATATTAAAAGTTGGTCATGTCAGAAGCCGGAAGAATCGACGTGCGTGTATGACTCGATGTATGAATGTGGAGGAAGCTAGAGAGGTGTGCCAGGATAGAGTAGTGTGGCGGTCCATTCTCTCTGCCTACCCCTGCGGGGAAACGGCGTGATGGTTTTTGTTTGTTTTGTTTTTTGAATATTGAATGTCGGCCATGTGAAGAGTCAAAGAAATTGACGTGCGCGCATGACACGATGTACGAATGATGAGGAAGATAGAGAAATACGTCAGGAAAGAAAAGTGTGGCAGTTCATTCATTCTGCCTAACCCTTCGGTAAGACGGCGTGATGGTTAGTTAGTTAGTTAGTTACAATAATACTCGTTTATTGATTTTTTCTATCGCCATTTTATTGTCTCGTGAATTCTACACCAGACCAAAGAGAGTATGACAATCATTCTGCTTTAGTCGGGAATCGAACCCAGGACCTTCGGTGTGCCAGTCTTAGCACTTGCCACTCAGCCACGAAGGTCGTCCATTAGTATTTATAACTTAGCATTTAAATTATTTTGGTGGTTAATAAAATAAGAATATCGTTTATGCTATTAGTATCAACTAGGGTTAATTTGATTCCACAAATTAATAATTATATCCCGCAGAGAGAGAGTAAGGTTAGGTAGAACTCAAACTGTGTCACGGTAAGTACATTAAATAAATTATCTTTTCCGAACACCCTCCAGCTATTAACCAAAGTCACATCCTCGGAGAAACTGTATTAAAGGGTAGAGTTTTCGCCACATTTAAATTTAGAAATTTGAAGCCCTTATAATTTATTACAATTTCAAGTAATTATTAAATTAAACTATGTTTCACTACTTCCACTTTTGTCTTTATTACGACAGCGAATAAAATAATAAAACACTTTGTAAAAACTTAACCACGGTAAGGATATTTTAATTAAATAGTGCATTGTTTTGGCTGAAACACTATGATATCTTAACATTTTAAGCTGTTAATGAATAAACTTTGTTTTTCGTATCACAATTGTATTTTATTTTACGCGACAGCTGTTTCATCAATCATCAGGTATGACAGGTCATAAGTCCTGTAAACACCTCGATCACCATATTCAGTTTCCGGTTTGCATCTTCGTCTCTATAGAGATAAAATGAATCTTTGAATTGATAACCCGCAATGGGTAAATAAAATCCAGTATTCGTCTACAAGTATTTGTATACATTCAAAATGTTGTATAAAACAAAAACTGGTTCAAGTTAGCATATAAATTGGAGTGACATTTCCAGGCGTTATCTAGCAGTGCGTTAATGGCGGTAGCCTTTCACATTGCGTTATAAAGATCTTCTGCTTTATGCTTAAATCTAATCTCTATTGATGGCGCTGGTCTGTAAATTGAAACTGACATGTGAATTGTGGTGTTGGATATTAACATATATACAACTTCCAAAATTTGTCAGACGTGGTGGTCATAAGAAAGGTGGAATGGGGAATGTTGTAATTACATAAAGCGTGCGCTTAACTCAACCAATGACAGGTCATAAGTTCTGTAAACACCTCGATCACCATATTCAGTTTCCGGTTTGCATCTTCGTCTCTATTGAGATAAAATGAATCTTTGGATTACAATCAATGTTTGTTACACCTGATGATGTCAACATTGGTTGATGAAACGCTGTCGCGTAAAATAAAATACAACTGTGATGCAAAAAACAAAGTTTATTCATTGACAGCTTAAGATATTATAATTGTTGATAACTGGTTTCGCTTGGACTAAAGCGTCATCTGGGCAGTTAATAACTATTATTATATTGCCATGATGAAGCTTGGGTCCAAGCGAAACTAGTCGGCATCAATTATAATAACCATACCGTGGTTAAATACAAAGTTCTTATTTTTTTACATACTTTGTATACAATACACACTTTATTAGAAAAAAAAATTAAAAACCAAAATTTATTTTTTGGATAAACAACGATTTACCTGAAATATTTTGATGGAAGTTAATTTTAAATAATAATTAAGTAAAACGATGTTTTTTAAGGACTTCCACTTTTGTTTTCATTTCGACAGCGACCGGTTTCGGCAGGCTCGCTGGCATCGACAGACTGGTCTGCATGTTTGTCTGTAAAATGCAATATGTCGATGCCAGCGATCCTGGCAAAACCGGTCGCTGTCGAAATAAAGGCAAAAATAGAAGAAGTTAAAAAGACGTCGTTTTATTTAATTATATATATTTTTTTTAATATAGTGTGTAAAATTTTAATAAAGTATATAAAAAAGAAACTTTAAACATTCGCAACACAAGGTTATGGCGAATATATAGGAAATATAAAGTGTGTTTTATTATTTGATATTTTACCGGTTACGCCAGGGTCGCTGGCATTGACAGACTGGGGAGACTTTTACAATTTCATTTTCAAAGTTATGTGAATTTCGACATTAAATTTGTAGTTATAAAAAACATCGTTTTATTTAATTATTATATAAAATTTGTACAAAATTGTTTCCTTCAAAATTGTGAGCTGTCATGACAAATAATCTGTTAACTAACTAACTATCACGCCGTCTCTCCGGAGGAGTAGACAGAGAGAATGGACCGAGTTGTTCTGTTCTGTTCTGTCCAGACATACTTATCTCGCGTCGATTTCTCCGACATTAAATATTTCATTGATTTGACGAAACCACGTTTTCCTCGGTCTTCCTCTATCTTCTTATATTTCCGTTTACGTCGTTTACACATAATTCATTTACCATTCTTTCTTCATTAATTATTTCATTGTATCGAAACCATTTTTAACGATTCTTTCTTTATTTTGTTCGTAACACTTTCATTCGCACTGCAATATTTTTCGATTTTTTATGAATCAAAACACTGTTTTTTCCACTTTTGAGTTAATTTTTCTCTACATGTTTCGAAGGTTCAAGCCAGAGGTTCCCAAACTGTTTTGTCCCGTAGACCCCTTGCCGATTTTTTCTAATTCGTGTAGACCCCCTGCTTTCCTAATTGATTGCAAATAAAAATGGTCGCTGCCAAACTTTACTGGCCGGAAGTCGCTGTCCGATTTTCCCCAAATGAGAAGAAAAAAAAAGATCGCCGAAGATTTCGATATTCGTTTTGCGTACCAATATTCGGCTTCAATTTTCTTGAACCATCTTGTGGACCCTCATATACATCTCGTGGACCTCTAAGTTTTTTTGCAACTGTCTTAGACCCCCTACAAGTTATCGTGGACACTTTGGGAATCACTGGTGTAACCCTTCGAAACATGTCGAGAAAAATTAACTCAAAAGTGGAAAAAAACAGTGTGTTAATTCATAAACAAATTGTCGTTGTGGAATTTCGCTGTGTTAACCCCTGAAATTCATCTAGAATAAAAAATATATTTTTTCATTATCATTACAATATTGAATGATCCTTTTGAAATTTAATTGGCTTAAATTTTTGCGTAAAGATTCCAACCATCATGATAAGTTCGCTGTGTCACATCTTTACATTTTTTTCAAGTTCAACAAAAGTCCTCGAGTAATTTAGCGATGAGTAATCCTCTCGTGATTTGGAATGTCCTTGACCCAGTTTCTTATCCTTTATTTTATATTACTTTGTTGTCTTCGGATCCTAACGAGTCACGTATCACCAAAAAAGTATTCTCATCTTAGTCCTGAGTTTAAGTGATTAATGCTTCAACTAATTTTCCCCTTTGCTGTAGTTTCTACATGAACTGGAATTCCGTTGATACCCATGAAGTCTCAACTTGAATCGTTCCTGAGTGGAGAAGTTTCTACTGATAAACAAACATACTAAAAATTAACACAAATAATATTTTTTAAATCAAATCAAATCAGTTTTCATTGTATCTCAATAGAGACGAAAATGCAAATTGGAAACTGAATATGGTTGATCAAGGTGTTTACTTTATGTAATTACAACAGTCCCCATTCCACCTTTCTTTATGACCATGTATGACAAATTTTTGGAAGTTGTATATATGTTAAAGTCCTATGCCAGATTTCACATGTCAGTTTCAATGTGCCATATATGAAGATTTTGATTACATATGTTAATCTTTTTAAGATTACTCTATATATAATCTACATACTAACGCCATCTATGGAGATTTATGTTTATTAAGCATTAAGCAGAACATCTTTTTAACTCAATGTGAATGGCTACCCCACCATTAGTGCATTGTAAGAAGACTCCTGGAGATGTCACACTCCTATCTATATGCCAAACAATAGACCAGATATGATTCAAATATTTTTTGTGATTGTATACTTATACTTGTATACGAATACTGGATTTCACTCACCGTGGGTTATCAATTCATGATTTAATTGTATCTCAATAGAGACGAAGATGCAAATTGGAAACTGAATATGGTTGATCAAGGTGTTAACAGGACTTATGACCTGTCATTGTTGGTAATATCTTTTGAGTAAATCAGTTTATTTACTCAAAAGATATTACAAACAACAATTATAGTTTAAGACATCTATTGAGAACAGGTAAAACATAAAAAAAATATAATACCAGGAACGCATGAGAGATGGTTCGACATTAGGAATACAAGATACTCTCCAAAGTCAAGAGTCAAAGTCAAGATAACTATACTCGCCTTAACTTTGTGTTGTGCATTCATTTGAATAAATAGTTAACACTGTAGAATTCATTTGTCTTTTTCTTTTTTATATACGTTGTATGTACAACACTAAGTTAATTTTTTTTTTAAATTACATATCAGACATATTTCGGACAACCGGTCCTTCTTCAGTGATGCACATTTAAAATATTATAAAATTGTTTACAAATATGGTCAGTTTTGACAGATGTCATAAGATTCTTTTTAAATAAATAAATCTTTATAACATCTGTCAAAACTGATTGTAAACAATTGTTAACAATTTTTTAATATTTCAAATATGATTCTTTATATATTTTTAAATTTTTGTATTGTATATACAAAGGTTATAAAAAAGATGAAGACAAATGAAACATCTACAATACAAAGTTCTGCTAATATAGGAGAAATATTGAAGAATTCCATTGTAATAACCATAGAATTGAATAAACAACGCTGTTTTTATTCCAACTGGTAAAAGAAGGATGAAAGTAGAAAAAATGCAGTAGAAATGAGATCTCAAAGACGAATGTTTAGTTAATCCGTCTATGATAGAGTGTCAAATGCAAATATAATAAGTGAATGCGGTCCGAATGAAAGTGTTATGAATAAAATAATGAAAGTGTCGTTTAGATGGTTTTAACTCGTGGAATGAATGAATGAAGACATAATGGTGAAGAAGGCATATGTAAATGACGAGAACGGAGCTAGAAATAGAGGAAGACCGAGGAAAACGTGGCACTATCAAATCATTCAAATATTAAATGTCGGTCACGTGAGGAGTCGGATAAATTAACGTTCGTGCATGTCATGATGTATGAATGTAGCGGAATTGAGATTAGTATGTCAGGATAGAACAATGGCGCGGTCCATTATTTCTGCCTACCCCTGCGGATTGCGGACGGCGTGAGGGTTAGTTAGTTATTATTCTTCTTCTTCTTTTTGTCCTGTCACACCTCCGTGGTGCATAGGGCTTCAAGGAATCTTCTCCACCCGACTCTATCGCATGCCTGATGCTTAACATCATCCCAAATGAGGCCTGCTGCCAGGTGGCTCTAGGTCTGCCTCGCCTTCTCTTTCCCCCCATAGGGGACCAGTCTAGTGCGCCCTGAGCGATGCAGGCTGGATTCCGTCTCAGAGTGTGACCGATCCACTGCCATTTGCGCCTAGCGACTTGTTAGTTAGTTAGTTAATTTCTATTCCACTTTTATTTATGAAATATTTTTATCCAATTAAAAGGTGATCTCCGATTATATATCGCACCGTGAGTGTAAAACCGACTTAAGTGCAAATATACATTTTGGAGATATGGGAGCTTAAAGACTTCATATTGCTTGGAAAAACTGTTTTTTTTTTTAAATAAACCAATAATTTTCGGTTTAAAGGTATATTACTATAAATCGAAAATCTTTGGTTCATTTAAAAAAAAACGTTTTTCCAAGCAATATGCAGTCTTTAAACTCCCATATCTCCAAAATGTATATTTGCACTTAATTCGGTTTTACACTCACGGTGCGATATAATATTTACATCTGAGGATGGAGGTCACCTCCGAGAAAATCATATTTCATTTTTCTCTTTTAATTTTACAGAAAAGCAAATAAACATCTTTAATATATGTTGTGTTAGCAACGTGTTGTTTAAATCTCTTTGATGTAAGAATTCTCTATATATAGTATCTCAAAGCCGAGATGTCACTCAACAAAAACCAAAAGTAACTTTTCATTGTAGTTTGTACTTAAGTTGCTCTTCCCACATCTTGAAATACGTTTTTCAATGCAAAATTTTTCAGAACACATAGTTTATTCCCAGAGAAAAAAAATGCTTACTTCAAGCACTTTGCTGCGCGCCCACACAGTTGAACTTTTAATAAGGTCTAAGCGTGATTTTCGCAACATTTTTCCCCTCCGTTTGTCATTTCCTATTAGAAGTCTGGGATCATTAAGGCCGGCTTCACGCCTATTACAACGTTCCGTTTCGCAACAGATAACATAACTAACTAACCATCATGCCGTCTCCCCGAAAGAGTAGATGGAAAGAATGGACTGTCACACTTAAAGCGATGCGGCACTCCATCGGATGGGTTGCGAACCTCATCGCCCCAATAGGTGTGCATCTTCCCATCTTTGAGTTTTTTCAGTGGGTAGTCGAATCGAATCATTTAGGAAGATTGGTTCTCCTAAATCATCCGCGTCCACATCAGCTTAATTTTCTTTTATATTTTGATAGTTAATAGTAAAGAATTGATAATATAACTGATAATACAACTTAAACCTATTTTTATTTTGATTTTAGCAACCACTTCAGACCGGAGAACATCTCGTAATCTACCCACTTCAACAAAAAGAAGAATATTTCCATTCCTATGGCATTTTCCCTACCCGATCCGAAGTATCATTTCCTACTGCTGAAAATAAAGGGTAAGAAAGAACTACCTTTAATTAAATCTTCTTCTTCGTCGAGGGCCATGCCAGGTCCTTCCGACGTAAGCTATCACCCTGGCGTAGGCCTCTCTGACCTGTGACAGACGGAACAACTTCCCCACTCCCCGAATTTAATTAAATACTATGTCTCTATTCATTGTATATACGTTATATCAAAAACGTAAAAGCGTTGTTCTTCTAGTTTCGACCCGTTAAGACAGCTCGCTGACATACCAACTTCTGCCATGGCAGAGGATAGAATTTAACTGAATATTTATTTCGCAGATTTTTTGTATTCTTTTTTTTAAATTAATAAAATACAATCAACGTTCTTTAAAATAAAAAGTATAATTAATTCATTGATACTGACATAAAAACTTTCTTAACCATCCTTTTTTATTCTTGTGTTCTATGTATCCTAACCAACACAATCATACCTTCATAATTTTGTTAATAATACTTTCTTCCACTCTACATTCCTTCCTGATAACAGCAATTGAAATTGCGTCATCATTTTACTCATATACGTTTAAGGGAACTCATCTCTACGACGTTTATTTTGCTCTCACCCTTCTACTGCCAGTTCCATGTGCTTCCTAGAATAAGAGTTGGAACAAAAACTCCCTTGTTGACGCCATGTTTGCATTTTGCCGAGCAGATAGTGACGTCAAAGGAAGTGTTATTGATGGTTGAGGTATTAATTTTGTAAAACTCCATTATTAATTTATATTAGTAAACACTAATGTTAAGTAGTTTTACTTGGATTTAATTTATATAAATTGTATAAATTGTGACAAATTTGTTACGCCTTGCGAGGGCATTCTCAAATTGTGGGTTTACTTGAATTTCATTTATTTAGTGTTTTTTTAGAGGTTTGGTTTTTAAACTAGTAACATTGTTTTTACAGACTGTCAATTTGACAGTTGACAGTTGATTTGTAGTTAATACATTTTGTTATTTTACCATGAATAGATTAACGTCAGAAGTGCCCTTGCAAATTGTGCAAATTTATTTTGAAAATCATGTTTCGGTTCGCCGGTTCGGTTAAATTACATGAATTGTGACAATTTTGTTTCGCCTTGCGAGGACATTCACAAACTGACTGAATTTAATTTGATATTTCAGTTTGAGAATGCCCTTTGCAAGGCGAAACAAATGGTTGTCTTTGTCACAATTTATATAATTTATATAAATTAAATCCAAGTTAAATCACTTAACAAGCGTATTTACTATTATAAATTAATAAAAAAAAAAATGGATAACAATGTGAATGAAGCTTTAAAAACGGTTATTCGTCATGGATTTTCTTATAATTATTTTGTCGTTATATGAAAAAAAATATCAAGATTTTATAACGTTTGTAACACGATAAAATGCTAAGTTGAGAAATGTGATACTGCTTTTAAAGTGTAGTCGGCCTACTACCTGGCAGTATGGACAGTGGTGTGAAGAACACGGAGATAGAGCTACCCCCATATCAATCACGGATATAATGAAGACTGCGAGGGGTACTTTATCTGGGGGATTATATCACTTAGAGCTCGACTTTCTCTAAATGATTTCTTCTTCCATAGCATCCTTATTACATTTTTTCTACGGCCTTAATAAAAGTTTTTTTAATTCTCTGCGCGATGTAATGAATCGCAATGGAAAATAATGGATATATAAACCTTAACTAACTAACCATCGCGCCGTTTCTCCTTGGGGGTAGGCAGAAAGAAAAAAATCTTCAAATATTTTTTTTTATATGAAGCACTCACTGTGTAGCTAGATTTTTTAAACTTAACTAACTTACTAACTAACGATCACGCCGTCTCCCCGAAAGGGTATTCAGAAAGAATGGACTGTCACACTTTTACTGATGCGGCACTCCATCCTTCTCTTTTCGCCCCGCGGGAGACGCGGTGTGATGGGTTGCGAACCTCATCGCCACCAAAAGGCATCTCCCGCGCACACTTCGATCGTAAAACATCCACAAAATAAATCTAAAACAAATAATATAAAATACAATGATATAAAATAAAATAACAAAATAAAAATAATTTAACACAAAATGTTATTTTTAGATGGTGCACAAATTGTCTATTTAATTTATGTTCCAGGAATACACCGTTTTTTTTTAATTTAGCACATAATGTAATAACACATAATGTTTTTTCGATGTTGCACATGTTGACATGGACGATCCGGACTTTTGTATATATTTTATTTATTGCTATAAAATAATAAAACGATTTGTTTTTAACCACGGTATGGTGGATAAAATTAAAAAAGGATCTCTGAGATGGTTTGTACATATGGAACGAATGGATGAGAGTAGAATGGTTAAAAAGTTGTACACAAGCAGCGTGAGTGTAAAAAGAAGCCGAGGACGACCGAGGAAAACATGGCATGACCAAATTAATCTATTACTAATTGGCGGTCACATTCGAAGTCGGAATAATCGACGTGCGTGCATGGTACGATGTATGAATGTAGAGGAAGCCCGAGAGTTTTGCCAGGACAGAGCATTGTGGGGATCCATCCTCTCTGCCTACCCCTGCCGGGAAATGGCGTGATGGTTAGTTAGGTAGTTAGTTAGTTATGGTTATTATCATTTTTGCCTACTCGTCAAATGATCTAATGATGAATGTCTGGAAGTCAAAGGTGATGGTTTTTGGAAGAGAAGAGCAAATAATAGTAAGATCAAAAAATGTATCCATATAACCCAATTGTTTTTTTTTTTTAAATAAAATAAAAATGAAAGTTTGTAACATAAGTGTGAACGAAGAGAACTTGGAGCAGGTGAGTGAATTTGTGTGTTTAGGTAGCATGTTCACAGCGGATGGCCGAACGGATAGTGACGTCAAAAGAAGGGTCGGCGCGGGTTACAAAGTGAATGGAGCTTTAAAAATAGTTATTGGAAACAATAATTTATCAATGAAAGCGAAAACGGGCGTTCACAGTGGAGTTTTATTTCCAACCCTAATATATGGAAGCGAAGCATGAAACTGGCAGAAGAAGGATGAGAGCAGAATAAATGCGGTAGAGATGAGGTCCCTAAGACGCATGTGTGGTAGATCAATATACGACATCTCAAATGCTGATATAAGAAAATAATGTAGAGCGGAAGAAGGTATTATGAACAAAATTATGAAAGGATTGCTGCGTTGGTTCAGACATATGGAACGCATGAACGGAAAAAGAATGGTTAAGAAAGTACACGTTAATGACGTTAATGGAGTACGGAGTCAAGGCAGACCGAGAAAAACATGGCATGACCAAATTAATCAAATTTTAAAGGTTGGTCATGTTAGAAGTCGGAAGCCACAACGTGCGTGTATGACTCGCTGTATGGATGTGGAGGAATCTAGAGAGGTGTGTCAGGATATAGTAATGTGGCGGTCCATTCTCTTTGCCTACAAACGGTGTGATGGTGTGTGTATTGTTTTATAATACAATAAAAATTCTAGAAAACAAATGTTATCATTCCTATTAATTATTTAATATAGAGTTTTACATCATTGTTGAATATGTTTTATTATTAAATAATAAATTAATTATGTCCAACCGCAAAAAACAAAGTTTTATTTAACAACAACAACAATAACAAACTATCACACCGTTTCCCCGCAGGGGTAGGCAAAGAGAACAGACCGCCACACTACTCTATCCTGACACACCTCTCTATATTCCTCTATATTCATACAGCGAGTCAAACACGCACGTCGATTCTTCCGGCTTCTAACATGACCAATAGTTTTATTGAAGATAATCAAATGATTTTACTAACATCTCTCGATGGATGTTCATTTTAAATAATTATGAAATAAAACGGTGTTTTTTTAACTACTTCCAATTTTGTCTTTATCTGACAGCGACCGGTTTCAGCTCTCCGGCAACGACAGACTGGACCTGTCGATGCCAGTGAGCCTGGCAAAACCGGTCGCTGTCGAAATAAAGACAAAAGTAGAAGTACTTAGTTAAAAAAACATCGATTATTTAATTATAATATTATTTTAGTATTATTTATTTTAATAACTTTGTGGTTACACGTTATCGGTTAGTTACAAACATTTTAGTGTCACTAATACCACGTAGTCCGAATAGAACACTCTTTACAAGAATGCCTGTGACAGATCCTTTTGAAAAACTTAAATTCCCTTGATATATCGCCAAACTAAAAAATCCCAACACAATATATCAAAGAATGAAACAAACTTATCCCTTTCAAATGGGGTTTCAATTTTTTTGGCGTTTAAAATTATGATATGTTACTCGAACACTTACAGTATAAAACACGTCTGTCTTGGACGTAAGAAAAGATCAAACCTTGGAGTACTATTTAAAAAGAGATTACCTAAAGAAAATAATCATTAATATTATATTTTCATTAATTCTGACTGAACTAAACATCGTTTGAATTTACATTTTTTATTTTTATTATTTGAATACATTTTTTGACACTTTTTTGTGTGAAAAGTGCTGAAGTATTTTTTTTTTTGAATATTTTTGTACCTCTTCTTTGAATACAGTTTTATTTTACATAAACAGTTTCATAGCGCTCAATTAAAGGTTCTTCCCCTCTTGCCTATTTCAGTGCACTCCTGGAATAAGGCCTTATCTGTTCGCTCCCGCGTCATTCTGTCTTGTACAGATTGCATCAATGTTATACTAACATGCTTCAGGTTTCCTTCCACCGTAGTTGCGGTCGCCCTGCGGTCCATGGTATTTAAGTCAGCAGTTTTCTTATCATTAATACGAATTGTTTTAATAATTTTACAGGAATGGCAAGTTTCGTCTTTTTAAGGCATTATCTTACAAACATTTGATGATGCCTAAGACAAGCGAAACATGTCATTATCATAATAAAAAGAATTCTAGAAAATAGACGTTTACATCCGTATTAACTATTTAATATGGGGTTTTACTTAATTGTTCAAAACTAACTTACTAACTAACCATCACACCGTCTACGAAGGGGTAGGCAGAAAGAATGGACTGCCACACTTTAACCGATGCGGCACTCCATCCTTCTCTTTTCGCCCCCACGGGAGACGCGGTGTGATGGGTAGCGAACCTTGTCGCCACTAATAAGCATCTCCCCATAAAATACAATGATATAAAATAAAAATAATACAGCACATAATAATAATAATAACAAAAATAAATTGGATAATTTATAGAGCGCCATTTTTATGAATTACTCATCTCAACATAGTTGTTCAAGAAACAATAAATATGTCTTCTTGTCCATTTTTCATCTGAACTTCTGGCTACGTGACAACCCTGTTGCCATGTTTCAGTCAATACTCGGTTAAGGGTAAAGCAACATTTTTTATTTCATAAAGAACAATCATCTGGCGTGATGTTGGACTATTGCACGATATCATAACTACGTTTGTTATTTTATTCAAGTTATTGTAGATGTAATTAAGAAAATTTATATGAAACGGTAGAAAATTTTATCTTTTATTAAATCTCTGGTTTTAGACGCGAGAAATGGGGTGAGTCGGTTGTCTTAAGACAGGTTTTATCGTTGGCCCTATACTAAAACGGAGATAATGGAGTGCCTGTCTTGCTCCAGACAAAGCCCTTGAACTCCTATTCTGCGCTTGGCAGGTGTAAAAAGTCCACTCGCCCTAAATCACCTGTAAAATTGTATGCCCAAACAACTACACGAGATTGTTTTACACTTATTTTGTATGAAAAATGCATTTGAAATGGTAAAACTTGTGTTCATTTGTTTTGAATGGAATATGTTTTTAAATTTTCAAATGAAGCACTCATTTGCGGTTAGACATTTTAATATTTAAGACAACAACAACAACAAACCATCACGCCATTTCGCCACAGGGGTAGGCAGAGAGAATGGACCGCCACACTACTCTATCCTGACATACCTTTCTAGCTTTTCCACATTCATACTGCGAGTCATACACGCTTCTGACATGACCAACCTTTTAAATTTGATTAATTTGGTCATGCCATGTTTTCCTCGTACAACCTCGACTCCGTACTCCATTTACATCGTTAACGTATACTTTTATAATCATTCTTTCTTCACCCATGCGCTCCATATGTCCGAACCAACGCAGCGATCCTTTCATAATTTTGTTCATAATGCCTTATTTCGCTCTACATTCCTTTCTAATATCAGCATTTGAGATTCTGTCGTACATTGTTCTACCACACATATGTCTTAGAGACCTCATCTCTACCGCATTTATTCTGCTCTCATATTTCTTCTGCCAGCTCCATGTTTCGCTTCCATACATAACGGTTGGGATCAGAACTCTATTGTGAACGGCTATTTTCACTTTTATAGATATAAAGACATTCGTGGCAGAGTGGCAAGAGCTATTACAGCCATACCGAAGGTCCCGGGTTCAATTCTCGCCGATGGCAGTGTGATTGTCAAACTGTCTTTGGTCTGGAATATAATTCACGTAGCAATGAAATGGTGATAGATCAACTACCTATCATGTGTCACGTAAATCAATATGATTGCTATACCCTTTACATCGATTTGGCTCGCGCTGTAATGTAAAGAGAACTCTAAAGCTTAATAACTTAACTCTATAGCTATTAATTGGTAGCTATCCATGGCTTTATCCCACTGCATTCCTCTCGGGCAAGCTGGGGACCAATAGTTTACGGATAAGGAGGGATGGGTGCACACTAACCCATTTCTTCAGACTTATCAGGGGATTCTTTAAGAATACCGTCATCTTGAAGGCTATCCATCTTTATGTTCCGGATGGTTATTTTCGACAGCGTCAGCACAGACTGTTTTATCTCCCAGCATGCAGAACCAACCTGCCTCTGGTGATGCCGGTGGGGAGACCAATCAACCTGCTTAACATGATCGCTTCGAAGATCGATGTCTTTCGTATTCGTGAAAGTACGTTCAGAAGACATACTCTTGACTTTGGAAAGTATCTTGTATTCCTAATGTCGAACCATCTCTCATGCGTTCCTGGTATTATATATTTATTATATTTTACCTGTTCTCAATAGATGTCTTAAACTATAATATAATTATTGTTTGTAATATCTTTTGAGAAAATAAACTAATTTTAATTTGAATTTGAATTTTTAACAAAAATAATAACAATAACCCGACTTAGTTCGTTTTTTACAATTGTGAGCTCTTTTCTGCTCACATTTCAGATTGAACAATATTTTAAATTATAATACTATTGTTTTATCTCTAGGAGTTAGTCCTATAAAATGAATATTAACTAACTATCACGTCTTTTTTCCAAAGTGGTTGGTATGAATCATAGATAATCTATTCTGACTCTCTAGAGTCCTCTATTTTCATACATTCGTTGATTTTTGCGAATTCGAATGTAACCACATTTTAGTAAATAATTAATTTGGTCTTCCGTTTGTATCCCCTCCCATAAAGATATGTTATGCTACTTTTTCTTCGTCCCGTTCACAATGCATCATGCCATTTTTTTCCCTTCCCGTATACAATATGCTATGACATTTTTTCCCCTTGTACACAAGTTGTCATGCCATTTTTTAACCTTCTCGTACATAATGTATTATGTAATTTTTCCTCTTCCCGTACACGTGTTATGCCATTTTTTCTCTTTCCGTGTACAATATGTAATGTTATTTTTTTCTCTTTCCGTATAAAATATGTTATGTTATTTTTTTCTCTTTCCGTACACAATATGTCATGTTATTTTTCCCCTTCCGGTACACAAGGTGTCATTTTTCCTCTTCCCGTAAACAACGTGTCATGCCATTTTTTCTCTTTCTGTACACAAGGTGTCCTGCCATTTTTTCTCTTTCCGTACACAAGGTGTCCTGCCATTTTTTCCCCTTCTTGTACATAATCTATAATGCAATTTTTCTCCTTCCCGTACACAAAGTGTCATGCCATTTTTTCACCTTCTCGTACATAATGTATTATGCCATTTTTCTCCTTCCCTACACAAAATGTGTCATGTCATTTATTGACCTTCTCGTACACAATATGTCATGGCATTTTTCTCCTTCCCGTATACAACGTGTTAAGGTCAAAAAATATTTAAAATGAAGAAGATATATTTTAATAGAATGCACGTCACTAGGAATAATACGGGTACAACAAAAATATGTATTTATAAATTTACCTTAAAATGGCTGTGGTGAAGAGTCCATGCTTGAGCAGGAATCCAGGATCCTCATCAAGTCCGAACGTGATATTATCCGAAATGTTTATTAAGTGAGTCCAGTCCGTTACGTTTTCGTTAAACATTTTAAATTAAGAACGTATTCTCACGATTCAATCACTTACTCCAAGTCTGCACAAATCAGCCATTTTAATATTTTTCACACCCCATTTTTACGCAAAGTAAACTTGAATAGGTTAGTTTTGAATGATTTGCTTTTGAATAATTATTTTCAAAATGATTAATTTCATTTACGATGTTATCAATTCACTTAACACAAAATATGTATTTTTAAAATATTTATTTTAAAAATGAAATATTTTAAATTTAATTCACTTTTTAACAATTGTGTGTTGACATCATAAATATCAAAATCACATATTTAAAAAATCTGTTTTCTGCATTCAATTGTTCTTCATTGTGGTTAGAAAAAGAGCTTAGTTACACCGCAAGCCGCAGGGTGACTCCACCTGCAATGAAAAAAAAAATCTTAGGATTTTTAGCTTTTTCCTAATGACCATGAACAGATCTGAAAGACAGTTAAAAATTCATAATTATACACATTCATACAAATACGATTTAATATCTAATATTTATTTAACTATGAAAACTCAACATATAGGTACACACATTTATCAATAGTCAACGTCAATGTAAATTCATATTTATCAATATTATTATATTGAATGATTTATATTGTTTGGACACATGAAAATAATTAATGAAGACAGAATGGCAAAGAAATTATACGTAAACGACGTGAACGGAGCTAGAAATAGAGGAAGGCCCAGGAAAACGTGACACGATCAAATAAATCAAATATCAAATGTCGGTCACGTAAGGATTCGGAGAAATCGACGTGCCTGCACGACATGAATTTTTTTTTTGTTGAATCGCTCTTAACATCAATAAAGCATTAGCCAAATCGATGTAAATCAAATCAAATCAAATCAAATCAGTTTATTTCATCAACAGACATTACAACATTTATTTTTAAGGCATCTTTTGAGAACAGGTAAAATAATATATTATATATAGTATATTACCAGAAACGCATAAGAGATGGTTCAACATTAGGAAGACAGGATACTCTCCAGAATTAAGAGTATTTGCCTTCTGAACGTACTTTCACTAACATGAAAGACGTCGATCTCCGAGGAGACCGCGTTCAGCAGAATAATTGCTCTTCCCACCGGTGTCACCAGAGCTATAATACCAGTAAAGGGTATTATAGCTATCATAGTGATTCTCATGACATGTGATAGATAGCTAAACTTTCGCCATTTTATTGTCACTTGAATTCTACACCAGACCAAAGACAGTGTGACAATCGAACCCGGAACCTTCGGGGTGGCAGTCAATGCACTTCGTCTAATGGTCGTCTATGTTGTTTGAATGTAGAATGTCTACCCCTCTGGAGAGACGAGTGGGATGATGGTTAATAGTTTTTTGAATAATTGATTAAAAATGTACGTTTGACTTATTATTCTTGACTGCATACTTACAAAATGTCCATTAATTTAATAATAGTAAACACGATTGTTTAGTGGTTTAAAGTAATTTCAAAATTCCTAAAAATTTCCCCTCGTTTTGAATTTATAATATTTTAATTACTCTGATGTGGAGCTCCTTTGTTCCGAAACATGTTTGAGTTAATGTATAAATTTTAATTTGAATTACTTTTTGATAACTTTGTATTATCACAACACTTTCTTAAATTGTTCACAGACATGTTTCGGGACACAGAAGGCCCTTCTTCAGCGTGTAAAATGTTAACAGCACAATGGGGCAAAATCGTTACTTATATACTAAATAAAATTAAAATAGCAAAGGAGGGGTGGGGATGATTGCAAGAAGCAGTGTTAATGGATTTTTTTTGCCAGAACAGTGAGCCAGGGGAAATAAATCTAATATCGGACTGGAAGTTAAATTAATTTGATTATTTATAATTTCTTCTTTATTTTTAATCGCCTTTTTTATTTCTAGGATTTCAAGATTATTTAAAGTTACGTTTCTATTACTTACATGCAAAACTTCAACGCCGTTATTTTTATCAAACGAGTGATCTTTTTCAATAAGACGATTTGCGAATTCTGAAAAATTATTATTTGAGAGACATCTAATGTGCTCTTTTAATCTTAAATTAATGTTGCGCGTTGTTTTACCTATATAGAAAGATGAGCAATCGTCCCATTTTAGTTTATAAACTCCCGATTGGATTAATTTATTTTCTTTATCTTTATTATTTATTAGCAATTTACCTAGATTATTACAAGAATAAAACGCGGGTCTAATGTCACGCGAAAGATCTTTAGAAATTATATTTGTTAAATTATTTTACAAATTTTAATTTTATTTGTTTTGAAAAATAAAGTGTTTGTTTTTTTTTTTTTTTTTACGTATACAACAGGTTGCTTGAACCCAATTACAGTATACATTTTTTTAAGCTGATATATTGATTCTCGTGACATGTGACAGGTAGCCAATCTATCGCCATTTTATTGTCACGTGAATACTACGCCAGACCAAAGACAATGTGACAATCACACTGCCATCGCCGGGAATCGAACCCAGAACCTTCGGAATGGGAATCAGAGCTCTTACCACTCTGCCACGAAGGTCGTCGTGTTGTGTTACAAAGAAAAAAAATGTCGTTAAAATAAAAGGAATCCGAAAATCATCCTTCAGTAGGGTGAACGTACGCAACGGGATAATAAAAAATATGATTACGTTATATGTTATGCAAAATAAATAAAGGAAGACAGTTACGACACTGAAAGAGTAGATCCTATTTACGAAAGATGTGAAATTTTTATTGTAAAACGTATTTCCGCATAAGATTTTCTCTCGAAGGGTTCACATTTCGAATGCGGTGGGTTCCAGCTAGAAAAAAAGTAGAAGAATGTAATTTATGTGGCGTATTTTGACGTATTGATGAATAAAACTTGACTCGATACCAAGTTTTCATAACAAAGTTTGGCACACCGACATGTATAGGGTATTCAGAACGGCGTGAAACGAAAATGCGAGTATATTATTTCGTTGAATCGCTCTTTATATCATTACTGTACCGGACAGATTGCTTCCCCCGTACTATTAATATTTATTTAGGCCGCTGACTGCTGCTCGTCTCCAATGTAGTGTAGATGGTGAAAGCGGAGAATACGGCGTGATGATACTTGTGTATAATAAAACCAAGTTTTATTATATTGCGGCGATCGGTGTCAGGAGTTGAAGCGAATAGAGTGGTGGCAGTAGCTCAAAGCCCTTACAAGGACTGGTTTTCATGTAGGTAGGAGCGCTAAAGCCTACAGACGCGCAGCGAGTGAGTACGTGTGTCAAAGCGAGTGCCGATTCCAAACACGACCGGCTTATATAACCTCCGCGGCACCAAGTAACTAGCGATAGCGTTCTCAACAGTTATCCGTTTCTGAGAATTTCAGTACACTCTTCGCTAGTTACTGTTGCCACGGTGTTATGATTGGCTGTTAACGATGGCGCGACAAACGGCCATTATTTCCGAGAATACTTCGGTTTATTTTGTCAGAGCCACTGCACACATATTCGTAACTATGCGCTTCCACTCCTTTCCAACCGCCTTATTCATTTAAACAAATGACAGAAACAAATTAAAACTTAAATTAATATATAATTTCTAACATTAATTTCATAAAATGAACATATTTGTAAATAATATTTGCATACGTCCGATACAATTACAGCGTGATCCAAATCGAGTTAAGATAGCTTCACTTTATTGAAGGTTAATGCGTTAACACTATGGAATTTCATTGTAATAACCTTGAAATTGATAAACATCACTGTTTATGTTCCACTTTAATTTATTAAATATCTCTATACGGTACAAATATTTACCACGACATGTTTCGGAGGTGATTCACTGTAATTGGTACTTGTATCTTTAAGGATTAGTCGTAATATTTTATCTTTTTATAATAATACAAAATCTTAAAATTTTTAGAGTTGAGTTCAATTTACATTTCAAAAACATTTTTTTTTTAATCATAAACATCACAGTATATTACCAAATCGCTTATTAAGTAAAAAGAAACAACAAGAAGAACAAGAGAAGCAAATATCAATTTTATACATTATATAAGAGATAGATACTTTCTTAGGGAAGCCTCACTATCGTGGAAGATGTCTTAGAAGGTTTAGAAGGATTATTGCCCTGCCCACGAGCATTACCTTAGGTTAATTGGTTCTTCACAGTGGCAGGTGAAATAATCTATTTTGCCTTTGTGGCAGAAAATTGTCAGGGACAAACAAAGTCAAGACATTCCAAATATCAGAGTTTTGTATTCGAGCACGAATCAGTTGAAAAAAAATGAACACCCAAATGGATAGTTAGTCTCGTTTCCAATGATTGGTAGTCCAGCATACCCAGCTAGAAATCAGTTAGGTACAGCCAGGGGTAATAACAGTTTTCTTTGACGTACAAAAAACGGAAAAACTTTTTCTGTACCTTTTCAATCAACAGGCAATATTTAGTTTCATGGGGTATATTATATGGGTATAGTATACTAAATTCCAACCGACATCTTACCAAAAAGTTATACAATAACTTCAGGACTTTTGAATTAGTAAAATCTTTCCCATTCCTAAGAACAAATCCCAAAATATTATTATTATTATATTTATTATGAGTTATTTATTATTATATTTACAAATGAGGATGGAAGTCACCTCCGAAACAAGTATATTTTGAAAAAAAAAATCCGAAATATAATTTATTTTATAAAGATATTTAATAAGTAATAGTGTTGCATAAACTGCGTTGCTATCGATATATTAATTCTCGTGACATGTGATAGGTAGCTAATCTATCGCCATTTTATTGTCACGTGAATTTTACACCAGACCAAAGGCAATGCGACAATTACACTGCCATCGCCGGAAATCAAACCCGAGATCTTCGGTATGGTTGTCAAAGCTCTTACCTCTCAACCACGAATGTCATATAATAAATTTAAAATCGAAATATGATTACTGTTGAATCAAAAAATATATAAATAAAATAACGATGAGTACAAAACTTTACGCCGTTTCTCCGAAAGAGTAGGCAGAGGGAATGGACAGGCACACTTCAAATCAAATCAAATCAATCAAATCAGTTTATTTACTCAAAAGACATTACAAACAGCATAAATGTTTAAGGCATCAATTGAGTACAGGTAAACACTTATATATACTGACATACATTTCTAGATTCATTCACATTCATACAGCATGTTATGCCCGCACATCGATAACAAAATAAAATATATTGTTTAATCTGAAACACAGATGTTGCCAGCATCTGGTGTTACAGTGAAATAATAGATTGTAACATCTGATGATGAAAACATTGGTTAACGAAACAAATTTTTGTTTCTCTTTTTCTTTTTTATATACTTTGTTATCTGTGTGTGATAGAGTGTCGAATGAAAATATAAGAAGTGAATGCGGTGGGAATGATGGTGTTATGAACAAAATAATGAAAGGATCATTAATAGGGTTTGGAAATATAGAAAGAATGAATGAAGAAAGAATGGTAAAAAAATATATATGTTAAAGATGTAAATGGAATCAGAAATAGAGGAAGACCGAGAAAAACGTGGCACGATAAAATAAATCAAATATTGAATGTCGGCCATGTGAGGAGTCAGAGAAATCGACGCGCGTGCATGACACGATGTATGAATGTTGAGGAAGCGAGAGAAATATGTCCGGAAAAAAAATGTGGCAGTCCTTTCTTTCTGCCTACCCCTTCGGGGAGACGGCGTGATGGTTAATTAGTTAGTTAGTTTTGTATATACAACACTTACATTATTATTTTTTTAATTACATAGACATGTTTCGGACAACCGGTCCTTCTTCAGTGATACACATTATAAAGATACATATTTAAAACATTATAGAAATGTTTACATGATCTGACAGATGTAATTAAGATTTATTTTGGAACGTTAATTGTGATTATGTATTTTTGTCACTATTATCAAAGCTTAATTAACCCGTTTTTAATTTTTTTTATTAACAGTATCTCAGTTTCTCAATATCTTTATTACACTTATGAGAGCGAATATGTCTTTCCATCCAAAATATAATAAAACTCTTAAAAGCCAGACGTTTCATTCATATGAACAATTAGTTATGATAATCAAATGATTTAACTGAAATCTCTAGATGGAAGTTCATTTTAAATAATAATTAAATAAAACGATATTTTTATAACTACTTCCACATTTTTTGTTTGTTTTATATTGCTTAATTTTTTAAGGGTAACATACAGCGATATCAATAACATATATATAATAAAACATTTAGAATAATCATCATAAAATAAGGCCAATTACATGCTACCACAAATATAAAAAAATAGTTAACAACTAACAAATGATAGTGTGAAACGAGATTGAAGTTAAACTAAGACAAAATAAGGTATACAAAATATTTAAGAGTTAAAATACTTATAGTACTGGAAATAAAAAATTAAATTAGGAAAAATAAAATAAAGTAATATACGAATATTATAATATCACGTAACATCGTGGTCACACCCACGCCGAAATGTTGCTCCGATCATTTTCTTAAAATTTCGCTCGTTCAAATTAAAAACATCAATGTCTCCAAAATGCTTGTTGTAGTTGTCACAGATTCGATACAATGCCGCGCTCTGAGCGTAGTTAGTGCGATAAACAGGAAGATGGAAAACTTAGCTCGCAGTGTGTCTCGTGCGAGACATGGGGGTGATACGAATGATAATTTGCTGAGAAGTTCAGAATTGTCAATTTTAAAGTGAATTGTTTTATGAAGCAACATCATATCATGAAGAGTACGTCTTTATTTCAACAAATGTGGAAGTTGGACAGCTGTCGAAATAAAGACAAATGTGGAAGTAGTTACTAAAAACATAGTTTTATTTTATTATTTATTAGTTATGATTAAAAAGAAAAAAAAAACAGTCATATAATTATTACAGAAAAGCCTATCAACCTAGGAAACACAACTTACTTTCAAAGTACCTACTTATCCATGATGGTTTCGGATTTTCTTCAAATCATCTTTTTTCGTAGACACAAAATAGACTCGAAACATAATAGAACAGAGTGTACTTGTGGGTAGGCCCGACGTATTACTACGAAGACCCAACAATAGCCCTTATGATAAATAAAATAAATGCGGAGTTTATTCTGCTAGGCGAAAATCATCAGACATTGGGAGCGTCTACCAAATCAATTGTTAAGCTTAATATGAGCCCGGGGCCTTTGTGGCGGAACTCCTACAATCGCTGTCCAACCGGCTCAGAAAGCTCTTACAAAGACAAATTCGGATAGAGATTTGATTCTTTCTGTGTCAGTGATCAGCAACTTTTTCTATCTGAATAACACAATGAAATTTCTCAATACATTCTATATTATATGATCCCTAGCTTTACACAACATACTCTTTATCTTTTCTTCATACATATATTGTACGAATACATACAGGTTGATTCAATTCAATTTGTAATAGCTGAATTGGTTCATTAAAATAAATGAAAACATAAATCAACTTATTGAACGCTAAGGCATTAACACTGTGGAATTACACAGTATATACTTAGGAAATTGAAAATAAATTTGTTTAATCCACTAATTACTTAAAAAATTAAAAAAACACGAGATGTTTCGGAGGATACCTCCATCTTCAGGTGTAAACACATATTATAATAAAAACTATACAAAGAAAGACTAATAAAAAACGCATTTAAAATTATATACAATAATTCAAATTTTAAAATTAACCTAATAACTAATAGCCCAGGTAAATTTTTACATTTGAATTATTGAATCGAATTTTAGATGCGTTTTTTATTAGTCTTTCTTTGTTAAGTTTTTATTATATTTTTACACCTGAAGATGGAGGTATCCTCAGAAAATGTGGATTAAACAAAGCTACGTTCAATTTCCTAAGTAGAAAACATTAATGTTCTTATTTATTGTTTCTAGACAATTGATGTTAAACTCCATATTAAATAATTCATACAAATGAAAACGTATATTTGAACTAACTAACCATCACGCCGTCTCTCCGGAGGGGTAGGCAGAAATAATGGAGAGCTCTCTTGCTTCCTCTACATTCATACATCGTGTCATGCACGCGCGTCGATTTCTCTGACTCCTCACGTGGCCGACATTCAATATTTGATTTATTTGATCATGCCACGTTTTCCTCAGTCTTCCTCTTTTTCTAGCTCCGTTCACGTCGTTAACATACAAGTATACCTTCTTCAGCATTTTCTCTCACTCATTCTTTCCAAGTGTCCAAACCATCTTAACGACCCTTTCATTATTTTGTTCATAACACCATCATTCGCACCGCATTCACTTCTTATATTTTCATTCGACACTCTATTATACACAGATAACCCATACATTCATCATTCTTAATAATATGTTACAATAATATATTATTGCAACACCTGATGATGTAAACATAGGTTGACGAAACAGCTGTCGCATAAAATCAAATACAGTTTTGATACGTAAAACAAAGTTATATAATGGTACAATGATGGTTGGACACATGGAAAGAATGAATGAAGAAAGAATAGTAAAAGAGTATATGTTAACGATGTAAATGGAACCAGAAAAAGAGGAAACCTAGGAAAACGTGGCACGATCAAATAAATCAAATATTGAATGTCGGCCATGTGAGAAGTTAGAGAAATCGGCGCGCGTGCATGACACGATGTATGAATAAAAAGTGTGGCAGTCCATTCTTTCTGCGTACCCTTTCGGGAGAAGGCGTGATGGTTATTTAGTTTTTTTGTTTTTAATTTAACAATTAATTGAAAGTTTATTGCTTCACACCATAAACTAACTTACTAACTAACTAACCATCACGCCATTTCCCTGGAGGGGTTGGCAGAGAGGATGGATAGCCACAATGCTCTGTCCTTGCATACCTCTCGGGATTCCTCTACATTCATACATCGTACCATGTACGCACGTCGATTATTCCGACTTCGAATGTGGCCTCTTTTTAGTAATTAATTCATTTGGTCATTCCATGTTTTCCTCGGTCGTCCTCGGCTTCTTGTTCCACTCACGCTGCTCGTGTGCAACTTTTTAACCATTCTTCTCTCATCCATTCGTTCCATATCAAGGATCTTTTTTAAATTTTATCCATGATGCAGTCATCTGCCTTACATTTCTCTCTTATTTCATCGTTCGGTATTCTATCATACAACGTTTCCCGCACATTCTTCTCAGTGATCTCATCTCTACGGCGTTTATCCTAAAAAGTAATCGCGTATATTTTCCATAATTGTTTTGGTCAAATGTGTCTTTACAAAAGTTATATACTTATAATAGAGTTCCATGTTTTGTCTTTGAAGGACATTATCAAATGTCTATTTTCATGTCACATATAATACTCTTTGAAATATCATTCTGAAATTTGTATTCTTTTACCACTATTAGTTCATTGAAAAAAATTTTTTTTTCTTCTTGTGTCATATTAGATTTTCCTGACGTTGACTTCTCTAGTTAAGCCAGAAAATTATTCGTGCCTTATTCTCATTGAACGCTACAGCCTGGGGCTAGAAACCGCCATTCCAGATAGTTTCACGGATTCCCACTCGTTTTTCTCCATAGTCATTTCCAGAAAAGATAATCAGGGTGGTTTTCAGTTGCAATCTCTGAAGGTTTTTTTTGTAAGAGTCCTTAAGCTGGGTAGATCCGATTATCTTGCGACTGACTTTCGCCATTCACTCTATGACTATCCACTATAACTCTGATGATAATGTCAGTGGTTGCATTTTCCAGGCTTCACGGGACTTTAAGACCACTTGTGGGCTTAAGAAAATAGAACTTGTTAATATTGCTGTTGATGAAATACATATTTTAGCTTTTCCTTACAAATTAAAGAATTAGATAAACAATTATACTATCCAGGTGTCCCGACCCCCATGTATGATAGTGAAGCGTCGAACTGGGAATAGAAGGATATTATTAAAGTAAATGTTGTGGAAATCAGATCTCTTAGACGAATGTGTGATAAATATGTTTATGATAGAGAGTCAAATGCAAATAAAACATGTGAAAGCAGTGCAAATGTAAGTGTTTTTTAACAAAACATTGAAAGGTTAATTCTATATATTTTTTCTATCTTTTTAATAGTTCTTATTTTTTAAATTGTCTTTTGTTTTAACTTAATATACTGTTCCTTTATATTATTTAAAAAAAAAATTTTATCTAATATAACAACAAACAAATCCATCAGGCCATAACTTTAACTAATTAAAATTATATTCGTCTTAATTGCTTATATTATTGTGTATAGTTCCTTCCCCTATTAATAATCGTGTTTACTGTATAAATAAAATCTTTCTGTATTTATCTTTAGTTTATTGTAACACCTGACGATGGCAACTTCGGTTACCGAAACAGCTGTCGCGATGATTTTATAAAAAAATACGCAAATTTTTTGATATTAGGACAGTGTTTTAAATTTAACAGTGAATATAGTTAAAATATCAAATGGATTCCCTAAAAATATTCGTATAATATTAATATTAAATATTTTCATTGTTTTAAAATATGTTATTTTTATCGTCAAATATGTAAGAACATTGTTTATTGTTTCTTGAACAATGTTGTAAAACTACATATTAAAAAAACATTACGAATAAAAACGTCTAGTAGTTATATTTTAATTTATGTGAATGACATGTTTAACTTTTCTAAGGCATTACAAAATTTGTTATAATGCCTTTTCATAAACAATTTATAGAAAACAGACATTTTAAATCGTATTAATTATTTATATAACAGCATTGTCATTATTACCAATGAAATTCTACAAAGAAAATTCAATAACGAAAATTAATAATGATTTGATTTTTGAACAATGATGTAAAACCTCACATTACATTTTTAATAACACTAACTAAGTAACCAACCATCACGCCGTCTTCCCGAATGGATAGGCAGAAAGAATAGACTGCCACACTTTTCTTTCCTGACATATTTATTTTGCTTCCTCAACATTTATACATCGTGTCATACACGTGCGTCGATTTATATGACTCCTCATGTGGCTGACATTCAATATTTGTATTATTTGATCGTGCCACGTTTTCCTCGGTTTTCCTTTATTTCTAGTTTCATTTTCATCATTAACATATACTCTTTTACCATTCATTCTTCATTCATTCTTTCCATGTGTCCAACCCTTAATGATCTTTTCATTATTTTGTTCATAACACCATCACCATCGGCGACCTTCGTGGCTGAGTGGTAAGTGCATTGACTTCCACATCGAGGGTTCCGGGTTCGAATCCCGGCGAGGGTAGTGTAATTGTCACACTGTCTTTGGGCTGGTGTAGAATTCACGTGACAATAAAATGGCGATAAATAAGCTATTTATCACACGAGAATCACTATGATAGCTATAATACCCTTTACATCGATTTGGCTCATGCTGTCATGATGTAAAGAGCGATTCATCAAAATAATAATAATAATAATAATAATCATTCGCACCGCATTTACTTCTTATATTTTCATTCGACATCCTTAATAATTAATAGGAATCTGATAATACTTGCTTCTCTTAATACCTTAGAACATACCTTAGATCTCTTAATACCTTAGAACATACGTATAACATACCATCTAATACCTTAGAACATACCTTAGATCTCTTAATACTTTAGAACATACGTAGAACATACCACCTTAGAAAGGCACTAACAAATGTCGTTCACATAAAATTTAAAGAAAACATACTTTTTCCTTCATAATAACATAAATAATCGTATAAAGTGTAAAAGATATATAAAAATTTAGTTATTTAACGTAACAAAGCTAATCTCTCGCTGGAGATAAACTGGTTACCCATAGCTGATAAAAAAACTAAATCTACTCGTACGAATCTCGCGTGCACCGCCCTCGGAAAAGTATTATCCTCCCTTTGATACATTTTCTTCAGTTTCACGTTGGCTTTGTGATTTTTCAAACTCAATTTTGTGTACATAACACGAAAAATTGTATTTCTTCCTTTGTGGAAATAAAGACAACGCTTTAGCCACGTTTCCTTGTTTGTTTTTCAAAATACGAATTATTGTTTTTAAAGTACTGTTTGATGACATGACTATCAATGTACTTGTACGAATCCAATCATTTTTCCATTTGTAACAGCGAAAGGAATAATGTTCCCATGAAAGATATATGAAAATCTTTTCGTAAAAGATTATGTGTTTTGTAAATGTTATCTTTTATATGTAAATGAAAAATTTCGCGAAAAGAAAAGCTTTTAGATGATCGAATATATTCGCCATTTTGTTGTATTTTCTTCTTCTTTGTTGATAAAGCCATGTTTTATTTTTTACATATTTTATTTTAAATTTTATTCTACAATTTATTAGCTTTTAATTTATAGAGAGACTGGTGACACTGTTATAAACTTACTCCTTTTTATATATGGTACATAAAAATCAGGGGCGGTAAACATGATTCTATATAAAAATAATTATATAAAATTTAGCTTATTGAAAGCTAAGGCATTAAATAATAATTAAATAAAACGATGTTTTTTAACTACTTCCACTTGTCAACTGGTCGACCAGTCTGTCGATGCCAGCGAGCCTGGCGAAACCGGTCGCTGTCTAAATAAAGACAAAAGTGGAAGTAGTTAAAAAAACATCGTTTTATTTAATTATTATTTAAAATGAGCTTCCATCAAAAGATTTCAGTAAAATCATTTGATTATCTAAGGCATTAACACTGTGGAATTCCATATTAGTACACACGAAATTGAACGTAACTTTGTTTATTATCCATAAAATATTTAAAAACATGACATGTTTCGGAGGATATCTCCATCGTCATACCTGAAGATGGATGAATCCTCCGAAACATGTCGTGTTTTTTTTTATTGTGGATAATAAACAATGTTATTTTCAATTTCCTAAGTATACATAAAATTTACTAAATTTTAATGTCATTTTAAATTTTGTTTTTTATTACAATGGAATTGAAATGGAAAACAGCTGACATTTAACTGACCAACTAACTAATCATCACGCCGTCTCCCCGGAGGGGTAACTGACATTTATATACGAAAATTTTAACAGAATTTAACTAAATAGTTTTATTTTTCGTATTCCGCTAGTTAACCTTTCCAGCTTCGTTAATAAATAAAAACGCCTGATTTAAATCAATCAATTAACTAACTAACCATCACGTCGTCTCCCCGAGGGGTAGGCAGAAAGAATGGACTGCCACACATTTTTTCCTGACATATTTCTCTCGCTTCCTCAACATTCATACATCGTGTCATGCACGCGTGTCGATTTCTCTGACTCCTCACATGGCCGATATTCAATATTTGATTTATTTGATCGTGCCACGTTTTCCTCGGTCTTCCTCTATTTCTGGTTCCATTTACATCATTAACATATAAATTATTTACCATTCTTTCTTCATTCATTCTTTCCATATGTCCAAACCATCCAAATGATCCTTTCATTATTTTGTTCTTGACACCATCATTCGCACCGCATTCACTTCTTATATTTTCATTCGACACTATCATACACAGAGTATCCACACATTCGTCTAAGAGATATCATTTCTACTGCATTTATTCTACTTTCATACTTCTTTTGCCAGTTCCATGCTTTGCTTCCATACATAAGGGTCGGTAGAAGAACACCATTGTGCACTGCCATTCTAGCTTTCAATTATCTATTATTTAAAATTAATATTAAATAAAATTAACAAAGTACTGAATGTATGCATTGTTTCAAGTTGCTACTCTGCCTTTATCTTTGTGTAGTATCACGAGAGATTATATCTATTTGGTGGAATCATATCCTCGAATTGGGCCAGAGTCAAACTGCGTTAGTTCACTGAATACTTGAGGGATAATTCAAAGTTGGCAAATCAGGAAACTTTGATCGGCCAAGTTTTGTTTATCTCTGTGTTCTGGAGTATTGTACTCCACGATAGTGTTGGGATCACGGCTATCGCTGGAATTTCACGAAGAGGATAAGTAGCATTCCTCGTTTAGAATAGAATGTGCTGGATCAATGTTCGGCAAACTTATTAGTTAAAATACCCGAATTTCTGCAGTACAATGAATTAAACAAAATTTAAAACCTAACACTGTATATTTTCCACTGTAATATATTCAATATATTTATAAAATAATAATAATAATATTAAATCTCGACAATGTTTCGGGGGTAAGCTCTATCTTCAGGTGTAAATACGAGTATATAAACAAAATATCAAGTGTACAGAGAGGTCTATGGAAAGACAGATACTTGGTGTGAGCTTGCGTGACCGCATAAGGAATGAAGAAATCAGACGCCGCAACAGGGTTGCTGACGTCATGGACCGAGTGGCAAAATTGAAATGGTAATGGGCTGGACACTTGGCTAGACAGGGTGCCAACAGATGGGCACCCAGGATACTCACTTGGAGACCATAGGCAAATAGGCGAAGTGTCGGAAGGCTACCGATGAAATGGACCGATGATATTGTCAAAAGGGTTGGAAAATCTTGGATGCAAAGGGGGCAGGATAGAGACGAGAGGAGGAAATTGGAAGTGGCCTATATTCAGCAGCGGAGGAAAGAAGGCTAGCAAAGAAGAAGAAGAAGAACTGAAATATAATTAGTATATTATTAGTTTTCCATATATCACAGTTTAAAGTGCTATTGCGAAAATAACTTTTAAATATGTGCATTGATATGGAATCCCTTATAAAAGGAAAACCCTTATAATACTCGTATATATAAATAAAATAAAACATATTAATTTCCCGGGGCTATCTTGAAGTGACATGGAGACAGGCCACAACTTCACTAGTATTAGGCGGCGCATCAAGATTTTCCCTTCTGACGTCAGTTCGTTCAAGGTCTAAGAGATACCAACGTAACACAGGAAAATATTCAATGGGATGTTTCGATGTGTTCCATTTCATTCTGTAAAGTTGCCACAATAAATATTTAAAAAAATATTCAGTTGACTTATTTATAAAATATATTATTTCTAACTAACAAAAATAATTATAGATACAAATAAAAAAAAAATAGTTTAACGAAAGACACATAAAAAAACGTTTTATTGCATATTCTGCCGTGGAGACTTTGTCTAAAAATAATAATAATAATAATAATTTTCTAACTTTTAAAGCGCCGTTTATGTGATGTAATCACCTCAAGGGCGCATTAAGACGTGTTTTAAATCTAAATGTGAACGCTGCATCTAATTGATATTCGCGATCGACTAGAAAGTATAATAGAACAAAATACCTGTACGGAGGTTTTAAATACGAAAAATATGGGTTTTCAGCTTAGATCTGAAAACTGTTATTGAATATAATTAACACGAATGAAAACGTCTGTTTTCTAGAAGTTTAATTATAATTTATGGGAATGACATGTTTTGGCTGTCTAAGACATTTGATATTGCCTTAGACAGGCAAAACGTGTTATTCGTATTAATTATAAAAAAAATTCAAGAAAATATACGTTTTCATTCGTACATATTATTAAATACGGAGAATTAGTTCTTTAGGAGGGTCGGTGCTGGAAACAAAATGAATGGTGCTCTCAAAGTCATCACTGCAAATAGATATATTTAAACTAAAACAAAGATGACGGCACATAATGGAGTTCTTGTGCCAACCCTTATATATGGAAGTGAGGCTTGGAACTAGCAAAAAAGGACGAAAGTAGGATAAATGCCGTAGAAATGAGACCACTGAAAAGAAATTGCGGTAAAACTATATACGAGTACTTGTATGTCGAAAACATGGCATGACAAAATTAATCAAATTTAAAAAGTTGGTCATGTTAGAAGTCGGAAGAAACGACGTATGTGTTTACTTGTTGTATGAATGTGAAGGAAACTAGAGAGATGTTTCAGGATAGAGTAGTGTGGCGGTCCATTCTCTCTGCCTACCCCTGCGGGGAAACGGCGTGATGGTTTGTTGTTGTTTGATTCATAAAACTCCGTTTTCCTATTCTTCTCCTTCTCCTTATAGACCTTTGGTCTGTTCCTGAAATCAAGCTGTCCTCTCTTGGGAGGTTGACTCCCAACTATCTCTCCATCTCTTCTCATCGCCACAGCGTGTGGGATTCTAGTGGGATCCATCCTCTGCACGTGCGCATTCCAGTATCTTCTGCGTTGTCTGCCCCATCTCACAACCTCCTACACTTTGCAGATCTCGCGGATAGCCGTGTTCCTCACCCTATCTCGAATAGTCCTTCCTGCTTTCATTCTCAGCGTGCTCATCTCTGCCACCCGTACTTTAGCCTTCGTTCTTGTGGTATCCGCTCTGGTCTCAATGGTATATGTCAGTAATAGGCCTTACGCAGGTTTTATATATTCTGACCTTACTGTCAGTTCTCATATAATTGTTTTTATTTGTTTAATATTGACTTTTACATCATTGTTCAAGAAACAACAAAACACAATAATAAGGTATTTTTTTATGCAGATTGGCTAAACGGCGAGTTTCTTAGTTTATTGATTCCATTTTTTTTATACAATTTCATCCGTTTTCCATAATATGATTGGTACTGTTATAAATTAGTATATAGTATACACACTCATTTTACATATAAACCAACATCTGAGACTGCAGATCTAGTGGTTATATCAAAAACCATTTTTATTTCATTCCGTCCAATCCAGAATAAATACTGCGCCATGATTCCATCCAATCAGAAGCTGGGAAAACCGGACATTCCAATTTCAAATATATAAAGGAAGGACAACATTTGCACGGATGCCGGATGTGTGCCAAGATTATTTGTATTATAACCGTGAGATAAACTCCACTTCCGGTCTGGGTTGTGATCCGCAGATATATAAATATATATTTTTATAAAACATTCTTGTAAAATCGCCATTATTATGCTGAATCTCTTGAGTATGGAATATGTTTTCTGTGTACCTAAAATATCAAACAATATAAAACGTCCGTGACAATTTGAGCGTAAAACGTTTTAAATTAACAATTATTATACTTAAAAAATATTTTTCTTTTATGCAATCTGTTTTTTGGAATTTGTTGAAAATCCGTGTTTCCGGACCGATGTTTCGGAGATCAGTCTCCAACTTCAGACTGATTATGGATAGACGGAGACCGAAACGTCGGTTCATAAAGACAAGATACACGGATTATCCAAAGATCCCAAAAAATATTTTGCTACAAACCGTAAAAATCTCCCTATTTATACAATCTATTCGGATAAACTTGCCTGCTGACTGTGCACTTTTTTACACCGTGCGTACGAAACAAGAATAGTAAGTTTTTGTGTCGCTCTCGACCTAGAAATCCATGTTATCTGCACTTATGAACACCTGCGATTCAATGGAACCTACAAAATATAAAATTACAAATTTATTTTGCCAACTGTTAATGAATTTAATAATACATTTAACTTTTGAATTACTGTATCTTTTTTAGCATAGAAATTCTAAAAGTGTCGGCAACCAAAGGGTTAAGGCAACCGACCGCGTTTTATCTTTGAAACATCCCAAGGGTATGATTTTCATTAGGAAAATGCATTGAGGGTATTGAGATGTCTGAAACGGGGAAAATCTTCTTGTTGACATTCTGTATAAATATTGGGAATACGAATTTCTATTCCCCGATCGGAATATTATTAGTTAATTTTCTTACGAGTCTTAAAAATCATTGTATAATATTTTTGCTATACGTTATTACACTATTCACATTCACGTTTCGAATGGTTCTCATCTGTCGTGGATGCACAATTTAAAACAATTATTTGATTAAAGGTTAAGGCGTTAACACTTTGCAATTCCAATGTTATAACCTAAGAATGGAATTAAACGTTATTTTTATTCCACATTTATTTATTACATATTTTTATAAAATAAAAATATCTAACACAACATATTTCAGAGATTTCCATCCTCTGGTGTAAATATATGTAACTAATTTCTAACCAAAGAAAGACTTATTGTATAAAGATACCTCAAGTAAAATATATTATTATGACTAATCCTGTAAAGTACCAATCAATATCAATGATATAAAACTTCATATTTAATAATTAATACGAATGAAAACATTTGTTATAATATAATGTAGGTGAATGCAAAAGACATTTGATGCCTTAGACTAGGGTTCCTAAACTTTTATTGTTCCATAGACCCCTTGCCGATTTTTTCTTATTCGTGTAGACCCCCTGCTTTCCTAATTGATTTTTCGAAATAATTGGTAAAAAAAAAGATCGCCGACGAACTCTATGCCTACTATTGTCGCCGACGATTTCGATCGTCCAATTTTCCCCAAATGAACAAAAAAAACTTTGGGAATCACTGCCTTAGACAGATAAAACATGTAATTCTAGTATACAGACGTTTATAAATGAATTCGCAAATCATCTCATTGAAAAAGATCTTTCACTTAATAAAGATAATGGTGTTGAAATTTTGCATGTTAATAATAGAAATATAACTTTGAACAATATCAAAATTTTACAAAAAAAAGAAACTTTTATAAATAATCGAATAAATTTAATCCAATCAAATAAATTTAGTCCAATCATTGATTTATTTACTTTGTTGAACCCCAAAAAGAACTTTAAATTATTATTTCAAATTTATCCATAATAAATATTTGTTATAACAAAATCATAAACGTTCCAAATTTAATCATTATGACATCTGCCATAACTGACCAAATTTGTAAACCATTTTATAATATTTGAAATATTTATATAATATCACTAATGAAGGGCTGGTTAGTCTAAAACTAATATTCGAGTGTTAATACAAAGTATATAAAAAATTAACATTAGACGTTTTAATTATTATCAATTAGTGTAGGCATTGCTGGCGATACGGTACATTCATCATTCAGCTTATTTTTTGTTTGAGAAGGCGTTACAAATTTGTCACTACTATTTATGTACTTATTTATTATTCAGAATTTATAATATTATATATAAATTTAATCCAAGTAAAACCGCTAAAAAAGCGTGTTTACTTATAAATTTATAATGTATTTTTATAAAACTAATACCTCAACCATCAAATGGGCTTATTAGATTTGACTACAATTCATATTTGTATGTCTCTCAGTGTTGACGGTGAGCGAAACGACCCTTGAAACTTCGATAAATGAAAGTAGAAAAACACATTTTCACTCCAAAAAGAAAAAATGAGTATATTCTACTCGCTCCCAAAATATTTGCCCGGCACTTGAAGGGGTGTGCGGAAACACAATAGTCATACCTCATAACTAACAGTAGCCTTGGTATTTCTTACTTGACAGCCGCGATGGGTTCTTTTGTTCATTTAAGGGCAGTTTCACATAGCTACAGGATAACACTAACGAATTGTTTGCCTTAGAAATGACACGCTAGTACCGGGAGACCATTTTTTCAAGTAAAAAGCAAACGTATCGCGTCTACCCTGCTACTGAGACTTCAGTTGTCTTGTGATTTGAAGGACAATGAACTTTAAGAGACTATAACAGAATGTTTTTTTTTTTGTGAATGTATACTTACTTGTACACGAATCCTGGATTTTCACCCATGGTGGGTGATTAATTTCACAAAAAAATATTTGTAATCATTCTGGTCAATTATTTGGCATATACTCGTAGATAGGAATGATACTCCAGGCAGCTTCTAAACAATGCGCTAATGGCGATAGCCTTCACATTGTGTTAATAAAGTAGTTTGCTAAATGCTAAAAATCAATCTCCATAGATGGCGTTAGTGGGTGGATTGTATAGGTTGATCTTAAAAAAAATTAACATGTGTAATCAAATCTACATAGATGGCCAATTGAAACTAACATGTGAAGATAAGTATAGATTTGGAGCATATATCCAACTTCCAAAAATTTGTCATGCATGATCATAAACAAAAGTGGAATGGGGAATGTTGTAATTACATAAAGCGTGCGCTTAACCCAACCAATGACAGGTCATGAGTCCTGTAAACACCTTGATCATCCATATTCAGTTTCCAGTTTGCATCTTCGTCTCTATTGAGATACAATTAGAATGTTTTTTTATAGAAAAGTATGTGTGAACTATTGTAAAGAGATATAATAATTATTATCTTTTTCTTCTTCTTTTAATAGATCTGACGATCTGTGACACAGAAATCGTGTCTCGTCAGATGATGAGATCCAGCTGTCCTTCCATCTCTTAGGCGCAGGCGGTCTTACAAGTGGGCGGTGTTCGGAGGGGATTTCATAAGCGGCTGTATATGCAAGTCTGTCACCATCCATTCGGGCTACATGGTAACTCTAGTATCTTCTTCTGGATCTACTCCACTGAACGATATCCTCTATTTCGCAAGTTTTTCTTATGTCTACGTTGCGGACACGATCTCGGAGAGTTTTTCCAGTAATTGATCTTAGGACCTTCATCTCCGATGTTCTTAGTAGTCCATTGATTTGCACAGTGTCGGCCCGCGTCTCTACAGCGTACGTCATGATAGGTTGCACGCATGTTTTATAAATTCTGATCTTGCTGTCGATACGCATGTGCTTGTTCTTCCAAACCAGATTCTTCAGGCAACCTAACACGGCAGAGGCTTTACTGACTTGTTATCGTACTTCGTTATTATTATTATTAATACTATTTTGTTGAATCGCTCTTAACACCATGACAGCATGAGCCAAATCGATCTAAAGAGTATTATAGCTATCATGGTGATTCTCGTTTGATAGGTAGCTAATCTATCGCCATTTTATTTTCAGGTGAATTCTACACCAGACCAAAGACGGTGGACACACTGGCCTCGCCGGGAATCAAACCCGGAACCTTCGGGGTAGCGGTCAATGCACTTACCAATCGGCCACGAAGTTCGACATATTATAAGATCTATCAACAACAATAGCAAACCATCACGTCATTTTTCCAGAGAGGTAAGCACAGACAATAGACCGCCACACTACACGATCCTGGCACACCTCTCTAGGTTTCTCCACATTCATACATGCACGTCGATTCTTCCGACTTCTAACACGGACGATCTTTAAAAATCTGATCAAATCAAATCAAATCAAATCAAATCAAATCAAATCTAATCAAATCAGTTTATTAACTCAATAGACATTACAAACAGGAAAATGTTTAAGGCATCAATTTGATTATGGCGAGATTTCCTTAGTCTTCACGACTCTGTACTCCATTCACATCGTTAACGTATAATTTTTTAACCCTTCTATCATCTCTCCATTTCTTTTGTCCATATTAAGTGATCCTTTCATATTTTTGTTCAAAATAATTTCTTCCGCTCTACATTCCTTTCTTCTTCATCTTCTCCGGTCTCAATCTAAAGATTGGAATGCAGCAAGGCGATGCATCTCCTCTTTCACTCCGCTCGGTCTTTGGCAACTCTTTTCAACTCCGCATAGAAGGTGCAGCCCATATCTCGGCAAATCTGGTCTAGGTACTCCTGGCGAGGTCGTCCTCTGCCAATCGACCATTCCCTCCAATACATCATGCAGGAAACATTCGTGTCGCAATACGTGACCAATCCATTTCGCACGCCTCTCCGCTATGGTGTTCAACATGTGTCTGTTCTCTTCAACTCTGCTGAGAACCTCCTCATTTGTGACGTGTTCCCTCCATGAAACATGGCAATTCGTGGTTAGGTCCACATTTTAAACGCCTTCAGCCTTTTGCGCTCTCTTTCGCCCATACACAAAATCTCGCAGCCGTATAGTAACACTCCACATCAATGTTTTTATCAGTTGTTTTCGGAGGTTTAGGTGTATGTTATTGGACTCGTATATTTTAGCTTTTTTGTTGAAGGCAAGTTTACCCTGGTGGAAACGACCATCGACTTTCTTTCTTTCTGATTCCTTTCTTATATCAGCATTTAAAATTCTGTCTAACATTGTTTTACCACTCACATCTAAAGGCTTTTTGGATCGTGTGGTCTTCAGCCCTCCTGGAAACATGTCAGTACTATCGTAGACGAGTTTTTATCGCCTTTTCCGCCAAAGAAGTGAAGTTTAGTTGGTCAATAAGTTACATTTATTCTTTAAAAATAAGAAAGATTTGCCAGAGTCTTATTAATAATTACAAAAATTCTAATTATATAAAAGTTTTCGCCCTTCAGTTCTCATTATACTCTGGTTTTCTTGTGGAGAAAGGATAGTTTCTGAGCGAGCATTCAAATTTTTTAGACATGTTTTGCGAAACTGTTTTTATTACTAACTTACTTAGATAGCCGTTGTCGTCCACTGCTGGACACAGGCCTCCCCCATACTTCTCCACGTATCCCTGTCTTGTGCCTTTTGCATCCAATCGCCAGCAATTCTTCTAATGTCATCGGACCATCATGTGAGGGGTCTCCCTTTGTTTCGTTTGTTTTCACGAGGTCTCCACTCTACCACCTTTCTGGTCCATCTATCGTCTACCAATCGGGCAACATGTCCCGCAAATGACCATTTAAGCTTCGCTACTCTTGCGACGACATTTGTTACTCCCGACCTTCTACGTATTTCAGTATTTCTTATCCAGTCTGAGAGTCTTACGTGTAGCATGGCTCTTTCGTATTTCCTCTGTGCTACACTGAGTCTCCTTATGGTCGACTTGGTGAGGGTTAGCGTTTCTGCTCCATATGTCAGTACTGGAAGTACGCATTGGTAATATGTTTTGCGTTTCAGACACTGGGGAATCTTACTATTAAAGGACTTCTTCAGATTTGTTTTTATTATTACTAATGTATTATGTATTATTATTGTATAATCACTTATGTATCGTAGTATTATTATTGGGTGGTCCGAATAATTTTCCGAGGTTCAATAATAGTTTGTTATTTTGTATCTAGGTTATTGTTCCTCTCCTTTCGGTGGTCCGACTGCATCATGGCTATTTCTACTCTTGATACATCAGATCTAAACAGGGATGCTTTGCTGCATCTAAAACAGAGGTACCCAAACTTTTTTGTCCCGTAGACCCATTGCTTTCTTAATATTGTTGTTTTTACAAATTTACCTGTAACTTAAGGCTTTTTTTTTCTTTTTCCCAAGCTTCATCAGGGTAGTATAACAACTATTTTACTGCTATATTTTTATATTGCACTGATGAAGCTTTGGTCCAAGAGAAACTAGTTGAAATCAATCATAATAACCATACCGTGGATAAACACAAAGTTTTGTTTCTTCTATATACGCTATACTTTGTGTTGTTATGATGGTTTATTTCTATTTTTCTTTTTTATGCACTTTGTATAAACAACACTTTTGTTAAAAATAAAATTATATAGATATGTTTCGGACGAACAGTCCTTCTTCAGTAAAGATACATATTTATAATATTATAAAATTGTTGTTGTTTACTTGATCTGACAGATGTTATAAAGATTTATTTTGAAACATAACAAAAGCATAAACGTTCCAAACAAATCTTTATATCATCTGTCAGATGATGTAAACAACAATTTTATAATATTTTTATAAATATGTATCTTTACTGGAAAAGGACTGTTCGTCCGAAACATGTCTATATATTTTATTTTTAATAAAAGTGCTGTATATACAAAGTGTATAAAAAATAAAAAATAGAAATAAACAACGTTTTGTGTTTATTTTAAATAATATATATTTTTTTGTATAATTTTTTTTATGAAGCATTAAATATTTGTTCTCTTATTAAATTCTATACATAGAACTTTCACGAGGCTTCATTTTATTATGTTAATGTTCCATGTTATATAGAGCCCCATCGGTGATGCATAACCAGGGGATGTCTTCGATGATTCCGCATCCCTCGTTGGGGTTGCTATTGCTTCTGACGTGCTTTCATTCTACATTTTATCAACTTTGTCACGTCGCGTCGGCGGCCTGACATCTCAGACTTTCATGTGACGTGATATTTTGGGACGCAAGTTTAGGACGGAGCTTTCGCGACGGTTTCTTGACTGATGAATGACATTCTTTTTAACTCGTTCAACGAATATAATGGAGGGAAATTTCGATGTTGATTCCCTAAAACTTTTCTTCATCATTTAATCATGCAAAATTCCATCTTAACTGATTGTGTCTTGAATAATGATGAAAAACTACATATTAAATAATAAATAAAATGGAATCGTTTGTTTTCTAGAAGTGTGATTATTTATATCATGGAATTAACATGTTTTGTCTTACAAAGGTATTGTCAAAAACATACGAAGATATCTTAGCAAGGCTAAATATTTCATTTCCATAAAACTTCTAGAAAATAGTCGTTTTCTTGAACAATGATGTTTCCTCGCAGAGGTAGACAGAGAGAATGGACCACACTACTCTTTCCTGAAATACCTCTATACATTCCTCCACATTCATACAGCGAGTCATACACGCACGTCGATTCTTCCGGCTTCTGACATGACCAACCTATAAAATTGGATTAATTTGGTCATGCCATGTTTTCCTCGGTCTACCTCGACTCCGTACTCCATTTACATCGTTAACGTATACTTTTGTAACCATTTTTTCTTCACCCATGCTTTCCATATGTCAGAACCAACGCAGCGATCCTTTCATAATTTTGATCATAATACCTTCTTTCGCTCTACATTCCTTCCTAATATCAGCATTTGAAATTCTGTCGTACATCGTTCTACCACACATGCGTCTTAGGGACTCTTAGGGACCCTCTCTACCGCATTTATTCTGCTCTCATCTTTCTTCTGCCAGTTCCATGTTTCGCTTCCATACATTAGGATATCTATATCCATATTCGGTATCAAATCTATATTCATATTGTGAAATATTGATTTTATTTGATCGGAGTGACGTGTTTCGGCTTGCTGAGACATTATCGAATTCGAGACATTAAAGATTCTGAGGATGCCGTCATCGCGAACCCCAAAAAGATTGCTGGAGTGGCACCCAGATGGTAGAAGACCAATTGGATGACCAAGGCTGCGATGGGAGGATGAAGTTGAGAGAGATGGGGTAAGATTGTTACGAGTGTCAGATTGTAGAGTCGAAGCGGAGGATAGAAGGAGTTGGAGGCGAAGAAAACTGGAGGCTAAGGCTCGATATGGGCTGTAGGGTGATCGAAGAAGAAGAATAAGATATTCAAATGCGCATCTGTTTATATATCCAATTGATTCTCGCTACGTTTGATTGCAAGCAAGGCGAAACGCATCGATCCCATAAAATCATGAAACTGCGAATCTTTGAAAGACTTTGGATGATTAAATTACGAATTAATTAATTAAGATGCATTATTTTTTCGTAGGATTATGTTTTTACTACAAAATATACAGTCCATTGTGCTGGCCGAAACACTATGATACTTCAACATTATTACTGTTAAAATTTAAAACACTGTTATAATATCATTTCTTTTTATTCACTGAGAGTGTCGCGACAGCTGTTTTGCCAACCGATGTTGGCATCTTTAGGTGTTATCATTAAACTCAAGTAACTCATTAGAGTTTATTGTAACACCTGAAACAGCTGTCGCGACACTCTCAGAGAATAAAAAGAAATTGTGATATTAAAACAGTGTTTTAAATATTAACAGTAACAAAATGCATATTTTTATTCTATTTTTCCTTGAGCGATTTGATATACAAGTTTTTCTTATTAATACGGTACACTTTATATTGTGCATTCCATTTGAATTGTATTTCGAAAACATTGTATTTTCAAAACATTTTTTACAAACATGTTTTGGGTCATAGAGGCCTGTTCTCATTGTAGATTTTTTTTAATTGACGAAGAACTTTTAGTAGCTCAAAACGAGTTTGTAAAATTCGTTTTGAAAATACAATGTTTTCATAAAATTATTAAAATGAAAGCAGAGCTTTAGATTTTCTGACATAATTCGTTAATTGCTTATATAACGCAAGTTCTTATATAACGATTAAGGTCATTTTTGAATGCTCTAACATTAGAGGACATTAAAATCTTAATATCTTTCATTAGCTTAAAAACTGGACAAGAAAGCAGCGCACATTATGGAAAGCAATGAACAACCTAATGGCCTGTCAAAAACTTAGTATTTCGGTAGTATGCCTAATGTAAAGCGTTTAAGATATTTGGGGTCTGAAACAGCCCCAACGATTAGTCCCGGATATAAATATTTTCGTAGGAATACAGATTTACTAAACGCCTTCTCGGATAATATCATGCGTCCTTTGACCCCTAACCAAATTAGTCGCAATAAATAATATTAATTCCTTGGCCTTTAAAACAAGCTGCAAATAAACTTTCTCAACCAGTTCAAATAAGCAAAGTGCTTTGTTAAAAAAAAAAAGTTTTAACAAAAATGTCATAATAAATATGCCGTTTATCTATTTATTTATTTATTTATTGATCATTTACCAAGTACATGGTTTTAATACCTCCCAACTGGGGTAACCCGTTCTAGGGAGGCATTCCTAGTACTCTATATAATTTCAATATATAATATAATTTACAAATTTAGGGAGCAGTTAAAGGAAGCAACACATATCCTAAAGTGTATAACTTAAAATTAATTGACTTATATATTATATAACACTATTTAAACACTATATTGTCTTATATAACACTATTTAAACTATTTACTTATTTTTAAAAATTATACTTTATTCAAGCCGCCCTTTTTTTAATGTCTCCGTAGTTACATGTTTTTTGTAATTGTGCATTGTCATTTTTTGTGGGTCGTTTATCGTTTTGTTAATTATGTTATAGAGTTTGGGTCCAAGATAGTAGAAATGTCTTTGCGCATAAGAAGTTTTAGTTTTTGGTACAAAATGGTTATGTTTGTTGCGTGTGTTGTACGTTTGTTGTGCTTTTAAGTGTCTGTCGGTGTCCTTGTGGTAGTGCACGACTAAATTTCTTATATATAGTTGTATTATGTCCGGTACTTGAAATTCATTGTAAAGTTGGTCTGAGGGGAATCGATATGGTTTTTTGTTGATGACTCTAATTATTGTCTTTTGGGCTACAATGACTGGGTTTAATGTAGTTATTGTAGTTCCTCCCCATCCTATTAAACCGTAGTTTAGGATGGATTGGACGAATGCATAATATACTGTTTTAAGTGTGGTTAACGGTAATATATTTCTAATATTTTTAAAAGTGTAAATAAGGCTTCTAATTCTCTTGGAGACAGCTTCAATTTGGTCTGTTCATCTAAGATGATCGTCTAAATGTATTCCTAAGTATTTGGTAGAAGTAACTTTAGTCAGCGGCAGGCAATTGCAGTTACTATTATTACATGTATGTATAATGAGATTATTTTTTCCTAATGGTTGTCGTCTATTGTCAATAGTTGAAGTTAAATAAGTCGTTTTGTTTGTATTTAAAGTCAAAAGATTATTGTCCAGCCAGTATTTCACAAGTTTGAGTCCTTTGTTTGCCTTCCTAAATGCTTCTTCCCAGGTGTTCGCCTCGAACTGGAGTACCGTGTCGTCTGCAAATACGGTCGTTTCCCCTCCAGTTGCAAGTCTGCACAGCGGATCTATGTAAATGAGGAACAGCAATGGGCCGAGTGTGCTACCTTGAGGCACACCGAAGGTAACTGGTTGAGTATCGCTAAGGAACATTCCAAGTTTTACGGATTGAACTCGTCCAGATAAATAGCTTCTAAACCATTCGAGGGGTCCATCACTGATTCCAATGTCTGAAAGTTTTTTTATGAGGATTTTGTGGGAAACTGTATCGAAAGCCTTTGCCATGTCAAGGAAAATTGATATACAGCATTTTTTGTTATCTGTATTTTTTGCAATTAATTCAGTGATTTTTACTATGGCGTCTTGCGTTCCTCTATTTTGTCGGAATCCATACTGGTTAATCGACAACAATTCATTTTTTTCCATAAAATTTACCAGCTGTTTTTTTATGATTTTTTCTATAATTTTGCTTATTACATTTAGGAGAGAGATTGGCCTGTAGTTGGAAGGGTCGTCTTTTTCTTTGCATTTATGGATTGGAATTATGTTTGCAGTTTTACAGTGATCCGGAAAGGTATTGGAGGTGATACTGCAATTAATGATGTGTGCAAGAGGGGTAGCTACTTCTTCTTTGATGTATTTCAATGTCTTTGTGTTGAGTCCGTCTGGTCCAGAAGCGCATTTATTTTTCTACAACAGTGGTTCCCAAATTTGTTTGTCCCGTAGACCTCCTGCTGATTTATTTTATTTTGTGCAGACCCCCTCCGTTCGTAATATTGTTTTATAACTAACTAACTAACCATCACGCCGTCTCCCCGAAAAGCTAGGCAGAAAGAATGGACTGTCACACTTTTACTGATGCGGCACTCCATCCTTCTCTTTTCGCCCCGCGGGAGACGCGGTGTGATGGGTTGCGAACCTCATCGCCACCAATAGGCATCTCCCGCGCACACTTCGATCGTCCAACACCCACAAGATAAATCTAAAATAAATAATATAAAATACAATGATATAAAATAAAATAACAAAATAAAAATAATTTAACACAAAATGTTCTTTTTAGATGGTGCACATATTGTCTATTTAACCCTTAACGTACCGTGTTCAAAACAAAACGCTCGCTCCCATGTGGTAAATTCAGTTTACCGCTAACTTTATCTAAATATCAAGCATATGACTCGATGAATCAAAATTTAATTTATGTCATCTTGTAGGGTATTCATTAGGAATAGATCGATATCTATAACATACATGGATTATTTGAAAAACATATCATTATTAATTTTTTTCTGGAACCATGCGATTTCTGATATGGAATGCGTCACAGCATACGAGCAACTGGACACCAAGTATAAACTTGTCCCCGCGCCGCAGCCGGCGGGCGAGACTTTACGAGATTTCACGTATGATAAAGGCACCTAGGCAAAATATATACTACGTTCAAGACAACGAGTACGTATTAATATTTGTCCCTTTTGGTAAAGTGTTAATATTTTCACAGTTCTGATATTATTAAGTTGCGTGCTGCGTTTCCATCCAGTCGGTATTATTACGTACCTATTGAAAAGGCCAAACATATAATTTATAATACGTTCAAAACAGCGAGTAAGTATTTGTCACTTTTGATAAAGTTGTAAATATTAGCAAAACAAATTCTATCTTAACACGAATGAAGGTGAGGGCAGTCTTAGAAAATATTTTTTTTTGGGATGAAGGAAGTAATTTTTTGCTTTTTTTTTATTACGAAATATTAAGAACACTTCAATGGAGGAATACAATTTTTTTTATAATATTAGGGCCCATAGGTTTTAAGAAAATCAACTTTAAATTGGCAGTGGAAACTCAATTGACCACATGGCAACGCGACGGTTAATTTATGTTCCACGAATCCGCCGTATTTTAATTTAGCACATAATGTAATAACACATAATGTTTTTTTCGATGTTGCACATGTTGACATGGACGATCCGGACTTTTGGGTTTATTTAATTTGTGTTATACGTATCCACCGTTTTTTAAATTAGCTGTAATAAGGCACTTAACCAGCAAGAACTTTGAAATAATATTGAAGAAATTATTCAAATTGTCATTGGAACAAATGAAAAATTTATTTTTACACCTGTCAAAATTCTTTATAAAAACGATAAAACTAATATAATTTTAACAGCAAAACAGCACAAACGTATTACGTGTCACAATTAACTATTATAAAGTGCGGCAACAATTAAATTGACCAAAACAATTCACTTATACGCGAAATATCTCCAAATTAACAGGAGCACCACATGAACCAAACCAAATTTTCAAAAACGAAAAAACTTAATTGTTTTATTAATTATTATTTTTTATTAATTCATCTATAACTGTAAAATGAGTTTTTGAAACTGATACAGAGCAAAATAAGACCAATAGAATCTGGAATTTATTTGGAAAAATCGATTGGTTAGAACAGTGATTCCCAAAGTGATCTATATAGACCCCTAGGGGTCTACAACAACTTCCTAGGGGTCTACGACAATTGTAAAAAAAAATGGGGGTCCATGAGATGTAAATGGGGGTCTATGAGATGGTTCATCTAAATTGAAGCTGAATATTGAAACGCAAAGCGAATATGGAACTCGTTAGCTACCTTTTTATTTAGCTTATTTGGGGAAATCGGAGGATTGAAATCTTCGGTGACCTTTTTTTTTTTTTTTTTTTTAGCACTTTCGGCAAAGATTGGACAAAAAAAGGTCGACAATGAATTCTGTCTTTTTTGTGTGAGATTTTTTTTGTAAACTGTTAAATTAAAAGGCTTTGTTTTATATATCACAATTGTATTTTATTTTACGCGACAGGTATTTCGTCAACCTATGTTGACATCATCAGGTGTTACAATAATATATCAATTGTAATACTTGATGATGTCAACATAGGTTGACGAAACAGCTGTCGCGTAAAATAAAATACAATTGTGATACATAAAACAAAGTTTTTTAATTTAACAGTTTATAATGTTAAAGTATCATACTATTTCGGCCAAAACAAATGATTTTTTTGTCCTGAAAAAAAAATTAGGAAAGCAGGGAGTCTACACAAAATATAAGAAATCGACAAGGGGTCTTCGGAACAAAATGTTTGGGAACCTCTGGGTTAGAAAGTAGAATAAAACAAATTATAATTTTTAATTTGGGTATGAAATATGAAAAAGATGGATTTTCAGCTTAGATCTGAAATCTGTCGGCGGAGCTGCCGTAGCAGGCCCAAACACGTCATTCTTATATAATATAATAAAACTTCTAGAAAATGGATTTTTTCATTCGTCTTAAATGTTTTTCAGGTAAAAATTAACTCTGTGTTAACTGAGCATATTTGATATGTAGAATAGAGTCATAAAGCGAATTTAGGTGTAAAAGCAAAAATCCTTTATTAAGCACAGACAGAGTTTATCTAGCTAATCGGTTCTCTTTGTCTGAGTTAAATCGTTGAATTTTATGAAGTGTTAAGAGCTCAAATTCGATTCAAACCATAAAATAGGATTGCTACCCTTAAGGGTTCATTTCATCTCGTATCGGGTTGATCATAGGTTTTATTGGATTTCATAGTTTTTTCAGGATATCTGAAGCGTCATTATAAATTTATGATTTAATAGTCAAATAATAATTTTAAAACTCAAATTACGATCAAGCATGTATTTTGAACAATGTTTGGTATTATATATTTTATTCGAAATAAGATAGCAGTGCATTAATGGTGTTCTTGTGCCGATCCTTGTATGGACATGAAGCATGGAACTGGCAAAATAAGGATGAAAGTAGAATAAATGCAATAGAAATGAGATCTCTAAGACGAATGTGTGACAAATCTGTTTATGATAGAGTGTTAAATGCAAGTATAACAAGTGAATGCGAATGAAAGTGCGAATGAAAGTGTTATGAACAAAATAATGAATGGGTCATTAAGATAGTTTGGACACATGGAAATAATGAGTGAAGACAGAATGGTAAAGAAGGTATATGTGAACGGAACTAGAAATAGAAGAATGCCTAGGAAAACGTGGCACGATCAAATCTATCAAATATTAACCCTTAACGTACCGTGTTCAAAACAAAACGCTCGCTCCCATGTGGTAAATTCAGTTTACCGCTAACTTTATCTAAGTATCAAGCATATGACTCGATGAATCAAAATTTAATTTATGTCATGTTGTAGGGAATTTCATTAGGAATAGATCGATATCTATAACATACATGGATTATTTGAAAAACATATCATTATTAATTTTTTTCTGGAACCATGCGATTTCTGATATGGAATGCGTCACAGCATACGAGCAACTGGACACCAAGTATAAACTTGTCTTGCGGCCGGCGGGGCGAAACTTTACGAGATTTTACGTATGATAAAGGCACCTAGGCAAAATGTATAGTACGTTCAAGACAACGAGTACGTATTAATATTTGTCCCTTTTGGTAAAGTGTTAATATTTTCACAGTTCTGATATTATTAAGTTGCGTGCTGCGTTTTCATCCACAGTCGGTATTATTACGTACCTATTGAAAAGGCCAGACATATAATTTATAATACGTTCAAAACAGCGAGTAAGTATTTGTCACTTTTGATAAAGTTGTACATATTAGCAAAACAAATTCTACCTTAACACGAATGAAGGTGAGGGCAGTCTTAGAAAATATTTTTTTTTGGGATGAAGGAAGTAATTTTTTGCTTTTTTTTTATTACGAAATATTGAGAACACTTCAATGGAGGATTACAATTTTTTTTATAATATTAGGGTCCATAGGTTTTAAGAAAATCAACTTTAAATTGGCAGTGGAAACTCAATTGACCACATGGCAACGCGACGGTTAAATGTTGGTCACTTGAGGAGTCGGAGAAATCGACGTGCGTGCATGACAGGATGTATGAATGTAGAGGAAGCGAGAGGAGTATGTCAGGACAGAACAGTGTGGCGTTCCATTCTTTCTGCCTACCCCTCCGGGGAGACGGCGTGATGGTTAGTTAGTTAGTTAGATACTTCCTAAACAAAATCGTTATGTCCGTTTCATGATTATTAATTCGTCAGGTTTTATACAGTGCTAGAGATTCGTCTGTTATTATTAACTAGCAGACCCAATAACGTTTCGCTATTGCTATATTCGAGTTTAATTGTGAATTAAACAAATACAATGAAAGTACGAATTCAAGTTATTTGTGCCATCTAATGAAATCCATTAATGTCATGACGATCTACTGACAATTAAAAGCTGTCATTGAAACAGATTCGAGCGCCATCTCTTGGTGAATCACATCATATCGCACCGTGAGTGTAAAACCGAAACAAGTGCAAATATACAGTTTGGAGATATGGGAGTTTAAAGACTTCATATTGCTTGGAAAAAATGTTTTTTTTAAATAAACCAATGATTTTTAGAAGTAATATACGTACACTCACGGTGCGATATATAATTAAACACTGACATCAAACAAAATGAGTTCACAGTAATATTTCTGACTCGTCTTTAGCGATAAAATATCTATACTTTCGTATAAAGCATTATCATGTGGTGTGGCATTATTAAAAACAAATTTAATACATTTTTACTAGTTTTGCACCCTTTTTTTGTTGTTAAAAACACTTAATTGTGATTTGGCATAATTAAAATCAATTTTTACCCTATTTTACTAGTTTTCACACCATTTTGTTGTTGTTAAAAGCACTTAATTTGTGTTGTGGCATAATTAAAAACAATTTTAACACACTTTTACTAGTTTTTTCACCATTTTTTTTGTTATTGTAATAACCGACTAGTTTCGCCTCCACCGTAGCTTCGTTAGGGTAACAAAAATATATTTTATAGCCCTTAAGAAGCCCTCATAGCCTTATAGCCCTCAACATTCATATATTCGCCTCACATGGCCGACACTCAATATTTGATTTATTGGATCGTGCCAAGTTTTCCTCGGTCTTCCTCTATTTCTGGTTCCATTAACGTCGTGAACATATACTCTTTTTACCATTATTTTTCATTCATTCTTTCCATATGTCCAAACCATCTTAATGATCCTTTCATTATTTTTTTCATTCGCACCGCATTCACTTCTTATATTTTCATTCGGCACTCTATCATACACAGAGTATCCACACATTCGTCTAAGAGATCTCATTTCTACTGAATTTATTCTACTTTCATCCTTCTTTTAGCAGTTCCATGCTTCACTCCCATTAATAAGGGTCGGTAGAAGAACACCATTGCGCACTGCCATTCTAGCTTTTTTGGATAAGTTTTTTATTAGCTTATCACATTATTTATTCATTTATATGGATTTTAAAAGTGTGTATTTATTATAACATGCTTTGTATCATATTTATTTATTATACAATATCTTCGCGCATGTTATATTAATAAATGATGAAAATTTTCTTACAGTCGGTTCAGAGTTTTTGTCGAGTCTTTCGGTCTCATAATCACGAAAATTATATATTATAGATGTTTCGTATGGTTAACTTTTCTTGAAGTTTGATTATGTATAAAAAAAATCTATGTATAACACTGTATTATTTCATTGTTCATTGCTTAAATTGCTTGTGAAAGTAATTGTTTTGTGTCTTGCGAATGGGGGTCCCACTTCGAGACCCTGTGGGATCTCGAACGGGGTTAACGTAACCATAATGATAATAACACATTGTTTCACAACTGGGGCCGCGGGATGGGTGGGCTCCAACTATTCCAAGTGTATTTGAACACGTTCGAGGAATTATTATTTAATTTGCTGGCCGTGTTTAGACTTGCGGTGCTCTGGAGCCGTTAACATGAATTAGTGACCGGGACGGCCAAAAATGTTTTTAATTCTGCGTTTGTCTCTGGCGCTAAAAGCCGATTTGTATTTTAATTAAAGTCCAGTGTACAATCATGTATTAAGACTTACAACAATGAAACTTTTCAAATAAACATGGTGTTATATACAACAAATATTTTTATTAACTTTTATTTTATTCTTAGGAGTTTAAAAAACTTTCTTCAATCCACTATTTAATATAAAATATAAAAAAACACGAAATGTTTCGGAGGATACCTCCATCTTCAGGTGTAAAAAAAAAATATTATTATATTTTGACAGGTGTAAAAATAAATTTTTCATTTGTTCCAATGACAATTTGAATAATTTCTTCAATATTATTTCAAAGTTCTTGCTGGTTAAGTGCCTAATTACAGCTAATTTAAAAAACGGTGGATACGTGTAACATAAATTAAATAAACACAAAAGTCCGGATCGTCCATGTGAACATGTGCAATATCGAAAAAAAAAAACATTATGTGTTATTACATTCTGTTATCCATTATTTCTGCCTGCCCTTTCGGGGAGACGGTGTGATGGTTAGTTAGTTAGTTAGTTAGTTATATTTTTACACCTGAAGATGGAGATATCCTCCGAAACATGTCATGTTTTTTAAATACTTTTTTAAGTATTGATTGAACAAAGTATTTCAAATTTCTAAGTACTATGTAATTCTTATTACTATGGAATTACACAGTGTTAATGCTTTTGCGTTCCAAAATTTTATTTTATTTAATAGTTCATTATTTTGGCCGAAACATAATAATATTTCAACATTATTTAATATCAAATCTAAACGCTGTTATGTATAATGCTGTATCACAAAAAAACTCTCCATATTAACGAGAAAAAACACCTGATGATACCAATATTGGTAGGCGAAACATCCATCTACTTGTATTTTTTTTATATATTTAATAACACAACAAAAGTTCATATTGCTAATGCTAATAATTGTTTATTTAAGGTAATTCAATCAGGATTCAGAATTTTTGGAAAAACAGAAAAGGAATAGAAAGACCACAAAAAAGGTGGACCAATTATGTTATATAACTACGGCAGCAGATAGCCCAAGATGGAAAAGCTTGGAATAGTTTAGAAGAGGCGTAAATCCAAAAGTGGAGTATAAAATTAGCTGAGAAGAAGAAGAATTGATTCAGGGTAATTTTTTAAAATCAATTAAAACTATACGTTTACTTTAATCAAAAAATGATTTTTCAACATACCCCATAAAACTGAGAAAATTAAGAAAATTGATAATTATAACCTTTTTTTCTTTTATATTCTTTAATAAAATATGGCGTACTCAAGTCAGTACTGCAAATAGAAATTAATCCTAGGAAGCAAAGATGGCAGTACACAACGGAGTTCTAGTGCCAACCGTCATGTATGGTAGTGAAGCTTGAAGCTGGCAAAAGAAGGATGAAAGCAGGATAAACGCGTAGAAATGAGATCACTAAGAAGAATGTGCGTGAAAACGTTGTATGATGGAATACCGAACGATGAAATAAGAAAGAAATGTAAGGCAGATGACTGCATCATGGATAAAATTAAAAAAGGATCCCTGAGATGGTTTGGACATGGAACGAATGGATGAGAGTAGAATGGTTAAAAAGTTGTACACAAGCAGCGTGAGTGGGAAAAGAAGCTGAGGACATGACCAAATTAATCAATTACTAAAAGGCGGCCACATTCGAAGTCGGAATAATCGACGTGCGTGCATGGTACGATGTATGAATGTAGAGGAAGCCCGAGAGGTATGCCAGGAGAGAGCATTGTGGCGATCCATCCTCTCTGCTTACCCCTCCGGGGAAATGGCGTGTTGGTTAGTTAGTTTTCTTTTCTTGTAATAAAACAAAATCATTTCAACTGATTTTAGCAGTATTACATCTCTTTTCACAATCCACACAATTACACTTTATTTTGAAATACATTACATAATTCCAAACGATAAATCTACTTTTCTTGGAGCGTCTAATTTTGTAATTGTAATTCTTAGCAAGCCAAGCCTCGCTCACACGAAGGAAATCTCTTTAGTTTACCGTAAAAAATGTGTACAAAAAACTAGCAGTAAGAAAATATACAATTGCGAAATCCAACTAAGGTTAGTATTGAAAAAATCTAGTATATAACTTAGTTTAGATTAGGGTGGTAGGATATACCGTTTTTTTTAGAATACTTTTATTCGGAAATACTAAGGTAACCAGGCAATTCAAACCTTTTTTGGTACCCTCGTTGAAGGTATGAAGGAAAGGTACGAATGCGTTTGATTTATTTTGATTTATTCTTGAGCAGTCCATACTCATACAAACGTACATGTTTTCATGAATAATTGACTTGTATCGTCGACCTGGTGCCGTCAAAGCTTCTCACATTTGAGGTGGATGGACGTTTGTTCAAGTCACACGTCATTGGTTTGCTTGTGTGGGAAAGTTCGAAAAATATTCTTCTTCTTCTTCCTTATAGTAAACCTATGTGGTCTGTTCTCCAGAGAGTTGCTCCTCATGTGAGGTAGATTCCCAGCTGTCCTTCCATCTTTTAGGAGGTCTTCCACGAGGACGAGTCCCATGAAGTTGATTATGCAATGCAATATAGGGGAATCTGGTGGAGTCCATTCTTTGAACATGACCGTACCAGTCCCTTTTTCGCTGTCTGCTCCATCTTATAATATCCTCAACCTCATATATCTCTCTTATTCTGTTGTTCGAGATCCCTCAGTGTCTTGCCTGTTATCGTCCTCAGTGTCTTCATTTCGCAAGTCCTTAAAACGCTTGGTCGATACTGTGTCTGCCCTTGCTTCGACGTCATATGTTATTATTGGTCTTACGCATGTTTTATAGATTCTCATCTTACTCTTAATGGCCATGTCTTCGTTTTTCCATATTGTGGATTTTAGAGCCCCAGAGATTGCAGCTGCCTTGTTTACTTGGGCTTGTATTTCTTCCCGCAGATCAGCTCCGCCCACCTGGTCTATGCCTAGATACTTGAAGGTCCTGAACTGTTCTGTGGGTTGATTTTATAAAAACAAAATTTTCGAAAAATATTGTTATCTGGACAGTAGCCAAGTAGAGTATTAGTAGCCTCTATAAAATGTCAATTACACAATTAACACTACTGCCAAGTCCAACTCTCTAGTATCCACTATTGATTTCTAAAACCTCGTGAACCCCGCATGATGTGAACACTGGCATTTCCATCAGCGTTATAGCATATATAGATAATGAACGATTGGAAAATTTCTAGAGCAATGTAAATGGGAGTGTGAGAATACCTTCAAAGGCGAAACAAATTTGTCACTATTGTTTATAACTAACTAACTAACTAACCATCACGCCATCTCCCCGAAGGAGTAGGCAGAAAGAATGAAAAGCCACACTTTTCTTTCCTAACATATTTCTCTCGCTTCCTTAACATTCATACATCGTGTCATGCACGCGCGTCGATTTCTCTGACTCCTCACATGGCCGACATTCAATATTTGATTTATTTGATCGTGCCACGTTTTCCTCTGTCTTCCTCTATTATATCTCTGGTTCCATTTACATCGTTAACATATAATTTTTACCATTCTTTCTTTATTCATTCTTTCCATATGTCCAAACCATCTTAATGATCCTTTCATTATTTTGTTCATAACACCATCATTCGCACCGCTTTCACTTCTTATATTTACATTCGACACATTATCATACTCAAAGTATCCACACATTCGTCTAAGAGATCTCATCTCTACTGCATTTATTGTTCTTTCATCATATTTTGCCAGTTCCATGCTTCACTTCCATACATACCGCGATTACAGTACAAAAATAAAATACATAGAAACAATAGAATAAGGCCAATTACATATTACCACAAGTGTAAATGATAAGAAGAGTTAACAGTATGTTACATGCAAGTTAATCGAAATTGAAGTTAAACTGGATTCAAACAAGTGAATTATTATACAATAATTGAACAAAATGAAGTAAAATATGATAAACTTACTAATCATCCAACCATCCCACCATCTTTTCGAAGGGGTAGTGAGAAATAATGGACTACCACACTTTTATTTCCTGACATAAATCTCAAATCGTTTCCTCAACATTCATACATCGTGTCATGCACACAAATATTATATAACAATTGACAAAAGACTAAATGTGTTAGAAAAATAAAGTAAGGAAATTATGGTCTCATCCACGCCGAAAGGTTTTTTTTTAAATTTCGATCGTTCAAATGGAAAACATCAAAGTCTTCAAAATGCTTATTGTAGTTGTAACAAATTCGATACACTGATGCGCTCTGAGCGTAATTAGTGCGATCAACCGGAGTTTTACCAAAATAAAACCGCAACCATCAACAATGTAAGTGGATTCATCCGATTAAGGGAAGGCAATAACAATAGAAAAGGGATAGCTGGGATTCATCTTCCCAAGAGAAACTAGTTTAACTACAGGAACAGGCTGAAGTTCTAAAGGGAGAAAACGAAAAATTTTAGTACAAAAATATTTAGAGTTTTTAAGAATTGAAAGAATGAAAAGTCATAAGAACTTAAAAGCGTGTTTTTTGGGAAAATCCTTGTAACAAGTCTTTCTGGACCGAAGTTTCGAAGATCGTTGCAGTTTCCATCTTCATTATTTGTTGATTTAAAGCGTTTTTTCTTCTATATACGCCATACATTGTGTTGTTATGATGGTTTATTTATCCTTTTCTTTTTTATATACTTTGTATATACAACACATACGAGTATATTTAAACAAAATAACACTTATATTAAAAAAAAAACAATAAGAACATTAAATTATTATTTTAAATTTTAAATTGAATCATAATATTTGTTATAACAAAAGCATAAACGTTCCAAAATAAATATTCATAACATCTGTCAGATCATGTAAACAATTTAATAATATTTTTTTAGTTGTATCTTTACTGAAGAAGGACTGTTTGTCCGAAACATGTCTTTGTATTTTTTTTTTAATGTAAGTGTTGTATATACAAAGTATATAAAAATGAGATTAAAAGCGTGTTTATAGTCCGAATATTAAAATGGCGTGATAACAAGTTTGTTAATACGAAATGCGATTTTACAATTCAAATGCCAAAAGTTTTACAACCAACTTAAATACTTAGTTTCGGTTTATCTCTTCATTTGATAAACAAATGAGATATTTTATATGTGCGGTGACATTGGTGTCACATGAATAAATATCTCTTTTAAGTTCAGGGGGCAACGACCCATACAGTCGTTTAAACGATGTCTCAGGACGGTCGAGATTAATTAAATTTCAGTGAACTATTTCCAAGTTATTCGGCTCACTAAATTGAGCAGAGATAAAATACCGAATGAATTCAAAGTTAGTTTTAGAGTGAACCAAAGACTTTGTCATCTATGAAGCTGTGCACAAAAGCCTGTTGTTTCCATGAGAAAAATCGAAATTTCATAAGTAATTCTTGAGTAAACAACCGAAAGTAAAATTTTAGACATGTTTCCAATAATTGCTCTACCACTGAACAATGAATCAACCCTTAACCCTTTATTTGGCGCTAGATTATGTTATTTAATTTAACTTTAACTATGGAATTTAAATTTTATTTATCTAAAAGCAACCAATTTCTTCTCTTGTGTCCACGTTTAATTCATTTTCTTCTTCTCAGGAGTATTCTTCATGATTGAGGCTCATGTCCATTCTGTAAACTATTGACAATTGTATACCATGCGCTTCTATCAATCGTCAGTCTCCAAGCTGCAGCTAATGAAAGCCCAGTCAGTTCCCCGATTTTATAGGACCAGCGGCTCGGTGGTCTTCCTTGTGGTCGCCTTCCCTCCACTTAGCCCATGATGATGAGCTTTTCAAGATTATCCTAGTCTCTTCGGGCATTAATACAAATATTTTTTTACGTGAATTGTGAAATTGTAAAGTATAATATAAAGTCGCACATTTTTAAATTGAGATTGTTAAAACAGGTATAAATCTAACTATAACATCTGAATAAATAAATATAAATGCTACTACATACACTATATCTCTGTGTTGCGGATTCATTGAAAAATGTTTGTTTCTTTGTAAACTAAAATTAAATTAACCCAAACATATTTCGGACACACCTTTATCAGTGTAGTTAATTATTGTATTATACTCGTATATCCAAAATAAATATTTAAACAAAATTTTCATGAATGTGGTCAGTTTTGACAGATTTTCCATATTATATATCTGTCAAAACTGACCACATTTATTAAATATTTGTTTAAATATTTATAGCTTACATACAAAAACTTACAAAACACTCATGATAGGCCTCTGTGTCCGAAACATATTTGTGTTAATTTAATTTTAAAAACAAAAAGTTTACAAAAATATATATATATGTATACAAATAGTTTATTTTTAGTTTACAAAAATATAAATATTGTTCAAATAGAATTGCATTTTGTATTCTCAAAACGTTTTCTTTTTCTTTTTACAGACACGCTTCGGTTGCGAAATAACTTTTTTCGATGTTTAATTTTTACAATAAAATCGTCACTAATATATTAAAAAGGGGTGGAGTTGTGTCTAAAGGTGGGTTTTATTTAATTAGAATTGAAGGGGTGGGGAATTTGTACATCGAAAAGATGTATAATCGAAACATGTCTGTAAAAATAAATTATTATTATTATTATTTATTATTATTATTATGTCGAATCGCTCTCTACATCATGACAGCATGAGCCAAATCGATATAAAGTGTATTATAGCTATCATAGTGATTCTCCTGACATGTATTAGGTAGCTAATCTATCGCCATTTTATTGTCACGTGAATTCTACACCAGACCAAAGGCAGTGTGACGATCATACTGCCCTCGCCGGGAATCGAACCCGGAACCTTCGGGGTGGCAGTCAATGCACCTATCATTCGGCAACGAAAGTCATGCACATGCATTTCTATATATTCTATACATATAAATGCAATTATATTTTAATTATAAATAAAACACTTGTTTTTTACCACTTGAGTATTATATTTTAAACGTCTAGTTTCGGAAGCTACAGATGCTTCCATCTACAGGTTTCAATATAAACTAAAGCATTATTATTACATATAACAATTATCTGTACTGATAGAGGTGGAGGGGATTATGAGTGATTGGTGGCGGGGGTAAGTGAGGGGGTAGAGGTTCGAGATAACGGGAACATGGAAATCAGGGCAAAATTTAATACTCAAGTGGTGAAAAACAAGTGTTTTATTTATAATTTAATCGTGTCCTACCACAAAGTGAATGCCGAAACAATAAATAACAATTATATTTATATAATACAAATTTGAATCCATAACACAAAGTGAACGCGAATAATGAAGTAGTAATATATCGTCTTTGAATAACTGGATAAGGGTTAATCCATGGACAAAGCGCGTTTCACCTCCCACGCCAAGATACCGCTTGGCAGGTTTAAGTTTCTTTGGTCTGTGGTCTTGGTCGCTTAGCTAAAGTACATGCTATGTTTATTGCTTTCACGTGTTCAAAACTTAACAATTTGGTCCATAAAATTAGCTCTGACATCTTTACTTTCCACGTGGAGGCCACGTAGTGAATGTTGGAAGTAAAAGCAAAACATACATTTACATCATGTACGTTAATGTGAATAAGCACCCTATGAATGTCATATCTAATACTTACGGTATAACTAACTTTTATACATTACATACACTTTTATACCTAACCTAACCTTACCTAACCATCACGCCGTTTCACCGGAGGGATAGGCAGAGAAGATGAATCGCCACTTTGTTCTATCCTGACATAATTCTCGCGCCTCTTCTCCATTCACACATCGTGACATGCACGCTCGTCGATTGTTCCTACTTCGAACATCACCACCTTTCAGTAATTTATTAATTTAGCATGCCATGTCTTTCTTGGCCTTCCTCGACTTCTTTTTCCATTCACACTACTTGTATAGATTTTTTTAACCATTCTCCCCTCATCCATTTGTTCCATATGTCCAAACCGTCTTAGTGACCCTTTCTTGATTTTATTTATCACGCATTCATCCGCTTTACATTCCTGTCTTTCTTTAGGTATATACTAATGTTTATTAGCTATAATTAATAAATATGAATGAAAACGTCTGTTATATTTTTCATTCCGCCCTTCGTATGACCACCACGTCTGACATTTTTTTGGAACTTGTATATACGAGTATGCTAGAATCCCACGCTTATCTTTACATTTTTAGTTCACTCTACACTAGCGTCATCTATTAAGATTGGGAAGCATTAAGCAGAAAATCTTTATTAATGTCCTTACATAGCATATATACAAGTTCCAAAAAATTGTCAGATGTGGTGGTCATAAGAAGGGCGGAATTGGGAATGTTGTTAAACATAAAGCGATCGCTCAACCCAACCAATGACAGGTCATAAGTCCTGTAAGCGCCTTGGCCACCATATTCTGTCCCCAGAAAACAATTTACATCTTCGTCTCTATTGAGATACAATTAATCCTTATAAAATAATAATTTATCCGCAATGGGTAAAATCCAGTATTTGTCTACAAAAATTTGTATACATTCAAAATGTTATTTAAGATAGAACAGTTTGGAGTTTCAACCTCGCTGACTAATCCTTCCAGGAAACGGCGTGATGGTTAGTTAGTTAGTTATATATTGCAATTGAATTTTTAAAACACATGATACAATATAACACCTTACAATATAATCTCCCACGTTGTATCGTACTAATTTTTAATGTACAAACTATAAGTGCTGCAGAACGTATACCATAATTCATTCTCACAAAACATTTCACGCCCACCGCCCAAAAGCAGAGCTTACGAACCCGCCCATAAAACTGACTATTTTGACTTTCAGACTTACTTATAATCCTTTCACTTAGAACTCAGATTTTACTTGTTTCGTATCTTCAATATACCTTGTATTATTAAAATATATTATATATTATATAATAAATTAACTTTAAGTATTATTGCAAAGGAATAGTTGAAGCCTTTATCGTTTCTCTGTATCCAGAACATTAATAAATAATAGGTTTTCACTGCCTTGCTATTCTGGCAGGTTATTTTCAATATGGCATTGCGTTTAAAAGCTAATGTATTTTTTGGCGTTCTTAAACATGATTTCAAATGCTCAAGAAAAAAACGTCTTAACTCTTGCCAGGAGAATATATATTTGAAGATATATAGAGACTTTCCATTTATTGCTTACACAGTAAATTGGACGATCGCCAGTCTATCGTCAGTCTGTCGCAAGTATGTCACCAGTCTATCGCTAGTCTGTCACCAGTCTGTCGCCAGTCTGACGGTAGTTTGACATCAGTCAGACGCCAGTTTGTCAACAGACTATCATCGGTATGTCGTCAATATATTGTCAGTCTGTTGTTAGTCTATTGCCAGTATGTCACCAGTTAAATGCTTAAGTTAAAAACGTATTTACTCTTGCCAGGAGATCGTATACTTGAAGATATATAGAGACATTCCATTTATTGCTAACGCAGTAAATTGGACGGTCGCCAGTCTATCGTCAGTCTGTCGCAAGTGTGTCACCAGTCTGTTGCTAGTCTGTCACCAGTCTGTCGCCAGTCTGACGGTAGTTTGACATCAGTCTGACGCCAGTTTGTCAACAGTCGTCAATATGTCTTCAGTCTGTTATCAGTCTATCACCAGTATGTCACTAGTCTATCGCCAGTCTGATGGCAGTCTGGCACCAATCTGCTGCCAGTTTGTCAACAGTCTGTCATCAGCCAATAAATGTCAGCAAAATAAACGAAACCTGTCTAAAACTATTCCACTCATTAATATATCATTGAAAACACAATAATCAGTACGATTTAAAAGATGCAATATTAAATATATACCTAAATAACCATCAGTTTGTTTCGCCGGAGGGTAGGCAGAGAGGATGGGCCGCTATACTGCTCTGTCCTTATTTACCTCTACATTCACGTACATTCTCATAAAATGTAACATGCACGCTCGTCGATTTTTCCGAATGTGAATGTGCCCGCCTTTTAGTTTTTGATTAATTTGGACATTAAATAAATATGAAAATTATGTATATTTTTAGAAGAATTTACCTTTCATTATACTTAGGAAATTGAAAAACTTTGTTTAATCCACTATTTAAAAAAAATATATTAAAGAACACACATGTTTCGGAGGATACCTCCATCTTCAGGTGTAAAAATATAATAAAAACTAAACAAAGAAAGATTAATTTAATTCGCATTTAATATTCAATACAATAATTCAAAATTTTAAAAAATTAACCCGGGCTATTTGTTATAAGAAGTTACTAACAATTTTTTTTTTAACAGTAAGAACTAATTAATAATATTAAATAATAATAATAAAAAAAAATAAAACAAAAATTAAATTTAGAAAAAACATACATTGAAACAGACATCATTTATATAGAAATTAATAAATGATTAATTTTCATTTGATTGGGAATGGGAGCTTGGAAGATCAAAGATTAAATTGGGTGGTATCCTCCCAAACATCTCGTGTTTTTTAATATGTTTTAATAAATAATGGATTAAACAAAGTTTTTCAAATTCCTAAGTATATAACTATGGAATTAAAAAGTGTTAATGCCTTAGCGTTCAATAAGTTTACCCTTCATTATTTAAACAAAATGTTTGTAATCGTAAATGATTTTTTATTTGGTAAATATTAAGAAATCATTTGGGGTTACCAGTCTTGAAAATTGAATTGCTGAATTACGCGATATAAAGCAACTGCAGTTTACACTGACGAATAAAGTACCTTCTCACTCAAAAACAACTATCAGCGATGCTTTTATTTTATGATTTCTTATGATTTTTAAATCCACTAAAGTCAAACTAAAATCCTTTCTAACCATAACCTTTCAAACTGAATAATTCACTAGAGATTCTAGTAAATTTATTCACAGAGCATAATGTGTACCCACTTATTATTTTATTACTGTATGTATATTTTATGTGTTGATGCGTGAAATATACAGCTTTGTCGACGTTTATCGTATGTGCACACTTAGTTATATTATTTTTGCATATATTATTAGATAAGTGTGAAAGTTATTTTATAAAATAAACTGCTCATAAAGATTTCATTCGTTACGCTCAGGGGTTTAAAATTATTTGTAAATTAAAATAGAACATGGCTTCGAATTTCAAATTAAGTAAAATTTAAATGAGTCAGATTCTTATGATACATTTTAAAAAAAGAACATTTTGTGCAATATTATATTGAAAGTGTCATTATTTTTTTTAAATATTATATATCTGTACCTGAGGGTCACTGAGTCTTAAGTGGATTTTTGTCTAAAATAAATTATGAAACTCTTGTTAGTTACGTTCAGGGCTATCTTATCTCCATCTTCAGGGTGGCCATAACCACCCTGAAGATGGAGGCTGTAATGATTTCCGAAACGCCGGTCCAGAAGAGTAACACGAATTTATCAAAGATCCCAAAAAACATATCGCTACCAACCATGAATATCTACCAAAACTATTTAATCTTTGTATTTGTAATTAATACGAATAAATCGCCCTTGGCGAAACATGTCATTACCAAAAAATATAATAAAACTTCTAGGACTAACGTTTTCATTCGTATTAATTATTTGATATGGAGTTTTACAACATTGTTTAAGAAACAACAAAAAATGTATTTGTGTTTGATAAATCATATATTTTGTGTTTTTGATTTAAAATAATGTTTTTTCTTGTATATTCACCTTCACTTTGTGTTGTTGATTAATATTTTAATAAATATAATTATAAACTTAGTATCACTTAACATATACATGTTTCGGTTTTAACAAATTCTTTATGAGTGTACATTTTTTTTAAATTTTGTACATTGATAATGGTTATGTTATAACCGAAACATGTCTGTGTCAAGTGTAGTTATATTTATTCAAATTTATAATTTTAATTAGAATTCTAACTATAAATAAATGAAACTATTTTTATGACGTCTGGCAAGCCCTTCATAAGGACGACATTGCAGGACGATGACCCTTAATTCAGATAATTAGTTTTTTCAACTTGAAGAGGGTCTAAATGGCAATCCTTTTAACTTTACAAAATTAAACAGTTATAAAGATTATACAGTTAAAATAGGTACGCAAGGATTTTAAAACCGGCGCTTAAAGTAGTTATGAATTTTAAATCCTAGCAATAAAGGGGAATGTGGAATTAATTTTATTTCAAACTAACTAACTAACCATCACGCCGTCTCCCCGAAAGGGTAGGAAGAAATAATGGACTGCCACACTTTAATCGATGCGGCACTCCATCCTTCTCTTTTCGTCATCGCGAGAGACGCGGTGTAATGGGTTGCGAACCTCATCGCCACCAACAGGCATCTCCCGCGCACACTTCGATCGTTCAACGTCTACATAATAAATCTAAAACAAATTATCTGAAATACAATGATATAAAATAAAATAACAAAGAAAAATAATTTAACACATAATGTTATTTTAGATGGTGCACTTGCCGTCAGCTAGACGATCCGGACATTTGTGTTTATTTAATTTTTATTCCACGTTATCAACTGTTTTTTTTTTCAATTTACTGTAATTAGGCACTTAAAACAATTCAACACCAGCAAGAACTTAAAAATATTATTGAAGAATTTATTCAAATTGTCATTGGAACAAACGAAAAAAATATTTTCACACCTGTCAAAATTCTTTTTATAAACGAAAAAACTTCTATAGTTTTAACACCAAAACAGTAAAAACGTATTTTTTGTCACAAATAACTATCATAAAGAGCAGCAATAATCAAATAGACCAAAACAATTCACATATACACGAATTATCTCCAAATTGACGGGAGCACCATATGAACCAAACCAAATTTTCAAAATCAGAACCAAGAATTTTATTTCATATTAGCTTAATTTTATTTCAGATATCATAGCATAAAATACTGAGAATTTTTTTGGATCCACGCTGGAAAATGGGACTTTCAGAATTAAAGGAAACTTTGAACTTGGAGTACTGATTAACCAGGAAACAGTAGTGAGATTCTGCAAGTCTCAACGCCTACGGTGGGCTGGCCATGTGGAAAGAATGCCAGAGGGTAGAACACCACAAATTATATCCAGATGGGTACCTCGCGAAAAGAGTCCGAAACATGTTTGAATTGATAACCCGCAATGGGTAAATAAAATTCAGTATTCGTCTACAAGTATTTGTATACATTCAAAATGTTGTATAAAACAAAAACTGGTGAGAGTTAGCATATAAATTGGAGTGATATTTCCAGGCGTTATCTAGCAGTGCGTTAATGGCGGTAGCCTTTCACATTGCGTTATAAAGATCTTCTGCTTAATGCTTAAATTTAATCTTTATAGATGGCGCTGGTCTGTAAATTGAAACTGACATGTGAATTGTGGTGTTGGATATTAACATATATACAACTTCCAAAAATTTGTCAGACATGGTGGTCATAAGAAAGATGGAATTGGGAATGTTGTAATTACATAAAGCGTGCGCTTAACCCAACCAATGACAGGTCATAAGTCCTGTAAACACCTCGATCACCATATTCAGTTTCCAGTTTGCATCTTCGTCTCTATAAAATAAATCCTTAATTTTCAATTGTTTAAAGAGTAAATGTTGTATACAAAGTATAAAAAAAAAAGAAATAGAATATATTTAGATTTTAAATTATTTAAGAAAATTTATTAAGATTCAATTAAATATGGTAATTTCATTTCAAATGTAAACAATGAAAGGTTACTGTAAATGTCAATGGCAGTTTTAAAAAGTTAATTCAAAGTTTGTAAAAGTTTTTTTTAAAGTATCTTTTACGTATCGATGATTTAGCTTTCGGAAAATATTATTTAAGGTCTTGAGTAACTTTTATGATGTTAATTTTCAAGAAGGTTAATGTATGCAGATGAACAGAACTTTAAAAGGTCATCTAAGTAATTTTGTAACAAAATTTTTACTTTTAGGAGTGTTAATTTTTTTTTTAAATTTCGCTGTTTCCTGGGCCGAAGTTATTAAATATTACAAGCATTAAATATTGTTATCATTAATACATGCGTTTAAAAATATTTACTACTTCCCAAGAACGGGTAACCCCAGTTGGAAGGTATTAAAACCATGTACTTGGTAAATTATCAATATAAATAACTGTATGTACATATTTTATATAATTGCTTGTAATATCTATGAATGAATGATTCTATTTATTGATGGTTGAGGTATTAGTTTTGTAAAACTCCATTATTAATTTATAATAGGAAACACGATTGTACCAATAGTTTACAGATAAGAAGGGATGGGTGCACATTTACCCATTTCTTCAGACTTATCAGGGGATTCTTTGAGAACTCCGTCATCTTGGAGGCTATCCATCTTTATGTTCCAGATGGCTATCTTCGACAGCGTCAGCACATACTGTTTTATCTCCCAACATGCAGAACCAACCTGCCTCTGGTGATGCCGGTGGGGAGAGCAATCAAACTGCTGAACATGATCGCTTCGGAGATCGATGTCTTTCATATTCGTGAAAGTACATTCAGAAGACAAATACTCTTGACTTTGGAGAGTATTTTGTATTCCTAATGTCGAACCATCTCTCATGCGTTCCTGGTATTATAATATATATTCCTTGTGTTTTACCTGTTCTCAATAGATGCTTTAAACTAAAAAATGTTTGTAATGTCTTTTGAGAAAATAAACTGATTTGATTTGATTTGATATAGTGATTTTACTTCAGCATCATCATCATCAGCCGTCTGTCATCCACTGCTGCAGCTGCTTCACTGCTTCACTCGTTTTCTCCAATCAGTCTTGCCTCCTGCTAGTTTTTTCATCTCTGTGTAATTGCCACAGCGCATGTCCCTAATCATTTGGTCCATATTGGCGTCCTTTGGGCGGCCTCTGCAGTTCCTGCCCTCGACCATTCCCTCTGCGATAGTTATAAGCAGGCCCGGGTGCCTGGTGTTATGGCCTATCCAGTTTGCTCGTTGCTGGACAATCCTTATGAGTATTTGACTCGTTTCTCCGGTTCTTCTCATTACCTCGCTGTTTTGGATGTGTTCCGATCAATGGACCCCCATCATGCGTCTGTAGCACCACATTTCAAAAGCACCTAGACGTCTGCTCTCTTTGCAGTCAATGGTGCCAGGTATTTCATCAACCCTTACAACTCCATTATTTTTGATATTGTTTGTCAGCCAACTCTAATCTAAATAATGTCAACATATTTGTATTGATAGGTAGTTACAAAAAAATCGTAAAAATTCATTTGTAATGATTTATACTTCAAATAAAAAACAATTTACAAAAAACATTATGGACTACTTAAAGTTTTGCGTAGAATGGTACTTTTTAAAACAATCTCCAGGATGGAGACCAGGTTTTCTGGAAAAGTTCTCATAACACCACACTGCTTCCCGTCTTCCCCCTGGAATATTTCTGTTACTGCACACAGTACAGTCTTTAGAACCTTTGTCCAGTTTTGCAATGAAGTACTCTAATCGCTCCTCTGCATGACGTATCACGCAAAGTTTCCGCCATTTTAGGTTATGTGGATTTGCAAGGATTTTTTTTAGTAAAATAAAAACGGAAAACAGTCAAAATCTTATTAAAACGTGAAATTAAATGTTTATTTAACGAATATTCACAATAACGTGTTAAGTTTTGCGCGCGAAAATATACCGCGCGAGCAAGTCTTATCTTGTCGGCCGCCAGCCGACAACTCAGTTATAGCGTTCCCCATAGTTATAGCAGAGCAAAGGGGCATATATTATTTTATGCCCCAAATTGCCGCACAGAGGCCCTTCGAAGTTCTCCTGTATTGAAGGCGATTCGTCTCTTAAATGAGGTTGCAGAAGAGAAAGACCTCTTTGGATGCAATTATGGCGAATTCGTAAATGCCCTTATGATAAAGGCAGCAAGCAGATAACTGGCTTTTCCTATTCATAAGGTTCTATGTATATTTCCTTTGATAATCTTTTTTTTCACCCTTTACATCGATTTGGCTTGCGCTGTAATGATGTAAGGAGTTTTTTCAACAAAATAATAATAATAATATAGCGATGTCGGCTGGCATTCGACAAGGGAGTGGTAAGGGTTAAGTTGAGTCAACAAAATATAATCTTGAAACAGTACTATTATTTTGGCTTACTTTTTTTTTCTCAGTACTTCGTATTATGTAAAAACTAATATAAAATTATATTTTTATGTAAATGTACACCTTATTACGTAGTTAATGGCTTGTATTATAATATTTTCGTACTCGGAAGACAATAACATTATAATATTCCTCTGCCAATGGAGGAAGTGTCCTTCAGTGTCCCGCTAAACCACATTAATTTCCTTGCCATGCAAATTCCGATAACATTTCCTTACTCCTCTAGTACGACCACAGCACGGCACAGCGAGTACCCGGAATATAAATAAAACAATATACTCGTACATCCCATAATCGAGTAAAACCCCGAAAAGACAGAAATTCCCACAGATGTGTGCTGAATCAAACAATAAAGTATATTGGGATAATGCATCAAATAACTTGAAAACGTAACTCCGAATGCTTCAAAACAATTTGGAAACACAACTTCAAATATTTGGGGGTTTGTGGTGGTGGTTGAACACCCGTGGACGTCGGAGTAACTTCACGAGGTGTCGATAGATCAGAAGGTTGCGTTGCGTGTGTTCGTCGGTGTCACCACTTTGGGGGTTTTGTGGTGAGAGTTGAAAGACGGTGGAGGTTTCAGCGTTTATTACAGATCACAAGTAATCATACGTAAACAATATTATGTACTCGTGATGGAGCGTGGCTGGATGTCGATAGCAGCGGGGCGGAGTCCGGGTGGTGAGCCGTAGAGGATGATGGCTCGCTGGGCGGTAGCGTCGGTTGGCTGGAGCGAAGAGTCATCGAAGGTTTCGTGACGTAGCCGTGTAGACAGTTGTGTACTCGGTAGGAAGGTCGGAGGTTTCTCGTACGTAGACTTGGTAGCGTAGACTCGTGTCGTTTAGAGATCGATATACTGGCTGACGTAGCTTCGTAGCTCGGCGCCGGAGGGAGTCCGATATCCCTCGTGGCGTAGACTTATTAACGTAGACTCGTGTCTGTTAGAAGTCGTAAGAATGACTAACTGTATTGGGTGTTCGGAAGTACTGTTTTTATATGCTTTGATTTCATCATCACACGATGCCCTGACCTAGTGACCAAACCTGAATAATCGGGGCCCTCGAGTCATCAAATTTGATAAGTAGGTCCTGAGTCGGCGTTTTTCGGTTTATTCGTGTCATATATTTCTTCATGAAATATGTTTATCTGGGTTATGCATTTAACCCCAACAAATATAAAGTCAATATATAAAAGGTATGCGTCCACCCCATCCTGACGTACGGAATGTAAGTCAGAACCGATACCAAAAAGAATAAGAACCTTTTTAGAGTAGCAGAAATGCGAACACTACGCTCCATCGCAGGCAAAACCCTTAGAGATCGGATCAGAAAAGAAACGATAAGCTCTGTCTGTGGTGTTGAGGACACAGTAAGATGGAGAAGAAGCAAAATGCGCTTTTGGAGTGACCACGTGGACCGCATGGAGAATAGAAAAATTGTTAAAGATGAAAACCTAAGCAGCAAGACATTACCAGGAAGACCGCCAAATAGATGGAAAGATGGTTGGACTTCATCGTCACAGGACAACTCACCGTCACAAACAGGTCATACGATCTAAACTAAGAGGAAGAAGAAGAACTACGAATTCTTTATAATAATTTGAAAACACAACTACGAATGGTTCAAAATAATTCGAAAACACAACTACGAATGATCAAAATATTTTGCAGACACAACTACATACAAATCTATCTAAACATAACGCGATATAATTAGAAACTTAAGGATAAGGGAAATATGCGAATATTTCGCCCTTCAAATGACATTTGATAATGCCTTTGAAGGGCGAAACATGTCATTCCCATAAAATATAATAAAACTTCTAGAAAACTGACGTTTTCATTAGAATTAATTACGTATATTTTAAAATATTTAATATTAGGTCCTTACATATGAAATTGGCGTTTTGTATGGGAGGAACGTTTTTTTAATATAATATATTTATTTAATCAAAGTATGTACCATTGCTATCTATGCACTTTTGCCATTTCATTTCATAGATAGTTCATCGATCCCTTTACTAAAAAAACCATTCGGACGGGAATCAATAAAATCTTCGTCAGTCGGTTTGGACTGCCCCATCGAAGTTGAATTTTTTCCCTTGCAAGAAGTTCCCGAAAAAAATAGTAATCTGTTGGGGCAAGGTCCGGAGAGTACGATGGATGTCTTAAACATTCCAATTGAAGCTCTTCTAATTTGGTAGCCGTATGTTGTGCAGTGTGTGGTCTAGCGTTATCATGAAGCAGCAGTGGCCTAGAGCAATTAACCAGCCTCGGTTGTTTAGCAGCTAGCTTTTCCATCATGGTTTGCAGTTGCTGACAATAGACATCTGCCGTAATCGTCTGGCCAGATTTAAGAAAGAAAGCTGTAGTGAACGACACCAGCACTAGTCCACCAAACGCTCACAAGTAACTTTTTTGGAGTCAATTTTCGCTTGGGGCATGGTTTGGCTGGTTCGGCAGGGTTCAGCCATTGCGATGAGCGCTTCCGATTATCATACAGGATCCACTTTTCGTCACAGGTAATGATTCGATTCAAAATACCTTCATTATTGTGCCGGTTGAGTAATGCAACGCAGCAGTCAATGCGCGTTTGTTGATTTGCTTCACTCAATTCGTGAGGTACCCACCTTTCAAGCTTTTTCACCTTCCCAATTTGCTTCAAGTGGATTAAAACAGTTTTATTACTAACACCGCAGCCTGCAGCTAACTCGGACGTGGTTTGCGATGGATCCGCTTCCACAATAGCGATTAGGGGATACTTCGAGAACTCGGCCGTACTGGAGGGTGTTCGGCTTTTTGTCCCCGATAGATATCTCCGACAGCGACAGCACAGATTGTTTTACCTACCGGCCGCCAGAACCAATCTGCCTCTGGTGACACCGGTGGGAAGAGCAATTAGTCTGCTGAACGCAGTCTCCTCGGAGATCGAAGTCTTTCATGTTAGTGAATGTACGTTCAGAAGGCAAATACTCTTAATTCTGGAGAGTATCCTGTCTTCCTAATGTTGAACCATCTCTTATGCGTTTCTGGTAGTATACTATATATAATATATTATTTTACCTGTTCTCAATAGATGCCTTAAAAATAAATTTTGTAATGTCTGTTGATGAAATAAACTGATTTGATTTGATTTGATTTGATTATCAACTTTGGTCTCCGGCCGTCCACGGGGCTTGTTCTGCAGGTCGAAATTTCCAGAACGAAAACGTTGGAACCAAAAACGCACTGTGTTTTCTTTTGCGGCACCGTCGCCATACACAACATTAATCCTTCGAGCCGTTTCTGCAGCACTGGTGCCACGGTGGAACTCGTACTCGTAAATAACGCGATATTTCAAGTTTTCCATTTTGCAAACTGAGTGACGCAAAGAAAAAAAACAATTGAGGAAAAAACAAATGAATTATAATTTTCGAAACACAAATACTTGAGTAAATAGCTATATAAATTTGAATTTGGAATTCCTAACCAAAGAGAAGATATTTGAGATCAAAGTTGCCAGTACGGCAAAACGCCAATTTCATATGTAAGGACCTAATATTTTTAATTGAAATTTCTTGGTAGAAGTTCATTTAAAATAATGAAAACAAAAAAAAATATACAAAATTTCTTTATTATAATATATTTGGTGTGCAGGGCAGCTTGCTGCCATCTTGATGTGTCTAGAAGATGGCAGCAAGCTGCCGAAACCGGTTGACGATAATCACAAGTGGAAGCACATATAAATAATAAATAAATTTTGTATAGTTTTTATTTTTATTTTCATTATGTATTTTTTGCAATTCCTCCATTTTAGTTCGCCCTTTTGTTTGAATTCATGAGAGGCTTTATTATCAGCCGAGTTAAATTGTTCGAAAGACCGCAGACAGAGGAGTGGAATATAGCCTACCCGTTATAAATATCCGGCCCTGTGTTCCGCCATACTTGATTTAGCCCGCGGTGAATTAGGTGACCTCCTGAATCTGGCTTTGATTTACTTACATTTACATCGAACCGATTTTTATATCAATTGTTATGTTTGCGATTTGCTTAGTCTTCGTTTAGTTTCTGACGGATTTCAGATTAAATGACAGTGCTATTATCAGTGCTACCATCACGCCGTTTCCCCGTAGGGGTAGGCAGAAATAATGGACTGCCACAATTCTCTATCCTGACATACCTGTCTAGATTCCTCCACATTTATACAGCGAGTCATACACGCACGTTGATTCTTCCGACTTCTAACATGACCAATCTTTAAAATTTGATTAATTTGGTTATGCCATGTTTTCCTCGGTCTCCGTACTCTATTTACATAATTAACGTATTATTTCTTAACCATTATTTTTCCATCATAATTTTCCTTTCATAATTTTGTTCATAATACCTTCTTTCGCTCTACATTCCTTTCTAATATCAGCATTCGAGATTCTGTCGTACATCGTTCTACTACACATACGTCTTAGGGACCTCATCATTACCGCATTTATTCAGCTCTCATCCTTCTTCTGCCAGTTCCATGCTTCGCTTCCATACATAAGGGTCGGTACAAGAACACCATTGTGTACTGCCATTTTCGATTTTTTTTTTTGGACAGGTTTTTGTTTGCGATGACAACTTTAAGTGCACCATTCACTTTGTTGCCTGCCCCAACACTTCTATCAATACCCCTCTTCACTCGCCCATATTTTGTAAACATACTATCCAAATACGCGAACTTATCTTATTCAATTCCAATATTTTCATTGTGTCAATATAAAAAAATGTATAAGAATAAATAATTTACTTTTGCTGAAAAAATGTGGTATAACGTTGTCTTAAGCATACAAAACAGGTGATTATTTTCGGCTCTGTTCTGTGTCGATGATCAAGGCCATTTCGCTCTCGCCTGGGAATGTTGTATGTTGCCGCTGACCCAGAATCGCTATATGTAACACAAATAATATAATACACTTTTACTTGAGTGATTATATCACCTTCGATAGCTCAGTTGGTAGAGCGGTGGACTGTAGAGTGTAAGCATATTGTAATCCATAGGTCGCTGGTTCAAATCCGGCTCGAAGGAATTTTTTTGTGCAAATTATTAATGTTTCTTTTTTTATATACTTTGTATACAGCACTCACATTTATTTAAAAAAAAAATATCAAACATGTTTCGGACTAACCAGCCCTTCATCAGTGATATTATATAAATATTTAAAATATTATAAAATAGTTTACAAATAAGGTCAGTTTTGATTATTGTTACAATGATTTATTTTGAAACGTTTATGATTTTGCTATATCAAACATTATGAATAATATTAGACTTTCTTTGTTTGAGTTTATTATATTTTTACACCAGCTGAAGATGGAGGTATCCTCCGAAACATGACGTATTTTTAATATATTTTTAAATAATTAGTGGATTAAATAAAGTCATTTTCAATTTCCTAAGTATATTACTATGGAATTCCAAAGTGTTAATGCCTTAGCGTTTAATAAGTTGATTATGAATAAATTTAAATTTTAAAATAATAATTTTAAGTTCTTATTGAGGTTCAGGTATTAACTTACAACAAAGGAAATGAATTAAAGATTGGAGTTGACGTTAAATTTATTTGATTATTTATAATATTTTCTTTATTTTTAGTTGCTTTTTTAATTTATAAAACTTCGAGATTGTTCAAAATTATATTTCTATTATTTACATGCAAAATTTAAACGCCATTATCTTTAATTTATAATAGTAAATGCGATAGTTAAGTGGTTTTACTTGGATTTAATTTATATTAATAATGACAAATTTGTTTCGCCTTGCGAGGGCATTCTTAAAACATTTTTTAGAATGTTCCCGCCAGACGAAATTTATATAAATTTGTCACAATTTATATAAATTTGTCACAATTTATATAAATTTGTCACAATTTATATAAATTTGTCACAATTTATATAAATTTGTCACAATTTATATAAATTTAATCTAAGTAAAACCACTGAACAATCGTGTTTACTATTATAAATTAATAATGGAGTTTTACAAAACTAATACCTCAACCATCAATAAGCCATTATCTTTATTAAATTTACGATATTTTTTAAATGATGGATTTTATTTTATTTAAACGTTCCAAAATAAAACAATAATGACATCTCTCAAAACTGACCATATTTGTAAACAATTTTATTATATTTTAAATACTAATATAATATCACTGATGAAGGGCTGGTTAGTCCGAAACATGTTTGATATATTTTAATTTTTTTTTATAAATGTGAGTGTTGCATACAAAGAATATAAATAAAATAAAAAATATGAAACATCTACAGCACAAAGTTGATCGATGAACTACCTATGAGATGGCAAAAGTGTATACTCGTAGATAGCAATGGTGCATACTTTGATTAAATAAATATATTATATTTAATAAAAATCAACTTTATGTTCCTCCCATACAAAACGCCAATTTCATATGTAAGGACCTAATATTTAAACCACTTAGTACTTTCGTTATAGCCAGCCTTTATTTTTTTATTCTAATATGTCCAAACCATCTAAGACTAACTAAGATAAGTTAAATTTGTTTTTCAAATATCGCATGCCGGGAACTTTATAAAAGAACTGAAACATAGAATCTTTTCACCACTGTAGATAAAAAAAATACTTTTAATCATATTTTCCGCTTAGTACAATTTTAATTTCTGGTCCAAACATCTGTCACTCGCAAACAAAAAGTGTTGGAATAAAATTATTTGAATGTCTACTGCGTTCTGTTTTAAAATTAAATTTATTCAAATAAATCTAGAAAATTATGAGAACAAATAGGCGATTTGATCAGATGGGTGATTTTTGGAATTCGATTTCTTTTTCGAATTTTAAAAGAAGATTCAAATTAAACAAATTCCATGAATTGTCAAACATCATTTCGCCTGGAAAAAGTGATTTGTTTTATCAGTGGAATTTGGGGGAAAAAATAGGTAATTGTGTTAGTGAAAGTGATAAAATGTATTCCCGTCCGTGATCCAGAAGTTTTATTATAAACTTTGATACAGTCATTACTTGGTGGTTTGACATATTTAAAAATAAAATTAATAACTTTTTCATTTAGTATAAACCACTTTATTAAGCTAGTAGCGCTTACCAGTTTCACTCTGTATCGAGCTTCCTCAGAGCTTTACACAATCTAAACAGTTTAAGCTCGCTACAGAGTGAAACCGGTAGGCGCTTCTAACTCAATAAGTGGTTTATACTAAGTGAAAGTGTTTAATTTGAGTTTTATTATAATGTAAAAACGTTTCACCTTGTGATAGATTTTCAAATGCTGATATAAGAAAGGAATCTAGAGTGGAAAAAGATATAATGAACAAAATTATGAAAGGATCGCTGCGGTGCGGTGGTTCGAACACATGGAGCGCATGGATGGAGAAATAATGGTCAAGAAAGTATACGTTAACGATGTATAAATGGAGTACAGAGTTGATGTAGACCGAAGAAAACAAGGCATGACCAAATTTATCAAATTTTAAAGGTTGGCGATATTAGAAGTCGGAAAAATCAACGTGCGTGTATAACTCGTTGTATGAATGTGGAGAGAGCTAAAGAGGTGTGTAAGGATAGAGTAGTGTGGCGGTCCATTCTCTCTGCCTACCCCTACGGATAAACGGCGTGATGGTTTGTTTATTTAGTTTTTCTTCTTCCTATATGTTTTGAAGGTTTTATAGCTTCATCATATCGTACTCAAATAGCGTATGGAGAAAAATCAACTGCATAAGTAGGAAAACCAGGGTTTTATTTCATTAAAAATGTTCATTATAGAGTTCCACAGTGTTCCAAAATTATTTTGAATAAATGTGTGATGTGATATATAAAGAGCACGCTACGTTTCGATACAATAAACAATGTAAGAAATACGTGTCTATACAACATCCATATAACGTCTCGAGGGTTGTTTTTCTTATTTGCAACGACACACCCCAAATGAGGGCGAGAAGAATGCCATTTGCGAAGCTATTCCTCCCCTATCACACCACACCACTCGCAAGGGTGCAAAAAAGAGATATATTTTGCAGGATTTATTGAATTTGTATCCAGATTCCAGCTCTCGCATCCCTAAGCAGTTGACAAAGTATTTTTTCTCTGCAAGTTGACCCACTTAAGATGATCCGTTGAGACCACAATCTTTCTTGTACATTTTTCATAGTAATCGGTGGCTTCCGTATACGTTTCGTAATATAAATACTTATCCACTTTGGCCACAAAAAACAATAAGAAATGAACTGTATAGGATATACTTCCTTTCATCTTTTAAGGCCTTCAAGATTATTGATAAGTCTTAATTTTGGATAAACTTACGGCGTCACCACTGTGGAATTCCTTAATGACGATATTTTTATGAATTAAAACACAGTTTTTTTCACTTTTAAGTTTAAGCTTACACCTTCATCATCGGGAGAAAGATATAAACAATGTATCGTTTTACACATAAGCAATAGGCCTCCGTAATTTCTAACGTTACAAATACATTCTTATTACATTATAACTAACAAAACTTACTAACTAACCATCACGCCGTCTCCCCGAAGGGGTAGGCAGAAAGAATGGACTGCCACACTTTTCTTTCCTGACATGTTTCTCTCGCTTCCTCAACATTCATACATCGTGTCATGCACGCGCGTCGATTTCTCTGACTCCTCACATGGCCGACATTCAATATTTGACTTATTTGATCGTGCCACGTTTTCCTCGGTCTTCCTCTATTTCTGGTTCCATTTACATCATTAACATATAATTTTTTTACCATTCTTTCTTCATTCATTCTTTCAATATGTCCAAACCATCTTAATGATCCTTTCATTATTTTGTTCATGACACCATCATTCGCACCGCATTCACTTCTTATATTTTCATTCGGCACTCTATCATACACAGAGTATACACACATTCTTCTAAGAGATCTCATTTCAACTGCATTTATTCTACTTTCATCCTTCTTTTGCCAGTTCCATGCTTCGCTTCCATACATAAGGGTCGGTAGAAGAACACCACTGCCATTCTAGCTTTTTTTGATAGGTTTTTGTTTGCGATGACAACTTTAAGTGCACCATTCACTTTGTTGCCTGCCCCAACCCTTCTTTCAATATCCCTCTCCACTCGCCCATCTCTTGTAAACATACTACCAAAATACACGAACTCAACTACTTGCTCCTAATTTTCACCATTCACGCTAATGTTGCAGACTGTCGTGGTTTCTTCCTTTTCAAAAATCATTACCTTGGACTTATTAACATTCATCATCAGATCATTTCGCATGCATACCTCATACATACAATTCACCAGGACTTGTAGTTCATGCTCGTTGTCTGCAAGAAGAACAGCATCATCCGCATACAAGAGACAGTTTACTGACACTCCGCTCATTTTGGCACCTACATCCAACCCTTTCAGCTCTTTCATACATTTGTCCATATACAGATTAAATAACCACGGGGACATTACGCAACCCTGTTTGACACCTTTATTGATATCAAACCAGGCTGTAAGATCTCCATTTACTCTGACACTAGCAGTGCTTTCTGTGTATAGCGACTTAATTGCCGTGATCAGTTTTGTACTTATTCCATATTCAGACAATATTTCCCACAACTTTTCTCTATTACATTACAAGATCATACTTATTGCCTGCGTGTATGTGTGACCTTTGCCACAAGAATTCGACATGGAACCATTAAACTCTATACGTGGCGATAAATAAAACAATAACTGCCTGTTAAATTTTACAATCGGATCGATTTCAGTACGTCCGAATGGCTATTATTTGCGTTTAATGGCCAAAAAAATGGAAAAGTGAATGCAAACCGTGTAGTTAAACTGCGAACAAATTATACAAGCTCTATATTGCCTGTTATGATTTTGATTTGCTTTTGTTTTCACTGAAAATATAGTATAAAAATAGTAATTAAAAAACAAACTAATTTATTAACCATCAGAGAACTAATTGACCGTCAACAGCTCTTTCCTAAAACTAACTAACTAACTAACCATCACGCCGTCTCTCCGAAGGGGAAAAGAAAAAATGGACTGCCACACTTTTCTTACCTGACATATTTCTCTCGCTTCCTCAACATTCATACATTTTTTCTCTGACTCCTCACATGGCCGACATTCAATATTTGATGATGAATGTTAGTAAGTCCAAGGTAAGGATTTTTGAAAAAGAAGGAATCATGACAGTCTGCAACATTAGCGTGAATGGTGAAAATTTGGAGCAAGTAGATGAGTTCGTGTATTTAGGTAGAATGGTGCACTTAAAGTTGTCATCGCAAACAAAAACCTATCCAAAAAAGCTAGAATGGCAATGCACAATTGTTTTCTTCTACCGACCCTTATGTATGAAAGCGAAGTATGGAACTGGCAAAATAAGGATGAAAGTACAATAAATGCAGTAGAAATGAGATCTCTTAGACGAATGTGTGGATACTCTGTGTATGGAGTGTCGAATGAAAATATAAGAAGTAAATTCGGTGCGAATGATGATGTTATGAACAAAATAATGAAAGGATCATTAAGATGGTTTGGACATATGGAAAGAATGAATGAAGAAAGAATGGTAAAAAAATTATATGTTAACGATGTAAATGGAATCAGAAATAGAGGAAGTCCGAGGAAAATGTAGCACGATCAAATTAATCGAATATTGAATATAAAATATCTTTATTGTAATATTTTAGAAATGGTTCAAATTAAACAGTTAATAATGTTGAAACAAACAAACAAACAAACCATTACGCCGTTTCCCCGCAGGGGTAGGCAGAGATAATGGATCGCCACATTACTCTATCCTGGCAAACCTCTCTAGATTCCTCCACATTCATACAACGAGTCATACACGCAAGTCGATTCCTCCGACTTATAACATGACTAACCTTTAAAATTTGATTAATTTGGTCATGCCATCTTTTCCTCGGCCTGCCTCGACTCCGTACCCCATTTACATCATAAACAAATACTTTCTGAACCATTCTTTCTCCATCCATGCGTTCCATATATCCGAACCAACGCAGCGATCCTTTCATAATTTTGTTCATAATAACTTCTTCCGCTGTAGATTCCTTTCTTATATCAGCATTTGAGATTCTGTCGTATATCGTTCTACCACACATACGTTTTAGAGACCTCATCTCCACCGCATTTATTCTGCTCTCATCCTTCTTCTGCCAGTTCCATGCTTCGCTTCCATACATTAGGGTTGGGACCAGAACTCCAATTTTGAAATACTCGTATTATGGTGTTTTAGCCGAAACAATGTATTTATTATCCAAAATATTAACAACTTTTTTTCATGAAAAACTTTTTTTTAAATATTAATCTATTAATCATTTCTTGTACAGTATACCCTGTGTACATAATGTTGAACTCAGACGACTCTACAAAAATGGAACAGTGTCACGCTCTGTTCAACAAAAAAAGCATTGACCCTTGTCAATGAAAACTCTTCTTTGTAATATTCGCATTTTTTATCTTCAACGTAAGCGTATGAAATATCGATCAAATAATTCTATGATATTGGACAGTATGGTACAATGTAAATTGCTTTTATATTGATCATTTGTGAAATAAAAAATCTATCCAAGAATGCTATGATTGCAGTGCACAATGGTGTCATTGGACTGGGACTTGGACTTGGATCTTCTGACTTACAGAGGTTCAGCTCTAATGGCTATACCTCTTACGTATGTAGTAAACATTGTTGGAAGGTGATTTGGTGGGTTGTTAGTTTATACGGGGGCATGATTTGTGAGACCCGGAGTGTTCCTCTGAAGGAGGATCGATTTTGGGCGTTTGTGGCGGCTGGAGGTGTTATTGTGCCAGCCCATATGTATGGAAAATATACACATAGCAAAGGGTAAAAGTAAGATATTAAATGCTAAGAACAGCCCAGCATTATTTTCAATTCAATGGACGAAAATGGTTTAATGCCCTCCTGGAAGAACTCAGAAACCAGGTCTCATACAATAAATTTAAACTTTCAATAATAATAAAAAAATGTAGTGAATTGTGACTCTTCAGTGACATAAATTAAATTTAAATGACATTCCAGATACTCCTTTCCTTAACACAAGTTATAATCTTTATAAGGAGAGTAAGAGAAACGCAAATAAATAAATAAATGTTTAAATCAATCGGGTAGTGGTCTAGGGGATAGAAAGCTTGACTCCTGATCCAGGGAACATGGGTTCAAGCCTGGATACGACCAGATTTATTCTTCATAATAATGAGCTATTTTCTGCTCACATTGAAGATTGTAAAATAAATTCTAATATCATTGATTTAAATCCTTGGTATTGTCTTTTTAATTTTTTATATTTTTAATGTAACGTAAGAGCAATATTTTTGTATCGTTTATATATGATAAAAACATATTTAACAAAAATGCAGTAGGAAATGATTTTCTAAGACAAATGTGTGGTAAATCTGTATATAATTGAGTGTCAAATGCAAATATATGAAGTGAATGCGGTGCGAATGAAACTGATATGAACACAATATTGAGAAGGTCGAAGGTCGACACACAGAATGGCGATTTTATTTTATATATTATACTTAAAATCATTAGTCACCATGAAATATGTAAAACCATGTGTAAACAATTTAAGATATTTTTCTTATAAACACTTTATTTCGTCCTACCTTAAATAACTAATTTTTGATTTATAATAATAATAATAATAAATTGGATAATTTATAAAGCGCCATTTTTATTAATTGCTCATCTCAAGGGCGCTGTAGAAGATGCTCCGTTTTATCAACTAGATAATAATAATAATAATAATGATAAAAAATATATATAAACATATTTAGTATGAGGGCTGCACCCGACGAAATCGATCAGCCCTTCCTGTCAGGAAATGATAATTTGAAAAAGTGCGTTTTGAGTCTCGATCTAAACTCTGATTGATTCTCAATGCACTTAAGGTCTGCTGGAAGACTGTTCCAGGCTGAAGGGCCGGCTACCGCGAAGGCTCGGTCGCCAAAGTTTGTGCTTGGACAGCGTTTTGGCACAGTCAATCTACCGATCGCAGAAGACTTAGCTGATCGCAATGTAGACTGTCTAGCATTCAGGTTCTCGTTGATGCAGAGTTCAGATATATAAGCTGGTGCCATTCCATGCAACGCCTTATAGACCGTCCAGCAGAGCTTGTATTGTATCCTTTCTGGACATTTCAGCCAGTGGAGCATTTCTATAATATCATTTAGTATCCCATAACTACTTTATCATTATCATAAAATTTCGCAACGAGTTCCAAGAAACACTTTCCAATATTCCTGGACCTAACTAAATAATTCTTTGTTAAAAATGTATAAAGTCACATCAATTTTCGTTAATAACCTTATTCTGCTCCATTTACTAGTGTGTATAAACTGCAACGATTTGAAGTTTCGTCACATTTGATAATGACTTAGAAGAGCGAAACATGTCATTCCCATAAAATATAATAAAACTTCTAGAAAACTGACGTTTTCATTCGTATTAAGATATTATCAAATGAAATTTGATAATACCACAGAATGGCGAAACATGTCATTCACATAAAATATAATAAAACTTCTAGAAAACTGACGTTTTCATTCGTATTAATTACCGAATGTTATATTGTCAGGAACACCACATGTGGGACTATGACCATCATACTTGCCAACCCTTTCTGGAAAGTGGGGTGATGGTTAGTTTGTACATTAACCTTTTGTGTCTGAAACATATTTTATCCGGTCCCAAAACAACAAACATTGAAATATTGGCTAGTTGTAAGGAAATATGATTGTAACCTGCCTCTTTAGACTCGTTTCATAATTGTTTATAGTGCCGTTTCTCAATTTACTGTTCGTATTGCTAAATAAGCAAAACGTAAGTAGAACTATAAAGAATGAAAAATGGGAATAGATTATTAAACTATCTAAAATTGTTTGGGTTCATTGACTCTTTAACATAGGACATATGTAAGCAGTTTCATAAAGTACAACTCCATATTAAATATTTTACACGAATGAAAACGCCTTTTATCGAGACAATCTATTATAAAATATATTATTGAAATGATTGTTTCGCCGATGGCAGTACACAATGGGGTTCTAGTGCCAACCCTTATGTATGGAAGTGAAACTTGGAGCTGGCAAAAGAAGGATGAAAGCAGGATAAACGCCGTAGAAATGAGATCACTAAGAAGAAGGTGCGGGAAAACGTTGTATGATAGAATACCTAAAGATGAAATAAGAAAAAAATGTAAGGCAGATGACTACATCATGGATAAAATTAAAAAAGGATCCCTGAGATGGTTTGGACATATGGAACGAATGGACGAGAGAAGAATGGTTAAAAGGTTGTACACAAGCAGCGTGAGTGGGAAAAGAAGGCGAGGACGACAGAGGAAAACATGGCATGACCAAATTTATCAATTACTAAAAGGAGGCCACATTCGAAGTCGGAAAAATCGACGTGCGTGCATGGTACGATGTATGAATGAAGAGGAAGCCCGAGAGGTATGCCAGGACAGGCCATTGAGGCGATCCATCCTCTTTGCCTACGGAAATGGCGTGATGGTTAGTTAATTAGTTAGTTATTTGTTTCGCCTTACTAAGGTATTATCAAATGTGAAAAAACTAACCATCACGCCGTTTCCTCGGAGGGGAAGGCATACCGTTCTGTCCTGACATATATGTTACCTCTATATAGCATCCTTCTCATTCATACAACGTAGTATGCACGCTCGTCGATTTTTCCGACTTTTAATGTGGCCGCTTTTTAGTATTTGATTAATTTGGCCATGCTATGCTTTCCTTAGTCTTCCACGGTTTCTCTTTCCACTTACATTGTTTCTAAGAAATTGACGTATTATAATTTTAATATGGAGTTTACTTTTAAAATTTAAAACATTGTTATATTTTTACTTACTGAGTGTCGCGACATCTGTTTCGCCAACCAATGTAGGCATTATTAGGTGTTACAATAAAGTCTGACTTTATTGTAACACCTGATGATGCCAACATCGGTTGGCGAAACAGCTGTCGCGACACTCGGTAAATGAAAATAAATTGTGATATTATAACAATGTTTTCAATTTTAACTGTAATAATGTTGACGTTTCTTAGTGTTTCGGCCAAAACAATATAATATGGAATTTTTTAAATATCATTGTTCAAAAATCAATAACAAAATAATAACATTTTGACCTGTTAGAAAGTATATGTTAATATTTATTATTTATTTTATTATTAACGCATTCACTGTGTGGTGAATTTTTAATTAATTATTTTGAGTGTTTTTTCCACTTTTGAGTTTGTTTTTCTTGACACGTTTCGAATGGAAAAGTTTTAATTAGATCATGTGTGCTATTATAAGCTTTTCCAAATTAATACCCAGGTTTATAACTCATGAAATATAACTAAGTTGGGAAGTAATGTTAAGTGAAACAATCTACTGTGGTCTGAAATCTAGTTACGATAGTAAGAAACAAAAATTAATTAATGTAGTAAGTAGGCGGTTATTAGAATAGTTCAACGAAATTATTTCAACACGACATTCTCTATGAAATTCCATTATAAGTTTTAATAGAATGACTTTGTTACGCAACCCTTATTGAAAATAATCGAATTAACAACGTACGTAATATCTTCTCGACTTTACAGCTGTAAGTTTACTCTCTTTCTATCTCACCATCACACCGTTTCCCCGAATATATAGGTTGAAAATGGAAAATATTATATAACTTACTAACCAACTAACAAAATTACATGAAAGAAATTATTCAAATTGACATAGGAACAAATACACATAAAGATTCGAATAATCACGAAAATTTGACATTTGATATATTATTGTAACACCTAATGATGTCAAAATATTTTATTAAACAGCTGTCGCGTAAAATAAAATACAATTGCGAAACAAATACAAGTGGGTGGATTATATAGGTTAATCTTAAAAGATTCACAAGTGTAATCAAATCTACATAGATGGCCAGTTAAAACTGACACGTGAAGATAGATATGGATTTGAAGTATATATACAGTTTCCCAAAATTTGTCATGCATGATCATAACAAAGGTGGAATGGGGAATGTTGTAATTACATAAAGCGTGCGCTTAACCCAAGCAATGACAGTTTATTAGTCCTGTAAACACCTTCATCATCCATATTCAATTTCCAGTTTGCGTCTTCGTCTCTATTGAGATACAATTAAAAACAAAGTTATTTAATTTCAGTTTTAACTAACTAACCATTAAGCCGTTTCCCCGAAGGAGTATGCAGAGAGTATAGGCCGCCAAACTGTTCTATCCACTGACATACTTCTCTTAATTCCTCTACATTCACACATCGTGTCGTGCACGCCCATCGATTTTTCCGACATATTATAATGTGTGTGATGCCAGTTACTACTTATGGCCTCGAAACCATAGCATTTGTCCAAAAGAAGTGCCAAGAAATCACGAGTGATCCAAATAGCCATGGAAAGAGCCATGTTAGGAATAAGCCTAAGAGACAGAGTCAGTAAAGACACGGTGAGAGAAAAAACAAAGTTCACTGACATCATTTAGTGACTCTAAAGTCGCAATGGGCAGGCCACGTAGCCAGAAGCTCGGACGAAAAATGAACAAAAAGACTGCCTTGGAGACCGAGACTCTGACTTGGAGACCGTGGAAGGCAAAGCGAAGTGCAGGGCGACCGCGACTACGGTGGAAGGATGATCTGACTAGACATGTCGGAATAACCTGGATGCAGTCTGCACAAGATAGAGGGGCGTGGACTCAAAAGAAGGCGGTCTGCATCCAGGAGTGGACGGGAATAGACTGAAGAAGAAAACTAACTACCTACCCAACGCCGTCTCACCGAAGGGGTAGGCAGAAAGAATGGACTGCCACACTTTTCTTTCGTGACATATTTCTGTCGCTTCCTCAGCATTTATACATCGTGTCATGCAGGCGTGTCGATTTCCCTGACTCCTCACATGGCCGACATTCAATATTTGATTTATTTTATCGTGCCACGTTTTCCTCGGTATTCCTTTATTCAATATTTGATTTATTTTATCGTGCCACGTTTTCCTCGGTATTCCTCTATTTCTGGTTCCATTTACATCGTTAACATATAATTTTTTTACCATTCATTCTTCATTCATTCTTTCCATATACTCGTATCCAAACCATCTTAATGATCCTTTTGTTCATAACACCATCATTCGCACCGCATTCACTTCTTATATTTTCATTCGACACTCTATCATACACAGAGTATCCACACATTCGTCTAAGAGATCTCATTTCTACTGCATTTATTATATTTTCATCCTTCTCTTGCCAGTTCCATGCCAGTTCCTGAAGAAGAAGATATAATAATATTTATTTTCATTAACTGTTAAAATATTTTTTATTAACTGTTAAAATTATGTTTTCGTAATTTTTCGTACCTTTATGTAAATTTGAATAATATGATAATGTCATTATAGGTTGACAAAACAGCTGTCGCGAAAAATATAAAAATAAAAATTGATATACTAAAATTGTGAACAGAGTTTTTTAATTTCACAGTTAAAAACTTAATTAAGTTGGAATGTTAATAGTGAAAGTTAAGAAGGAGGTAATGTTTTAACAAATGCCGCCACGTACGTCGTACAGAATAGAATAGACAGGTACTAAGTACCGAACAGTTTATTGCAGAGATTAGTAACGCAGAATAAAAGTGTTCCCGTGAACACGCGACTACTACGTGAAAAGAACGAATTCGCTGTAACTTTGTTAACCCTGGAAGCAACGCTGCTTCAGTGCGGGCTTAAAAGCTTCGTGACATTGGAGCAGGAAAAGCTGCCGTTTTATGAAAGCTTCAGAAGATCAAGAGCTTTTTCAGTACAAATTCTAAAGAAACTTTCAACAGATTGCCTGGAAAAACTTTATTTATTTTTTCATAAAATTTAATCTAATATCTATTATCTCATCTCAACGGAGGCTTTAATACTTTATTCGTTTGGCTTCAGGTTACTAAAGGTAAGAATATTTTGTGTTTTTATGAGATTTGTTTCCAATATTGCTTCCGAACTAATAAAAATACAAAAAACCACTAAAAATGTTGCCACCGGAAGACGGAGGAAAACATGGCAAAATCAAAAAAATTATTTATTGAACAATAAAGTATAACTGTTTGTTGAACGATCGAAGTGTGCGCGGGAGATGCCTATTGGTGGCGATGAGGTTCGCAACCCATCACACCGCGTCCCCCGCAGGGCGAAAAGAGAAGGATGGAGTGCCGCATCGGTTAAAGTGTGACAGTCCATTTTTTCTGCCTACCCTTTCGGGGAGACGGCGTGATGGTTAGTTATTTAGTTAGTTATAAAGTAAAACTCGATATTTAATAATTCAAGAAGTTTGATTATATTTTATGGGAATCACATGTTTCGCCTAGGTTTTATTAAATGCTAGTTAAAAAATGTGGTTCTCATAAAATATAATTAAACTTATATTTATAGAAAACAAAAGTTTTCTAAATTTTTTATTATATTTTATAGGCATGACATGTTTCGCCTTGCTAATAATATATTACAATGGACATATATATTTCATATCAAAACATTTGACAAAACTAGGAGAAGCATGGTATTCTTATAGAATAAAATAATACTTCTAGAAAACAGACGTTTTATTGCGAATTTTTGTTGTTTAATTAACCCTTAACACCCCGGCACTGCGTATTTCCGGTGTTTATGTCAGTGCTTCGTAAAATGATTTAATTCACCTGAGCCAGAAATGTATGACCTGTTAAGAGAATTGTATTATATAATAAAAACAGCCTCCTTAATTTATTTAATAGCTCCGGGGCCTAAGAAGGTAATTCGGTTATCTTGCGCAGTTACAGCGAAAGCGAGAATATTTCACTTCGTGATTACACACGAACGTACACACCGAAGTGTTTCGGTTGGTGACTCGCTTGCTGTCGACATTTTATGCTCCAATTTGCCGTGCGGAAGCATTACAAACCCCTAGTATATGAGAATGACATGTTTCTACTTTCGAAAGCATTACGATAAATTATAATTAAATAGACGTTTTCATTATTTTTAATTATCTATGAACCCTTTCGTGGCTGGTGCGGATACGTATTCCCATTCGAAATTGCTCTAAAAAGCGGGATTTACTTTTCTAAGTTTATTCACTCCAGTTATCTAGCGCTATTATTGGGAATTACGATAAAACATTAACCAGCTTAATCGGTGGAACTTTTAACCGACATTTAAATATAAAAAAAACACGTGTTATTTTATTTTTGAGTGTCGTGCGTCAGATAAGTAATTTTTTTGACAAAACTTTCAAATAAATATGGAATTTGAGTTTTGTAGATATTTATTTCAATGTGTGATAATATACATAGCTGGTGATTTGATCTGAATTTTGAGGTATGTCATATTTCAAAAGTGGGAATGTGATTTTTACGAAATTCATTTAATGTTGTTTTATTTCAAATAACTATTTAAAAATATGTAGGTATATACTCATATTTTTTCTTACGCTCAATAAGTAATCGACAAAGTATCAGTGGGAAGTTTTGATCATATTCATTTTATATGTTCCGATCAATTTTAAAAAAATCACGTTTTTTTTTTTATAAATATGAATGCTGTTTAGGGAACAGGTAGCAGGGTCGATAGTAGCTAGCTCGGCGGAAGAGAGTCGGAGGTTTCTCGTACGTAGACTTGATAGCGTAGACTCGTGTCTGTTAGAAGTCGCAAGAAGGAATGATGTATATGGTGGTCGGATGTACCGCTTTTATATGCTTTGCTTCCCTTTGCACACGATGCTCTGCTCTAGTGACCTAGTGACCTGTGTGAATGAATCCGGGCCCTGAGTCATCACTTTTGCCTATGCAATGTATGTCATCATTGCGATAAGTAGGTCCTAAGTCAGGCGTTTTCGGTTATTCGTGTAATATATTTCATCATGAAATATGCTGGTTCAGCAGTCAAAGCCCACTAATGTGGGTCATGCATTAAACCTACACATTTATTAAAATGCAAAAAAATAGTATGCAAGCGTTAGCATGTTTTTGCTGGTTCATGGCATACCACTTGGGTCTTGTATTTAACTATGTATTTAACTGTGTATTTAACTTTGTATTTAACTATGTATTTAGGTAGTATGTTTACAAGAAATGTGGATAGTGGAGAGGGATATTGAAAGAAGGTTTGGGCAGGTAAAAAAGTGAATGGTGCACTTAAAGTTGTCATCGCAGACAAAAATCTATCCAAAAAATCTAGAATGGCTATTGTATGGAAACGAATCTAGAACCTCACAAAAGATGGTTGAAAGTAGAATAAATACAGTAGAAATGAGATCTCTTAGACAAATGTGTGAATACTCTGTGTTTGATAGAATTTTGTCTTAGAGATTAATTTCTATTGCATTTATTATATCTGCAAGTATAAGAAGTGAATGCGGTTTGAATGATGGTGTTATGAACAAAATAACGAAAGAATAATTAAGATGGTTGGGACATATGCAAAGAATGAATGAAGAAACAATGGTAAAAAATTCATATTTTTACGATGTAAATGAAACTAGGAATAGAGGAAGACCGAGGAAAATGTGGCACGATCAAATAAATCAAATATTGAATGTCGGCCACGTGAGGAGTTGGAGAAATCGACGCGCGTACTATATATGAATATTGAGGAATCGAGAGAAATGTGTCAGTACAGAAAAATGTGGCAGTTCGTTCTTTCTGTCTACCCCTTTGGGGAGACGACATGATGGTTAGATAGTTAATAGTATATTTTTATATTCTTTACATTTTGTTATTCGCCATTTTCGCTAATAGTAATATTATACGAACAAAACTTCTATAATACAAAGAGTACAGTGTATTACTCGTACATAAATGTTAAGTATTTTAAGTGCGACCTTGAACCCCTAACCCTCGCTCTTGCTCATATTAACACGTGTTCCAGCAGTAGGAACGAGATGAAACGATTTTATAGGGTGGACCGCGAACGACCCTACCGCATTACACGTTTATGTATGTGTTTCAGGATTAGGTAGGTTCCGGAAGTCAAAAAACTTGAATTGTTCGCGTAATTTAATACTTACACCCTTGAAATTGTTTCCGCCATTTTTAAGATGTGTAAGGGTTTGTAAACACACCCGCTGGAAAAATATTATTTTACACGATTATCAACCCTTTCCCTAGAGTGAAAATTATAAAATAGTAAATGAAAACTTATAAACTAACTAATTAACTAACTAACCATCACGCCGTCTCCCCAAAGGGGTAGGCAGAAAGAATGGACTGCCCCACTTTTCTTTCCTGACATATTTCTCTCGCTTCCTCAACATCCATACATCGTGTCATGCACGCGCGTCGATTTCTCTGACTCCTCACATGGCCGAAATTCAATATTTGATTTATTTCATCGTGCCACGTTTTCCTCGGTCTTCCTCTATTTCTGGTTCCATTTACATCGTTGACATATAATTTTTTTACCATTCTTTCTACATTCAGTCTTTCTATATGTCCAAACCATCTTAATGATCCTTTCATTATTTTGTTCATAACACCATCATTCACCACTTCTTATATTTTCATTCGACATTCTATCATACACAGATTATCTACACATTCGTCTAAGAGATCTCATTGCTACTGCATTTATTCTACTTTCATTCATCTTTTGCCAGTTCCATGCTTCGCTTCCATACATAAGGGTCGGTAGAAGAACACCATTGTGCACTGCCATTCTAGTTTTTGGATGGATAGGTTTTTGTTTGCGATGACAACTTTAAATGCACCATTCACTTTGGTGCCTGCCCCAACCCTTCTTTCAATATACCTCTCCACTCGCCCATCTCTTGTAAAAATACTACCTAAATACACGAACTCATCTACTAGCTCCAAATTTTCACCATTCACGCTAATGTTGCAGACTGTCATGATTTCTTCTTTTTCAAAAATCATTACCTTGGACTTATTAACATTCATCATCAGATCATTTCGCATGCATTCCTCATACATACAATTCATCAGGACTTGTAGTTCATGCTCGTTGTCTGCAAGTAGGACTTGTATAAAACGCCATATGTCCTTTTTTTATTAATCTTTGAATAACATTGAAAACATTTTATTTGCGAGGCATTAGCAATTTGGAACCCCATAATGACGATTTATTTTATGAATAATTTATCAGACCCGATTCAGTTTAAACCGATATAAGTTATCAGTTTATATTGTTTTTCCGATGATGAAGGTTTGATACCTTGCCGAAAAAATTAATCTCGTGCCGAAACATACCGAAAAAATTAAATCAAAAATGAAAAAAAAAAAAAAGTTTTTAAACATTAGTTTATCTAGTATTTTTTATATAAAAAAATATTAATCTTGCGAAGCAATGCATGGAACTGGCAAAAGAAGGATGAGAGTAGAATAAATGCGAGAGTGTCAATGGTTTGGACATATGGAAATAATGAATGAAGAAAGAATGGTAAAAAAATTATATGTTTACGATGTAAATGGAACCAGAAATAGAGAAAGACCGAGGAAAACGTGGCACGATCAAATAAATCGAATATAGAATATTGGCCATGTGAGGAGTCAGAGAAATCTACGCGCGCGCATGACACGATGTATGAATGTTGAAGAATGGAGAGAAATATGTCAGGAAAGAAAATTGTGGCAGTCCATTCTTTCTGCCTATCCCTTCGGGGAGACGGCGTGATGGTTAGTTAGTTAGTTAGTTAATCTTGCGTATTGAAATTTCTAGTAGAACTTCACGCTAAAATCAAGTAAAATAAAACTAGTCTATTGTTTTGACCGAAACACTATGATGCTTCAACATTATTTCTGTTAAAATTTAAAACACTGTTTTAATATCACAATTTCTTTTTATTCATAGTCTCACGTATGTATAATTGTATATTATATATAGTTGTTCCTTCTAATCACTGTTTTTCCCACCTTTGTTATATTTGTTTGAAAAATTGTCAACAGATTTCGCTACTTCATTTTCACTATAATATTATATTATTTATAATATAATATATAAACATTTACTAATTCTGATTTTGAAAATTTGGTTTGGTTCATGTGGAGCTCCCGTGAATTTGGAGAAATTACGTGTATAAGTGAATTGTTTTTGTCAATTTGATTGTTGCCGCACTTTATAATAGTTAATTGTGACACGTAATACGTTTGTACTGTTTTGATGTCAAAATTATGCAAGTTTTTTCGTTTATATAAAAAATGTTGACAGGTATAAAAATAAATTTTTCATTTGTTCCAATGACAATTTGAATAATTTCTTCAATATTCTTTAAAAGTTCTTGCTGGTGTTAGTTGGTTTTAAGTGCCTTATTACTGCCAAATAAAAAAAGTGGATACGTGGAACATTAATTAAATTAACATTAGCTAATTTAAAAAACGGTGGATACGTGTAACATAAATTAAAGAAACCCAAAAGTCCGGATCGTCCCTGTCAACATGTGCAACATCGGAAAAACATTATGTGTTATTACATTATGTGCTAAATTAAAAAAAAACGGTGGATTCGTGGAACATAAATTAAATAGACAAATGTGCCCCATCTAAAAATAACATTTTGTATTAAATTATTTTTATTTTGTTATTTTATTTTATATCATTGTATTTCATATTATTTGTTTTAGATTTATTTTGTGGATGTTGGAAGATCGAAGTGATCGCGGGAGATGCCTATTGGTGGCGATGAGGTTCGCAACCCATCACACCGCGTCTCCCGCGGGGCGAAAAGAGAAGGATGGAGTGCCGCATCGGTTAAAGTGTGACAGTCCATTCTTTCTGCCTACCCTTTCGGGGAGACGGCGTGATGGTTGGTTAGTTAGTTATATATAAACACACACTATAATATTATATATAAACACATAACCACAAGTCTTTTCATTTGTTAATCTAGTTTATTGTAACACCTGATGATGCCAACATCGATTGATGAAACAGCTGTCGCGACACTCAGTAAATAAAAAGATATTGTGATATTATAAGTGTTTAAAATTTTAACAGAAATAAAATAAAACTAATTTTACATTACGATGGAATTTCTTTTATTTTTATATCATACAATTTTTATGAATTAAAACACTTTTAACATGATTGAGTATATTTTTCTCGACAAGTTTCGAAGGTTTAATACTTTCATGTGGTCTACAGAACAAAAAGCTTTGGGGATCTCTGGATTACATATATACTTAAAACCATTAAGATAAGCAGTATTAATTAAATGGAAAACATTTACGTGTACTTTAGTTTAGTCGAATAAATTCAACATAAGAATATTGTGAAGGCTACCATATTGGGATATCCTTCAGAAAGGCTTCCGTCTACTCGGAAACCCCTTAAATGGGGTACCTACGTTCCGGGAAAACTTAAAAAGAAAAATTACGACAAGTTTTTAGAGGGATGAGATAAGGGAGTGAAACACGATATGCCTCAATTAAAAGGGAGTTATTTTTCCTTTTTAAGTAAGGATCTGTTCGATATAATACTTAAATTAATTGATGACTGAAATAAAATTAAAACCTGAATTATGATATGCTTTCTATAATATAAGATAAGTTTTAAGTAGAAATTTTATGGAGTATTTTATTTCTAATGTTGATTTGATTATTTCGGGCTAATTTTACTTAAATTTGATCTAACATAAATAATTCATTCTAAGTTCGTCATACTTTATGTTGTAGATGTTTTATATATATTTTTTATATACTTTGTATACAACATTACTTTTTAAACAAATTATAATTAAATATCAAACATATTTCGGACTACCCAGCCCTTCCTCTATTTAAAATACTATTAAATTCTCTACAAATATGGTCAGTTTTGACAGGGGTTATAAATATTATTTTTGGAACGTTTATGCTTTTATTATAACAAACATTGTGAATAAATTTAAAATTTAAAATAATAATTTTACGTTCTCATTGGGATTATGATATTAACTTACAACAAAGGAAATAAATCAATGATTGGACTTGACGTTAAATTTATTTGATTATTTTTCTTTATTTTTAATTGCTTTTAATTTTTAATTTAATGGAATTTTCTATGAATAAAAACCATTTTTTTCCACTTTTAAATTTATTTTTCTTCCTTTTAAATTTAAATCTCGAAGGTTTTACACCTTTGTCATCGGCAGAACAATTTATATTGATCCATTGATAAAGTTGTAAAACTTTGGGTGGTAAAAGTGGAAAAAAACTGCCTTATAATTCTTAAAAAAATCGTTATTAAAAAAGAACTTTTTATTAAATTATTTAAAATTATATTTTTACAATAGAGATGTACTCGAATAAAAATATGAACCGAAAATAACATGTTATTGTTCTTCTTCTTAATTTAAATTTTTTTCATCCCATCATAAAATATAGTTAATAGTATTTCAATAAAATTTTGTGGGTAATACTAATGTGTGTAATGATATAATGTTAGGAAATATTAAGGATTAATTGACGAAAGCTTAAAAAAAAGCACTACGATAGAAAATGCTCAATGTTTTAACAATACTCGTCAGAAGTTTAATCGAAAAATTACACCAATTATCCTTTAGTATAAATGAGTAACAATTATCTTTAAAATAGTACCTATCTAAAATCCGACCCACCATTTCTTTTCCCTGATACACTGTGGTAAAATACGAATTCCCACATTTAAATTTTCTTTAAAAACACTTTTCTACGAGGAAAACGTGGCACGATCAAATAAATCAAATATTGAATGTTGGCCACGTGTGGAGTCGGAGATCTCGACGTGCGTGCATGATGCAATGTATGAATGCTGAGGAAGAAGTCAGAAAGAATAAAACGTCAATTTTTTAGAAATTTTATTATGGTTAATGGGAATGACGTATTTCGCATTTCTAAGGCAATATGACATTTAAAAATGTCGCATGACAAAACATGCCGTTCACATTATCTGTAATATAATTTCTAGAGAACAGATGTTTTCTTAAAATTTAATTATATTATTTTTTATATAAAGCACTCACTTTGCGCTATTTACTTGCGTTATTTACTTATTTACTATTATAAAACAATAAAACACTTGTATATACTCACGGTATGGTTATTATAATTGATGCCAACTAGTTCTTCTTAGACCCAAGCTTCATCAGGGCGATAAAATAACTAGTTATTATATCTGGTACAAGTGAAACTAGTTTCATAATCACCATACCGTGGTTAGTATTTTATTATTTTATAGTTAGTCTAAATGTAATAGTATGGTAGTCACATTTTCATTTTATCATTACCATAAATTAAACTAAATATTCTAGAAAAAAAATGTTTTCATTCGTATAAATTAAAACCTTAAAAACAAAGTTTAGTTTTTGTGAATAGAAACCTTTCTAAATTTCTTTCATACTTGAATATATAAAGGCAAGGGAAGCTTTCGCAATGCTTCTTCCTATATGGCGTTCCAGTATTATTTCGAGAAAGCTCGAGCTCCAAATATTTAACAGTAACGTTAAAAGCGTACGGTTATATGGATGTGAGACTTGGAAATCTACCACGTACGTTATTGGAAAACTCAAGGTGTTTATAAAAAAAGTATCTTCGCTCAATATTTAAGGTCTTTTGGCCCCAAATAGTATCTAATGCCGTTTTCTGGGCCATGCCAGGCGAAAAACCAATCATAGAACAAGTCGCTAGACGCAAATGGCTATGGATCGGTTATATTAGACGAAACCCAGCCTGCGTCGTTCAGGGCGCATTAGACTGGTTCCCTGTGGATGGTAAGAGGAAGCGAGGCAGACATAGAGCCACCTGGAGAAGAGCTCTGCAGACGAGGTTAAACCAGCAGGCCTCACTTGCGATGATGTTAGGCATCAGGCATGCGATAGAGTCGGGTGGAGAAGGTTCCTTGAGGCCCTATGCACCGCGGAGGTGTGAAAGAAAATGGAAAAAGAAGATATTGGTATTGATGCTTAAACACTAGTCTACTAATTCACTATGTATCCCCAATAATATAATAATAATAATAATATTAATATGTTAACTTTTCAAGCCGCGTTTTTGTGATGTAATCACCTCAAGGGCGCTTTAAGACGTGTTTTGAATCTAAATGTGAACGCTGCATCTGATTGATATTCGCGATCGATTAGGAAGTGTAATAGAACAAAAAATGCAAGTTTTAAATTGGGTATGAAATATGAAAAATATGGGTTTTACAGCTTAGATCTGAAATCTGTCGGATACTTTATGCATCTGAGGTGTGAAGGAAGATTGTTCCAAGCTGATGGACCGGCTACCGTAAACGCTCGATCCCCGAAATTTGTACTAGGGCCGAGATAAGTGTGGATTTTCTTGTATTTAGGCTGTTCGTTATACAGAGTTCGGATATAAAATTTGGAGCCATTCCATGTAGCGCTTTGAAGACTGTCTGTCTGATTCTTTCTGGACTCTTAAGCCAGTGAAGTTATTTGAGATGTTGTGTTATATGGGACTTTTTTGGAATTCCTTTAACGAGTCTTGTTGCTGCATTGAACGCAGATTTATGTTTGTTTACTTGTTGTTTTGGAATGTTTGCATAAATTCCATTACGATAGTCAAGACGTGACACAACGAAGGAATTTACAAGAGTTTTAAATGTGTCATCCGGAATACTCCTTTTGACGGATTTTAATAGTCTTAGGTGGAATAATGATGGAACGATGATACCATTATGATGGCCGAACGCAACATTGAATATAGGAATTCCCAATAGTCACCAATAGAAGACTAATAGAAATTACCTGGAGAGACCACATTACAAATGAGGAGGTTCTCCAAAGAATCAAAGGAGGAAGACACCTGCTCAGTACCTTGTCCAAAAGGCGTGCAAGATGGATTGACCATGTAATACGACAAGAAGGCCTCTTGCATGCCATAATGGAGGGTATAACCGAGGGGACAAACTCTAGGGGACGCCCACGCCGAGAATACCTGGAGGACCTGTTGGTGGACGTGCGCTGCTCATCATATGCAGATTTCAAAAGAGCCGCACAAGACAGGGAAGAATGGAAGAGAAGAATAGGGGAAATTGCTGCAAACCAATCCCGGGATGAAACCAGAGAGAGAGAGACATGGGAAATACTCCTTTTGGCGGATTTTAATCGTCTTAGGTGGAAGAAACTAGCGCTGACCATGTTATTAATTCGGGATTTTAGGGATATATTTGCATCAAGATAAACACCAAGAAGCTTTGTGGAGTAGTATGTCAAGTAGTACGTCACAAAAGAAATCGTCGGACGTACTTTACTGTTTCAAATTGAACACTAAATTGACCAATAAGAACATTCAGCAGGAGTTAGGTACTTGAAATTAAAACAAGTTTACTAAATTACAAAGTATTAATTAAATAAAACGATGTTTTTTAACTACTTCCACTTTTGTCTTTATTTAGACAGCGACCGGTTTCGCCAGGCTCGCTGGCATCGACAGACTGGTCGACCAGTCTGTCGATGCCAGCGAGCCTGGCGAAACCGGTCGCTGTCTAAATATAGACAAAAGTGGAAGTAGTTAAAAAACATCGTTTTATTTAATTAATATTTAAAATGAACTTCCATCAAGAGATTTCAGTAAAATCATTTGATTATCTTAAAAAAAAAAAATTATAAAGTTTTATAATTTCGGAGAAGATAAAATTAATAAAACCCTTTGTGGATCCAAAGGAAATAGATTACAGTAAGAATGAGCATAGCGGTGTATCCTTATGAAATTCATCCCCAAAATTATTATTCAACTTCAACCTAATTAAATGTTAACGGGTGTTCCGAGAGGTAGTTAACCCTCTTGTTTGAGATATTACATCGGGTATAAAATACCCATTTTAATACTAACGATTTATTCTTCAAATCACTAACCAGATGCGGTATAAAAAAATTGATAACTTTTTTTTACAGTGATATTGGTTTTATTATTATTCTATCGAGGCTTGAAATCAACGTGGACGGTAACAGAATTGAGAATGTCCAAGAGTATGCATACCTGGGACACAATATTCGATTGGGCCGAGATAATCAAACCACAAAGACAAAAAGAAGAATTGGACTAAGCTGGGCAGCTTTCCGAAACATGAGTAACATCCTTAAAAACCGGAAAATACCGATCAATCTGAAACGAAAAGTCTATGAAGCCTGCGTTCTGCCAGTTAGTTATTATGGTCTTGAAACTGTTACATTGTCCAAACAAAGTGCCGAAAAACTACGAATGACCCAAAGAGCCATGGAAAGAGCCATGTTAGGAATAAGCCTAAGAGACACAGTCAGAAACGATACGGTGAGGGAAAAAACAAAACTCACTGACTTTTTTTTTTGTTATTATTTTTTTTATTGTCATATGTTTTTTCTTATTATATCCAGTATTTAAACTTTTTTTTTTTTTTTTTCGCTTGTAATCATAAACGCATTGAAAATATCTGTAATTATAAAGTTTTTTTTAATAAATTGAATTAAATTAAACTTCTCGAATAGTAAGAAACATATTAATGAAATTCAAGAAACATATTTTTTCAGTTTATTAAACTGTTTTAACGAACCAACCAGTGTTTAGCTTTGCCTAGCAAGTCTGCCCAAGGTTCGTCGGAAGCGTAACCGGTTGGTTGGTGAAAACAAAAACAAAAAGTGGTGTAAAAATATAATATAAAACTATTTTTCTTTTGGGAAATCCGTTTAACTGGTCATTCTGGATCAACGTTTCGGAGATCGTTGCAGTTTCCATTTCCAGGGTTATTATACCATCAGGATGGAGATATATATATATATATATATATGTTATATATATATATATATATATATATATATATATATATATATATATATATATATATATATATATATATATATATATATATATATATATATATATATATATATATATATATATATATATATATATATATATATATATATATATATATATATATATATATATATATATATATATATATATATATATATATATATGAGTATATATATATATATATATATATATATATATATATATATATATATATATATATATATATATATATATATATATATATATATATATATATATATATATATATATATATATATATATATATATATATATATGGCAGCAGAGCATATATATATATATATACACATACATACAATATTACATATGAGCATACATACATATTACATACATACATACATACATATTATTACATATTATTACATGCGAGCATACATACACATACATACAGGCTATATTATTTATGCTACAGGTTGTTATGATATACATACATATACATACATACATATTACATATATATATATATATATATTATTACATACATATATACATATATATATGCTACATACATATGGCTATTAGGGTGTCCCTTATTTTTCAAAGTTTTAATTTTACAATGCATAGGCTATTGTTTTATTCATTTGGGCCTAAAACATCCGAAAACAATTTTTTTCCTTATTCGGAACGGTGTAACCCGTGCCGACTTGCACGCAAAGATGTCCCATACAAATTGCGTCATAGGAGCGGCGCGTTGTCGTTGTTATTATCATTTATTTTCGCCTTGTCGGGTAGTAATCACGGATTGTTTTATATTTCGAAGATGTCAGTGGAACTAAGAAGCAATTAAAAAAGTATTTTCTTGGTTGGTGAAGTAAATCACCAAATAACAGGTGTTAACTACCATCTAATCGTCAAGTTCTCGCAGTGCTATTTTTCAACTTACGTGAAGTTAATTTGACTTTTAATGAAAGCGCATATCTTGTCATTCTGGAGTGCAATATAATCTATAAAAGGCTAGATTACCTACCAGAGCTGTTCTTAATTATGTTAAGAAGTTAGTGGATCTTCATCAGGTCTGATGAGGACTGTAAAAAATAGCAAGAAGATTCAGGACTTACATAGGCGCCGCGAAGATAACTTTCAACTTGAATTAGATAATTTATTCGATATCTCACACGTCGATGCTCTTGAATGTGCTGTGATACGACAGCATCTTATACAGGATGCTTGAACGGAGCTTGTGTGCAAAAACTAGAAAGAGATTCGTTACTCTTTGCTTGCCGCCATCATATATACGAACTGATGCTCAAAAGTGCCTTTGAATCGCAAAATCGATCGTACGAGATGATTATAGCGAACTCATTGAGCTTGCTATTGTTTTTCCGGTGGAGGCAATGAAAATAAAATTAAAATTAGACCTGCTGGCCCAATGCATCAAGCACGATGGATGGCAAGAGTTATTTATTCCTTAAAAATACGTTTGCTGCAGTTCCAGTTTAAAATGTGCGCTAAGGACAAACAAGCTTTACGAGATGTTTGTTTATTTATTGTCGCAGTTTATGTAAAGCCTTAGCTTGAATGTAGTTTGGCGATAAAAGATCTAAATCAAGATTTTTGTTTTTTAAAGACCTTAAAAGATTACGAAGAAGTTGACAAATTCCAAAGCGGCTTTAAACAAGTTCAGTCAACATTTGTGGTACTTGTCAGAGGAAATAGCCGTCCTTTTAATTTTTGATGACAACGTTGATGAGCATACCAAAGGAAACATTGTAGAAAACTTACAAAAATAAAGTTTTGGTGATTCAGGAAAGAGATATGTTCCTTCGAAGGAACAGATGTCTGGCTATTTATATGGTACGTAATTAGTGTTTAATCTGGTATTTAATTTAGAACTTGTTTGTTTTATTTAAAGGTACTACAAGTATTTGTTATCTTGTTTTATGGAAATCTTTGAGTGATTTTGTTTCTGTCAAGAGTAAAGATTTATTTTCACGACTGAAACTTGATAGTAGTTTCCTTCAAGAAATTGTATCTTCATAGAAAGACAGCGCGGCGTTTGTGGAAGCTAAAAAGAAGGGTACTATCTTTAAAGCAGTTTATAACACAGCTGAAAGAGCTGTTAATCTAATGACAAACTTTCATGGTTTGACTACCGCAGATGAAGAACATAAGCAGTTCATATTATGTTGTGTGCAAGAACATTGAAAAATTTACACAGAATGTAAAAAAAGAGACATTGAAGAGGAAATATCCAAGTAAATAAATATAAATTTGTATCTTTTTTAATAATTACAAGAAAAACATTACATAAATATATGTTTTCATCAATATTTATCTAACATAATGGTTTCAAGTGATCATCTACAACTACATTTAAGAGACACATAAAGCAGATATTTTCTAAAACTTTGAGGCCAAGTCGGCACGGGTTAGAATTAACGTAGGATGTTGAAATTCTGTATTTGGGTAACTAATAGACTATTAAACACAATTAGGGGGTATGCGTTTCAATAATTCAAAAAAAATTTTTTTTGCCCAAATATAGACAATTCTAATATAGATATATATATATGTATTATATATATATATATATATATATATATATATATATATATATATATATATATATATATATATATATATATATATATATATATATATATAGCATATATATATATATATATATATATATATATATGCACATATATATATATATATATATATATATATATATATATATATATATATATATATATATATATATATATATATATATATATATATATATATGTATATATATATATATATATATATATATAGTATATATATATATATATATATATATATATATATATATATATATATATATATATATATATATATATATATATATATATATATATATAAACAAGAGTGGTTTAACCACCCTGAAGATGGAAACTGCAACAATCTCTGAAACATCAGTCCAGAAAGACGAGTTATTAGAATTTTCCCAAGATCCAAAAAAGCTCATTGTTTCTAATCATGAAAATCTACGCAATAATTCAAAATACGAAACTGTTATTATTTTTCTTTTGAATCAACATAAATATTTTGTGTAAAAAAAACCCTTTGGTATTTCTTACCCAGCTGCGTTTCTTTCGGGTTAAGTAACTTATTTGGCGTAAGTTATAAATCTTTATCTTTGCCATCAGCTCGACACTTAGAACTGTTTATTAATTCCGGATATTCATATTTAATTTGATTTCAGAAACACTTTGCTCCGCGCTACAAAACTTTAGAGAAAAAAGCTTATCGATAAGCTGAATATTTAAGATGCTTTTGTCGTCTGTTGATCAAATTCGCTTTACTTAAGTTTATAAGAAAAGTTGAAAATCTCTTCATCTCTTATTACTACATATAAAAAAAACTAATATTTATTACTGGAGCTTTCATTAATTTTTTTCCATATAAATTATACAAAGAAATTAACAGTAAGACCAATAACAAGCTACCACATATATGAATGGTAGTGAACTTCTTCTTCTTCTTCTTTGCTAGCATTCTTCCCTCCACTGCTGGATATAGGTCTCTTCCAATTTCTTCCACTCGTCTCTATCCTGCCCCTTTTGTATCCAAGATTTTCCAACCCTTTTGATAATATCATCGGTCCATCTCATCGGTGGCCTTGCGTCACTCTGCCTATTTCCCCATGGTCTCAAACTGAGTATACTGGGTGCCCATCTGTTGCCACCCTGTCTAGCCAAGTGTCTATCAATTTTGCCACTCGGTCCATGACGTCAGCAACCCTGGTGCAGCGTCTGATTTCTTCATTCCTTATACGGTCACGCAAGCTCACACCAAGTATCTGTTCAGATTTCTAGAAGTTTTAGTAAATTTTATGGGAATGACATGTTCGCCCTTCTAAGGCATTATCAAATGTGACATTCGATAATGCCTTAGAAGGGTGAAACATGTCATTCCCATAAAATATAATATAACTTCTAGAAAACTGATGTTTTCATTCGTATTAATTATTTAATATGGAGTTTTACATCATTGTTAAATAAACAATAAATAATTTAAATGACTTGTTTGTTAGAAGGTAATTTGGCCAAAATAATTTTATTTGGTTCTCATTTAATCAGATATAAATGATTGCAAAAATTTCTTGTTTGCGCCATTTTTAACAAACTTTGTGGTACAGCTTCATTTGGAAGACATCGCAGTACTGGCTATGTTTAAGTGCCGTGGTCCGTTTTCCCGACAACCAGAGCTGCGACGCCAAGAGGAATAAATTTCCTTTCGTGAATCCTTTGTGCTTTTGGGTTATTTACTACTGTGTTTTAGGGTATATTTAATATTATTATGTTTTTTAACGTTCAAAAACAGTATTTTTGTATTAATAACGACCTACACAGCCTCTGGGGCACCATATAGAATTATTGGAATGACATTTTCTTTCTAACATTATTTCGAGACCAGTTGTAAAAAACCGAGGAGACATAAAAGAAAGCAGAATTGAAAAGTAAGGGTCACCCTAGTATGACATATACGAGTACAGGTATGTTTAAAAACGTATACGAGTATTATTATTTTTTCCTTCACATAACGTCGTATAATCGGTGGGAACTGGAATCATTGTATTATAAGTCACACATCTATAGTCGTTTCGGTGTTAAGAGTTCATACAACATATATTTTATTTAGTTCATTGTTTCTAGAACAATCAAGGATAAATCTATATTAAATCATTAATACTAATGAAAATGTCTGTTTTCTAGAAGTTTTATTATATTTTATGTGAATGATGTGTTTTGCCTATCTATGGCTACATCAAATGTTTTTTTAATCAATCATTTGATAATGCCTTAGACAGGCGAAACTTGTCATTCACATCAAATAAAACTTCTAGAAAACAGGCGTTTTCATTCGTATTAATTAAAACTATTTAACGTTTTTTTTTAATTAAAATACTGACCAATTCCATCTAACCATCTAACCAAACCAGTCTGTCGATGCCAGCGAGCCTGGCGAAACCGGTCGCTGTCTAAATAAAGACAAAAGTGGAAGTAGTTAAAAAACATCGTTCTATTTAATTATTATTTAAAATGAACTTCCATCATGAGATTTCAGTAAAATCATTTGATTATCTTAAAATACTGACTGTTTAAGAATTAAACTCCGTATAATCGTTCTCTTAATGATAAAGGTGTAAAATGTCTTCCAAACATGTCTAGAAAAATAAACTCAAAAGTGAATAAAACAGTGTTTTAATTCGTAAAACAATATTTCAACGTCATTATGTAATTCGCTGCTTTGGTTGGGACATATGGAGCGCATGGATAATATGACTCGTTGTACGAGTATTAAAGTAGAAAAAGCTAGAGAGGTGTGTCAGGGTAGTGTGGTGTGGCGGTCCATTCTCTCTGCCTACTCCTCCAGGGAAACTGGGGGATGGTTTGTTGTTGTTGTTGTTATGTTATTCCACATGATTGTACACTTGAAATAGGGTGGAAGAAAATGATATTCGTGAAAAAAATTATCTATAATTTTCCACATCAATTTACGAGTATATTTATTTGTATAAAGTACCTGTATTTTGTATATAATTTGCTGAAATATTCTAGTAATTTCATTTGTATATTATTCGAGGCTTCATCTAGATATCTCAATAATAAATCAAACTTATTTTATGAATTTTTCAAGCAGTTTTTCACCGTTGTATTTCCATTTTCCAGCCGCTGATATTGTTGGTGATCGACGTGTATCATTTCCCAGGCGATTTACAAATACCAGGGTCTAAAATGTATCGAGTCCATCTAAAAATAGACTCTGGAATAAGAATACGAGTAAACCGAAAGGGCCTTGTTCGAGTTCGTTTATATAAAAATAGAGTGAGTGTTGTCATAACATACTTATTCGAAGAGTTTTGTCATTTCTTACTGAGATGTTGATACACATGTTACATCAGACTTTCTGTTTGATCAGTACTGAGTGGGTAGTTGACACAACAGCTTGCACTGATTCAATTTGGATTCAAGAGAGTTGCCACAATAATAAAATTAAATTTTTATTGTTTCTTAAAAACACAAAATTCCATATCAAATTATTAATACGAATGAATACGTCTGTTTTCTAAAAGTTTTATGACTTATTGAGCCTTTTAGTCTAATCGTCTCGGATTTGGACTTTTTTAGTGTCAGTGAGGTGGTGGTAATACGAAGTTTTATTATATTTTATGTGAATGACATGTTTCGCCCTTCTAAGGCATTATCAAATGTGACGAAATTTCAGCTTTTTATGACAATGATTACATAGTTAGGGAATACTAAATGCTGTTATATAAATCAAAAATAAGTTATTTGGGGTAAGACGAAATAAAGTGTTTCTTCCTTAATGTAGTTCCGATGTATAATTAGATTCAAAGAACTCTTGATTCTGCACTGTATTTATTTCACATTTCTGATGCAGAAGATAATCATACTTCGATTGAGTCTACACTCTCTTTCTCTGACTCCTTACGTGGCAGACATTCAATATATGATTTATTTGATCGTGCAACGTTTTCTTTGGTCATCCTTTATTTATACTTCCATTTACATCGTTAACATATACTTTTTAACATTTTTTCTTCATTCATTCTTTCCATGTGCCCAAACCATCTTAATGATCCTTTCTTAATTTTTTTTCATAATATCATCATTTGCAACGCATTCACTTCTTATACTTTCAATCAACTTCAATACACAGAGTGTTCACACATTCTTTTAAGAGATCTCATTTCTACTGAATTTATTCTACTTTCATCTTTCTTTTGCCAGTTTAATGCTACGCTTCCATACATAGGGGTCGGTACAAGAACACCATTGTGCACTGCCATTTTAGCTTTTTTGTTCTAATTCTAATTAAATGAGCAATCACTAGCATTAGCGTAAATAGAGAAAATCTGAATAAAGAAGAAAAACTTTTATTTGCGATGACAAGAAACAAGATGATGTATATTCAATAAGCGAGGAGTATGTCAGGAAAGAACAGTGTGGCGGTCCATTATTTCTGCCTACCCCTTCGGAAAGACGGCTTAATAGTTAGTTATTCACGAATCAATCAACAGCATGTGTTTTTTTCTACTCGTCTGATCAGAACACACACGTTTCAGAATCAATTGATTGCAAATTTGCGTAGAGGTCCTAAAATACGGAATGTTCTCAGCCAGGTCCACAAAGAGGAGGCTGTATAAAATGTAGGTTAATGGAGGGTTGTCATTTAGCAGATTGGGGGGAATCGAAGGGATGATATAGCCCTGAACTGAAATTCCGTGGGCGAGACGCGGACGAAGTGTTTGGTATTGTATGTTTCCGTTTTAATAAATGAGCTATTAACGTTCTCCGAAATCAAAGGGGCGCTTGGGAAACTCGGTTTGCGTATTGCGTAATTAAAGCCTTATGGTGAAGCAAATTTGCTTGTACAAAATAATATAAAAAATCTATTTATATTGGTAGAGAATATTTTAATTTCATACAAATTCTTATTGTGCGCTACACTCTACATCCCTATCAACCTATTTAGGTACATAAGCCATCGCTTGTGGCGCTAGTTTACAAAAAAAAAAGATATTTGGTTGATGGTTGACCTGTTTCGATTACTCTGCCTGCTTTGCCAGATATGTATTTATCGTCATTTAAAGTATGTAATATGTTATAAAATATTATCAAATTTAGGTTTCTAGTAAATTTTACTGCAAACACATTTTTATCGATAACTAACTAACTAACAAACCATCAGTCGTTTCTCCAGAGGGTTTAGTCTTAGTCGAGGTAGACAAACCTCTCTAGATTCCTCTACAATCACACACTTTAACATGACCGTTCGTCGAGTTTTCCGACATCGGAAGTTATTTTTGTGTTTTTTTTTTTTCAATTTTGCAATAGATAATTAAAATTAATATTTTTGTTATAATGTAACAAAAATCATGCAATGGAGGGTAAAAGCCGAAAGGTATATCAGTTAATTATACGGTTTCAATATTGATGAAAACCTCCGCTATATAAAAGTTTTAATAAATTTTGTGGGGGTGAGTCGTTTCATCTTGACATCTCACTATCAAATATCTTTACTTAAATTTGTTAATTCTCTAAGAAGCCGAAAAATGTCATTCTCATTAAATATTATATTACAAAACATATTTTAATCAAGTTGACTCGCTTTTTAATCTTCTTCTTCTGGTGCAAGGTGTAAAGTCCCCCAACATTTGCGATCACTGCAACGAAGGCATCTCTGTCCTGTGCTACTTAGAACCGGTTCCGAATTCTGCTTATTCCTGTCCATTATTTTATATTTCGTAGCCAGGACAACTGCCTTCTACCGTCTCCCCGACGTCCCTCTATTTTACCCATTAATATCAGGCGAAGGAGGTGATATTTTTCTCCCTTTTATAAGGCATTAATATTTAATTGAATATTAACTATATATCGTTATCCTGATGATGAAGGTGTAAAATCTTCAAATCATGTCATGCCAAATATATAAAGGGGTCAGCCATAGACGTAGAAAATGTTTTTTCTATTAGATTTAGAAGAAAGTTCCCATCTATCACAGTATGTAAATTTATTATCACAACTTTCCTAGCATTCAATTTTAATTACAATATATCATAACGTTGCGATAAGTCTCTTACCAATGCATAAGATTACTAACAAACCACCATGTTACTAACAATTCCACTAACATGCTATTTCATGAGGTTGTCACGATACAGGCTATGCCTAGTGTGACAACTACAGTCCATAAACTTTTTGTATCAAATTAATGTACGAGTGTATCTTGTAAAAGTAAAATAATAAAAAAAAGGTTGAAAAATAAACTCGTAATTGGGAGCTCGTAAAGCTTTTTGTGGTTAATGTTACGAGTATTCTACAACTTTGTATTCGCAATTAGCAAGCTTATTAAAATCAATGTTTGTGCACAATTTGAACTTTAAGCTGGTACGCTCATGAGCCACATCCGAGTGATTAAATTAAACGTAACACGTAAAAGTTTAAAGGACAAAAGTGTAGGAGAGAGTTATCCTTTCGAGGAATCACGTAGCATTCTCTCCCAGGGAGATCCTTGGGAGAAGTTCGTGACCCCAGGTTAAGAGATTGTTTTATACTTAGGGTAGGAAAAATAAGAATGAAGAAAGAAAATCTAAAGCACTATATTATATACATGTGCATATCAATATACTCGTATACTCGTAGTTTATAAATTATAATAATTATTATATTTAAATAGTTTATTGTTTTGGCCGAAACACTGTAATACTTCAACATTATAACATGCTAACTAACTAACCATCATGCCGTCTCCCAGGAGGGGTAGACAGAGACTATGGACCGCCATACCGTTCTATCTTTACATACCTCTCTTGCTTCCTACACATTCATCCATCGTTATATGCACGTTCGTTAATTTTTCCGACTTCGAATGTGGCCGCCATTCATTATTTGATTAATTTGGTCATACCATACCATGCTTTCCTTTATCTTCCACGACTTATCATTCCTCTCACACTGCTTATACACAATATTTTAACCATTCTTCTCTCGTCCATTCATTCCATATGTCCAAACCAGGTATCCTTTTTAAATTTTACTTATGATGCAATCATCTGCCTTACATTTCTTCCTTATTTCGTCGTTCGGTATTCACTCATATATCGTTTTCCCGCACATTCTTCTCAGTGATCTTATTTCTACGGCATTTATCCTACATTCATCCTTTTTTGCCAGCTCCAAGCTCCACTTCCATACATTAGGGTTGGCATTAGAACTCCATTATATACTGCCATCTTTGCTTTTGTTGAAATATTTGTATTTAAATGTACAAAACTTATTCATTCCTAACATACTTCTCTCTCTCTCTCTCTCTATCTTCCTCAACATTCATACATCGTGTCAAACACGCACGTCGATTTCATCATCAGGTGTTACAAACGAATTGTTTGTAACAACTGATGATGCCAACACCGGTTGACGAAAGAGCTGTTGCGATATTCTCAAAAAGCGTATAGTAAAAAATTGTGATATTTTATAATTACCGGGTTGTAAAATTAACAGCTAAAAATTACTAATATTATTTTGTTCACTGTCAGCAATCTACTTCCTTGTCTGGTCACGATCTTCTTTTTCGCAATGTATGTGTGATAAAACAATGTAAGACAGAATTTTAAATGCTGATATAAGGAAGGAATGTAGAGCGGAAGAGTATTATGCACAAAATTGTGGCATATGGAACGCATGGTTGAAGGAAGAATGTTTAAAAAAGTGTATGTCAACGGTATTAATGGAATACAGAGTCGCGGAAGACCAAATAAAACTTGGTATGACCAGATTTAAAATTTTTAAAGGTCAGTCATGTTAGAAATCGGTAGAATCTTTAGGATCGACGTGCGTGTATGACTCGCTGTATGAATGTGGAGAAAACTAAAGACGTGTGTCAGGATCGAGTAATATGACGGTCAATTCTCTCTGCCTACCTTTTCGAAGAAACGGCGCGATGAAACGCGCTGTTGTTGACCTGATCACGTGTAACTATAAAATAGAAAAAATCTAAAGATGGAAGAAGTTGCCTTGGGTTCGAATATTTATGTGAAAACAGGAAAAACGAAGACATTTATATGGTGCACGTGTGATAAAATCCAAGAAGCAAGGGTGGTTCAAATAAAAGTTGATTTCAAATCGGATATTATGTTCAATAAGTGGAGGTATGTTGAAAGTGAAGACCACACATATAATAATAATAACAATAATAATAATAATATGTTAACTTTTAAAGCACGTTTTTGTAATGGGTGCAATTAGATATATTTTTTTTAATTTAAAAAAATATATATACGAATAAATATAATTAAATTTTGTATTGCAACACTTTTTATTTTCACTGAACTCAGACATGTTTTGGCTACAAGTAACCTTTATCAATGTATACAATTTTACCAATCAAATAAAATAAAGTGGTTACTTCTATACTAAATGGAGATCGAGTTATGTATAAAAGTGAAAGGGATATAATTAGGATTGAAGAGAGGGGAGACGTAACGGGAACATATCGAGCATGGGAATTGAATTTAAATTGAATTGGTTTTTTCTGATATTTTCATTATTCGAATTGGCATTCTTAATTATTTAAATTTCTAAATATAATAATATTAGATTTTTTTATTAATATGCAAAATTTGAATACCGTATTTTTTATTAAACGTATGATTATTTTCAATTAAATGGTGAGCGAACTCTGAAAAATTATTACACAAAAGAAATATATATGAATTCCTGATCAGTTGGAAAGTAAAATAAAACAACTATACAAAATGGGATTCAATTTTTGTATAAAATATGGAAAAATATTGAATTTCAGCTTAGATCTGAAATCTGTCAAGATCATTCCAAGCTGATGGGCCGGTTTCTGCAAAGGCTTGATCAAGGTGGATTTCCTTGAATTTAGGCTGTCCATTATACAGATTTCGGATATATAACTTGGTGACATTCCATGTAGCGCTTTGAAGTCTGTCCAGCAGAGTTTATATAGGATTCTTTCTGGACTTTATATATTTAGGATTCTTACTGGAGTTTATATAGGATTCTTTCTGACTAGCATGTTTTTAATCTCACAGTTTCTCCTTTCATGTACAATGTGATATAATTTGGTATTCTTGTACCGATCCTTATGTATGGAAGTGAAGCATGGAACTGCCAAAAGAATTATAAAAGTAGAATAAATGCAATAGAAATAAGATATCTTTGAAATTTTTAAATTAAACCTGTATGTGATATAGTGTCAAATGTAAATATAAGAAATGCATGCAGTGCGAAGTGTTGTGAACAAAATATAAAAGGGTCATTAAGACGGTTTGGACACATGAAAAAATGAATTAAGACAGAATGCTATAGAAAGTATAAACTAACGACGTAAACCCTATTTGAATACCTTAAATTGTTGGTTAAAAAATTATCCACAATTATTTTAAACTAAAGATAATTAACAATTTCACGATTTATATATTTTAAAGAAAACAAATTTTTAAAGGGCTTTAATTAATTTTACTTATGTTCAAAAGAAAAAACTCATTAATCGAGGAAAATAAATTATCATCTACTTCGTATATCGTAAAAACACTTTTTTTTTGTATCTTAATTTAACAATGATTTATTTATTTTTTATTAAAATATAATTTAAAAACCTTTGTTTTATGTATCGATATTGTATTTTTATTTTAAGCGATAGCTGTGTCGTCAACCTATGTTGAAATCATCAGGTATTACAATAATAATATTATTATTGAAACACCTAATGATGTCATGATAGGTTGACGAAACAGATGTCGCGTAAAATAAAAATACATAAAACAACGTTTTTTTAATTTAACAGTTTATAATGTTAAAGTGTTTCGGTCAAAATAATGGACTATTAAAAAAAAAATACATGTTGATGAAATTCCGCTGTATTGATTCCTTGTTTATTAAATTTCATCTGGAATTAAATAAGTTATTCTCGAGTTAAAAGAATTCACAGTATTATTATTTTTTATGGTGTATCTTGGACTGTCTGTCCTGGGTGGCGTCTGGTGCTACCTGGTCTCTTTTGAAACTCCATTTGACAAGTCTCATCCTCGTCAACTTGGGCCTACAACATCTTCTGGGTATCTGGTCCGTCTATAACTACCTCCATCTTTCAAGATCAACTATCATCATGAATCCACTATTTCATAATATTATAAAAATAGTGCTTTTGGATTCGTTCATTGTAAGTATAAGAATTTTGCATTTTAATTAATGAATTTATACAAAATACCCGAATGAGACATAACAAACGAAAAACATCTAGGCGACTCATTTGGACACAAAACGTTGTAATAAATATAAAACAACGACATGAAACCAAAAAATCATACATATCAGAAGGAACCCAAATATGTCGACGTCAGTGAGGCGGTACTCTTTCCAGAATTTGTAATATTTTTTTATGAATACTGCTTCACTGACACTGAGAAATGTCCAAATCCGATCATGCCATATTTTCCTTGGTCTTCTACAGCTTTTTTTTCCATTCACACTGCTTGATTTCAACATTTTAATCATTCTTTTCTCATCCAATTGTTTCATGTGTCCAAACCATGAAAGGGATTATTTTTTTATTTTACTTTGGATGCAATCATCTACCTTACGTTTCTTACATATTTTGTCGTACGGTATTAAAATAAAATCGAAACAGTTTATTAGATCAATAGACATTACAAAATTGAGATTTAAGGCATCTATTGAGAACGGGTAAAATAATATATTGAAAGGATACTACCAGAAACGCATGAGAGATGGTTCGATATTAAGAAGACAAGATACTCTCCAAATTCAAGATGTTTACTTTTTGATCGAATTTTCTCTAATATGAAAGACGTCGATATCTAAGGAGACCACGTTCAGCAGATTAATTTCTCTCCAGCGATTGTTTTACCTACCAGCCGCCAGAACCATCCTGCCTCTGGTGACACCGATATCTTATCCGATATCAAAATCAGATATTTTTATTTAATTTTTGGATTCTACAAGTACAATTTTAAAATTATCTCATTTTGTTTTTCTATCCGCTCAGTTTAATCCCAATTATTTACATAGGGTACGGCCACACCGAAGTGCCAGAGTAGAAGTCAAAATGAACACCCGGCGAACCAACGTATGGCGCACTATGGGACCAGCCACACTATACGTTCCGTGCCACAGGGCTTGATCACAAGCGAACTCTCTTGACTACTACCCAGGCACTGCGGTGTGGCCCCACCCTTAATGGTTTATGTACCCCTTGCATCTTGGATCGTAAAAGATCTGTCACGTGACACGATCCGTTTTGGGTTGAGTGTTTCTTCGTGATGCATCATTCAGGATTTAAGTTGCTATAGGCATTCTCAAGATTCATAAATATTTTATTTACTACAAAGATCGGAGCATATCCTCAATCTCGTTTAAACTCATCATTGTCTAGTTTCTAATATTTTTTTTATTAACTATAAGTTATCATTTTGAAAGTCTCTCCGGAGGGGTAGGTGGAGAGAATGTAATACGTATTACAATTTATTAACGAAATTTTCGCGTCGGCTGTTTCAGCAATCTTTCTTGGCATCATCAGGTGTTACAAACAACTCAACAGGTGTTACAATAAATTGTTTGTTACACCAGGCGATGCCAATATCAGTTATCAAAGAGAATCAATAAACATAATTAATACGACAAAAGAAAACTTCCGTTTTCTATAAGTTAAATTATGATTTATAGGAATAACATGTTCCGCCTTTCTAAGGCATTAGCAAATGTTCACATAAAATATAATGAAACTTCTAGAAAATTGACAATTGAATTCTTTTTAACTATTATATTTAATGTGTTTTGCTATATTCAATTTGCTCAGTCAAAATGATCTTGTCAGTGAAATAATAGGATAGGTCAACAAGACTTCGGCGGTATTAGGTTGACTCAAGGTCAGAGTATGCAAAACCCGCGTAAGGCCTATACTGACACAAAGCATTGAGACCAGAGCAGATACCACAAAAACGAAGGCTAAAATGCGGGTGGCAGAGATGCGGACGCTGAGGATACTAGCAGGAAAGACTATTCGAGATAGGGTGAGGAACACAGCTATACGCGAAATCTGCAAAGTGGAATATGTCGTGAGATGGGGCAGACAACGCAGAAGATACTAGACTGCGCACATGCAGAGGAGGGATCCCACCAGAATCCCACACGCTGTGGCGTATCATATTCCTGCCGACTACCGTCCCCCCGGAAGACCACCAAAGAGATGAAGGGACAGCTGGGAGTCGACCTCCCAAGAGAGGCCAGCCAGATTTCAGGAACAGACCCAAGATATAGAAGAAGAAAAAGAAAAAGAAGCGAAAGATAATTAATATGGAGTTTTACGTCATTCTTCAAGATACAATAATAATCGATAAACACACACTCGAGATTCTGAAGCTCACGACTTATTAACTGAATTAAATCAGTCGTTGCGGGAAATGGGTTAATAGTCTTCGCACATATTCACACAGGAATTAATATTATAGGAAAATAATTACCGAGTAGATTTCCACCATCTCAATTGTAGTCCCAACGGTGGTATGCTAATCAAGCATGTAAGACCTCGTCTTACACAATCAATATTTGAAATGTAAAACTGAGCGGGAATTACTGTGCCAATAATTCACAGAAACCATATCAAATATCAAGCCAATCAGTCAAAATATCTTCTCTATACAACGTTAATATTATTACTTATTGGCTTCTAGCACAAATATAAGCTGGAATTATGTATGGGCTAAAAACAGTAAATTTCACAGCCAATACATAAGCTGAAATGTGCACAACGTGTTATGGAGATTCGAATGCTTGGCATAAGTCTGATAGACAAAATATCCAATATTATAATCAGACACCGCACAAAGCTTGTCAAAGTGATGGACCGTGTTGTTAAAATGAAGTGGAAATGGGCAGGACATGTCACCAGTCAGAAAATGGAGAGATAGGGAGTCTTTTTTTTATTTAATTTATTTTTTTAAAACCCAATTGGGTTATATGGACACATTTTTAGATCTTACTTATAACTATATAATGTTTCAGGTATATTTTTAATTGATTAGTAGTAAGACTCAGACATGTATTTTTTGGTACTTCATTGTAAAATTTCAGTCCATTGTTCAATATCCTTGATTGTCCTGTTTTAATTCGTGCATTCGGTAAGTGATATCTGTCACAGTTCCTGGTCCAGTGTCTGTGTACGTCTGAATTTTTGGTTAATTTGTAGCTGCTGTCTGTTGTCTCTTCCATGGTCACTTTGTGTATATTTTCAATGTGTACAATTTTCAATCTTAATGGAGATACCATGGTAGGAAAAATGGTAGGAATCGGTTGATCCCAAAAACTATGGGCTAGCGATATGATTCTAGTCAGGGGAAGAAGATGGTGAATGTCGCAAAGCATGGGTAGGCAAACTTTTGTTGTGAAAGGGCCAAATATTTCACGTGGGGAGTATACCTACAATATTTAACCTAACTAACGAACCATCACGCCGTCTCTCCGAAGGGGTAGGCCGAAAGAATGGGCTGCTACTCGTTAACTGATGAGGCACTCCATCCTTCTCTTTTCATGTTAACAATGTAAATGGAGTAAGGAGTCGAGACAGACCGAGGAAAACATGGCATGACCAAATTAATCAAATATTAAAAGTTGGTCATGTCAGAAGCCGGAAGAATCGACGTGCGTGTATGACTCGATGTATGAATGTGGAGGAAGCTAGAGAGGTGTGCCAGGATAGAGTAGTGTGGCGGTCCATTCTCTCTGTCTACCCCTGCGGGGAAACGGCGTGATGGTTTGTTGTTGTTGTTGTAAGCAAACTAGAACCTAACCAAATATTACTTAGCAATTCACAAAAGTAAATACAATTTTTATTATAAGCATTCATTTAATAAATTCGTGTAAGTACTATAAAATCTATTTATTTCTAAATTCGTTTCAAAAACCAATTATAAAAAAAATCTTTCATTACACTGTCGTACATTTATATTCCTCGGTTTTTAATTTTAAATCCGTAAGTTGACAGTTTGGTGAAAGAAAATACTATATGAAAATCTGAATGGAAACGGTCTACATTGATGCTTTTTTACTTTCATTAACTAACTGCTTACAAAAGTACGCGTTTTTGTACGTATTGTACAAGTTGAATTGTACAATCATTGTACAATGGTACAAGTGCCTTGAAAATTCTCTTACTTCACATACAAAAGAACTTGTCTGACCTCCAAAATATTTATTTACCAAGAAAAATTATTTTAACTATTTTACACGTGTTATAGCTATTAGAGTATTCAGCCCAATATTGAAAACATAATTATTTTTACTCTTCTAGTATTACGATAGTACAACATTTTGAATGTATACAAATACTTGTAGACAAATACTGGATTTAACCTATTGCGGGTTAGTCATTTTTAAGGATTTTATCTCAATAGAGACGAAGATGTTAATTGTTTTTTGGAAACAGAATATGGTGGTCGAGGCGTTTACAAGACTTATGACCTGTCATTGATTGGGTTAAGCGATCACTTTATGTAATACAACATTCCCCATTCTTACGACCACCACGTCTGACAATTTTTTGAAAGATGTTTATATGCTGATATGTTGAGGAACACTTCACATATTTTTGTTCAATCTACACTAGCGCCATCTATTAAGATAAGTGTGAGAATTAAGCAGAAAATCTTTATTAATGCAATGTGAAAGGCTACGCAATTATCTTACTTAATGTGATCGCTTAACCCAACCAATGACAGGTCATAAGTCTTGTAAACGCCTCGACCACCATATTCTATTTCCAAAAAATAATTTACATCTTCGTCTCTATTGAGATAAAATTAATCCTTAAGATTTTTTACGTTATCAGTGATGATTACGTTTTTTTAATTGTGTTTAAACAAATAAAAAATTTAGTCAAAAATTATTCATAAACTAAGTAACTAAAAACCAAACCGTCTCCCAGAATGGGTAGGCAGAAAGCATGCACCGCCACACTTTTCTTTCCTTGACGTATGATGACATGACTCTTATGACATACTTCTCTCGATTCCTTAACGTGTAATAACATTTTCATTCGCACTGCATTCACTCTATAATATACAGATTTTCCACACATTCGTCTAAGAGATCTTATTACTATTTCGTTTATTCTACTTTCATCTTTCTTTTGCCAGTTCCATGCTTCGCTTCCATACATAAGGGTCGATACAAAACACCAATTATGCATTGTCATTTTAGCTTTTTGGATAGGATTTTGTTTGCAATGACAATTTTAAGTGCACCATTCTCTTTGTTGCCTGCCCTAACCCTTCTTTCAATATACCTCTCCACTCGCACATCCTATGTATACAAACATACTTCCTCAATATACAAACTCATCTACTTGTCCCAGATTTTAACCATTCACGATAATATTACAGACTGTCATGATTTTTTATATGTAATTCAGGTTGAGAAATCTGAGTGGATACCACTCAGTGTAAAAACATTTTCATTCGCACTGCATTCACTCTATTATATACATATGTTCGACACATTCGTCTAAGAGATCTTATTTCTACTTCATTTATTCTACTTTCATCTTTTTTTTGCCAGGTCCATGCTTCACTTCCACACATAAGAATCGATACAAAACACCAATTATGCACTGTCATTTTAGCTTTTGGATAGGATTTTGTTTGCAATGACAATTTTAAGTGCTTAACCATTTACTTCGTTGCCTGCCCTAACCCTTATTTCAATATACATCTCCATTCGCGCATCCCATGTAAACTTATTCTTCTTCTTCTTCCTCTAGGTTTAGGTCGTATGACCTGTTTGGGACGTTGGGCTGTCCTGGGATGATGATGTCCAGCCATCTTTGTCCTTCATCTCTTTGGCGGTCTTCCTGGTAATCTCTTGCTGCTTGGGTTTTCATGTATGTATCTATTTATTTTCATGTGTGTCCCTATGTAAACATACTTCCTAAATAAACAAACTCATCTACCAGATTCTCATTTTTCACGCTAGTGGTGCAAACTGTAATGATTATTTATAATCAAATCAAATCAAATCAATTTTTTAACTCAAAAAACATTACAAACAGGAACATTTTTAAGACATCTATTGAGTACAGGTAAAATATTATAAAAATACAACAAAGTACCAGGAACGCATTAGAGTTGGTTCGACTTTAGGAAGAAAATATACTTTGTACTCAGGGGTACCACAAGGTTCAAACCTAGGGCCACTCCTCTTCACCATCTTCATAAATGATATTGCGAAGGTGATAAACTTCTCGCGATTTCTTTTATTTGCCGATGATCTGAAATTATTCCTAGAAATTAACAATCCTGACGACTGTCTTCGCCTCCAGTCGGACATTGAAAATATTGTTAACTGGAGTCACAGTAATAAAATGCACTTCAATGTTTCTAAGTGCGTTATGCTATCGTTTACTAGAGCATTGAGAACTGTGTATCATAGATACATAGATAATATGTACCTATTATTAATGTTATTTTTTTTAATTTTCAATGGAAACGAATTAAAATTTCTTTTACAATTATTTTGGGAGTTCTACAGTATTTACGCCGCAGATTTTTTTATCATATTATTTCGAGGATGAAAATTGTACATATTTCGTTTACTTCTACAAACCCGAATATGCTTAAAGCAGGAAACCCATATTTGGAAAACATTATTTTCTTTTCAAATTAAATTTCTCCCTCTTTTTAATTTTCCAGACATATTTTGAATGAGCAAAAAATATGCTTAGTCCAAAACGACATAAAAGAAAAAGGGTTTGTCGCCGTTTTGAGCTAAAATCGTGAAATTTTAATTTAAAATCCAATTTTTTATTTCATTACGTTTGAATAATGTAAAAATAATATATTTTTAGACACATAAAACCATTTTGTCACCGCAATTCATTATAGTATTAGGTTCTCTAAAGAGAAGACGACATTTTTATTTCAATTATTTGTTGGATAGGTTCAAATAGACGCTGGTCAATATAAAAATAAAAATCTGGATTCTGACGTACAGAACATAGATTCGATCGATAAATCTACTGATAAATAAACATATTATAACAAAATTTTATTACATATAAAAAAATATATTTAATAATTTATGTATTAATATAAAATAAATTCAAACAAACAAACCATCACGCCGTTTCCCCGCAGGGGTAGGCAGAGAGAATCGACCGCCACACTACTCTATCCTGGAAAACCTCTCTAGATTCCTACACATTTATACAACGAGTCATACACGCACGTCGATTCTTCCGACTTCTAACATGACTAACCTTTAAAATTTGATTAATTTGGTCATGCTATGTTTTCCTCGGTCTGCCTCGACTTCGTACTTCATTTACATCATTAACGTATACTTTCTTAACCATTCTTTCTCCATCCATGCGTTCCTATCATAATTTTGTTCATAATACCTTCTTCCGCTATACATTCCTTTCTTATATCAGCATTTGAGATTCTGTCGTTTATCGTTCTACCACACATACGTCTTAGGGACCTCATCTCCACCGCATTTATTCTGCTCTCATCCTTCTTCTGCCATTTCCATGCTTCGCTTCCATACATTAGGGTTGGGACCAGAACTCCATTGCGAACGGCCGTTTTTGCTTTCATTGATCAAAATTCCTCATATTAGTTATATCGATGTGTTCCTTACCTATTGTTTAAGAATATTTCTTTATCGTAAAAATGTATCTTAAAAGTTTATTACAAATTGCCATCAATAATGCACAATATCACTACTCATATAAATTAATTTAAAAGGTCAACGAAATAAACGACAGCTCTCTCGCTCTCTCCTCAATATCTTCAAATACACTGCCATAAATTCCACTGACGACAGCAGTTTGGCACAAAGTTTTTACGACAATGCATTCGAGTTGTCCAGCAGTATGGAATTGGGTTACGCTCTAAAAAGTTCGGAATGATACCCTTAGATACGCGTAAAAAGATAAGTAGGAATCCCAGCAACTGAGAGCTGAGAGCCACCCCTATCTGACCAATACTGTAGATACTTCACATGAGAAGGATTGTGGGTTGTTTTATGCTTCCACTGAACACTAATAATTTACTTAATTTTTTCTTCAACAATGATGGAAAACTCCATATGAAATCATTAATAAAAACAAATGCAAATATAATACAAATATTGAAAAATTATTGATGGTTGCGGTTTTAATTTATTTAAACTGCATTATATAATCAATGTTTAATGAAACCTCGATTAATTTTTGGTTTTACGTACCGTATTTATGTACCTTAATATATAAACAATAGTGACAAATTAACATTGAGTTTGCAAGGCGAAACAAATGTGTCACTATTGTTTATATTATATATTTGTGTATATAAATAAACCAATGTGAAACCGAGGGGCAATAAAGCTTTCAAGATACGTCAATTTACAATTAAAACGTCTGTTTTCTAGAAGTTTTATTATATTTTATGTGAATTACATGCTTCGTTTGTCTTAAGCATTATCAAATGTCTTCGATCATTTGATAATCCCTAAGGCAAACGAAAATGTCATTCGCATATGATATAATAAATTTTCTAGAAAACAGACGTTTTCATTCGAATTAATAACACTTATTGTGATCCACTATCAAAAAATAAGTTATCAATAGTAAATCTTCATAAATGTTACCCTTTATAAAGACTTCTTTATTTAAATAATAATTAAATAAAACAATGTTTTTTAACTACTTCCAATTTTGTCAGGTGGATTATAATATATTGTAGTACGTTAAAAATCGATAATTTATTGTTTCTGAAGAATGATACAAATTCCACGTATGTCTGTTTTATAACAGTTTTAATTTAAATGACATGTTCAGCCTTAATAAGGCGTTTTTAAATGTTTCATATCAAACATTTGATAATGGCTAAGCAAAGCGAAACACTTTATCGCTGTAAAATTTTATTTAACTTTTAGATTACAAGAGTTTTCATTCGTATTATATTTGTTTGCCTTTTTTTACTGTTACTAGTAAACTGTATTAAAAATAAAGTGTAATATGTAAACTAGCTAACTAACTAACGATTACGCCGTCTCCCCGAATGGGTGGGCAGAAATAATGGACTGCCACACTTTTCTTTCCTGACATATTTCTTTCGCTTCCTCAACATTCATGCATCGTGTCATGCACGCGCGTCGATTTCTCTGACTCCTTACGTGGCCGACATTCAAAATTTGATTTATTTGATCCACTTTTCCTCGGTCTTCCTCTATTTCTAGTTTCATTTAAATCGTTCACATATACTTTTTTACCATTCCTTATTCATTCATTCTTTCCATGTGTCCAAATTATCTTAATGATCCTTTCGTTATTTTGTTCATAATACTTTTCGCACCGCATTCACTTCTTATATTTTCATTAGATACTCTACCATACACAGAGTATTCACACATTCGTCGAAGAGATCTAATTTCTACTGCATTTATTCTACTTTCATCCTTCTTTGCACGTTTCATGCTTCGCTTCCATACATAAGGGTCGTACAATATGTACATTTTCTAAAATCGAAAATCAGCTGTAAATATGTTAAAGAAAGTGGAATTGGGTTGGTCACAATAACACAAACACCGACAGAAGAAAATCAAATCAAAATATTGCATTCACTCTAAAGCTTTGAAATTCTTCAAGCTATGAACATTGCGAGAGTTCCAAAATGGTTCACGGATAATAAAAACGAAAACTTTCCAATATAATAAATTGATTTGATTGAAAATCCTTTATTCCATTTGTCGTAATGCGATAACACAATGATTTTCTTAAGTAACATTTGAAGAAACAACAACAGCAACGAACCTTAACGCCATTTTCGCGGAAAGTTAGGCATATAGAATAGATCGCCTCACTACTCAATCTTGACACACCTCTCCAGCTTCCTCCTCATTCATACACCGACCATATTAATTTGATTTATTTTTTTCTCGGTCTTCATCGACTCCGTACTAGAGGGGGTTTTTCTAGAGATATACAATACATATTCAAAATGAAAAAAGAAAAAAACATTAAAATAATGTTAATATCTATGATATCGACTTTATTTAATTGATAATTTTATGCATTGTTTAAATAAGATTTGCATATGAGCGCCACGGCTAGTTCGAATGAAGCGCAATCGTGAAGTCCAATTTTCGACAACTTTATTGAAAAATTAGATAAAATGGCAAAACGTGCTGACTACAAATCAACTATCAATTATCAAATTGACAGTCTGTAGAAACAATGTTGCCAGTTTAAAAAACAAACCTCTAAAAAAAACATCTTATATTTTGAATTAGTTCAAATACTGAAATACTTGTTAAATATAAATAATTAAAAATTGTCAACATGTCACATTTAACGATGATTAATTACCAATCACGTCTTGTATTATAGTTTGGGCAGGATGCACACCATTAGTTGATAAAAACTGAAATGGCACAAGAAAAGAAAGAGAAAGCGTACATTAATCATAAAAGTTACATTTAAATTTTGACTAAATCAATAATGTCCGAATATGAATGCGTAAATGTCTCCAATCATTTTGTATTCGGGATATTAATCAAACAAAAATTCAAACACAAGGTTAGTGTGCCAGTATTGATTTAAAAGACAGGTCAATTTATCTTGCTAAATTTGATTAGCGTCAGATAAAACTTCAATCACTCACATAATTATCACCGACACAGACCAGATGCTGTTCAATTTTATAATTCTTCTTCTTCTTGTTCCTCTCTTATCGGACTGGACAACATCACGGCTATTTCTAGCTTAGATCGTGCCACGTTTTCCTCGGCCTTCCTCTATTTCTAGCCCCGTTCACGTCGTTTACATACTCGTATACCATACGTTCTTCACTATTATGTCTTTACGCATTCTTTCCATGGGCCCAAACTATCTTAACCATTTAAGTACAGAATCTCGTATAAAGGAACTCGACTTCTATTAGTTTAATTTCTTATTTCTCTTTCTTCTCACCCCTCTCACCTTTCTAACTTCTTTTTTTACTTCTTTTTGGCAATCTCTGCCACCCTAATAATAAAGCCATATTACTTCGCAGAACTGCAAATTAAACATGTCCACACCGCGGCACCGCCCTGAAAATTAAAATGCATAATAAAGTCAGCTTAAGTAAAAGAAAAAAAAACATTTAAGTATCGTGATGTTTTAATAAGCTTAAGAACACTCACACACCGCATGTTTATAATTATTATTAAAAAATAGGGCTAATGTTGATGTTAAAAAAATGTTGAAATTCCTACTGGAATAATTTTTAATGCAAAGTGGCCTTACGGTATTGATGGTGCGCCTACGTAGCGGCCACCAGTGGCCTTGCGGTATTGAAGTGGTTAATATTCCTTTTATTGTTTTGTTCATAACAGTTTCATTTGCACTGCATTTACTTCTTTTATTTATATTTTACACTCTGCCATATACAAATTTACCACAAATTCGTCTTAGATACGTATATTTCATTTCTACTACATTTATTCTACTTTCATCCTTCTTTTACCAGTTCCTTAAAAGCACTTTTAATAATTCTGGTTAAATAGGTTAAAAGAACAAATTAAATGTCATTTTATTACTACTGACTCTCGCCTTTCTTAAGATTAATGCGTAATTTTAAACTTGGCCAATATTTCAATAAGTCTACGTTTTTACGACTACGCGACTATCATTTTATAGCGTTCTGGAACATTCGACTTGTAAATATTTCAGGCCTCATTCGCTAGAGATATTCAACGTTTACTAACTTTCCCCCGTGAAAAATTCGCCGTTTTAAAAATAAATTTAAGACCTTTTTTCTTTATCTCATCCATTAGGGTCTGTAGGCATTCCCCTATATCTCTTTATTATCCTCATCTCTTGTGCAATCTTACCTACGACTCCCATTTTTTCCTCGATTAGTATGAACTGGTACACACCTCAACTTCGCGGATCTGTACCTTAGACCATCGTGGCAGATTGGCAAGTGCTATTACGGATGCACTGAAGGTCAAGGATCGATTTCCGGCGATGGTGATGTAATTATCACACTGTCTTGATCTGGTGTAGAATTCAATAAAATGTCTATAGATCAGCTACCTATTACAAGTCATGAGAATCAATATGACCATTAAGCTCGCGCTGTAACGATTTAAAAAGCGATTCAACAAAATAATAATAATAATAGGAAGAGCAATTAATCTGCTGAACGCGGTCTCCTCGGAGATCGACGTCTTTCATATTAGTGAATGTAAGTTCAGAAAGCAAATACTCTTAATTCTGAAGAAAATCTTGTCTTCCTAATGTCGAACCATCTCTCATGCATTTCTGGTAGTATTCTGTATAGTTCATTATTATATAGTTTCTGGTAGCACACAATATATTGTTTTACCTGTTCTCAATAGATGCCTTAAAAAATAATTGTGTAATGTCTATTGATGAAATTAACTGATTTGATTTGATTTGATAATTACACGTGAAAAAACATGACCTTTTCCAAAACACCCAAAACGTTTAACCTGGCTATAGAAAATCAACCCAAAGAACATATCAGGTCCTTCAAGTATCTAGGCATAGACCTGGTGGAAGGAGCTGATCTACGGAAACAAATACAACCCCAAGTAAACAAGGCAGTTGCAATCTCTGGCGCTCTAAAATCCATAATATGGAAAAAAGACATGGCCATTAAGAGTAAGATGAGAATCTATAAAGCAAGCGTAATACCAATACTAACATATGGTGTCAAAGCATGGGCAGTCACAGAATGGATCAAACAAGTTTTTTAATACTTCCGAGATGAAGACACTGAGGACGATAGCAGGCAAGACACTGAGAGGTCGCGTGAGGAACACGCAAGTCACCTGTAGGTAGGTCTAGACGCGTACAGGGTCTTAATTGCTTTGGTATCTCTGGCTTGGCATACGTGCCCAATCCATGCTAGTCGACCGACTCTCACGTTATAAGGAGCTGCTGGATCATCATACGCATATCTTGGTTGGACCATTGTCTCCAAGTTTCCACTGCAACTTAGGTCTGGGTCCCAGGATCATTCTTAGTATCCTATTCTCAAACCAGTAGATTCTTTGTTGTTCTTTTGGAGTCATTTTTCATGATGTATCTCACCACTGCTGTCTTGATTATGGTGTTATTATTAGGTTTATATTTAGATAACTTATTTATATCAATATGTTGCAAGAAAAGGATATAGTTTACAATATAGTTTTAAAAAGTTGGGTGATTTTAGGATTTCTGGCAATTCGCATTATATTTTAAGCACGCATAAACAAGTTTGTAAGTGCTTTGAAAACATTCCTTTATGAGTGTGTGCATGGAAGTACGCGTAGGTGTAATTTTCAGGAAAACTTCCTACAAAGTTGAAATGTTGCCATAAAGTAAACAATATTATTGTACAAGGAACAGATGTTGCTTAACGACTTTAAAAAAATTATAAATTTCTCTTTGAAGCGTATCCGCAAAAGTATTTTAGTTTCGTGCCCTCTAAAATATCGGAAACTAATAAAAAAGTTGTAACTGTAACAACGAAATTGTATATTTATTCAAACAAACTGAGAAAAACTTTTTTGTGGATCCTTGTAACTTGACTTGCAATTTATATCTTGGTTTCAAATTATTTTGTTTCAGCCCCTAATAGCTTTTTCTCTCAATCGGAATCGATACTAAGTCCTCATAATTCATACAATTGAAAACGTCTGTTTTCTAGGAGATTCATTAGATTTTATGTGAATGACATGTTTTGCCATGCTGAGTCTGTTTCATTGTATGGGTGTGACAAAGTGGACCTTAAAAATTAACTCAATGAACAGACTGGAAGCATCTGAAATGTGTCTCTATCGCCGAATGCTCAGAGTTCCCTGGACAGACATGGCTACCAATACCGAAGTCCTGAGGCGAGCTAGAGTTGACAGGGGTTGTTATCAACTATCAAGGTTCGGAAGATTTCACATTTGGGTCATGTACTGCGTGGGGAAAAGTACCACTTTCCCCAACTGATATTGCAGGGAAAATTGAGGGACGCCGAAGTTCTGGTAAAAGAGAGAGATATCCTGGCTGCGAAACGTGAGGGATTGGACCGGCATCCGAAGTGTGGACGAGCTGTTCGCCGAGGTGATCGTAACTTTGGGGGGACCCGACAGGCCACTTAACCCTTAACGTACCGTGTTCAAAACAAAACGCTCGCTCCCATGTGGTCAATTCAGTTTACCGCTAACTTTATCTAAATATCAAGCATATGACTCGATGAATCAAAATTCAATTTATGTCATCTTGTAGGGAATTTCATTAGAATAGATCGATATCTATAACATACATGGATTATTTGAAAAACATATCATTATTAATTTTTTTCTGGAACCATGCGATTTCTGATATAGAATGCGAGACAGCATATGAAGCAACTGACACCAAGTATGAACTTGTCTCGCCCCGCCGCGCCGTGGCGCTATAATTTTACGTATGATAAAGGCACCTAGGCAAAATGTATAGTACGTTCAAGACAACGAGTACGTATTAATATTTGTCCCTTTTGGTAAAGTGTTAATATTTTCACAGTTCTGATATTATTAAGTTGCGTGCTGCGTTTCCGTCCACAGTCGGTATTATTACGTACCTATGAGAAAAGGCCAAACATATAATTTATAATACGTTCAAAACAGCGAGTAAGTATTTGTCACTTTTGATAAAGTTGTAAATATTAGCAAAACAAATTCTACCTTAACACGAATGAAGGTGAGGGCAGTCTTAGAAAATATTTTTTTTTGGGATGAAGGAAGTAATTTTTTGCTTTTTTTATTACGAAATATTGAGAACACTTCAATGGAGGATTACAATTTTTTTATAATATTAGGGTCCATAGGTTTTAAGAAAATCAACTTTAAATTGGCAGTGGAAACTCAATTGACCACATGGCAACGCGACGGTTAAAGAAGAAGAAGAAAGCATTATCAAAATTTTGATATTTGATATTGCCTAAACAAAGCGAATCATACCGTTTGCATAAAATATAATAAAACTTCTAGAAAATAGACGTTTTCTTTCTAGTTTACTATTTATAATAAAATATGGAGTTATGCATCATTGTTTAAGAAACATACATACTTGTACATCGTCACAAACTCTGGGTCACCAAGATCCAGAGAAAACCTTGACAGTAGAATCGTCGATTTCTTTCCCTGGTCTCTTCTTTCTGTTCTAAATCCTAGGTCTATCCTATACAGGCTAATCCAAGCATTCGCTGTTAACGTTAGTCTTGTATATGTTAAAAGTTTCTTCTAAATCCTTTAAACAAAAAATAATCGGATTTTTAAAATCACTTGCTGATAAACTAAAACGTATTATTCCATTTACGATAAGCAAAAATACACGTGATATATATACATTTAAGCTTCCAATAGAAAGCATAGCGAAATAAATCAGTATCACATTTTGTGAGCAGTAACAAAGCTGCGAAAAACGTGATAGAAAAAGCTTAACTTAAACTTTCATGAATTATGAAAATCAATTGGACACGTGCAGGCTGTCACCAAAATATTTTCTTATTTCTGCTTCACGCCCTTGAATTATGTACTGAGGTTTTCCCCGTGTAAAGATTGTTAATCCAAAAAGGAAAATATTTTTCAATATATTGGCGCTCTACAAATCGTTCAGATTATTTTATATTCATAAAAATTGGAACCTTACGTTACATTCTACGTTCATCTGTCTAGCACGTGTTACTTTTACCCCTCTTTCTCTCTCTCTCTTTCCCCTCTCTCACTGTTCCGCCTTCCTTCGTCATGTGACAACTAAAAAAGCGTTTTGTCTTCACTATACCATCAGTAGTTCATTAAATGTATGCTCTAAGAATATCTGTAAATGTACATGTGTAAGTGCGGGACATAGAAGGGGAAAAAATATTAGATTAAATGCGGCCTGGCATCCCCTTGCGATTATTCGCAAGGGGATGCAAGGGTACAATAAACTAAAGTTACAAATGAAAAGACTTACTATTTATAGGGCAAAAAACTCATTAGTGTGGTTAACTCAGTATACATCATTTGTAACTTTAGTTTATTGTAACACCTGATGATGCCAATATCGATTGGTGAAACAGCTGTCGTGACACTCTCAGTGAATAAAAAAAAACTGTGATATTATAACAGTGTTTTAAATTTTAACAGTAACAATGTTGAAGTATCATAGTGTTTCGGCCAAAACAATGGACTATTTATTTAATTATATTTAAAATGAACTTCTTTCAAGATGTAAGTGAAATCGTTAAATTTTCTAACTAACTAACTAACTAACCACCACCCCGTTAATCTGATGGGGTAGGCAGAAATAATGGACTGCCACACTTTAAGCGATGCGGCACTCCATCCTTTTCTTTTCGCCCCCGCGGTAGACACGGTGTGATGGGTTGTGAACCTCATCGCATCACCAATAAACTTCTCCCGAAAACATTATCTTATATTCATATTAAGTAATTGAATATTATTTTTAATTGTACAGTATTTATGAAGTCTTAAGTTACCTTATTTAACTTACTTACTAACCAATACGCTGTCTCATCCAAGGTATAGGCAGAAAAAGAGGACCACCATACTCCTCTTTCTTGACATGCTTCTGTCGATTCCTCAACATACATCGTGGCATACACGCAAGTCGATTTCTACGACTCCTCGCGTGGCTGACATTAATTTTTTTTATTGATTTGATAATACCACGTTTTCCTTGGTCGTCCTCTATTATTTGTTCCGTTTACATCGTTAACGTGTATTTGCTTTACAGATCTATCTTCATTCATCCTTTGCATGAATCCAATCCAAATCACTTTTATGACTTTTTATCATTTTGTTCATAACACTTTCATTTGCATTTCTTATATTATATTATACATACTATACAGATTTTTATCACACATTCGTCTAAGCGATCTCATTTCTACTGCATTTATTATACTTTCATCTTTATTTTGCCAGTTCCATGCTTCGCTTTCATACGAGTAAAAAAATATGATAATGAAAATCATCAAGGCAGCCGTAAATCTTACTATATACCTATCCGTACGTACCGCCCCAATCGTGGGGCGTTGTAATACTGGGTCAGATAAGTCAAATTTAAGCACCCTTGAGGTGAGTTATTCACGAAAACAAATATATAAATCTTCTTTTCCTTCTTCTTCCTCTTTTAATAGATATGTGGATCTGTTTTTATGTCGTCGAGGTCTCCTGGGACACAGAACTCCAACTGTCTCGCCATCACTTTGCAGGTCTTCCGGGTTGGCGAGTTCCCATTGGCACGTTGTTTGCGGCTGTTTGGGAGAGTCTTTCTTCACTCATTCGTTGTGCGTGGTCGCGCCAGAAGCGTCTTCTTTTCCTGGCCCATCTGACAATATCTTCGGTATCGCAGGTCTCACGTATTACTGTGTTTCTGATTCTGTCCCTCAGTGTTTTGCCCAGAATAGCGCGGAGTGTCTTCATTTCGGCGGTTCGTAATAGCTCTTTGGTTCTTTTTTAGTCAGCCCTTGATTCTATGCCATAAGCATTATGGATCTGACACATGTCTTATATATTCGCACATTGCTTTCCACTCGCATATGCTTGTTTTTCCACACAAAATCTTTCAAGCATCCAGATATTGCAGCCACTTTGGTGGTTTGCTCGCGAACTTCATTATAGAGATCCGTTTGGCATGAGAGGTCTATGCCCAAGTATTTGAATTTTTGGACCTGTTCTACAAATAAGCCTGCTATACCTGCTATACAAATAAGTATATTTATTATTATTAAAGCGTATGGTTCCATGCGTGGGTCGCAATCATCGTTCTTATTGAATATATTTTTTTAGAAACATTAAATATCAATTATAGAATCCATTTTGAAAAACGCGGCTTAGCTCCGCGTTCCACGAAGAAGGTCAATGTCAAGTATGTTTCTAACACATCAATTCAGTGCCCAAAATAAATTCTGTAGATAAATCATATCGATTGAGTTGTTACTTAAACTTCCGAAACTTTCACGCTTTTGTGATTCGAACCGAGGAGGAGGCGATTTTCATTGACTGGATTAAAAATATCGAAAACATTAATCTCTGTCATTTGAAAAGCGACGCAACGGACCCTCGCCATAAGGCGGCAAATCCTTGGAACAGTTCACTTCATAGGAGCGAGGAAATTATTTTTTATATGCATACGTATGTAAACCCTTATGTGAGATATAAAATACACATTTAACTTCTCTAAAGAAACGTTTTTATTTTTTTTATTTACTAAATAAATAATCTTCGTATTGAAATAAAATTTCGGAATTTCAAAAGTATTATTTGTCTTTTTATTTTTAATATACTTTGTATACAACAAAATTATTTAAAAAAAAATAATATCAGACATGTTTCGGACAACCCGGTCCTTCCTCAGTGATATTATAAAGATATTTAAAATATTATAAAATTGTTAACAAATATGATCAGTTTTGACAGATGTTATAAATATTTATTTTGGAACCTTTAAAATAAAATAATAAATCTGTATAACACTTGTCAAAACTGATCATATTTGTAAACAATTTTATAATATTTTAAACTAACTAACTAACTAACTAACCATCACGCCGTCTCCCCGAAAGGGTAGGCAGAAAGAATGGACTGTCACACTTTTACTGATGCGGCACTCCATCCTTCTCTTTTCGCCCCGCGGGAGACGCGGTGTGATGGGTTGCGAACCTCATCGCCACCAATAGGCATCTCCCGCGCACACTTCGATCGTCCAACATCCACAAAATAAATCTAAAACAAATAATATAAAATACAATGATATAAAATAAAATAACAAAATAAAAATAATTTAACACAAAATGTTCTTTTTAGATGGTGCACATATTGTCTATTTAATTTATGTTTCACGTATCCACCGTTTTTTTTAATTTAGCACATAATGTAATAACACATAATGTTTTTTTCGATGTTGCACATGTTGACATGGACGATCCGGACTTTTATGTTTGTTTAATTTATGTTACACGTATCCACTGTTTTTTTAATTAGCTGTAATTAGGCACTTAACCAGCAAGAACTTAAAAATAATATTGAAGAAATTATTCAAATTGTCATTGGAAGAAATTATTCAAATTGTCATTGGAACAAATGAAAATTTTATTTTTTACACCTGTCAAAATTCTTTATAAAAACGAAAAAACTAATATAATTTTAGCAGCAAAACAGTATAAACATATTAAATATCTTTCAAATATCACTAAGGAAGGATCAGGATGTCCGAAACATGTCTGATATTTAGTTTTAATTTTTTTAATAGTTAGTGATGTATACAATGTATATAAAAAAGAAAAAGACAAATAAAACATCTACATCACAGAGTATGACTCTCTGTATGAATGTGGAGGAAGCTAGAAAGTTCATTGTCTCTGCCAATATTTCGGGGAAACGGTTTGTTATTTTTGATACTTAAACAACAATGTAAAACTACAACATCAATTTTGTAGAAGTTTTGGGATGGCACTTAGGTATTTTTAATGTGGTAGTTTCCCGTTGCTTGCCACATTTTTTAATACAACAAATTACTTGAAAAAATAATTATTGAAAATTTAACTTCAACATTTTGAATGTATACAAATTCTTGTAGACAAATTCTGGATTTTACCCATTGCGGATAAATTCCCAACCAATGACAGGTCATAAGTCCTGTAAGCGCCTCGGCCACCATATTCTGTTCCCAGAAAACAACTTAAATCTTCGTCTCTATTGAGATACAATTGATATTTATAAAGAAAATTTCACTTGTTTACAATTTTAAACATTCCTCTTTTTTTACTTTCGTATAAAACTTCTAATTAAAAATGTGACATTTTTTAAATAATAAATATATACTCGTGTATATATATGAGTATATTAGAGAATTTTTATTTTTTATTTTATGGTAGAAGTTCATTGTAACTAACTAACTAACTAACCATCACGCCGTCTCCCCGAAGGGGTAGGCAGAAAGAATGGACTGCCACACCTTTCTTTCCTGACATATTTCTCTCGCTTCCTCAACATTCATACATCGTGTCATGCACGCGCGTCGATTTCTCTGACACATGGCCGACATTCAATATTTGATTTATTTGATCGTGCCACGTTTTCCTTGGTCTTCCTCTATTTCTGGTACCATTTACATCATTAACATATAATTTTTTTACCATTCTTTCTTCATTCATTCTCTTCATATGTCCAAACCATCTTAATGATCCTTTCATTATTTTGTTCATGACACCATCATTCGCACCGCATTCACTTATTATATTTTCATTCAACACTCTATCATACACAGAATATCCACACATTCGTCTAAGAGATCTCATTTCTACTGCATTTATTCTACTTTCATCCTTCCTTTGCCAGTTCCATGCTTCGCTTCCATACATAAGGGTCGGTAGAAGAACACCATTGTGCACTGCCATTCTAGCTTTTTGGATAGGTTTTTGTTTGCGATGACAACTTTAAGTGCACCATTCACTTTGTTGCCTGCCCCAACCCTTCTTTCAATATCCCTCTCCACTCTCCCATCTCTTGTAAACATACTACCTAAATACACAAACTCAACTACTTGCTCCAAGTTTTCACCATTGTAAATGATGAAAATATATTTTTAATTTGTAAAACATCTTTTTAAAATAAATTTAAAATTCACAAAGCTGCCGAAACTGGTGGAAGACACAAACGTTTGTGAATTTTGACTAAATATACATTTTAAAAATATTGTATACAATTTTAATCTTCATTAATTAAAAATATGTATGTTTTATGTGTTTATACAATTTTTCATTGTTTAGAAAGTACCAGCCGTTTTCATTCCCAACAGAATATGAGCAGGTTAACCTGAAATACTGCTTTGAAAACAATACCAATATCAGTGTTTATTTATTTATTATTTCAATACTACGGTCCAACAAATGGGAATTTATTTCCGAATAAAATTCCTATTCAATAGAACGGATATGGATAATACAAAATTTAGAGTCAAGATAGGAGGAGAGCTCACAGATGAATTCATGGTATCACAGGGCCTCAAACAAGGTGATGGTTTAGCCCCAACACTTTTTAACCTGAGTTTGGAATATGCCATAAGGAAAACTTACCACCTTAACACGAATCCCAACACATGCTTTCATAGCAGCCAGATCATAGGATATGCAGACGACCTTAACATTGTAGGAAGATCCCTAGCAGCCATACACGAAGTATTTGAGCCTTTAGAGACAGCAGCCAAGGAGGTGGGTTTAGAGATAAACGAAGAAAAGACACAAATAATGAAACAAACCAGGAATGCAACCCATAACTCAAGGCGAACCATCAGATTCAAGGACAGATACAACTTTAAGATGGTGGAGGACTTCACTTACCTGGGTTCGTCTATAACAAAAGAAAACGAAGATCACAAGGAAATCGAAAGAAGAATCACAATTGGTAACAAAACATTCTTCTCTCTACTACCAGCGCTCAAATCAAGAAACGTACACTGGAAAACCAAAATCACCCTGTATAAAACAATCATCCAAACAGTAGTGACCTATGGGTGTGAGGCGTGGACAATGACAGCGAAATCTGCAGAGCGACTGGATACTTTTGAGAGAAGGGTGCTGCGCAGAATTCTGGGGCCTGTGAATGACGGTGAAGGCTGGAGAGTGCGGCATAACGACGAGCTGTACAATATTTACAAAGCTCCCAGTCTCTCCACACAGGTCAGACTGAATAGACTGAGATGGGCCGGTCACGTGCAGAGGATGCCGTCATCGCGAACCCCAAAAAGATTGCTGGAGTGGCACCAGGTGGTAGAAGACCAATTGGACGACCAAGGCTGCGATGGGAGGATGAAGTTGGGAGAGATGGAACAAGATTGTTAAGAGTGTCAGATTGGAGGGTCGAAGCGGAGGACAGGAGGAGTTGGAGGCGAAGAATACTGGAGGCTAAGGCTCGATATGGGCTGTAGGGCCATCGAAGAAATTCAATAGAACGGTGTTCCATTTTTAAAATCATTTAATTCGTTCATTCGAGGGTTAAGCGCACTAACACCCACGAAGCATTGAGCTTCATAAAAGTTCACTAAGTGGGTTATGTTATGTAAAAACGAATATTTTTTTATTCCCAATTCCAAATACGTTTAAAATGCTATTACGGTACCTACGCAATTTTCTTTCATTCAAAAAATGTGGAGAATTCCAATAATATTGGAAACAAATAAAAATTCATGTTTTTTTAGGGAATTAGATTTAAGTACAGCATAACATTTGATGTAACTCAGTTTTAGGTGGGTGTCTTTGCGTCGAATTTTACAAAGCATTTACTAATACTGTTTTATTTTACGTGGTTCTCTGGTACCCCCACGTTGGATTATTGTATTGGGAAAAAATCATATTCTCAACTCTGCCCTGAAACATTCGACCTGAGAGTGAAAGGTCGTGTTTTCCAGTCACCGTGGAAGCTTCTTCTTATTTATATTATTTATCGTAGATCTTGCGATCTGTTTGTGCAGAATATCACCTTTCTTCCTATGATGAAGACGACCAGCCTTCTCTCCATCTATTTGGTGGTCACGCCTCTAGCTTCTTCCATATTCATACAGCGAGTCATACACGCACGTCGATTCTTCCGAATGGCAGACCCTTAAACTTGAAATTGATTGGGTCATGCCAAGTTTTCTCGGTTTCATTGCTATTGAATGCCTTAGAAAGCCAAAACATATCATTCTCATAAATTATTATACAATAAATCGATGTTTTTTTAATTACTTCCACTTTTGTCTTTATTTCGACAGCGACCGGTTTCACCAGGCTCGCTGGCATCAACAGACTGGTGACACTATTGTAAACCGATTCCTTTGTATACATACAGATCAGGTGTGGTAAATATGATTTAATACAAAAAATAATCTTCAAATATTTATGTAAAATTTACTGAATTTAAATATTGGTATTACAGGTATTTAAGAAGATTCAAATTCAATACAATGGTTTTTAAATTTTATTATAGCTTACATATTCATATATAACGTTTGAAAATTTGGGCATATATGTAACATATTTTTACTGGGTAAAAATATTTTACAATCATGCCCACTTTTAAATACTTAATTTTGAATGTAATTTTTACCTGCCGTAATTTGTTATTTGTTCGATTGTTTAGTTTAGTTAGTTTTAAGTAATTTTATGTATAATTTTCCACAAACTACAATTAGTATATTTACTGGTTAATGTTTAAAAGAACTCATGTCATAAATAGTGTTTAAATTAACTCACGTCATAAATACTGTCCTCTCATGATACTCCCATATTAAATCGATTAAATAATAAAAATATAAAATAAAATTCTCATAACTTCGATTAAAATCCATGTATTCTCTTAATAAAATGTTCTATTAATATATAATAATAAACAAATGGCCCCAAATATATTCTTTGATCGTGTTATTGAATACATATTTGTTTACTGTGATACACTTCTCGTTTGCAAATCATTAAATTCTTTTACGATATCAATTTGTCGGTTCGTATTTCTTATTTTTGTAATCCTTTGAGAAAAAGATAATTTCACTACGTAAGCACTCAAGGAAATTTGTTTGTTCAATGAAATGCTTGAGGAGCGTTTGACAACCTTTCGTTTCACATATTTCAGTAGAGTATATTGAATTGAAAAAACTCAATAAATAATCCCGAACTACACTTTGGAAATTGAAAATAAAGTTGTTTATAATCTACAAAAAAAAACACTGCATGTTTCAATCTCAATTTTTTTTTAATCATAAACATTACAGTATATAACCATGCGACTTATGACTATACAGGTAGGATACAAAAACAACAAAAAATCAATTTTAAACAGAAAATAAAATTATGAAATTTAAAAATTACAATATAAACAACCCAAAAAAAGACATAATTAAAAAATTAAGACCAATTTAGTAATTAGAAACAATAAGAAGAAAAACACATTATTTAAGAGATAGATGTTTTCTGAGAGTAGCCTCACTATCGTGGAAGATGTCCACATCCGAGAGATGCGGTTTAGAAGGATTATTGCCCTGCCCATGGGCACAACCTTAGGTAAATTGGTTCTACACAGTGGCAGGTGAAATAATCTATGTTGCCTTTGTCGCAGATAATTGTCAAGGAAAAACAAAGTCAAGTCATTTAAAATATCCAAGTTATGTATTCGACCACGAATCAATTGGAAAAAATTAACACACAAATGGATAGTTCGTCTTATTTTCAATGATTGGTAGTCCAGCATACCCAGCAAAAAGTTTCGCGGGATACCTCCATATTCAGGGGTAAATATATAATATAATAAAAACTAAACAAAGAAAGACTTATAAAAAACGCATTTAAAAATCGATACAATACAAAGAAACAATACATTTAGATTAAAAAAATTAAATAGTTCATTGTTTTGACCGTAAAACTATGATACTTTAACATGATTAACTGTTAAATTAAAAAAACTTTGTTTTATGTATCACAAATGCTTTTTATTTTTCGCGACAGCTGTTTCGTCAACCTATGTTGACATCATCAGGTGTTGCAATAATATACAAAAAATAAAAATATTATACAATTGTGATACATAGATAAAAATACAATTGTGATACATGATACATATAAAGTTTTTTATTTTTTCTATATACGCTATACTTTGTGTTGTTATGATGGTTTATTACTATTTTTCTTTTTTATACACTCGTCTGTTTTCGGACAAACAGTCCTTCTTCAGTAAAGATAGATTTATTTATAAAAATATTATAAAATTGTTGATGCTTACATGATCTCACAGATGTTGTAAAGATTCATTTTGGAACGTTTACGCTTTTGTTATAACAAATATTATGATTTAATTTAAAATTTAAAATAATAATTTTAATTTTAAGCAATTTAAAGTTAAATTTAAATAATTTAAATTTAACTTTATATTATTATTTTAATTTTTAAATTGAATCATAATATTTGTTATAACAAAAGCATCAACGTTCCAAAATAAATCTTTATAACATCTGTCAGATCATGTAAACAGCAACAATTTTATAATATTTTTATATTATAAATATGTATCTTTACTAAAGAAGGAATTTTTGTCCGAAAACAGACGTTTTTACTCGTAATAATTATTAATTACAGTGTTCTACATCATTTATTCTATGTTCGTTACACTTTGTGTTGTAGATGTTTTATTTGTCTTTTTCTTTTTTATATACTTTGTATATGCAACATATTAGATATGTTTCGGACAACTCGGTCCTTCCTCAGTGATATTTAAAATATATATATATTTTTTTTTTTACAAATATCAGTTTTGACATTTTTTACAAAGATATAACATTTTTCAAAACTGATCATATTTGTAAAAAATATATAATATTTTAAAAACTAACTAACTAACTAACTAACCATCACGCGTCTCCCCGAAGGGGTAGGCAGAAAGAATGGACTGTTCCTCAACATTCATACATCGTGTCATGCACGCGCGTCGATTTCTCTGACTCCTCACATGGCCGACATTCAATATTTGATTTATTTGATCGTGCCACGTTTTCCTCGGTCTTCCTCTATTTCTGGTTCCATTTACATCATTAACATATAATTTTTTTACCATTCTTTCTTCATTCATTCTTTCAATATGTCCAAACCATCTTAATGATCCTTTCATTATTTTGTTCATGAAACCATCATTCGCACCGCATTCACTTCTTACATTTTCATTCGGCACTCTATCATACACAGAGTATCCACACATTCTTCTAAGAGATATCATTTCAACTGCATTTATTCTACTTTCATCCTTCTTTTGCCAGTTCCATGCTTCGCTTCCATACATAAGTGTCGGTAGAAGAACTCCATTGTGCACTGCCATTCTAGCTTTTTTTGATTTTTGGTTTTTGTTTTAATATTTTAAATATCTTTATAATATCACTGAGGAAGGACCGGGTTGTCCGAAACAAGTCTGATATTTAATTTAATTTTTTTTAAAGTTAGTGTTGTATAAACAAAGTATATAAAAAATTAAAAGAAAATTTTTACATTATTGTTCAATAATCCGTTATTTATTTTGAATATTTTATTTCGAATTTTATGATTAGTTTGAAAAATTATCGATGTTTACGTATCGTAAAAACTTATTGGAAGATATATAATACAATACATAAATTGTATAATAATAGTCCAGTGGAAACAGAGAACACCAAGGAAAGAAATCATAAATCAACGTTAAAATGTTCTTAATACAACTATGAAAGGTGTTTTCTTTTCAAAATCGTCGCTAGTGCCTGCCATTAGTTTTTAGCCTCTCTCTCACGTAGACGTAAACGGAAAATACGATCGTTCGATATCAAAATACGTTTAAGTTCCAAAAGTTTCCGGGCTTAGAATATTAAGAGTGAAATATAATCAAATGTACATTTCAATATTTTATTCGTTATGACCGTTCATTTAGAATTTTTTAAATGGAGAAATATATATTCAATACCACTATTACGTAGACAAAATGAAAATGATTTCAAGCAGCGGCGGTACTCCTACAGAAGCCCAGAAGCCCGGCTTGCGTAAGAAATTTTGAATCAAAACCCCAAAATCTAAGTAATCATGCCCCCGCCATCAACCAACAACCATCAACCAACAACCTACTAAATCGCCTTCCAACAATGTTACCATCAGACGCAAGAGGAATAGCCACAAGAGCTGAACCTCTGTAAGCCAGAAGAGTTTTTAATTCAAAAATTCTTACGCAAGCCGGGCTTCTGGGCTTCTTTGGGACTACCGCCACTGATTTCAAGATTTTGGAGAATGGACCAATACCTCTATCTGTGCTTTTCCGTAATCATACATAGTTGCGGTCGCCCTGCACTTCTCTTTGCCGTCCACGGTCTCCAAGTCTGCAGTCTTTCCACTTTTGATCTGAGTTTCTGGCTACGTGACCTACTCATTGCCATTTTAGAGTCGCCACCCAGTGGATGATCTCAGTGTCCTTTGTTTTTTCTCTCACCGTATCGTTTCTGACTCTGTCTCTTAGGCTTATTCCTAACATGGCTCTTTCCATGTCTATTTTGGTCACACGTAGTTTCTCGGCTCACGAAATAAACTGGATGCAGTCTGCACAAGACAGAGTGACATGGAAGCGAATGGAGGAGGCATATGTCAAGGAGTGGACAGGAATAGGCTGAGGAAGAAGAAGAAGAAGAAGTTTATCAGAAATATCGTACAAGTTTTTTTAAATCTTCATTTGGTATTCTATAATTCGTTGTTTTTCTCACATAAATGGAATTAAAGAAATTTAAAATGTTTAAGGGGAGTCTGTGTAAATCAGAAGGGCTGCCAACTGGTGGGGCGGTCTGTCAATAAGAAAAATGAGTTTTTAAACGATTTTAAATTGGAATAGTTTTTCAAGTGATAAATAATTCATTCATCAGAGCACCCTCCCTCGACTCTAACAAAAAGTTTTGAAGTTTAGTATCTGGGTCATGTCATAATAATACGAACAATTTAAATCAAAAAAGTATTCGGTCAAAAGGCATATTTTTTGGGTTATGTTTAAAGTTAAATGGTTAAGGAGCTCTTAACAACTTTCCGTTCTACATATTTCAGTGAGAGTATATTGTTGATAGCTAAGACATTAACGCTGTGGACTTCCACAGTAATACACTCAGGAAATTGAAAATAACATTGTTTATATTATAATAATTCACAAAATATTTACAAAAAACACGACGTGTTTCGGAGGACACTTCCATTCTTCAGGTATATATATATATATATATATATATATATATATATATATATATATATATATATATATATATATATATATATATATATATATATATATATATATATATATATATATATGTATATATATATATATATATGTGCTATATGTATATATATATATATATATTATATATATATATATATATATATATATATGTATATATGCTATATATATATATTATATATATATTATATATATATATATATATATATATATATATATATATATATATATATATATACGATATATATATATATATATGCTATATATATATATGTATATATATATATATATATAGTATATATATATATATATATATATATATATATATATATATATATATATATATATATATATATATATATATATAATAAAAACTAAACAAAGAAAGACTAATATAAAAAAAAACGCATTTAATATTCGATACAATACAAAGTTATACCTTCAAATTAAAAAAGTAACCTGGACTTATTGTTATAAGTACTAATAATTATTTTTAATCAGTAAGAACTATATAATAATATTAAACAATAATAAAACAGAAAAATTAAATGATAATAGAAAATTGCTATTAAGAAAAAAACATTCATTTGAAAATACATATTTCATATAGAAATTAATAAATGATTAAATAGTCCATTGTTTTGGCCGAAACACTATGATACCTTTACATTTTAAACTGTTAATGAATAAAGTTTGTTTTTTGTATCACAATTGTATTTTATTTTACGCGACAGCTGTTTCATCAACCTATGTTGATATCATCAGGTTTTACAATAATATAATATTGTTTAAAAATTCATATATTATTGTAACATCTGATACAAATACAATTGTGATACAAAAAACAAAGTTTATTCATTAACAGTTTAATAAATGATTAATTTGCATTTGATTGGTAATGGGAGCTTGCGAGACTTATTTGTAAATAGACATGTTTTTTTTTTAGTTTGGCATTTTAGTTAAAAAAAAACAATATGCGACAAACTTTCCAGCTAAACTGACTCTAATGATTAGACAACTTTCATATTGTATACATGCAGTTACACGCAATGTTCTATCCGCTTTATCTAGTAGAGCTTAAATTTTGTACAAATGTATTGCGAAAGAAAGGTTGTTACACCTTTAGCACTATGACCAGAAACCTGGCCAACGGTATGACCAGTATACGGTATGACTCATTGCGAAAAATCCGTAAATATTAATTATTAAATTTTTTCCTTTTTTCCATATTCTCACAATATATTATGCATTCAAAATATGAAAGGTAAAAAAAACGATTTAATTTTTTTTTTTAAGGGTTTGCTCCCCTTAAGTGCTTTATAGTATAAAAAAGATAAACTGAAATTTAAATCATATTTATCATTGTAGGGGGAAATACATTTTCAGGCTTTGTCTAGTATGAATTTTGCTTTTTGCCAGCTCGGTCAAGTGACAGGATGCCATCTGTGAAGCATTCCGGTAAAATAAGCATTAACCCTTTTCTGGGAACTTTGAAGTGTTTGAAAAGGGTAAGAGACTGTAGCGGCCAACCACACTACCCCTTCGTGTCAGATGTACCCCTTTTGGAGAGAGTTACATACGTACACGGGTACACTCAGAATACAAAGTGGAGGTTGGGTCTATTATCGGAGGGAGCTTTTAAAAATCCCAACCCTTGTGTATGGAAGTGAAGCTTGGGGCTGTCAAAAGAATGATGAAATAAGGATAAATGCCGTAGACATGAGATCACTGAGAAGAATATATATATTGGAATGAACTCTTTTTGTTTGATTTGATAGTTTAATCGTGTGTAATGTAAGCCACCAAGAGAAGGAGCTCAAATAGGTTTAAATGACAGTTGTGAATCGTCAGTAGAACATCATGACATTACTGTGCGTGTATTTAAGTAAAAATTTAAATAATGAAAGGATTTTATTATCAAACATCTTGTTTTCCGTTGAATGCCATTTATTAACACCAGAGCTTTGCCGGGAGCAAAACCTGTTAGTTTGATAAATCAAAAATAATTTGCTGAAAGAACAAGTTGAAAAGTGTTAGTTAATCTTTTTTTTATGTTTAGAAAAAAATATTCTATTTAATTTCAAGCTTTGCATTCAAAGGGGGTTGAAATTAATTGAGGTATAATTTGAAGCCGGATAATTTTTTTTTTAAGTCCATCCCTCTAGCATAATTCAACCCCTTTAGCTCCTATCTATTTCCCCCAGTTGTTTCATTAATTTACCCTTTGCGAATTATGAAAAAGCCTCCCGCGTCGTATTTTTCCATTATCAAATAGTTTTGATAAAATTCCACCTCAACTTCGACCAATTTAAGGTCATATTTTAGTTTTTTCAACAGCTTTTTTCGTCGAATTTCAGATGTGCTCCACATAGAAACTGTTCACAAAAAGGATAATCTATTTTTCTGAAGTTAACCTTCCATAAGCCCCATCCATTTTTTATATTTATTATCTTACTTTCCTTAACTTCGTTTTAATTAATATTTTATTAGAATTTATTGTAAATACTAAATACATAATGAACATTTTTCTATACTATAACACATTTAGCTACATTCTATTGTTTTCCAGTTTCGACCGGTTTCGTCAGCTAGCTACCATCTTTTGTACCATAAGCACAGGTAAGAAAATTATGTACGAGGGTAATTCGTAAAGGAAGGTTCCCTCTGCTGTCAATAATGATAGCGGCGCGCTGGGAGAAATCTGGCAATACTAGCTGACCATCAACTCCTCCACTCTCTATCTCTACCGCTCTTGCCACGCTACACCCCTTAGTGTCAGCCTGACAGCCATCGTAGATGGAGCTTTCTATCGCTATTTCCGCCAGATGCGAAGTTGAGAGTATAATGCTTGAGGATTGGAGGATTGCTATTAACGAACTTGCTCTTCGTATTCCTGGGACTTCCAACACCACAATTCACAAATATTAACTGAAAAATTAGGCTATCGAAAGGTGTGTGCGCGGTGGGTACCACGAATGCTCACAGAAAACCACAAGCAGAAACGTGTTGAGCGCTCGACCTCATGTCTCAAATCAAACTCAAGAACTGATGACAGATTTTGGCTGGACTGTTTTGCCCCACCCACTTTACAGTCCGGACCTAGCCCCTAGTGATTACCACTTATATCCAAAATTAAAGAACACTTGGGTGGAATGCGTTTCCATACTGATGATGAAGTCAAGCAAGAGGTTATTCAATTTCTTAGGGGAATGGCGGCAGAATTTTATGACTTGGGGATACAAAAGTTGAAGCATAGTCTGCAAAAGTGTTTAGACAGAAACGGCGATTATGTAGAAAAATAGAGTAAGTTTTAATTTTTTAAATGATGTATAATGCTAAGGAAAACAATAAAACTGTATGTTTTTTTTTTAATTTATTTTATTTTATGAATGACCCTATTTTATAAAAATAAAATAATATAAAGAAATAATAAATGCAAATTCAGTTAATTTAAATAACATGTTTGGCCTCGGCTGGTTTCGGCAGCTCGCTGCCATCTTCTGGTTAACCAGAGGTTGACAGGAAGATGGCAGCGATCTATGGAAACTAAAGCCATAAAGATAAGTGGAATTAACTACGTACCTATACTTTTAGAAAAATTACAATATTTTTTTTTCACAATGTACTTCTACCATGAAAATTCAAATCACTATTATGCATATTTTTTTTACAGTTTAAGAAATTTTTATTACAACATATTTTATTCTTTTTCTTTTTTATACACTTTGTATATACAACACTGATATTAAAAAAATATAATTTTAGACATGTTTCGGACAAACAGTCCTTCTTCAGTAAAGATACATATTTATATTGGAACATTTAAAATAAATCTTTATAACATCTGTCAGATCATGTAAACAACAACAACTTTATAATATTTTTATAAATATGTATATTTACTGAAGAAGGACTGTTTGTCCGAAACATGTCTATATAATTTTATTGTTTTTATATCAATGTTGTATGTATATATAATATAAAGTGTATAAAAAATAAAAATAAAAATAAACTACCATAACAACACAAAGTATGACGTATATAGAAGAAACATATTTTATTATTTATGTTGAACTAATGGATAGGATATACTTTTTATATAGAACTGATGGATAGGATATACTCTTTATAATGAACTGATGGATAGGATATACTTTTTATATAGAACTGATGGATAGGATATACTCTTTATAATGAACTGATGGATAGGATATACTTTTTATATAGAACTGATGGATAGGATATACTCTTTATAATGAACTGATGGATAGGATATACTTTTTATATAGAACTGATGGATAGGATATACTCTTTATAATGAACTGATGGATAGGATATACTTTTTATATAGAACTGATGGATAGGATATACTCTTTATAATGAACTGATGGATAGGATATACTTTTTATATAGAACTGATGGATAGGATATACTCTTTATAATGAACTGATGGATAGGATATACTTTTTATATAGAACTGATGGATAGGATATACTCTTTATAATGAACTGATGGATAGGATATACTTTTTATATAGAACTGATGGATAGGATATACTCTTTATAATGAACTGATGGATAGGATATACTTTTTATATAGAACTGATGGATAGGATATACTCTTTATAATGAACTGATGGATAGGATATACTTTTTTTATAACTAAGAAAAAAGATTGTAAGCTTTCACTAGGATAAAATATACCTATGTTAATATAATAGTATGGAAATGGGGTGATGGTCGAAACCTTCTAATTATTAGGTCGTGTATTTGCCCTCAAGGGATACAATATGTTAAGGGTAAAATACGGATAGATGACTTTGCCTAAAAAAAAGTTTTTTTAATTGTCTTAAATTTTCAATATGCATACTTTCTGAAAAGATTAAGAAATTAAATATTAAAAATTGCTTTATAATATGTACCTAATATATTTATTTATTATTATTCTACTAGAGTTTTGTTTCGGCAGCTCTCTGCCATCTTCTGGTGATCTGAATTTATGTGTCTGTAATATTAATGAATTTTTCTTCTTCTTCTCAGGTGTCTTGTCACTTAAGAGTAGGCGTATCTATCCCTGGCAGCTCGAAACAGCTATTCAACGCTCCTCAAACCAGTTCAGTTCCTTATGTTGTGGAGCCAGGAGTTTCGTCTACTGTCAACACCTCGTCACCCTCAAATGTTTCTTCAATTATCATGTACAGCAATTTATATTTTTTAAATAAATTCATTCTGTAGTTATAATGATATGGATTAATATATCTGTTACGTTTATGATTTTTTAAATAGATAAATTGAATTGGATACTTACTGTTTCTTGAACAACAGACCACATTTAATCTTTGTCAGAGTTTCAAGTTAAGATTATGGTTGTCTGATCACTTGACAACAGCTCTCTATGGGCTCTGGCTCTCTGCAGTACGTCTGCATTACTGACCCTATCGGTCCATGGTATACGGAGAATTCTGCGATATATCCACATCTTGAAGTTAGGTTTTAATAAATGTGATAATGCTTTAGACAGGCGAAACATGTCATTCACATAAAATATAATGAAACTTTAGGAAAACATATATTTTTATTTGTATTTATTTAATTGAGTAATTAAAATTTTACGGAATACAAGATCCTATGAGACAAGGCACGATAAAAGAGCCATGGCTGTACGGGTCAGGTATCCAAACGTCAAATCTTTACCCCCGTCGTGTTTGGTCTTCCGGTCGACAAGCGCTACCGGAACACCTTTCCCGTGTCCCCGTGCGACTAGCTAATGCCCTTAGACACTCCCTACGTGCGGCGACAGTAACCAATATCGGGCCCTTTAGCCTCGGGGACGGCACAAAGGTCAATAGGATCAATTCGACTTGTTAAATCGCCCCCATTGCAGCAGCCAAATCGAATTTGATATAAGGTACAAATCCATTACAAACTTCTGAAACAACCAGTTACCTCCAGCAAAATCCGCGCCATTATATTAATTACTTCAATTATATTGAAGGCTAAGGCATTAACACTGTGGACTTCCATAGTAATATACTTAGGAAATTTAAAATAACTTTTTTTAATGTATACAAAAACTTATATATTAAATTATATATTAAATTCAAAGAGTCAGGACAAAGGTTTCCGATGTTATCAAGATGGCCGCAACCCTCAAGTGGCGATGGGCGGGACATGTCGCTCGCGATCCAGATGAAAAGTGGACAAGGCGACTGCTGTGCTGGTGGCCAAGGACGGCAAAGCGTGGAGTTGGGCGCCCACAGTTGCGTTGGCGCGACGATGTCCGGAGAAGTGCGGGAAGTGCCTGGATGCGGATCGCTCAGAATAGAAGAGAATGGAAAATGCGAGAGGAGGCCTGGACGTAGGTCCAGGAGTGGACGGTCAATACAGGCTGAAGAAGAAGAAGAAGAAATATACAAATACGGAGAGTTATCTAGCAGTATGATAATAGCATAGCCTTTCACAATGCATTAATAAAGACTAATCTTAATGGATAGCGCTAGTGTAGATTGAACTAAAAAATGTGAAGTGTTTCTCAACATAAGAAACACATATACATCTTTTAAAAAATTGTCAGGCGTGGTGGTCGTAAGAAGGGCGGAATGGGGAATGTTGTTAGCATAAAGCGATCGCTTAACCCAACCAATGACAGGTCATAAGTTCTGTAAGCGCCTCGACCACCATATTCTCTTTCCAAAAAACAATTTACATATTCGTCTCTATTGAGATACAATTAATCCTTGAAAATAACTTTGTTTAATCCACTAACTACTCGTATTAAAAAAATATTAAAAATTACTTATAACAAATTGTCCAGGTTAATTTTAAAATTTTAGTCATGGTATCGAATTTTAAATGCGTATTTATATTAGTCTTTCTTTGTTTAGTTTTTATTATATTTTTTCACCTGAAGATGGAGGTATCCTCCAAAACATGTTTTTAAATATTTTTTAAAAATTAATTAGTGGATTAAACAAAGTAATTTTCAATTTCCTAAGTTTATTACTTCAATAATACGTTAATCCAAATCATTAATAATGGGCAAATTATAAATTAAAAATCATTAATAATAAATTATATGTTAACGATGTAAATGGAACCAGAAATAGAGGTAGACCGAGTAAAACGTGGCACGATCAAATTAATCAAATATTGAATGTCGACCATGTGAGGAGTCAGAGAAATCAGAATGACAGGATATATGAATGTTGAGGAAGCGAGAGAAATATGTCAGGAAAGAAAAGTTTGGTAGTCCATTCTTTCTGCCTACCCCTTCGGGGAGATGGCGTGATAGTTAGTTAGTTAATTAGTTTTTTTAATAATAGGAATGACAAGTTTCGCTTTGCTAAGGCATTATCAATATATCAGACAGCACAGATTGTTTTATTTGCCACGCTGCAGAACCAACCTGCCAATGGTAATGCCTGTGGGTAGGGCAATCTTATTGCTTAATCGGATCGCCTCGGAGGTCGACATATTTCGTGATAGTGTGAGTTGCCTCAGGGATGCAATATCAATGTTATGATTTTTTCTTACTCTTAAGCTTAATTTTTATTTTTTTTAATGCTTCTCTGTTTATAATGTAATTGCAAATGATTTGGAATTGTATGTCTGTAATGTTTGTGATTATTAGCAAAATAAATGAAATGAAATGAAATGAAATGGTATATAAAAATAAAATGCAATGTTCGTACTTGTGTATCCTATAGATCCAAAAACCACTATACCGATTTCACAAAAAATTTCACAGTTTTTTATTATTATTGCTAGGATCATTACGGCAGAATTTTACATACCATTGGATAGGTAAGGCGTGTTTTAAAATGTTACTAATATTTTCGGACCAAGCAGACTTATGGTAAAAACAACATCTTTGATATAATATATTTTATCGTATTCGAATATAATGGATTTGGACTTGGATCTTCTGGCTTATAGAGGTTCAGTTCATGTTGCTATTTCTCTTAAGTCTGATGGGAACATTGTTGGAAGGATTATATCGTCGAAACAAACTGAGAAAAATAATTTTAAGAGAATAAATATATTAAAAAAAACTATTTTTTAAAGTATAAATCATTGAAAGCCACTCTAAGTTTCACAAATTACCGCCTCGATTTTTTTTAGTAAAAGAAAATTACTTTATTTCATTTCATATCCGACAAAACTATTTGTCATAGTTTAATAATATAAAAGTTTGAATTGTTATTTTCGTAAAAATTGTTTTGTAGCGAAAACTTTAACACTTAATATCTTCAAACCCTTTATCTTCTCACTTTAACTGTTTTGAATTATGAACCCTAAAATTACTTTATTATGAAACAGTTCAACTGATTTTCTTAGAAATTACAAATAAATTTGAGTCTTGTAAACAACCATTAAGATTAAAAAAGAAAATACGTTTAAAAAAAGTATTTTTTATATATTCAGACAGATACGAGTATACATCGTTTTTATATTTAAAACATTTGTTTAGTTTTATTTCACTCGTAGTTTTAAAGTAGGAATAATGTCGTAGAAATGAGATCACTGAAAATAATGTTTGAAAAAATACCTAACGACATATATAAATTGCGATACATAAACTTTTTTTTAATTTAACAGATTATAACTAGAATTTTTCTTAATTTTTTTTTAAAACAACCATGTTTTAAACACAGAAGCCCTTCATCAGTGTTTTGTACATACAATAGAAACTAACCATCACGCCGTCTCCCCTAAGGGGTAGGCAGAAAGAATGGACTGCCACAATTTTCTTTCCTGACATATTTCTCTCGCTTCCTCAACATTCATACATCGTGTCATGCACGCGCGTCGATTTCTATGACTCCTCACATGGCCGACTTTCAATATTTGATTTATTTGATCGATTATTATAAATAAACGAAATAATGTAAAAATCTTATTTTTGCTGTGCTGTAAAATTGATAAAAAAGCAGTTGGGACCTTTTGCCAAATAGGTACCGATTAAATCCATATTTTGCTCTTCTATAGTCATTTCGGCCTTGATTCTTTTTAGCTTTTACGTAACAGGATGCGACCTTGCCCGTGATATGAGCATTTCATATGTCAATAACATTTTCCCCGCTCGGAGCACAAAGCCATAAACGTCTGGTCCTTATCTGCCAGTGATTTATCTCCGCTCTCTTATCTCGGTTAATATTCGGTTCCCCGCGGACAATAGAATGCCGATGTTCACACGGTGTTTACGTTCGCATCTCGCGTGGACATCGCCACCAACGATACGTATTACATAACCTATACATTATATATCATTACTTATTGACGCATTGTATAGGTTGTCCCAAAATTAAAGCAAGATCAGAATTTGCCACATTTTGTGCAGTAAATTGATGGTAACACTGAGTTACCATAGTGCAGTAAATTGGTGTTAGTTATAAAAATGTTATTTTTGTTCCAAATTGTTTATTTCAAATGTCAATTTACGTAGCATCACGTTATCTACAAGATATATCAGTAACTAAATAAAAAAAATTACATTTAAATTTGAAAAAAATAGGGGTTGATACAATTTAACATAAAAAAATACATAAAAAAATGTAATAAAAAAAGTACGGCTCTAACGTTTTTCAAAACATAAAGTGTGCAAAAATAATACTGATGGTATATTTAACCCAATTTCACAAAAAACGCATCTGGGACCTTTTTGCCAAATAAGTACCGAAATGAACCTTAAATATAAATATGTTTTTTATTTATTTATTCAGTTTATTTTAATACTGAGAAAAAAAATTGTACACACGCTGGAGGATGGGACTTAAGAATTAAAAGAACCCTTGAACTTGAAGAACTATTATAATTAACCAGGAAACAGTAGTGAGATTCTGTAAGTCTCAACGCCTACGGTGGGCTGGCCATGTGAAAGAGTGCCAAAGGGTAGAACACCACAAATTATATCCAGATGGGTGCCCCGCGAAAAGAGACCAAAAGGCAGACCGAGGAAAAGATGGGCGGATTACGTGGAACAAGATTGGGAGAAAATGGAAGAAGCTGGGGAATGGAGAGAGATGGCCAGAGACAGAAGTCGGTGGAGGACCGTTGTGGAGAAGGCTAAGTCCCACACCGGGATGTAGCGCCGAGAAATGAATGATTAATGATGAACGAATGGTGATTCAGTTTATTTAGTTACAAAAAATACAATACATATGATATACTAGTTAAAACATATAATAAAAAACAAAAAGGCGTAAACAACGAAAATAAATAATTTTTGTAAAAATTCTTCTTAGAATGTAAAATCCACGAATGCGCGTGTCGGTGTACCGGTTTCGGCAGCCCGCTGCCATCTTCTTCTTCCCAGAAGATGGCAGCGAGCTGCCGAAACCAATCGAAGACACAGAAGATTTAAAAAAAATACATTTTATAAAGATTTTCATTATTTTCAGTGAACTTCTACCATGAAATTTCAAATAACAACATTAATTTTTCAAAAAGCCATAAAACACATTGAGAAAAAAAAATAAAAAGTGTGACCGGACGTATACTGTAGGTACAATACATTTTTTGGGGAATTTGTGATCATTTCGTGAAGCTTCACTTCCATACATAAGGGTTGGCACTAGAACTGCATTGGGTACTGCCATCTTTTCTTTTAGTTGAAATTGAACTCGACATTCGGGCCCTAAACCTCTGTAATTGGAGAGCACTGCTTTCTACACCTCTGTAATTCGAGAGTCCTATCTTCTCTACCTCTGAAAACTGACAACTCCCCAGTACTTGTTATGTACTTATCGAAGGTGGTCCATTTTAGATTGCAATGTTTCACAAACGTAAACATAACGGTCTTGATTTGGTCTGGTCTTGAAACTAAAACTAATCCAAGAATTTGACGCCGGTAAATCTTGCAAAAAGTTGTGCAACTTTATTAGCGTGTAAAACAGGCCCATATAACTGATTTTTTCAAGCCACAATAATTAAATGTATTGTTTGTATGTGTATGCACGTATGTACAATTACAATTTACTTATTAAACTTAAATTAAATATTTATTGATAGTTTTATGCATCAATCCGTGAATTGTTTTTATTGCTTTTCTGTTTATGTGGTTGCAAAACCTAGTTAAAAAATCAAAGCACAATCTGGACCTGGATAATTGGAAAACCTGGTTAATTGACCATCGTAGGCTTGATCCCTTGGAAAGCTAATTATCCAGATTCTACTGTATTTATAAAAAATTCAATCACAGTGATAACTGTTTATAGGAAAGACAAATGACGTATCGTAATGTTATCATAAAGTATCCTAATATAAAGTTATCGTTACTATTTTTAAATATTTTGAACATCCCGAATTAAGAACAAAGGAAACCTTATTCTTAATTTTTTTAATGCATTAAATTAGTAAGTGAATCATTTTTATGCCGACTTTTATGGGCGTGTATATTTTTTATGTGTATGTTTTTACAATAGTTTTTTTGATATTTTTATAGACCTAGAACTAATCTTGCTGATCCAGTATCTAAGTAAGAAATACTAAATCTAAAAGCATTTTTGTTACTTATACAAAATTAGATTTAATACGATATGCGAGTATTCAAATGTCACAAATAAAATTTAAACCAGTTAAAATGTTTACACGTAATTGCCAATCAATCTTCCTCGCGCAATTTTTTTTTGTTTGTTTGTATATAAAAAATACTAAACAGAGGGTTTAAATCAATGATTTAGAATTTATTTTACAATCTTTAATATGAGCAGAAAATAGCTCATTATTATGAATTAAGGAATCTGTTCGTGTCCAGGCTAGAACCTATGTCCCCCAAATCAGAAGCCAAGCAATCTAACCCCTATGCCATTCCCAGAGCCTGTTCCTGGAATGCAGGTGTCCAACTGTCTCACCATCTTTTGGGTGGTATTCTTGAAGGTCGATTTCCTGTTGGTAATTTATTTGCGGCTATGTTTATCACTCTTTCAGAACATGCATTTCCCACATGATCTCCCCTGTAGCGTCTTCTGAGTCTTTCCCATCGCACGACATCTTCTACATTGCAGATCTTTCTTATTTCAGAATTTCTTATTCTGTCTCGGAGTGTTGTTCCCGCAACGGATTGGAGAGTCTTCATTTATGTGGTTCTTAGGAGACTTTTTGTTCTGATGTTGTCAGCTCTCGTTTCTTTTTCATATGTCATTATAGGACGTACGCATGTCTTTTAGATTCGTATTTTGCTCTCCTTTAGCATATTTTAATGGCAGTGAGCTGCTGAAACCAGCCAAAGTTAAAAATCTATTGAAATGAAATTAAATATACAGGGTCATCAAAAAATAATGACAACATTTAAAATCACTGTTATAAAAAAACTTCTTCTTCTTCTTCAGCCTGTATTGACAGTCCACTCCTGGACGTAGGTCTCCTCTCGTATTTTCCATTCTCTTCTATTCTGAGCGATCCGCATCCAGGCACTTCCTGCACTTCTCCGGATATCGTCGCGCCAACGCAACTGTGGGCGCCCAACTCCACGCTTTGCCGTCCTTGGCCACCAGCACAGCAGTCGCCTTGTCCACTTTTCTTCTGGATCGCGAGCGACATGTCCCGCCCATCGCCACTGAGGGTTGCGGCCATCTTGACAACATCAGAAACCTTTGTCCTGACTCTTATGTCCTCATTTCTGAGTCTGTCCCGTAAACTGATACCCAACATGGCTCTCTCCATTGCTCTCTGAGTGACTCTTAGCTTGTTGGCACTTTTTTGTGACATTGTGACTGTCTCAATACCATAAGTGAACACTGGCAGGACACAGGCATTGAACACTCTAATTTTTTTCAAGTCTTTCCATAAAAAAAATAGTAAAGGTAAATCAAGATTTTTTTTTTTCGTAACATAGTATGTTTCGATGTGTGCACCGTTCGTTGCTCTGCAGATGTCTAGTCTGTAGTCGATTTCTTGCCACGTACGTGCGATCATTTCAGGAGTAACTCTAAGGCTTACCGCGCACTAAGCAGCCAGGTTGCGGCGGCCAGAAATATTGAGCAGCCAGTTATAGCAACCAATGAGTACCTACATAAATAATAAAAATATTGTGTTTATTTTTCAAAATATGTATTATTTACTTCTTACTATAATATAATAATACCCAGAATAAATTTCTCCGTATCGAAAATCATTTTGCAAAACTTCACGGAGCACAAAATACGTCTGGCCGCTACAACAAGTGCGCGAGGACTGACGGCAGCCACATACAATCGCCTACTATTGTTCGCGCTAGTTCTGGCTGCTAGCAGCCAGCTGGTTGCCGTGCACTCGGACGCGTTCTACTGGCTGCCGCAACCAGAAAATCGTGGTTGCCTAGTGCGCGGGCTCCCATACACCGCCATATGTCGGACTGGCTGCCGCAACCTGGTTGCGGCAACCTGGCTGCTTAGTGCACGGTATGCCTCAAGATACTCGCGGGTGATCCAAATCGCGAATCTTTTCTGCGTACACAATGTTTTTAATGTACCCCCAGAAAAAAATAATCCAAAGGGGTAAGGTCAGGACTTCTTGAAGGCCAGGCAATGGGGGTTCCTCTACCAATTCAGCCGTTGGAAAAGCGTGCGTTCAATGCACCGCGTACTTGGCGAAGATAGAGAGGTAGAGCCCCATCTTGCATAAAAATAATTCGCTGTCCAGTCTGTTGTTCGATTTGTTCAATTTCAATGAGACAACACAAACAGTTCATGCATGTCCAGGTAAACTAGGCCTGAAATGGTCTGTAATGGCCCGACCTTGGCTACTGCGCATCTAGTGTACGCATAGCAAGGTCACGTCACCTCCAAAACAAAACTCACGTTTACCAGCTAGCGTTAAGTGACAGAATTACACGTTTAACATAAAGGGTTCCGGAGCTATAATTTTTAAAAATGTTGGCATTTTTTTTCGATGACCCTGTATATAAAGGATTTTTAAATAATACAAAAAAATCTTGTTTTTGTTTTGGCGGAACAAAAAATGTGTAGTGATAAAAAATAGAGCTACGTTAAAAAAAACATGCCGTAAAATGATAATTTTATATGGTGTTGAATTAATAAACTTCGTTTTAAAATTATAATTGCTCTGTAGAACAAGCGCGTCGCCACGTAAAATGATATGGTATGGAAGGATGGGAGTAAAGGTATGCGTAATTACAATGTATCCACTTCTATTACTGTGTAAATATGAAGTAACTGCGTGATATGTCTCAGCTTTGGAATAATAGATAAATTCGTGATATTCTAAAATCCGTAATATGGGACAACGTTGTGACTTCAACTTAATCAGTGATAAATGTTTAGACAATTATTTAGTCTCTGAATTGTTTATTATTTCGTCTACTTATTATTCTTCAGATGAAGTCAAAGGTGTTAGTTTTTGAAAAAGAAGAGCAAATGACAGTTTGTGACATAAGTGTGAACGAAGAGAACTTGGAGCAGGTAAGTAAATTTGTGTATTTAGGTGGCATGTTTATGTTATGTACCTAACCACCCGTTACCACAAATCACTTTCCTACGTCTTCGTCCGACTAGTTTGTTTATATTATTAATATAAGGGCTCGAACGCGAGGTTATTGATCTGTTCCTACAGGTACCTACATGTGTCATCGAACAAAGAGATGCACACTACTTAAGCCGAACCGCATCTAGGATTGGACCAGATACATTTGCATTTCCTTAAAAGTAACACGTCCAGATACAATTACAACTCTTCTTTACCTATGTAATTTCTTATTGTTTATCGACTTAAAATAAAGTTCTATACATAAAAATTCAATCGTGTTGGAAGTTATTCCATCCCTAAAATCCTCACCCGAAGGATAAATCATAAAATTGGTGGCAAAGTGGCAAGACCCATTAAAAACATAAAATTGGTGGCAGCGGTGGGATCTATTCCTTCACAACGTACGTTACATTGCAAAAACGACGGTTCATAGCGATTTGAACGAAGGAGGACCCAAATAAAAATACTAAGAAGAAGACGACATCACAACAACAGAAATTGAAGAAAATTCAAAAACATCATCAACGCCTCTCCAGAGCATCAATCCAGCAGATGACATCACAACAACGGTGATTCCTGAATTTTGAAGACATCCTCACCACATATCCAGAGCTTCAATCCAGCGGATGACATCACAACAACGGTGATTCCTGAATTTTCAGACATCTTCTACGCTTCTCCAGCTTCAATGCTGCAGACAAGAGGACCCTAAGAAGATCCGTATTTAAGATAAGTTTACTTTTAAGTCTTGCAATCGTATCTCATTTTTTTTTCTCCCAAGTTTTTTTATTTACAAAAAAAACATTTTTAGGTTTTTTTTATAAAAGCCACATATTTATTTTTAGGTTTTTTTTATAAAAGCCCAGTATATATTTATATTTTTATTGTCTTTTTTATAAAAGCCATTATATTGCGTTTAAGCTTTTTTATAAAGCCACATACCATACAAACTTTTAGGTCTTTTTTTATAAAAGCCATTATATAACGTTTAAGCTTTTTTATAAAGCCACATACCATACAAATTTTTTGGTCTTTTTTTATAAAAGTCCCAGATATATATTTTAGGTCTTTTTTTGTAAAAAGCCATAATGAGTATTTTATTTTTGTTTTAATGGAAAGTAAACTGTAACGCAAAGTTAATTTTTATGTCTTTTTTACAAAGCTTCGACAATGCGCATCAGTGTTTCCAATGTTATAATATTCAAAACACACAAATTTACGATTCTTTAAAGTGTGTAAATACTCATAAAAATATAATGACATCTTCGAGGAAAGAAGCAGAAATTAAATATGCTTACGATAATAATCTTATTGATTTTAAGCTAAAACTACATACGAGTATGTACGAGTATCATAAAAATGCAGTCGATAATTTAATCTCGACAAAAGAACATGTTAAAATAAAACATGATAAAAAAATTTGGTGGCAGCGTATTACTTAAAAACGAATCAAGTAAAATTAACAAATCTAAAATTTTTATTCTCTTTACATTAATTTCTAAGGATCTTATTCTGTAACAAAAATTAACTCATGATATCCTTATTCATTGTCTGATTGGAAAAATTCTCTATCTCACATCGAGAGTATACATTTAAAAATAAACTTCTCAAGTTTTGTCCTTCATTATGTTAACACACTAATTGTGACGATTTTTGGAATAGTACTCTGAAAAATATTCGGCCGGAGAGACATCCACTTAACTCAGTACCTTATCAGCGTCGATTAGGGTGACTGCACAGTTGTATGGAGATTTGAATACTTTAAATTATAAATGACGCTTTACTTTAAGATTTTGGATGGTATGATATATTTTAAGGTAAGTAGTTGGGCATAAGGCAACGTTACTTTTATCTTTTTAGGCCCTTTCGCTCGAAATAATCAACTTTGCATATTGTTCATTAAAATGAATCCTTTTACCCATATTGTTCATTAAAATTATGTACCATACATCTGGTTGGAAGTTAATACCTCTTAACCAAGAATGTGAAAATAGTGAAATTTGTTTTATTGAAAGGATATTTTTCCAATATTTCAGAATTGTCAATTACCCTGTCACTAATGGATAAATTTGAATCGCAATCTAGCAAAAAGTTTTCATTATTTTCCACATTCATTTTTAACGCTCTAGATAAAATAATTATTTATTAAAGTTCCCAAAAAACGCTAAACTGATGCGTAACAACTCAATAATTTCATTTGGGTTATGAGCATAAACAAAATTAGAAATGAGATGAAATCATTAGGTACCGCTAATGTAAACCAAACATCCGTGTTCCTTTCAATTCCGAGGGACTCATAGGGACACTTGAAATAAATAAACACGAATGGATATCGTTGGTGAAGACGGAGAAAGGATGATTTAGGATTAAAGTATGGTATAAAACTAATGTGTTAATCTAAGACACTTGTATGTTATGTTTACTTTGGAATGCAGCCACATGGGTATTGCACTCAAAAGATGTATCCCTTAATAAGATTTGTTTTTCGATAGAAAGACAAACAGATGCATTATGAGCATCAAATATTGATAAGTTCAATGACATTTTTATTTTTGTATTACCACCATTGGTAATACAAAAACCATTTTGTATCCATATACAAACCCTTTTTATAATTGTTATGTTTAGAAGTCCTGAAAATAATGATATATTATGTCAGATGTTGTAAACCTTTCAATATTCTTTTTTTAATGTGTAACTGTAAAGAATATTACACTATATAATTTCGATGTAATTTTGTCGAAAACCATTTGTTCAACAATTTCTTATGAGAATTATATAAAAATCCTGATATGTTTTATTCAAGATTATGAAATTACTTTTTTTAATGTGTACTTTTAATCTAAATATATGTTTAATTACCTTAAAAACCTTGTTAATGGTGAAGGTTGTTCTAATAAAAAATACAACTTATACTTAAGTTCTTTTAAAATGTGTCTCAAAATATTATACACAATGTAATACATTTTTATAATTTTTCTATGTAACATAAATGTAACTGTATCTGCTGCTTACCTCTTTTGAAATATTTTTCAAATAATTTTTGTATAATTTTCAAAATAATTTCAAGCTAACGAGGGGGGTGTTATGTACCTAACCACCCGTTACCACAAATCACTTTCCTACGTCTTCGTCCGACTAGTTTGTTTATATTATTAATATAAGGGCTCGAACGCGAGGTTATTGATCTGTTCCTACAGGTACCTACATGTGTCATCGAACAAAGAGATGCACACTACTTAAGCCGAACCGCATCTAGGATTGAACCAGATACATTTGCATTTCCTTAAAAGTAACACGTCCAGATACAATTACAACTCTTCTTTACCTATGTAATTTCTTATTGTTTATCGACTTAAAATAAAGTTCTATACATAAAAATTCAATCGTGTTGGAAGTTATTCCATCCCTAAAATCCTCACCCGAAGGATAAATCATAAAATTGGTGGCAAAGTGGCAAGACCCATTAAAAACATAAAATTTACAGCGGATGGTCGAACGTATAGTGACGTCGAAAGAAGGGTTGGTGCGGATAACAAAGTATATTAAGCTTTTTAAATTGTTTTTGGAAACAGGAATTTAACAATGAAAGGGAAAATGGAGTTTTGGTCCCATAACGTTCATTCCACTTCTGAGTTTATTTTTCTTGACGTGTTTCGAAAGCTTTCCAACTTTCAATCATCGGGAGAACGATTTAAGTTTAATTTTATCTGAGTTCATATCGTTCTCCTGATTGATGAAAGTGTAAAGCTTCGAAACATGTCGAGAAAAATACACAAAAAATTGGAAAAAACAGTGTTTTAATTCATTAAAAATTCGTCATTATGGAATTCCACAGTGTTATCACCTTAAGGTTATCAAAAGACGAAGGTACACGTATATTTCTTTTCTGACAGATTCTCTCACCATTTTTACGAAAGAATTTTTTTGTTGTTGTAAAATTTAGAAAATCTTCCAATAACAAATATATTTTTTAAATATTTATTTATCCACAATATACGAATACAGTAAATATTTTAATAATATAAATTTATCACGAAGTTAACTAAGCCTATCCTATGCGTAATTACAATGTATCCACTTCAGCCACTATTTGTTACTAAGGGTTTGTTGAAGGCAAACAGAGGGATGTATGAATAATGTATGCCTTTCTACTCCGGGCCTGCTAGACTATTCAAATGCGATTCCTATGTGGATAGAGATGTGCCGGAGTATCGATGGGAGTAATGGCGACTCGATACTATTAAAAGTAACGATACTCCTTGTGACAAATCGATACTTAGATACTCGTATAATATTGTAGAGATATTGCCGAAGCAACGAATAATGCTATATTTAAATATAGATATTTAGACTCATTTTTTAAAGCAACGATGTCAATAATATTTTGCTAGCTCCAAGCTTTACTCACGTATATAAGAAAAAAATTCTCGATGTAACGATCAAATAAAGTATTATTTCTTTTAAGTATTTTTAGTTATTAAAAAAATTAAGATGGTTTTGACACATGGATAGAATGAATGAAGAAAGAACGGTAAAAAATTATATATTAACGATGTAAATAGAACTAGAAATAGAGGAAGACCGAGGAAAACGTGGCACGATCAAATAAATCTAATAAAGAATGTCGGCCACGTGAGGAGTCAGAGAAATCGACGCGCGTGCATGACACGATGTATGAATGTTGAGGAAGCGAGAGAAATAATCCCCTTCGGGGAGACGGCGTGATAGTTGGTTAGTCAGTTAGTTATAAAAGTTATGATGAATACTTTTTTTTAAATTCGTAATAACGAAAAATATTTTATTCTATTTACTTCCTTATCTGATTTTTTTGTTTAATGATTGTGATTATTAAACCTGGTGAAATTCAGAATATTGAATTGAATTGAATAACTGTTTTATTTATTTATTTGTTTATTCAAATAAACATATAATTTTTTTATAGTCATGCTCATGACTCGCCGTTCTACCATACTAATTGACCTCGTGCACTCTTTTAATTATCCTTCTCCCCCTCTACACCCCAATTTTATTTAATTTTTATATATGTATTATAATTTTTTGATTTTGTATTTAGTGTATTATATAATCCTGACGAAGCTCCGATGCGAGCGAAACCGGTTGGTTGTTAAATAAAAAAGTGGTGTAAAAACAAATTAAAAATGTATAAATATTACATTTAATAATGCCACACCAAAAGTTAAATGCTTCATACGAAAATATTATAAGAGTATCTATTTTGCTACCTTAACGTAACCCTATTCCTACTTCATACATGTGGAATATTCGGGTAAAATACCGGGTGCCTTGAAATAAGTTTCCCGGCCGAGGCTTCATTCTAATGGTTACGTCAGGTGTTATCTAATTGAGTTTTTCATCTACCAGAATTTGAATAAGAGAACTTAGCGTGGAGAGCTTTCTCTAAAATAACATTGTATGAGACGCTATTTGTAATAATTATGACATTTTGACTTACCTTAGTCAATGTGTGCTTTTACAAAACTAATATTAATACATACTTGTAATATGCGTATTGGACTTGGATATTCTGGCTTACAGAGAGTGTGAGGTGCTCTTGTGGCTATTCTTCCCACGTCTGGGAACATCGTTGGAAAGGTGATTTGGTGAGTTTTTTTCAATTTCATTTTAATTATTTTCTAAAATCATAAACATCACAGTATATAACCAAAGTGCTTATGACTATAGAATACAAAAAAAAATTAACACAATATACAATTGTGAAATATAAAAAATACAATATAAACATGAGACATAAACACAAAAAAACACAAGTTTATTAAAAAATTAAGAACAATTAAGTAAAAAGTAACAATACAAAGAACAAGAGAAGCAAATATCATTTTTATACATTATATAAGAGATATATGTTTTCTGAAGGTAGCCTCACTATCGTGGATGTCCACATCCGAAGAGATGCGGTTTAGAAAGATTATTGCCCTGCCCACGGGCATTACCTTAGGTAAATAGATTATACACAAGTTATCTTTGTCGCAGATAATTGTCAGGGACAGACAAAGTCAAGTCATTAACCACGAATCAATTTTTGAATTGGCAAAATCTTTTCTATTCCTAAGAGTTGTTAGTTTATTTATGCGTATATTTGATGTAGATAACAGAATTGAACTTCTTCTTCGTCGATTTGGCTTGCGCTGTAATGATGTAAATAACTATTCAACAAATAAAAAAAATAAAAAATAGACTTTATTTAACAATAACAACAATGACGCTAAAGCCCACTATGTTGTATTGCTATGTGTATACGGTGGGACATCGAGGGAGAGTAGCGTAGCTTAAATGTAGTCTGGGTCCCCCTTGGTTACAAATATACATATGTTTTTTTTTTTTAACGTAAGTCCCGCATGGACTGGGGACGGGCCTAGGGAGTACACGAGTGAAGCTGACGAAAGGCGCCGCTGCGCCTATAATAGCTTCGGGTAAGTGGAGGGAGCCCTCTATGGCTCGGCCATATTGTAAAGCCCACTGTGGGCCCTTCCAGATTTATTTGCCTTTCTCTCCGGCCCATCACCTGAAAATTCCAGTTTGAAACCCCCTCCACACCATCCATCAACAGTTTTGGTCTTCCCACACTTCGCTTTTCATCTGATCGTGTATTGAGAATCCGCCTAGGGATTCGATATTCTTCCATTTGCTAGAGGTGTCCCAAACATCGAAGGTGCGATATTTTTATAAACTTCACTATGTTGGGCTCGTTGTAAAGTTCTTCCAGCTCCTGGTTATACCCACTCTCCACACTCCACCTTCACAGAGATACCTAAATATTGTGCTCAACACCTTGCTTCCAAAGACCAGCAGCGCATCTTTGTCCCTTTTGCTCAGTACCCAACACTCCGCACCATATACAAGTACTGGTCTCAGCACAGTAATAATTTGGTGTAGGGACGAGTTCTGTTTTTGAAAATTGGGTTTGGTTCATGTGGTGCTCCCATAAGTTTAGAGGTATTTCATGTATAAGTGAATTATTTTGGTCAATTTGATTGTTGCCGTACTTTATAATAGTTAACTGTGACACGTAATACGTTTGTACTGTTTTGATGTTAAAATTACATAAGTTTTTTCGTAGATATAAAGAATTTTGACAGGTGTTAAAATAAATTTTTCATTTGTTCCAATAAAAATTTGAATAATCTCTTCAATAATATTTAAAGTTCTTGTTGGTGTTGGATTGTTTAAGTGCCTAATTACAGTTATTTAAAATGTCAGTGGATTCGCGGAATATAAATTAAATAAACACAAAAGTCCGGATCGTCCAGTTAACAACATTTGCGCCATCTAAAAGAACATTAGTTATATTATATTATTTTTATTTTATATCATTGTATTTTATATATAATAATTTGTTTTACATTTATTTTATGGGCGTTGGACGATCGGAGCGCGGGAGATGGCCTATTGGTGGCGATGAGGTTCGCAAACCATCACACCGCGTCTCTCGCGAGGGCGAAAAGACAAGGATGGAGTGCCGTATCGGTTTAAGTGTGGCAGTCCATCCTTTCTGCCTACCTCTTCGGGGAGACGGCGTTACGGTCAGTTAGTTAGTTAATTTGTTGTAAAATATTATAAATAATTATTTATTTACGATGAAAACAAGAGATAAAAGCACCACTCAACACTTACGAGATAATGTACTCACTTGTACATAAAGGCATTATATACCGATGCCCTTATGTTGAGGTGACATTTGGGCCATTTGGTTAAGTATTTTGACCGCCAAGCAATGTGTTTAGGTTACCCCTTCGTATTTCCAGTACCCCAGACCCTATATTCTTCTCTTGCTACATAAACTTTGATTACCTAAAGTCAGTTATAAAAAAGCTCATCTCTAGCTTTTCTTCCAAATAAATTTCACGTAAAAAATAACAAGAAAATCTCTGCGAGTGGAGATACCTATTTTTTATACAAAATTATAAAAGACAAGATGGTAGCGCCAGATTTAAAAGCCCCGACATATTAATTTCTCACCATTAAAATCGCATTATTTTAAACTAATGTGATTTCTCATAATCGAGCACTTTTGTCGTAAAAAAAATTCAGCCCAGTAAATCAAAATGATGTTTGATTTTATTCATCTAGTCAAAACAATATTCAAATCTTTCAGTTCAAACTATTTGTCGAAACAATGACAAAAATGTAGAAAGTTATTATAATAAATAATAATGCCTTAGACAGGCGAAACGATAATGCTTACGGCAAGCGAAACATGTCATTCACATAAAATATAATAAAACTACTAAAAAACTGACGTTTTCATACGTATTAATTATTTAATATGTAGTTTTACATCATTGTTCAATATACTATAAATTATTTATTGTTTATTGATCGATGATGTAAAACTTCATATAAAATAATTAATACGAATGAAAACGTCAGTTTTCTAGAAGTTTTATTATATTTTATGACGACCTTCGTGGCAGAGTGGTTAAAAGCTCTGACTTCCATACCGAAGGTCCCGGGTTCGATTCCCGGCGATGGCAGTGTGATTGTCACACTGTCTTTGGTCTGGTGTAGAATTCACGTGACAATAAAATGGCGATAGATTGGCTACCATCACATGTCATGTGAATCATCAATATAATAGCTAAAAATAATGTGTTTACAGTAATTCGGTTCAAGCAACCTGTTGTATACAAGAAAAAAAAAAAAATATATATATATATATATATATATATATATATATATATGGTCTAGTAAAAAGAAATCCATTATTTTTGCAATAGATGGCTGTAGTAATCTGTATCTCGCGTTATATAAGTGCGATTGGATTACGCTAGATGGCGTTAGAAAGATGAGATTTTGTACTAAAAAATCTTCTGAAACAGATTTGTGATTGCTTGACTCAGTAGTGTTTGAGCTCGTGTCGAAGATGGACACCAGCAAAGAGAAAATACGCTATATTCTACAATTTCTCTTCGATAAAGGTGAAAACGCAAGTCAGGCAGCTGAAAATGTAAATAGTGTTTATGGTCCTGATACTGTAACAGCCAATCACGCACATTTTTGGTTTCGTCTATTTCGTTCTGGTAATTTTAATGTCAACGATGCACCACGTTGCGGAAGGCCAATTGTCGAAAATGTCGATAAAATAATGGAAATCGTCGAGTCTGACCATCATGTAAGCACCGTTTCGATTGCCCAGGAGCTAAACATTGCAAAAAAACCGTTTGGAACCACTTGAAAAAGGCCGGATACACAAAGAAGCCCGATGCATGGGTGCCGCACGTGTTAACGAAAAAAAACCTCATGGACCGAGTTTCCATCTGCGAATCACTGCTGAATCGCAACAAAATCGACCCATTTCTGAAGCGGGTGATAACTGGTGATGAAAAGTGGGTCACTTACGACAACGTCAAGCGAAAACAGTCGTGGTCGAAGGGCAGTGAGCCGGCACAAACGGTGGCCAAGCCAGGATTGACGGCCAGGAAGGTTTTGCTGTGTGTTTGGTGGGATTGGCAGGGAATCATCCACCATGAGCTGCTCCCCTACGGCCAAATTCTTAATTCGGACCTGTACTGTCAGCAATTGGACCGTCTGAAGGAAGCAATCGACCAGAAGCGCCCAGCTTTGGCCAACAGGAGAGGAATTGTGTTTCATCAGGACAACGCCAGGCCTCACACATCGATAGTGACTCGACAGAAGCTCCGAGAGCTTGGTTTGGAGGTTTTTATGCATCCACCATATAGTCCAAGCCTCGCACAAAGTGATTACCACCTGTTCCTGTCTATGGCGAATGATTTGGCTGGTGAAAAATTGACATCAAGAGAAGCTTGTGAAAATCGACTGTCTCAGTTTTTTGCCAATAGGGACAAGAGTTTCTACGAGAGAGGCATAACAAAATTACCTTCAAAATGGCAACAAGTTATCAAACAAAACGGTGCATATTTGATTTAAATTGGATTATTCTTACTATGGTAAATAAAGACTTCAATTTCATACAAAAATAATGGATTTCTTTTTACTAGACCTAATATATATATATATATATATATATATATATATATATATATATATATATATATATATATATATATATATATATATATATATATATATATATATATATATATATATATATATATATATATATATATATATATATATATATATATATACATATATATATATATATATATATATATATATATATATATATATATATATATATATATATATATATATATATATATATATATATATATATATATATATATATATATATATATATATATATATATATATATATATATATATATTTTATTTTTTTATTTATTTATTTTTTTTTGTTTTATGGGAATGACGTGTTTCGTCCTTCGAAGGCATTATCAAATGTACTTTGATAATGCCTTAGAAGGGCGAAACATGTCATTCCCATAAAACATAAAATTAAACTTCTAGAAAATGGACATTTTCATTCGTATTAGTTACACAATAAATTATTGTTGGAATTTATTTAATATTCTCGAACCACTTGTTTTTCACAATTAATAATTATTTCATTCTCAGTTTTGCCTCGTCAGGAAATTTCCTCTGAACCTGAATTATGCAAATTGGGAATGTTTTCGGGTAAATTTGCAATTAAAGAACTTTCCCAGTGAAAACTCTGAATTTCTCCCGAATTTCGGGGAAAATAAAATTGTTCGTATTACCGCCAAGGACATGAAAAACAGGATCAGAGGCAATCTACAACATTTGAGGACGGTTCCTTAAACAATATCTTACATTTTGTTTCTAAGCCAAATGATTTTAAAAAAATAATAACGCAATTGAAACGAAATGGTAAAAGTTTTATGTACGCTATGATATTTTTAAAATTGCTTGAATGACCTTGTTGAAATCCCTAAAACTAATTATAAATAGTATAAAGTATTTATAAAGAACTTTCATTATATTAGAAATATCGAAAAAAAGTTTGATTACGTCTGTTTTGATGTTGTATCGTTTTAATAATTTCCTGTTCAGTAAAGATTTTTTATCATAAATAAATAATTGTAAGCAAACTAACTAACTAGCTAACCATTGCGCTGTTTCCCCGGTAGGGTAGGCAGAGAGAATGGACCGCCACACTGTTTTATCCTGAACCTTCGCGCCTCTTCTACATTCACACATCGTTACATGCACGCTCTACGATTGTTCCTGCATCGAACATGGCCGCCTTTCAATAATTAAATAATTTGGACATTCCATGACATCCTTGGCCTACCTCGACTTATTTTTACATTAATTGAGATGAAAAGCCCTTTAAAATGTGATTTAACACTTGTGTTATTTGTTTTTTCTCTTTAATGTAAACAAAATAGTTTAAAAATAATGTTTTTATATTAAATTTCATTATTAAAAATTTGTCTTTAAAAAAATATACGTTCAAATAAATATTATTACATATTTAGTTAAATTCCGGCAGCTTGCCGAAATCGGTCGAAGCTATAAATCTAAGTGAAATTTAACTAAACACACCTTTTTCTTCTTCTTAAAGTGCCCTGTCAGGTCCCCCCGACGTTGGCGATCACTCTGGTAAACTCTTCCCTATCCTGCGCTGTCCGGAATAGCTCTTCCATAGTTCCGATTCCCGTCCATTCCCTCACATTGTGCAGCCAAGAGATCTGCCTTCTTCCTGCCCCCCTGCGGCCCTCTATTTTTCACTTCAAAATTAAATGCAGCAGGCGATATTTTTCTCCTCGTAGGACGTGACCCAGATATGAAATTTTGCGGACTTTGATCAATGTCAGCAGCTCTCTATTTACTCCTGCACGATTCAGGACTTCTGTGTTCATCACTCTGTCTGTTCATGGGATCCTGAACATTCTTCGGTGAAGCCACATTTCAAATGCCTCTAACCAGTTCATTTTATTTACTTTTAATGTCCATGCCTCACACCCATATAACAGAACAGACCACACATAACACCTTAACATCCTCTGTCTTAGTTTTATGTTGACATTGTCGTTGCAAAAGAGTGACTTTGTTAAATACTGTTCTTGCTGCTTCAATCCGACATTTCAACTCTACATCAGGGTCAAGGGTGTCTGTAAGCATGCTGCCGAGGTATCTGAACTTTTCCACCTTTTCAACATTGTAACCGTTCAGTTGAATCACCGAATCAGTATGATCCAGTCGTCCGAATGTCATCCACTTAGTTTTACTGACATTAATAGTTAAGCCCAACTGTTCTCCGGAATTATTAACCATATTCAGTAGGTCCTGAAGATCATCAATACTGTCAGCTAGTAATACAGTATCATCTGCGTAACGAATATTGTTGATTACAACTCCATTTATCTTCACACCTTTCTCGGTAGTACTGAGGGCTTGTTTAAAGACATAATCGGAGTAGAGATTAAACAAAACTAATCACATACCATATTTTAAAAAAAACATTGTTATAATCAATATGAAAAATTCTCTTTAAATCGATTTGGCTCGCACTGTAAAGAGCTGTTCAAAAAATAATAAGTAATTAAATCTCAATTCATTCCATAAAAAACTTATAATCAGATCTTTATTTTCAATAAATTATTTTATAGCTATTGCGAACTAAATAAAATGGCATAATTTTAAGTAGAAAAATCTGCAAAGCGGCGTATTCTTACTTTATGAATATCGCAAAAAATAACGCCTACGTGGCCTAAAATGTTTTTACCTCAACACGAATGTAAGAACTTTCATGGCAACATTTTCATTAAAATCTATCTTAAGGATGTATTGAGCTATAAATCTGAATTTAGTAGTTCTAATAAACATTTCAAACGTTTATGTATGAGTTTTATAAAATTTAAATTTTCAATTTTCCAGTTTCTTTTTGTAACCATGACGAAACCGGTAGGTTCAATAAAACAAAATAAAGTAACAAAATAATAAAATAAAAGTTAATTTACGAATGAAATCGTTTGTTTTATAGAAGTTTGAATATATTGTAATTTATGTCAAAAGCTTTATCATAAGGTTTGATAATGTCTTAAAAAGGTGAAAAATGTCATTCCCATAAGTTAAAGTAAAACTTCTAAAAAACAAATGTTTTCAGTCGTTTAAATTATTTTACATGTTTTACATCATTTTCAAGGCTCAATAAATAAATAAAAAGTTAATAATTTTTTTTTTACTTTTCAATTTAAATAATTAATGATAATTGAAATTTCTTGGTAGAAGATTATTTTAAATAATGAAACCAAAAAAAAATTGATAAACCATTTCTTTATTATTATGTATTTAGTGTGCTTCCACTTGTGTTTACGTTCGACCGGTTTCAGGGGCATGCCTCCACCAGAAGATGGCAGCAAGCTGCCGAAACCAATCAAACATAAACACATGTAGAAGCACACTAAATACATAATAATACTAAAAATTGTAACATTTTTTTTTTGTTTTCATTACTTTTCAATTTAATTACTACAAAATTATTTACTGTTACTAGAACAATTATGTAAAACTCAATTATGTAGAAATTTATTGTAATTCATTCTATTATAATATTTACAGACATGTTTTGGTTCTTATTCGGTCCTTCTTCTGTGTATAAATTTTAAATTGTTAAATTTTAAATTTTAAATCTCCAAACTTACTAACTAACTAACCATCACGCCGTCTCCCCTAAGGGGTAGGCAGAAAGAATGGACTGCCACACTTTTCTTTCCTGCCATATTTCTCTCGCTTCCTCAACATTCATACATCGTGTCATGCACGCGCGTCGATTTCTCTGACTCTTCACATGGCCAACATTCAATATTTGATTTATTTGATCGTGCCACGTTTTCTTCGGTCTTCCTCTATTTCTGGTTCCATTTACATCGTTAATAAATATTTTTTTTACCATTCTTTTTTCATTCATTCTTTCCATATGTCCAAACCATCTTAATAATCCTTTCATTATTTTGTTCATGACACCATCATTCGCACCGCATTCACTTCTTATATTTTCATTCGACACTCTATCATACACAGAGTATCCACACATTCGTCTAAAAGATCTTATTTCTACTGCATTTATTCTACTTTCATCCTTCTTTTGCCAGTTCCATGCTTCGCTTCCATACAAAAGGGTCGGTAGAAGAAAACCATTGTGCACTGCCGTTCTAGCTTTTTTTGATAGGTTTTTGTTTGCGATGACTACTTTAAGTGCACCATTCACTTTGTTGCCTACCCCGACCCTTCTTTCAATATCCCTCTCCACTCTCTTGTGAACATACTACCTAAATACACGATCTCAATTACTTGCTCCAAATTTTCACCATTCACGCTAATGTTGCAGGCTGTCGTGGTTTCTTCCTTTTCAAAAATTGGGCTTATTAACATTTATCATCAGATCATTTCGCATGCATACCTCATACATACAATTCACCAGGACTTGCAGTTCATACTCCGTAGAAATGGCTTGATGATTAGTAGGTTAGTCACAATTGGATTTCGATTATTTTTTGTCACTTATACAGGCACAGACGCGAAGTTACTCTAAAAGGTGTGCCAAGAATTTGATGACACCACAACTCGGAATATTTTTTCCTAACATTATCATAAAATTAAAATGCGATATAAAGGGCATGACGAAGCCTTCAAACTACGGGGGATGAATTTCAGAGGGTGGCTAAATAATTAATTTTCCTGCCATTTCACGAGACGTCTTATTTATACATGTATAGAGTACGTTCAACTTTGGGGGATGTAAACAAAATTTATCACGTAGTGTTGAGTGTTAAAAGAAAAGATAGCTTCTGTGCTTAAAGATTACACATGGGAAATGTCATGAGACAAGATTACAAAATATTTCTGAAGATGGGTTGTAATCTTGTTTTAATTATAATAGCAATTAAACAATTATATTTTTAACACTAATTTTATACTATTTTATGAAAATCCAATTGATAATCTATTATTTTTGCTGAATACCTACAATCATACTTACCGACAGAGTTCATATCTAAGCTGAAAACCCATAATTTTCATATTTCATACCCAATTGAAAACTGATGTATATTTTATTCTTTAATCAGATGCAGCGTTCATATTCAGATTTTTAGATTTAAAACTAACTAACTAACTAACCATCACGCCGTCTCCCCGAAAGGGTAGTCAGAATTAATGGACTGCCACATTTTAACCGATGCGGTACTCCATCCTTCTCTTTTCGCCAAGAACAAAATATACCTACGAGTTTTATATTGGGTATGAAATATAAAAAATAAGGATTTTCAGCTTAAATCTGAGATCTGTCGGTAAGTATGATGGTATTGTGCCGAAATAATACATTATAATATGGATTTTCGTATACAAAAATTAAAATCCATATAAAAGATTATCATATGGATTTTCATAAAATAATATAAAAGCTTTCTCTGCCTGCATCTCTGCCCGCCACCTCTCAGTCTTGCTGCTCCAGGACTCGACAGTCTTCCATGGTACTATCCAACCATCGCAGTCTCGGTCTGCCGACGCTTCTTCGCCCTACTGGATTGTCATACAATACATTTTTGGGGAGCTCCATGCCACGTTTTTCTCGATCTTCCACGACTCTGTTCTCTATTCACACCATTAGAGTTTATTTTCTTGGCCATTCTTACTTTATCCATAAGGCTATCCGTTTATCGCTTGGTGCGCTTTCATGGACGAGGATCACACAACTGCACCTAGAATCGGGAATCCTGATGATAGATGAATTCATTCTTAAACTTGCCGAACGTTTTTACAAAAGACTCCCTTTACATCCTAACCCCACAATAAAAGACCTCTCAAATTACGACCCAAACACCTCCAGCCGCCACAAGCGCCCAAAATCAATCCTCCTTTAGAGGAACACTCCGGGCCACACAAATCATGCCCCCGCATTAAGTAACAACCCACCAAATCACCTTCCAACAATGTTCCCATCAGACGTAAGAGGAATAGCCACATGAGCTGAACCTCTGTAAGCCAGAAGATCCAAGTCCAAGTCCAAGTCCATGCGTTCCTTATGTCCAAACTAACGTTATGATCCTTTATAATTTTGTACATAATACTTTCTTATATCAGCATTTGAACTTTTATGAAATTGTCCCAACAACTGTTTCCCTATCTTTCTCTTTTTATTATTATCATCATCATCATCATCATCAGCCGTCTGTCATCCACTGCTGAACGCAGGCCTCTCCCAAAGCACGCCACCGCCCCCATCCAGTGCGGCTCCCATCCATCCATGTCCAGCAATCCTCTTCAGATCGTCGGTCTAGCGGGCAGGGGGACGTCCAACTCTGCAAAATCCTCTCCGAACCCGTCTCTCCCATCGGCCATCGGTTCTCCGACAAATATGGCCAGCTCATTGCCACTTCAGCCCACCTATCTTCAGAGCCACCTCAGTCACCTTGGTTTGTTGTCGAATAAATACTTTCTAAATCTGTCCCTCGAGGTTATTCCAAGCACGACTCTTTCCATGGTGCGTTGGGCGACCTTGAATCTGTAGGCTAGACCTTTTGTCAGTGTCCACGTCTCGGCTCCATGCGTCATGAATAGCAAGATGCATTGGTTGAAGAATTTATTCTTGAGGCATTGTGGTATTTTAGAAGTGAGAGCAAGACGTAATTTTACAAAGGTCGCCCAACCCAACTGAATTCTTCGTTCGGCTTTATCGAAATTGTTTCTGCCTAATTGTATGATTTGGCCAAGACACGAGTATGTGTATACGTTGCCGTTTTGTGAAGTCACTTGCCCCTTTGAGGGGGTGCCGATTTTCTTGCTGGGGGGAGGGCAGTCCCCCCCCCCCCAGCAATGCCGGACCTCGCCCTCCTCCTCCTTAGTTCAATTGCATTATTTTTCTTCTCTTAAATATATATAGAATAAGCTTCCTATGTTACCTTCCTTAGTCCACACATTAAATAAATTTCCTTATTTCCCCCATCCTGCATTTTGTCTCCTCCCTCCCTCCTGTGCCTCCTGCTGTGCATTATTTCTTTTTTATTCTTTCTCTAACATATGTTATTTATGTGTCAATTGTGTATTTTCTTTTGCTGTTGTATTGCTATATGTGTACGGCGGGACATCGAGGGAGAGTAGCGTAGCTTAAATGTGGTCTGGGTCCCCCTTGGTTGCAAATATGTATATATATTATTATTATTATTTTTTGACGGAAGTCCCGCATGGACGGGGGACGGGCCTAGGGAGTGCAAGAGTGAAGCTGACGAAAGACGCCGCTGCACCTATAACAGCTTCGGGTAAGCGGAGTGAGCCCTCTATGGCTCGGTTAATAAATATTCTTGTACCACTTCAAGAGCCGACCCATTTTAGAAAAATTTAATTGGGAAACAACGTGATGGTTTGTTATTTTAATTGATGTCGAGTATGACTTGAAGTTCTAATTCCGCACCTAGATTAGGTGATAAATCATCAGATTTCTCTAATCATCGCTGATTCCGTGACATGCTGAATATGAGGGAATGGTTACTGTGAAGTTTCCATAAGTTTAGTTGAACGAATGTAGGAATGGAGAAAATTCATTTGTAACTTTTCCATTGTGGGGTCACGTCCTCGGGCGGGGTGCGGAGCGGGGGTGGTACCCCGCGAGAGAGCGAAAGTTAGCGTCGACTTTCTCCGCCGATAAATCACATTTTTACTCTACCTGATTCCATCGGCTAATGTAAAAATGAAGCACTATACATCTCAGTGACGTCACAACCAGTGGCGCTATGAATTTTTTTAAATAAGCCCATAAAATATTTATTACGAAAGAAAAGGTCCGTTGTCTAGAAGTTTTATTATATTTGGAATGACATTAACAAACATCTTCTTAGAGTAGTAGAAATGAGAAGATTGTGACCTATCGTGGGGAGAACCCAAAACAAAAACTATTTTAAACAGAAGATACAATTGTGAAATTTTAAAAATTCCGATATAAACAATGGACATAAACACAAAATAACACGCGATAATTAAAAAATTAAGACCAATTAAGTAACAAGAAACATTAAGAAGAACAAGCGAAGTAAATTTCATTTTATACATTATATAAGAGATAGATGTTTTCTGAGGGTAGCCTCACTATCGTGGAAGATGTCCACATCCGAAGAGATGCGGTTTAGAAGGATTATTACCCTGCCCACGGGCATAACTTTAGGTAAATTGGTTCTACACGGTGGCAGGTAAAATAATCTTCGTTACCTTTGGGATACCCAACGAAAAAAATCGCAGATCCTGCAAAATTGATGATATTATGAAGGGGCCACAACGAGAGGTTTCCTAAGATCGTGATGCACGAGACTCTAGTGGCCCGTCGACCACCAGGATGACCACCAAAGAGATGGAGAGAAGGCTGGACGCTTCATCACAGGAAGAAAGTTGATATCCTGCATAAACAGATCGCAAGATCTACTAGAAGAAGAAGAAGAAGTAGAAGAAGGAGTGTAATGTTTTAACTTTTTAAGGCATTACATATATTTATAATGTACATATATCAAATGTATATAAAAAAACTACATGATGTTTTAGAAAGGCGAAATAATATATGTCATTTCCATGAAATATACTAAAACTTCTAGAAAACAGTTCGTATTCATTATTTAATACAGAGTTTTACATCATTGTTCAAGAAACAATAAATACCTTACAATATTAATAACTTTTGAAAAACATTAAAATTTCACAATACTTTTTAAAAGCATGTGTCGGACCGCAGACGTCCTTCCTCGGTGTATTAAAAAAAATGTTTGTAAATTTCCCATTTAATCAATATTTAAAACGGTGTTTTACGTATATTTATTGTATACGTTAAAGTATACAATAAAGTATACGTTCACGATGTGAATGGATTGTGGAGTCGAGGAAGATCGAGGACAACATAGCACGTTGTCCAATGTTTTGGCTGAAATACTATGATACTTTAACAATATTACTGTTAAAATTTAAAACACTGTTATAATATCACAATTTCTTTTTATTCACTGAGAGTGTCGCGACAGCTGTTTCGCCAACCGATGTAGGTATCATCAGGTGTTACAATAAACTGATAGTTAATTGTAACACCTGATGATGACAACATCGGTTGGCAAAACAGCTGTCGCGACACTCTCAGCGAATAAAGAGAAATTGTGATATTTTAACAGTGTTTTTAATTTTAACAGTAATAGCATGTTGTATTCATCAACTGCTTACTCGTATAATGACGTGACATTGATAGTAAAAGAAGATTTTTTTTCATCATTATTTTATTAATTTGCAGTTTTTATGACATCATTATTCTCTAATTATAGAGATATATTAATATTTTACTGTGTGCATACGATCAAAAGGAATTGCAACAGATTTAAATAACTAACTAACTTACTAACTAACCATCACGCCGTCTCCCCGAAAGGGTAGGCAGAAAGAATGGACTGTCACACTTTATCCGATGCGCCACTCCATCCTTCTCTTTTCGCCCCGCGGGAGACGCGGTGTGATGGGTTGCGAACCTCATCGCCACCAATAGGCATCTCCCGCGCACACTTTGATCTTCCAACATCCACAAAATAAATCTCAAACAAATAATATAAAATACAATGATATAAAATAAAATAACAAAATAAAATTAATTTAACACAAAATGTTCTTTTTAGATGGTGCACATATTGTCTATTTAATTTATGTTCCGCGAATCCACCGTTTTTTTAATTTAGCACATAATGTAATAACACATAATGTTTTTTCGATGTTGCACATGTTGACATGGACGATGCGGACTTTTGTGTTTATTTAATTTATGTTACACGTATCCACCGTTTTTTAAATTAGCTGTAATTAGGCACTTAACCAGCAAGAACTTTGAAATAATATTGAAGAAATTCTTTAATTATAGACATATATTAATATTTTACTGGGAGCATACGATCAAAAGGAGTTGCAACAGATTTAAATAATAATTTAAGTATTACGAGACGACACTGGAAGTAACTAAGTTGACACACTCTTCCACCATTATGCAAATTGTTAGGCGTTTGGAATATAATGGTAATAGAATTGCTATTATAAGCAAAATATTCAGGTGTATTTTCGAAAACACAAGCATATTTTTCTTTCTCATTTCACCCAGAATTGTTGTAAGTACACTCGTATAACCTCGTAAGCCTGTCGCTCACAACTTTAACCATAAAAGGATAAAACACCCCCTTTGCTGGTGACCTAGGACCATGACCCAAAATATAGGGTTGTTTTTTAGAGGTTTGGTTTTTAAACTGGCAACATTGTTTATACAGAATGTCAATTTGACTATTAACAGTTGATTTGTAATGAGTACGTTTTGCCATTTCACCATAAATAAACTGACGTCAGAACAGCGCTTGCAAATTGTGCAAATTTATTTTTAAAATCATGGTTCGGTTTGCCAAATTTATCATGCACTACGTCCATTTTACGGTCGACATAATCATCCATCAATAAAATGGCGATAGATTAGCTACCTATCACATGTCACGAGAATCACTATGATAGCTATAATACCCTTTACATCGATTTGGCTCATGCTGAGACGATATAGATTGTTTTTTTTTAGGTTTGGTTTTTAAACTGCGAACATTGTTTTTACAGACTGTCAATTTGACAATTGACAGTTGATTTGTAGTCATTACATTTTACCAAGTTACCGTGAATAGATTTAATTTAGAACAACGCTTGCAAATTGTGTAAATTTATTTTGAAAATCATGGTTCGGTTCTCCAAACTTATCGTGCAATACGTCCATTTTACGGTCGACATAATCGTCCATCCGAGAAAGTTATTCGAAAGACCATGGATCGTTTTCGCACATCGTGTACTCTAGTGGATTATACGTATCCACAAAGCCGACAATTTTCGACAATTGGACTTCACGATTGCGCTTCATTCGAGCTAGCCGTGGCGCTCATATGCCCGAAATCATATTTAAACAATAATGTCATAAAATTAACTAACTAACTAACTAACTAACCATCACGCCGTCTCCCCGGAGGGGTAGTTAGAAAGAATGGAACGCCACACTATTCTGTCCTGACATACTTCTCTCGATTCCTCCACATTCATACATCTTGTCATGCACGCACGTCGATTTCTCCGACTCCTCACGTGTCCGACATTCAATATTTGATTGATTTGATCGTGCCACGTTTTCCTCGGCCTTCCTCTATTTCTAGCTCCGTTCACGCCGTTTACATAAACCTTCTTTACCATTCTGTCTTCACTCATTCTTTCCATGTGTCTAAACCATCTTAATAACCCTTTCCTTATTTTGTTCATTACACTTTCATTCGCACCACATTCACTTCTTATACTTGCATTTGTCACTCTATCATATACAGATTTGCCACACATTCGTCTTTCTATTGCATTTATCTCATTTCTATTGCATTTATTCTATTTTGATCCTTCTTTTGCCAGTTCCATGCTTCACTTCCATACATAAGGGTCGGCACAAGAACACCACCAATTATCTATTAAATAAACCCAATATCATCGACAATAACATTATTTCAATATGTCTTTTTTTTTCATTTTGAATATATATTGTATACCCCTAAAAAAACACCCTATTTAAGACGTTTCCAAATTCAATTGAGGAAACACATTTAACCATTTGTTTGCCGTCACTTATAGATAACTATGCCAAAAGATACGCGATTTTAAATAAAGTAATTTAATAGCGGACCCAACAGACGTTGTCTTGTCCGAACATTGGCTTGCCTGCAATTAGCTGGTGCAGCAAACGTTTTTAGATGTTCGTATTTTCGATCAACTATATACTAAATAGTAGATAAACTATATACGCTTTTAAGTATATAGTAGATAAACTAATTGTAGATAAGCGTAATAGTAGATAAACTATATACTTAGAGAAAAAATCATTCTCAATAGATGGCGTTAGTGGGTCGGTTGTATAGGTTAATCTTGAAAAATTCACAACTGCAACCAAATCTACATAGATGGCTGACTGAAACTGACACGTGAAGATAAATATGGATTTTGAAGTATATACTCGTATACATCTTCCAAAAAATTTGTCATGCATGATCATAATACCAAAGGTGGAATGGGGAATGTTGTAATTACATAAAGCGTGCGCTTAACCCAACCAATGACAGGTCATAAGTCCTGTAAACACCTTGATCATCCATGTTCAGTTTCCAGTTTGCGTCTTCGTCTCTATTGAGATACAACTAAAAATTTATATACTTAGCCTTCAATAAATAAAATGTAAGATATTTACCATTTCATATTTCCTAACGTGGACAGAAAGCTATAGTTTTTCTGTTTTAATAAATGTCTCTTATATTCACTCATTAATAAACTAATAAATGTTTGATAATGACCTAAAGTTATCTATTTTTAATTAATTTTTAAAACACCTGACCACGATAAACTTAAAAAAAACTTAAATTGGTTTTAAATCAAAAATGGTTCACTTTTGCATAATGCCTTACATGACATGATTCATCCGAAATGTCCTCCCCTACAACCTCCTAGAAGGAATGTATTCAATGACCAATAGCCCGTTTCAAAGATAAACAGTCTAAAATAAAGAATTAATTTATCAAAATTAACTAACTAACTAACTAACCATCACGCCGTCTCCCCGAAGGGGTAGGCAGAAAGAATGGACTGCCACACTTTTCTTTCCTGACATATTTCTCTCGCTTCCTAACATTCATACATCGTGTCATGCACGCGCGTCGATTTCTCTGACTCCTCACATGGCCGACGTTCAATATTTGATTTATTTGATCGTGCCACGTTTTCCTCGGTCTTCCTATATTTCTGGTTCCATTTATATCATTAACATATAATTTTTTTACCATTCTTTCTTCATCCATTCTTTCCATATGTTCAAACCATCTTAATGATCCTTTCATTATTTTGTTCATGACACCATCATTCGCACCGCATTCACTTCTTGTATTTTCATTCGACACTCTATCATACACAGAGTATCAACACATTCGTCTAAGAGATCTCATTTCTACTGCATTTATTCTACTTTCATCCTTCTTTTGCCAGTTCCATGACATAATTCATCCGAAATATCCTCCCCTACAACCTCCTAGAAGGAATGTATTCAATAACCAATAGCCCTGTTTAAAGATAAACAGTCTAAAATAAATAATTAATTTATCAAAATTTAAAAATAATAATAATAATTTTGTCGACTCCTTTGATATGAATACCTGCAAACAGCATGAAAGGCGATGAAAACCCATTAAAGATATATTTACACAATATTTGAGTATATATTTGAGTATGTATTTGAGTATGTGTTTGAGTATCTATATGAGTATGTATTTGAGTATGTTTGTATAATATGTGTGGTTTACTTTGGTATATCTCAAATAAATCAAATTCATTCTAAATTCTGTCATCGATTCTTAATTGGATTTCTTAACCCGGATTTTGCCTAAGTAGGTGTGCCCGAGGGCAAAAATTGAGATATGACGTAATGACCATAATGAACCTTATTGACTGCTGAAGTGGGGCACATAATCCGATGGCACGGAATTTTATGGACGCTGGATACGTCAAACTTTTAAATGAATCCTGTCTGGATTCGGAAAGGTAGCAAGATTTATTTTGGCTCAATGGGGTACTATAGAGGTTTCCAATTCCAATAAAATATAAACATCATAAACATTTTGAATGCATACAAATTCTTGTAGACAAATACTGGATTTCACCCATTGCGGATAAATTATTTTTATTTTATAAGGATTAATTGTATCTCAATAGAGACGAAGATGTAAATTGTTTTCTGGGAACAGAAGGTGGTGGCCGAGGCGCTTACAGGACTTATGACCTGTCATTGGTTGGGTTGAGCGATCGCTTTTATGTTCAACAACATTCCCCATTCCGCCCTTCTTAATGAAATTCTTAATAAAATAGCTGGTACAAGTAGGCATAAAATTGAAGAGACATCTCCAGGCGAAATCTAGTACTCTATGATTTGCAGAGACTTTCACAGTACATTAACAATGATTTTCTGCTTAATGCTTTCCAATCTTAATAAATGACGCTAGTGTAGAGTGAACTTAAAAATGTAAAGATAGGCGTGGAAACCTACTGTTTCAGCCTAAAGTGGTCACTTTTCACTTTGACACTTCAGCTGAAACTTACTTTCGGTCCTGGCACTCGGCTAAGCGGAAGCACGGCTTCCTGATGGTGCAGCACACATACCCCCACGGCACTTTTCCAAAATAATAACTCCGGTCTCGGATCGAACTATTTAATTCCGCCCAAAGCATTACGACATTCCTAGCAAATGTCCACTTCTTCGACGGAACGGAAAACTGACGTGAGGTCGCGGGAGCGTAAGGACGGTCCTTACTCTAGCACTGACAAGTGGTGACTTCTGCCTTCTCTAAAAGGGTACTGAATATAAAGCCAACCCTGACAAAGGGTGGCTGGTTTTCCCGTTACCTCAAGTCCATTCCGTTCCGTGACATATTTATGCACATTAATTACAAAATTAAAACTTAATATTTAACTAATTATAATCTTAACCTAACCACACCGTAAGGCTTTACCTTTTACCGTGTAGGCCAATTAGATCCATTTACATAAAATACTAAGTCGTTACATATCTATTCATATAACAAAGACAAACAAAGACACACAAAACATTACAAAATGTAAATACTGCAATAATGTTAGGTATAACTAACATATATCTAAAATGTACTCTAACTAACCAACTCTTTTTATTTATAATAATACATTTTTTAAATAATAATTTTCTAACTGCCTACCCTCTCGGGGAAACGGCATGATGGTTTCTTATCGTTGTACCTACTGCTAGGATTATCCTTTATGAGCGCTCTATAGAATTTACTGTTTACATAAACTTTAAGTAAACAAATTTTAATGTTTGGGACTAACCCATTTTAACTATTTGCCCTAAACAAACAACCTAAATGCATTGTTTGAAGAATACGGGAAAAACTGCAATTATGTTTATTGACCTTTTAAAAATACCTTTCTCCGGTCCTAAGCCTGTTCGGCCTATACAAATAATATCCAATTATTTAATATTTTATTTGCCGGAAATACCCGCGATAATATTCAAAAACCTTTACAAGTCGGCAAACAAAGGTAAAAATTATATCTACATAAATAACATCTGTAATTATTTAAAGTCTAAATGTCTAGTTGCTAACATCTTTGTTTGATTACAAAATTAGCCTAAACATTTCCACCCCTTGTAATCAAACTAATTCTAATATGGTTACATAGAAACTTTAAACTAAGTTTAGTATGGCTACTAAGATACTTTAAACTAAGTCTAATATGGCGACTTTGTTACAGGTTTACGATATATGCCATACGCGGTTCTTGTCTCTACTATTTTCTAATTTTTCCTCTTCCAGTAAAAGCGTGTGCAGAACTTCCGATCTAAGTTCTGGGTGGTTTTCATCCACCTCTTTCCTGATATCATTTTCAACTAAATTTTCTACAGAAGGTAGCCACGGCCTACAGTCCGTGCCTACAATTTCCTCAATTTTTCTCAGTTGATGGGGCACAAATGATTTAAAATTTGTATCATCCGATTGAAGCCAACACATGACGACATTTGAGTCTGTCCAAAGGTGTGTTGATTTATACTTAATAGATTGATTTTCTATAATCTTTTTTGCTAAGCGATTTTCCAGCAGGACTCCCTGAAGATCCTTTACCTTCCTTGCAATGAAGGTTGCTTTTATATTTTCTGTTACTTTCTGCACTCTGCAGTATGCGACACAACACAGTTTCATTTTATTAAAATCGCAAAATATATGAAATTTTCGATTTTTCACTTTTACGCATCCTTTCCTGTAAAATCGGAGTATTTTCACGTGTTTTACTTCACACTGAATTTTTAACCAGGCAACCAACTCATTATAGTTGCGAGTATTTATCGATATCTTTTCATCGATGTCAATCCTTGATAGCCGCACAATTTGCATCAAAATTTTTAATCTAACTGTCAGAGGGGCGAGGAACCCGGGCGGATCAAACGCTGTTATGATCACCTTAAGCCTTTTCCTCTTGTTCCGTACTTGAACGTTCGAAATGATTTCCTTTCCTATTTTCTTGAATCTCCAATCGAAAAAGAGTATATCTAGTTTTGTATCGCATTGTAAACCTAAAGTTCTCTGAACCATGTTTACTGCTTTAAATTTTACAAAGTTATGAAATCGCTCCGATGGAGGTATATTTTTAAATGCTATCAGACGATTCAATGCCCGACTAGTTATATTAAACCCGCCTTTATCATGCATAAATCTGATTTGTCTTATTAGATGCTGCGCAGCCTCACCTGATTTTACGCTATTTAAGTAAACTTCCATATAATATTTAATACGAAAAGCATCTACTGCTTCCGGAAAATTTTCAGAATATTTTTTCACATTTTTCTTTTTGACATATTTTGCAGATAACATTAACGATTTAGCCCCAAATATTATTGAGCACATTGCATATGTGACAGGTGGCAATTCGCGATTATTTCCTCTCCAAAGAAATAATAATTTATTAAAAACATCTTTCTCAGTGATGTTTATCTGCAAAATCATTTTCTGTATGTTAGCCGTTAACACGATTTTGTGTTGTCTAAATTTAAACATTATTCCTAATACTGAATTATATAAGTCGGGGCCTTTTAGTAATTTGTCATGCAACGAGATAACTTTAAGTTTGGCCGCTGCATCGAACACAATTACCAATTTTCCTGATTTATTTGAATTAAATACTGTGAAGCGAGGCAAGTAAAACTTATCTATAATACACATAATATTTTTAACCAAAAATTGTCTTGCATAAACATTTAAATTACAATTTTCTATTTTATTACAATTAGCTTCGGAAAATTCCCTATTTTTATAAACCTTTTTCCCTAATGTGATTTTGTCATTTTCACATTCCTTATTTTTATCTACATATGATTTGCACACTACCGATTGCTTAGGTATGTACAAATCCTCAATAACACTGGCATTTACACTGTGCAACTTATTTTCATTATTTAGCCTACCGGTAAATAAGGATAAAGCCTTACCTTGATCCGCGATGCGATCGACTACAGCTGAGTCGTTCGATGAGCCGGGAACTGGTCTCCCGGATTTCTCTGCATGTGGCTCCACCGATGTCATCTGGCGCCTGTATGGTTGACTGCCGATGAATTGGTCCGGTCTCCCTGCAGGATGTCCCATGGAAGGATCGTCTTTGTTCTGTTGCTGCTGCGGCTGCTGTGAGTCCCGCCCTGAATACGACGGACCCTCGTGTTTCAATTTTCGAAATTCACCCCGCCTTGATAGCGTCGGGCCCTCTTGATCCGCGATGCGATCGGCTACAGCCGAGTCGTTACACGAGCCGAGAACTGGTCTCCCGGATTTCTCTGCATGTGGCTCCACCGATGTCATCTGGCGCCACCGCTCGTATGGTTGACTGCCGATGAATTGATCCGGTCTCCCTGCAGGATGTGCCATGGCAGGATCGTACTTGTTACGCTGCTGCTGCGGCTGCTGTGAGTCCCGCCCTGAATGCGACGGACCCTCGTGTTCCAATTTTCGAGAATCGCCCCGCCATGATTGCGTCGGGCCCTCGATCTGTTCAGGCGACTCGAAAGATGATGTCCGTCGCCTTTCCAATTCTGGAGTTTGACTTCTCCAGTTAGAGACACGTTCCTTTATACATGGCGTATTTGAACTTGTGGATCTCATTTTAAACACAAGTTCATTGTGAGCTTCTTCGGCCTCCAAAATTGCCATTTCTGCTTGAAGCTGCGCCTTCCTTTTCGCTTCTTCGGCCTCCAAATTCGTCCTTTCTGCTTGAAGCTGCGCCTTCCTTTTCGTCAACCTCAGCTGCTCACGGGACTTCCATAACAACGCCTCCATTCTTGAGCGTGTTGAGAAGCCACTCATCACTGAAGGTGCTCTTGACGCACCTTTAGCGCCCTGCTGCTCCATCTTCTTCAGCCAAGTCCAAGATCCGGCTCGAAGGACCAGATGTTTCCGCCTAAAGCTTAACACTTGTCACTTTGACACTCGGTTAAACTGAATTTCCTGGTCGCGCACACACATACTCTCACGTCACGTTTTCCCAAATAACTACCGATCTCGGATCGAACTATTTAATTCCGCCCAAAGCATTACGACATTCCTAGCAAATGTCCACTTCTTCGACGGAACGGAAAACTGACGTGAGGTCGCGGGAGCGTAAGGACGGTCCTTACTCTAGCACTGACAAGTGGTGACTTCTGCCTTCTCTAAAAGGGTACTGAATATAAAGCCAACCCTGACAAAGGGTGGCTGGTTTTCCCGTTACCTCAAGTCCATTCCGTTCCGTGACATATTTATGCACATTAATTACAAAATTAAAACTTAATATTTAACTAATTATAATCTTAACCTAACCACACCGTAAGGCTTTACCTTTTACCGTGTAGGCCAATTAGATCCATTTACATAAAATACTAAGTCGTTACATATCTATTCATATAACAAAGACAAACAAAGACACACAAAACATTACAAAATGTAAATACTGCAATAATGTTAGGTATAACTAACATATATCTAAAATGTACTCTAACTAACCAACTCTTTTTATTTATAATAATACATTTTTTAAATAATAATTTTCTAACTGCCTACCCTCTCGGGGAAACGGCATGATGGTTTCTTATCGTTGTACCTACTGCTAGGATTATCCTTTATGAGCGCTCTATAGAATTTACTGTTTACATAAACTTTAAGTAAACAAATTTTAATGTTTGGGACTAACCCATTTTAACTATTTGCCCTAAACAAACAACCTAAATGCATTGTTTGAAGAATACGGGAAAAACTGCAATTATGTTTATTGACCTTTTAAAAATACCTTTCTCCGGTCCTAAGCCTGTTCGGCCTATACAAATAATATCCAATTATTTAATATTTTATTTGCCGGAAATACCCGCGATAATATTCAAAAACCTTTACAAGTCGGCAAACAAAGGTAAAAATTATATCTACATAAATAACATCTGTAATTATTTAAAGTCTAAATGTCTAGTTGCTAACATCTTTGTTTGATTACAAAATTAGCCTAAACACCTACCATATATACAAGTTCCAAAATTTTGTCAGCCGTGATAGTCGTAAGACGATAGTTTGACATATTTTGTGATAGTTTGGCTCATCTGAGGGAAGCACTATCTTTATTATAATTGTATGGTATATTTATTTTATTAATTTGTCATGCATCTTATGTTTCTCGATCTTTTTATTAAACTATTATGTATTACTTATTATTGTGTAACTTGTATGTTTAGTGTATTGGAATAAAAATCTGTAATGCTTTAGATATGTTTAAAAATAAATAAATGAAATAAATAAATAAATGAAATAATGGACTGCCACACTTTAATCGATGCGGCACTCCATCCTTCTCTTTTCGCCCCCGCGAGAGACGCGGTGTGATGGGTTGCAAACCTCATCGCCACCAATAGGCATCTCCCGCGCAAACTTCTATCGTCAAAATAAATCCAGAAAAAAATATATAAAATACAATGATATAAAATAAAATAACAAATAAAAATAATTTAACACTTAATGTTTTTTTAGATGGTGCGCTTGTCGTCAGCTGGACGATCCGGGTCCGGAGTGTTTATTTAATTTTTATTCCAATGTTTTTTTTAAAAACGTATATGCAAATTCAAATGAAATATAATTAAATAAAATTATGTTTTTAACTACTTCCACTTTTGTCTTTATTTCGACAACGTCCAGTTTCGCCAGGCTCGCTGGCATTGACAGACCAGTGACACTATTGCAAACTGAGTACTTTATATACATACAGATCAAGGGTGATAACATGATTCTGTAAAATCCATTGTACTGAATATTATTCTTCTTGAATACCTGTAATACCAATATTTAAATTCAGTAAATTTTACATAAATATTAAAAATTATTTTTGTATAGAATCACGTTTACCACCCCTGATCTGTATGTATATAAAGGACTCGGTTTGCAATGGTGTCACCAGTCTGTCGATGCCAGCGAGCCTGGCGAAACCGGTCGCTCTCTAAATAAAGACAAAAGTGGAAGTAGTTAAAAAACATCGTTTTATTTAATAATTATTTAAAATGAACTTCCATCAAGAGATTTCAGGAAAATCATTTGATTATCTGAAATATAACTAACTAACTAACGAATTCACATTCATCATCAGATCATTTCGCATGCACACCACATACATATTAGTCACCAGGACTTGTTGTCTGCTTCTAGGACAGCGTCATTCGTATACAATAGACAGCTTAATGACACTCCACTCATTTTGGCACCTACATCCAACCCTTTCAGCCCTTTAATACACTTTTCCATATATAAATAACTACGTAGACATTACACAACTCTGTTTGACACCTTTATTGATATCAAACCAGGATGTAAGATTCCCATTTACTCTGACACTAGCAGTGCTTTCCGTGTATTGCGACAATTGCCGTGATCAATTTTGTACTAATTCCATATTCAGATAATATTTTGCACAACTTAACTCTATTTACGCAATCATATGTATGAAATGAATAATTATTTTATATAAAGCTCGTTGTGGTATAGCAAAAAACTAACTAACCAGCACGGCGTGTCTCCGGAGGGGTAGGCAGAGAGGACGGACCGCCACACTGCTCTGTTCTGACATACTTCTCTCGATTCTTCAACATTCATACATCGTGTCATGCACGCACGTAGATTTTTCCAACTCCTCACGTGACCGACATTTAACATTTGATTAATTTCCCTTGGCCTTCCTCTAATTTTATCTCCGTTCACATTCTGTCTTCACTCATCTTAACAACAGTTTCATTATATTGTTCCTAGAACTTTCATTCGCACCGCATTCATTTGACACTCTATCATAGACAGATTATTATTATTATTTTGTTAAAAAAAACTCCTTATATCATTACAGCGCGAGCTAAATCTACGTAAAAGGTGAAAAAAAGCATACCCAAGGAAATATACGAATACACAGAACCATATGAATAGGAATATGCCAGTTATTTCCTTGCTGCCTTTATCGTAAGGGTATTCACGAATTCGCCATAATTGCATCCAAAGAGGTCTGTTTCTTTTGCAACCTCATTTAAAAGACGAATCACTTTCAATACAGGAGAACTTGGAAGGACCTCTGTGCGGCAATTTGGGGAATAAAATAATATATGCCCTCTTGCTCTGCTATAACTATGGGGACCGTATTAGATTAATCACACATTCGTTTTAGAGATTCTACTGCATTTATTCTACTTTCATTCTTCTTTTTCCAGTGCATTGCTTCACTTCCATACATAAAGATCAGCACAAGAACATCATTGTGCACAGCCATCTTAGATTTTAGGATAGGCGTTAGTACGAGCAATTAGTATTTATAACAAGTTTGTTCTTTATACGAGGTCTGTTCAAAAAGTATCGCGAATTTTGAATTTCCGCTGGCTATGTATATTTGATTTTTGATTTTTTTGTAGCGTTATGTTGGTACTCATGTCCCTTACTTATGCTGACAAGGTCGGCCATTTTGAATGTTTAGTTAATTTTTGACAGCTGTTTTGCTTGGATGTGTTTTGGCTCGTCTTCGATTTTTGCCTATTCCAAAAAATGGATCAAAGAATCTGTATCAAATTTTGTGTGAAAAACAAAATAAAGTGCGCGGACGCATTTCGAATGTTGACTGTGGCATATGGTGAAGCTACCTTGGACCAAAGCAACGTTTATCGGTGGTACAAAATGTTCTCAGAGGGCCGAGAAGATATGAACGACGAAGAGCGTGCCGGACGCCCGAGCACGTCAACAACAGACGAAAACATTGATAAAGTGAAGAAAATAGTATTAGCCAATCGTCGAATCACCGTTAGAGAAGTTGCTGAGGACCTAAACATATCGATTGGCTCGTGCCATTCGATTTTAACCATTGATTTGGGCATGAGTCGGGTCGCCGCGAAATTCGTGCCAAAATTGCTCAATTTCGACCAAAAACAGCATCGCGTTAACATTGCTCAGGAGATGTTGGACTCGGTCCGTGACGACCCAAATGTGCTCCAGAGGGTCATAACTGGTGACGAATCATGGGTTTATGGTTATGACGTGGAAACCAAAGCTCAATCATCCCAATGGAAGCTGCCGCATGAGCCAAGACCAAAAAAAGCGCGCCAAGTTCGGTCGAACGTGAAGGTTTTGCTCACAGTTTTCTTCGATTGCAGGGGCGTGGTGCATCATGAGTTCTTGCCACAGGGTAGTACGGTCAATAAGGAATATTACCTGCAAGTTATGCGCAATTTGCGCGAAGCAATCCGCCAGAAACGCCCGGATTTGTGGAAGAACAAAAACTGGCTTTTGCACCATGATAACGCCCCTGCTCACACATCGTTGCTTGTGCGCGAATATTTGGCCAAAAACAACACAGTAATGGTGCCGCAGCCACCGTATTCCCCAGACCTGGCCCCCTGTGACTTTTTCCTGTTTCCAAAACTGAAGAGGCCCATGAAAGGACGACGCTACGCCACGATTGAGGAGATAAAGACGGCATCGAAGGAGGAGCTGAACAAGATCACAAAAAATGATTTTTTTAAGTGCTTCGAGGATTGGAAAAAACGTTGGCATAAATGTATTATATCCGAGGGGAATTACTTTGAAGGGGACAAAATAGATATTCATGAATAAATAAATACTTTTTGAAAAAATATAAAATTCGCGATACTTTTTGAACAGACCTATACATGAGTTTTTTGTTTATGTAGAATTTTTTTTTTAACCTTTGTGTGCATTTGTTCCAATGTCAATTTTAATAAATTCTTTGATAACAGTTTGAAGTTCTTGACGTTGGATTGAAGTGCCTAATTATATTTAATTAAAATATAATTGGATACGTGGAATATAAATTTAATAAACACAAAATTCCGAATCGTCCAGCTGCCAACATGTGCATCATCAAAATAACATTTTGTGTTATGTTATTTTTATTTTGTTATTTATTTCATACCATTGTTTATTATATTATTTGTTTTACATTTATTTTGTGGACGTTCGACGATCACATCGCGTGTCTCGCGGGGGCGAAAAGAGAAGGATGGAGTGCCGCATCGGTTAAACTGTGGCAGTCCAAGTTTTTTGCCTACCCCTTCGGGGAGACGGCTCGATGGTAAGTTAGTTTGTTATTTTGTTGTTTGGAGGATTCGGACACAAATCTTCTAAGGAGTTTTTTATATGAGTACCCTATTAAGACTACGAGCGATTGACATTTTTGATGCGGGGGTATAGGATTATTCCGTGAGGCGTTTATTTTCTTTGGGGGCCATTTTTGAAAAGGAAAAGGGTCCGATAGAAGGACTTGTATAATTTGCGAAGTTTATGTGGAAGGGGATATATCTAATGTTCCATAACATTTTTCTATTTTATGATTATTAATATTATTTTTTTGTTGTACCGCTCTTTATTAAGGGTGTTTTTTTAAAGGTATACAATACGTATTCAAAATGAAAAAAAAAACACATTAAAATAATGTAAATGCCTATTTAATATTTGTCTTAAGCTTTATTTAATAGATAATTTTATGGCATTATTGTTTAAATATAATTTCGGGCATATGAGCGCCACGGCTAGCTCGAACGAAGCGCAATCTTGAAGTCCAATTTTCGACAATTGTCGTCTTTGTGGATGCGTATTATCCACTAAAAGTGTAAGTGGTGCGAAAACGATCCATGGTCTTCCGAATAACTTGCTCGGATGGACGATTATGTCGGCCGTAAAATGGACGTAGTGCACGATAAGTTGGCAAACCAAACCATGATTTTCAAATAAATTTACACAATTTCCAAGCGCTGTTCTGACATTAGTTATGATAAAATGGCAAAACGTACTGATTACACATTAATTATCAATTGTCAAATTGACAGTCTGTAGAAATAATGTTGCCAGTTTAAAAACCAAACTTCTAAAAAAGACACCCTACATCATGACAGCATGAGCCAAATCGATGTAACGGGTATGATAGCTATCGTAGTGATTCTCGTAACATGTGATAGGTACCCAAGGTATATATTATTCTATATACCTTGATAGGTACCTAATCTATCGCCATTTTATTGTCACATGAATTCTACACCAGACCAAAGACAGTGTGACAATCACATTGCTTTGGGGTGCCAGTCATGGTATATAGAATAAATATGGTAAGATATTCCGCGTTTTATTTTTGACATCTACTGCGCAGCTACGTCACGTGGAGACCCAAGCATTAGGTTGTGTAGTATGAGTTGAGTATATATTTATACATTGGGTATGGAATTTTTCTTTGTTTATTTATTACGTCTAATTAAAAGAAGTTTTTGTAATTGTATTAAATAAATTATGACAAATCGTTTTCTTTATTTAAGTTATTGTTTTTTTTATTTTTCTTTTTTTAGAGTTAGCATCTTCAATGAGCTTTAAGTTCATTGTTCTTATTTTGAAAAACATTTTACATCGATAAAAAAGATTTTTAACTGGATATGGCAAATCAACTCCATTTGATTTAGCTTGTTTATAGTTATTTAGGTTTGTTTATAGTTTCGTTTCGATTTCGAGTTCACCACATGACGTCACTTGACAGCAAATTATTAGAAAGGGATAGCATGCTACGTGCGCAATATCTTACCATATTATTCTATATACCTTGGGTGCCAGTCAATGCACTTTCCATTCGACCACGAAGGTCTTCTAACTAACTAATCATTACGCTGTTTCTCCAGGCGGTAGGTACAATAATAAAGATGGCGGACTATAATATTGTTATATATTTTTTTTATCAAATCAAATAAAATCAGTTTATTAACTTGAAAGACATGACAAACATCAACATGTTTAAGGCATCTATTGAGTACAGATAAAATATTATAAAAATACAACATAATACCAGGAACGCATTAGAGATGGTTCGACATTTGGAAAACGAGATACTTTCTAAAGTCAAGAGTATTTGTCCCCTGGACGTACCTTCACTAATATGAAAGACGTCGATCTCCGAGGAGACCGCGTTCAGCAGACTAATTGCTCTTCCCGCCGATGAGAGGCAGATTGGTTCTGGTGGCGGGAAGTAAAACAATCTGTGCTGTCGCTGTCGGGAATCTATCAGGGTCAAAAAGACCTACACCCTCTAGCACGGCCGAGTTCTCGAAATATCTCCTGATTAATTTAATGAAATGGGTAATAAGATGTTCATCTCTTCGAAGCTGTAAAGAATTGGTTCCGAGCATTCTCAAAAGAAATGCCGTGGGTACGAGACACGGATAACTATCATACTCTCTCATGTAGAGATACCTTAGAAAATTTTTCTGAACCCTCTCCAGCATAACGGAATATCTCGCCTCGTGAGGACTCCATATCACAGAACCAATTTTTATCGCGCTTTACACGCGAGATAAATCGATGTAAATAGTATATATAGCTCATGATGAAAGGGCGACGCTGCGTCCTAAAACAGCTTCGGGTAAGCAATGGGTAATCTGCTTTGTTTTTATTAAACTGTATGTTGGTTCATTTGTACGTGAATTAAATATTCATGCTTGTTACCCTATAATAAATAAACACATGACATGTGATAGGTAGTTAATATATCGCCATTTCATGTCGGTCACGTGAAGAGCCGTAGAAATCGACGTTCGTGTGAATTTAGAGGAAGTGAAAGAAGTATCTCAGATAAGAACAGTGTGGTGATCCATCTTTTCTGCCATTTCTTCGAGGAGACGGCGTGATGGTTAGTTAGTTAATTGGTTTTATACAAGTACACGAAAAAATCGTATTCTTATAATAAAATATTATTAGCATAAGTAAATAAGGAAAAGGGCAAATTTTCCTTTTTTCATCCATTTATACATATAGAAGTATGTATCTGATTCATTAATTATACCAGTATATACGGAGCGTGCTGTTTATTGCACGCTTTTCTCTGTCCTCGGGAAGGGCGGGCCGCCCTGTGCAGGGTGAAGGTATATTGCGAACATAAAATCAACATTTATTCATTTCTGACCAACCCCACAGACAGTAAGGTTCTTTATTGCCCTCCCGGCATATTAAACGGAATTCGGCCGAATTAGCTACAAAGGCGAGAAGAGATTTTCATTTACGCTGTCGTTATCTTCAGCAGAAAAAAAAAACATTCATACCACAAGGTACATTGATGATTTCAATGAAACGAGATATGATACAACAACAACAACAACAACAACAACAAACTATCACGCCATTTCCATACAGAGAGTTATACACGCACGTCGATTCTTCCGGCTTCTGCATTACCAACCTTTAATATTTGATTAATTTGGTCATGCCATGTTTTCCTCGGTCTACCTCTACTCCGTACTCCATTTACATCGTTAACTTATATATTTTTATGCATTCTTTTTTCACCCATGCGCTCCATATGTCTGAACCAACGCAGCGATCTTTTCATAATTTTGTTCATAATACCTTCTTCTGCTCTACATTCCTTTCTTATATCAGCATTTGAGATTCTGTCGTACATCGTTCTAGCACACATACGTCTAAGGGACCTCATCTCTACCGCATTTATTCTGCTCTCATCTTTCTTCTGCCAGTTCCATGCTTCGCTTCCATACATAGGGTTTGGGACCAGAACGCGATATGATAATATTAAAAATGGGCTGTCCCAGATATTGTCAAAGAAAGAGTACGTGAATATTTGGAATAAGAGAGAGAAACTAAAACGCACACGATGCATATGAACGATGCATATTATATTAAATTTTTTTCTGATTATTTTTAAATAAGACAAATAATTCAAATTAAAATAACTGAAGAAAACTAATTAACAGTACAAATGTCAGGTATTTAATTTTTGTTTTTGTTTACAACAGGTCGTCTGAACCCAATAACTGTATTTAATTTGATCTTAGCTATTGTATTGATTCTAATGACATGTGATAGGTAGATATCTTATTTATAACACTAGGATAAATAATTATATAATAAATGGGTTCACTACATTTTTCTGATTTGTTTAATTTAAAAAGGGTAAATTTCCAGGGGGGCCTTGTGTAATTTTGTGTCTGAAAGGGGGGCCATGGGTCAAAATAGTTTGGGAACCTACGGTCTAGACGATGGTAGGCTGAGCGGATGAACAGTCACGCTGTTCTATCCTGACATAACTCTCGTTTATACGCCGTGACACGCACGCTCGTTGACTTTTATATGTTTACCCAGTCATTTTTCAATTTAATTAAACTTTGTCTACATTTAATCTCCCAAGCTCCCATTCCCAATCAAATTCAAATTAATCATTTATTAATTTCCATATAAATTATGTATTTTCAAATGTTTGTTTATTCTAAATTACATTTTTTTTACATTTACATCATGTATTATTATTATTTAATATTATTTATTTGTTCTCACAGTTAAAAAATAATTATTAGTACTTATTACAAATTGCCCAGTTTTATTTTTAAATTTGAATTATTATATCGAATTATAAATGCGTTTCTATATTAGTCTTTCTTTGTTTAGTTTTTATTATATTTTTACACCTGAAGATGGAGGTATCCTCCGAAGCATGTCGAGTTTTTTAATAATTAGTGGATTAAACAAAGTTATTTTAAATTTCCTAAGTCTATTACAATGGGATTCCACAGAGTTAATGCCTTTCTCGGCACTTTGTTTCGAGAAACTACGAGTGACCCAAAGAGGCATGGAAAGAGCCATGTTAGGAATAAGCCTAAGAGACAGAGTCAGAAACGATACGGTGAGAGAAAAAACAAAGGTCACTGACATCATCCACCGGGTGGCGACTCTAAAATAGCAATGGGCTGGTCACGTTGCCAGAAGCTCAGATGAAAAGTGGACAAGAAAAAAAAAACTGCTGACTTGGAGACCGTGGACGGCGAAGAGAAGTGCAGGGCGACCGCAACTACGGTGGAAGGATGATCTAAACAGACAAGTCTTAATAACCTGGATGACATGGAAGCAAATGGTGGAGGCCTTTGTCCAGGAGTGGACGGGAATAGGCTGAGGAACAAGAAGAAGAAGAAGAATGTCTTAGCGTTTGATAAGTAAATTAATTTGGTTGTGTAATGCTTTCTTTGACTTTCCAGAAAGTGTTCCTGTTGTAAAAATAATATTTATCGCAGCCCTGGAAAGGTTTAATTGCAAGTGTAAAGAAAAACATAAATTTACACGCCCATTCAAGAGAAAACATTAGAAACAATTTCTGGAAGCGACAAACAAAAACATTGTTGCCAACCGCACGAATGTTTCAGTGTCGCCAACTGACTGCTTGCCTAAACCTGCTGACAGGAGCTATCTCTGAGAGATTTATCTCGCTACCCCTTTGGGAAGATTAATTACTCCGGGACATAATTCTTATATGTAACGGACAGCTCCATACCGGCTCGCGTAATACATAATTACAAGCCGCACTTTCTACTTATTATAATTTAGATCTATGTATTACTAAACACAGAAAAGTGTTGAATCAGCATTAAACCATCAGATGAAAAAAAAGATACGTATTTTTTTTTTCAAAAAAAATATTTTTCCCATCATATATAAAATACAAAAAAATATTTCTAGGTCTTCCCCTTTTTATCACTATATTTTAAACAATATTATCCATAATTTTATATCAAAGTAATCATTTTATTACTTACCTAATGAAAATAATAGTAAACCGGTGTAATATAAGTATTTATAGAGTTTTACAAACAAAAACAATAACACTTTTGAATAGCACGTTTGTACAGAAAATCATAAACCGACAGACAGTTGGAAACAGTCGAACGCACATCTAGTACAACCAGAGATATCTAGCAAGAAGTTTGACAACGAGTAACGCGGATCATAGGTAAAACTTTAGTATTATCGCTAGAAGCAAGACATATTTTATTATTTTGATGTTTTTTTATGGTGAAAGATTATTTTGGATCATATATGAGCCAGTATGCGATAAGGGGTTAAAATAATAATTCAATAACATAATATTCAACTTAACGATATCAAAAGAGTTGCTTAGATGTAAGCTGATCATTGATAACACACCTATTGAGCAAGTCATGCGATTCACTTACCTAGGCATAGAAATCGGTAGCTAGGAGTGACCTATATGACGAAGAGCGAGCACAAACCAACAAAGCGACAGCCGTGGCTGGCTGCTAGCGCGACACCATATGGAGGAACAAATACATGCTAACCGAAAGTAAAGTCAAGATATACAAAGCATGCGTTCGCCCCATCATGACGTATGGATTAGAGGTCAGAGCCGATACTAATAGAACTAAGAACCTTCTTAGGGTAGCAGAAATCCGAACCCTACGCTCCATCGCAGGAAAAACCTTCAGGGATCAGAAATGAAACGAAAAGGTCTGTCTGTAGTGTTAAGGACGTAGTGAGATGGGGAAGAAGCAGAAGGCGCTTTTGGAGAGACCACATGGACAAGAATAGTAAAAATTGTTAAAGATGAAAACCTAAGCAGCAAGAGATTACAAGAAAGAAATTCTTACATTAATTAGCATTTTTGAAATTAAAACATTTTTTTAATGATCCAGGTCCAGCAATTCTTACAACATCATCGGTTCGGCAGGCAGGGGGACATCCAACTCGTTCGCAGTGTCCACTCCAGGACCCATCTCCCCCATCTGCCGTCGTCGTCCGACAAATATGGCCAGTCCACCACCAGTTCAGCCCGCCTATCAGAGTTTCCTCAGCCACAAAGGTTAGTTGTCGAATAAAATCATTTAAGATTCTGTATCTCAAGGTTATTCCAAGCATGGCTCTTACCATTGCGCGCTTACATTGATTTGGTATTAGAAATATTTAAATAAATTAACGTACAGGTATATCTAAGTAAAATAATATTAAGTATAAATTATGAATTATGTTGATAATGTCTTAGCATGGCGAAAAAGGCAATTCCCATTAAATACATGCAAAATTCTCCTTAATGAGCGGTCAGCAATGCCCAATGCAATTGCATGCTTCCGGGCAGAGCGCCGAGGCGACAGTTCAATAGCTTCTCTCACTCTCGTTAAATTTTCGGGTGTTCTTACGGTTTTGGGTCTTCCTAAACCCTTAAGTCTTAGTGTGGAACCAGTTCCTTCTGATGTACGCGCCCAAGTCACGATTAAATTGCGGTGAGGGATGGTATCACAACGCCCAAGATTGAAGTGCAGCCGAAAGGCCCGCTGGGTGGCGATGACAGAACGGCCATTTTCAAGAAACGTGCGGACGGCAAGGCCCTGATATTGTCCGGACCAAACCATGGCAACGACTGAAAACGGCAAGACCCTCCCGATATAATGAGACCACTCCCAGGTTCCTACCCCAACCACACGGGATGTACTGGCCTTTCAAAACTGCACTGTCTGTTTTGCCGCACCGTGTACGAGTATAAGAAAACTTCTATAAAACAGACGTTTTTATTCGTATTCAGTATCTGTATTGTGACAATAATTCACAATTATAGCTTTTTCTTCTTCTTAGTTTAGGTCTTGTGGTCTGTTTCTTAAGAGGAGTCGGCCTCCTGCGAGGTCGACTCCCAGCTATCATCCATCTTTTTTTTGGTCTGCCCAGAGGTCGTCTACCTTAGGGTAGCATGTCTACCATGCGTACGAAGTTAATCTATCGCCATTTTATAGTCACTTGAATTCTACCAGATAACAAAGACAACGTGAGATTTTTTATCATTCTCTCATCGCAGGTTATCGAACCTTTGTGGCCGAGTGGTAAGTGCATTGACTGCCACCCCGAAGGTTCCGGGTTCGATTCCCGGTGAGGGCAGTGTGATTGTCACAATGTCTTTAGTCTGGTGAAGAATTCACGTGACAATAATAGCGAGAGATTAGCTACCTATCACATGTCACGAAAATCACTATGATAGCTAATTTACCCTTTACATCGATTTGGCTCATCCTGTCATGATGTAAAGAGCGATTGAACAAAATTATAATGATAATAATAATGCCCAGCTTCATGGTAGACGACCCCCGGGCAGACCACCAAAGAGATGGATCGACAGTCGATTTCGCAGGAGGCCAATTCCTCTTAAGAAACAGGCCACTAGGCCTACACTAAGAATAAGAAGAAGAAGAAGAAGATTCGCTGTGGCAGTCATAGCTGTTGGTACTCTGCCACGAAGGCCATCTAATTATTATTATTATTATTATACACGAATAATTAAAAAATATATATAATGAAAATGCGATTATGTTATCGATTTCAAGGTGATTTTTTATTTATACGAGTATAAAAATAAATATAAATAATTGTTTCAAATTCGAACTTGTATACCACTTGTTATTGTCCATGTCTCAGTTCCGTAGGTCACGGCCAGCAAAACGCGTTTGAAACGACGTGCGATATTTTTTAATGTGATTGTATGAATCTAATCATGGTTACCAATACCCTGAGTAAAGTCCTGAGGCGAGCTAGAGTTGACGGGGAGCTGTTGTCACCTATCAATGTTCAGAAGATTTCACATCTGCGTCATGTACTGGGTAGGATAAATACCATTTTCTTCAACTGATATTGGAGGGGGAAAATTGAGGGACGCCGACGACCCGGTATGAGACAGATGTCCTGACTGCGAAACGTGAGGGATTGGACCTGCATCCGAAGTGTGAAGAAGCTGTTCCGAGCGGCGCAGGACAGGGACAAGTTCGCCGAGGTGATTGCTAACGTTGGGGGGACCCGACAGGGCACTTAAAGAAGGAGAATAATGTTGAAATATCCATAGTGTTTCAGCCAAAACAATGAATTATTATCTAATCCAGCAGTTTTCAATAAAAAAATTACATCGAAAGAGGTTGGGTCGCAACCTAAACACGTCTGTTAAAAGAAAAATAAAGTTTAATTCTAATTATTCAAACAAAAACTTTTTTGTAACACTTGACGATGCTTGCATAGGTTAGCGAAATAGCTATTGCGACAATTTCATAGAAATCTAATTAATAAATTGTGATATGACGATAAATAATGAAAAAAGCTAAGGAGCGCACAATAGTGTTCTTGTGCCGACGCATATGTATGTATCTCTGAAACAAATGTGTGATAAATGTGTATATGAGTGTCAAATGCAAATATAAGAAGTAAATGCGGTGCGAATGAAAGTGTTATGAACAAAAGAATAAAAGGGTCGTTAAGATGGTTTGGGCACCAAGTGTGGAGGGGCTGTTTTGAGCTGCGCAGGACAGGGACAGGTTCGCCGAGATGATCGCCACCGACAAGGCATTTGAAGAAGAAGTATGAATCTCGAAACTAAAAAAACTAACTAACCATCACTCCTTCTCACCGAAGGGGTATGCAGAAAGAATGAACAACCACATTTTTCTTTCCTGACATGTTTCTCTCGCCTCCTCAACATTCATACATCATGTCATGCACCCGCGTCGATTTCCATGACTCCTCACATGGCTGACATTCAATATTTGATTTATTTTATCGTGCCACGCTTTCCTCGGTCTTCCTCTATTTCTGGTTCCATTTACATCCTTAACAAATATTATTTTTTTTACCTTTCTTTCTTTATTCATTCTTTCCATGTCCAAACCATCTTAATGATCCTTTCATTATTTTGTTCATAACACCATCATTCGCACCGCATTCACTTTTTTTATATTTTCATTCGACACTCTATCATACACAGAGTATAAACACATTCGTCTAAGAGATCTCATTTCTACTGCATTTATTCTTTTTTATCTTTCTTTTGCTTCGCTTCGTTCCATGCTTCGCTTCCATACATAAGGGTCGGTAGAAGAACACCATTGTGCACTGCCATGAATCTAGAAAACTAAATAATATATTATTTATGAATGAACTTAAGTGCCTTTCTCGCACCTACATGCGTAAAAAACAGAATCTTGGCACCAGCGCAGGAATACATAATGAAATCCGCTAATCTTCTTTGCATAATAAATACTCAGTTTAAAACCTCTTTAGAAGAAACGCTTTTTTCTGTTGTAATCATTCGGATCTTGTTTACCGCCAAAAAAACTCTGACTTTTTTATATATTTTGTGATCTCTGTATTTGAAAAATTACTCAGCGGCGTTGTGAGAAATGAAATACGTGATAAATCAGATTTCGAAAAATGAAATTACACAGATTTTTACAAAGAAACTTAATACGCAGAATACTCATCGAAAAAGAGGCAGTTCTAGGCTTTTTATAATAAAATTCGTATTATTCCATTATTCGACCGATTCGATAATAATGTGGAGAAAAACGTTTTCTAAAGAAACCTTTTAAATCCGATGAAGCATAAAAAAATCTTAAGAATTACCGCAGCGTATATTTAGCGAACTCGGTTATAATCAATTGAGTAAATTTGATGATGTAAATTTAAAATGAAAATACTTTAATCTGAGTACTGCGTACACTACGGATCAGATAATATACACTCTAAGTAGAGTCTATTTTTAATAAATTGGATAATTTATAGAGCGCCATTTTTATGAATTACTCATCTCAAGGGGGCTGTAGAAGATGCTCCGTTTTATCAACTAGATAATAATAATAATAATAATAAACATACTTAATATGAGAGCTGCACCTGACGTAGTCGATCAGCCCTTCCTGTCAGGAAATGATAATTTGGAAAGGTGCGTTTTGAGTCTCGATCTAAACTCTGATTGATTCTCAATGCACTTAAGGTCTGCTGGAAGACTGTTCCAGTCTGAAGGGCCAGCTACCGCGAAGGCTCGGTCGCCAAAGTTTGTGCTTGGACAGCGTTTTGGCACAGTCAATCTAGCGATCGCAGAAGACTTAGCTGATCGCAATGTAGACTGTCTAGCATTCAGGTTCTCGTTGATGCAGAGTTCAGATATATAAGCTGGTGCCATTCCATGCAACGCCTTATAGACCGTCCAGCAGAGCTTGTATTGTATCCTTTTGGACATTTCAGCCAGTGGAGCTCCTTAAGATGCTGTGTTATGTGACAACTCTTTGGCACACCCCTTATCAGTCTTGCTGCTGCATTGAATGCAGACTGGAGTTTATTTGTTTGCTGTTTGGGGATGTTGGCGTAGACACCATTGCAGTAATCTAGTCGGGACACGACGAAGGAATTGATTAATGTTTTAAAACTGTCAATGGGAATATTTCTTTTTATGGATCTTAATTGCCTTAATTGGAACAGGTTCCCAACTCTGCTGTAAGTGCTTTGAGTGCTACCCCAAATTTTTATTTTATTTATTTAAGGGTAACAAACAGCGAGTAAGTACATATATAAAAATACCCAAAGGGTCCTTACATATGAAATTGGCGTTTTGTATGGGAGGAACATAAAGTTGATTTTTTTTAATATAATATATTTATTTAATCAAAGTATGTACCATTGCTATCTATGCACTTTTGCCATCTCATAGTTCAGTCGATCCCTTTACTAAAAAAAACATTCGGACGGGAATCAATAAAATCTTTGAAGTCGGTTTGGACTGCCCCATCGGAGTTGAATTTTTTCCCTTGCAAGGAGTTATCCAAATTTAGAAAAAAATAGTAATCTGTTAGGGCAAGGTCCGGAGAGGACGGTGGATGTCTTAGACATTCGAATTGAAGCTTTTCTAATTTGGTAGTCGTCTGTTGTGCAGTGTGTGGTCTAGCGTTATCATGAAGCAGCAGTGGCCTAGAGCGATTAACCAGCCTCTTCTCTAAGAAGGTCTTCCACGAAAACGAATCCCGTGAGACTGATTACGTTGTGCAATATAGGAGAGGTTGTGGTGTTTATTCTTCGAACATACCTGTCTCTCGTTCGCTGTCTACTCCATCTTATAATATCTTCAGCCTCACGCCTGTCACGCGGTCTTTCAGTATCTTACCTGCTATCATCCTCAGTGTCTTTATCTCGGAAGTCCTCAAAACTTGTTTGGTCCTGAGTGTGTCTGCCCTTGCTTCAACGCCATATGTTATTATTGGTCTTTAGAATGATATATAGATTTATATCTTACTCTTAATGGCCATGTCGTGGATTTTAGAGCAACAGAGATTGCAGCTGCCTTTTTGACTTGAGATTGTATTTATTCTCGCAGATCAACTCCTTCAACTGGGTCCATTCTTAGATATCTGAAGGTTTGGCTTGTTCTATGGGTTAATTCTCTACAGCCAGGTTACATGTTTTTGGTGTTTTAGAGAAGGATTATCTCAATCCCGTATAAAAAAAAAAATTATCAACACACACCATCGTCCTTGCATGACACGTTGTATGAATGTTGAAAAAAAAATCACTAATAAATAAGATTTGCTTTTAAAATAACACTTTTAATTATCTTGGTGGTTTAACTTTCAAGTAATTGTTGGAAAAGCGTCACTGTCCAAAGGACCGCTTCGAAGAGCATTAAGTAAAGCTGTATATTGTGGCACAGCAAAGAGCCCTTGACGCTTTGAAACCCCTCATAATCATACTTCGTGTCATCCCTTGACAAAAGGATTACAATTACACACTGCTCTGGCCACATATCTATCCCTTCGAATCCCCAAGACTACTACGTAGAATAAAAAATGTTTGTTTTTTGACAAAAGACTGAAGCTTTTAACGACGTCTCCCTGTTATTAAAATAAAACTAGGAATACTATCGAATTAAATACTTAACATGTGGTGTCGCATTATTAAATATAATATTTATATACTTTCAATTTGTTTTACACCACTTTATTGTTTAACAATCAACCGGTTTCGCTCCCGCCAGAGCTTCGACAGGCTTATAAAAGACACCTTATATAAAATCAGAGAACAATATAATAATATCAGAATATAAAATCAGGGAGGGGGGAATCGAGAAAGATTGCACGAGGTATTTCCGAGGTATTTCACTATTGCTCATGACTCACCGTTCTACCATACTAATTGACCTCGTGCACACTATCTCTTATCCTTGTCCCTCACCCGACCCATTTAATATTTTCTATTATATTGTGTTGTTCTCTGATTTTTTTATATTAAGTGTCTCCGGAGAGAGCGAAACCGGCCGGTTGTCAAAAAATAAAGTGGGGTTAACCGGGTTAACGCCTTTAGTGTGTAAATGTGATGTTTGAAATATCCTGGCTTAGACTTTGAACAGATTTCTAATAAGAATATATAGTGAAAAGGTGTTTTATTCTCATCTATTCAAAACTTAACCCTTTAACCACTGTTTTTTAAAACTTTTTTTATTAATGTAACTTTGAGAGTATTCGATTTTGTGCAAATTAAATACTATTCTAATATAGGTATATATTACTTCGTATTAAGGACAGGAGTATGTAATAAAAAATATAATATAATTTTTAATATTATGAAAAAATACAAATAAATTAATAGTTATTTGTTCGAATAGTATCGTAATAAATATATCAAGAGCTCATAAGTTATATGCAGTAATTAGATTTAAATAACTTTCTGTATACAAATGTGGAAAGCAACGGGAAGCTATCACATTAAAAAGGCGCAAGTGGCATCCCAAGAACCAGAAAAGATGTTATAAAAATGTCACACAGGATAAAATATTTCGTATGTTTTCTGAATTTATACGAATTTATAGGAGTGACACTTTTCACAAAGAAGGTGTGTACTAATGATATTATTTGCCAAATGCCACATTTGATAATGTGGCATTCAGGGCGAAACATATCACTAATTTAAAATACATATATTTTATTCCCATTTTTATTGTATTGGTGAATATTGCACTGCTTTCTATTTACATATCATTTCTCAAGAAGCTCTTGTTATGTGCATTAACTTACTCGAGGCTTTCGCCAACGACCATACCACGTTGAATGCACCGGTTCTCGTCCGATCACCGAAGTTAAGCAACATTGGGCGCGGTCAGTACTTGGATGGGTGACCGCTTGGGAACACCGCGTGCCGTTGGCCCTCTTTTTGCTTCTGTTGTATCTGTTACCTGTATTGCCTGCACTACTTTATACATTATCTCCAGGAGCTCCTGTGATATACGTTAACTCACTCGCAGCTCTCGCCAACGACCATACCACGTTGAATGCACCGGTTCTCGTCCGATCACCGAAGTTAAGCAACATTGGGCGCGGTCAGTACTTGGATGGGTGACCGCTTGGGAACACCGCGTGCCGTTGGCCCTCTTTTTGCTTCCGTTTTGTCTGTTACCTTGTATTGCCTGCACTACTTTATATTTTATTGGTTAACTCACTCAAATCTCTCATCAACGACCATATACAGCTTTAATATTGATTCTTATGACATATGATTGTTTGCTAATCTATCGCCATTTTATTGTCACGTGAATACTACACCATACCAAAGACAGTGTGACAATCACACTGCTATCGCCGGGATCGAAACCTGGTGTGGCAGTTTTAGCTCTTGCCACTGTACCACGAAGAACGTCGGAATGAACATAGGACCAATTTGGTCTATCCTCATTAATCCTATTTTCTTAGTACCAATGTTACGGGTTTCATAATCTATAATATAAATAAAGACGAAAGTCTGGAATACAAAACCTTAGTATTTTAATACAGTATTTACGTTCAATCCTAGACGCAAACTGCTTTAGATTATCGTTATTAAGTTAACTTATTTTAATTAAGTCTTAAGTGGCTAGCGGTGGACAAGTATTATATTTGAGTAAGGCTGACGATAGATAAGTACCCTTGTTGTGCCTTCCACAGTCGTAGTAAAGATCGATTCAAATATTTTTTTTTGACAATACAGTAAAACCTCGATATAACGGACCTCTATTTAACAGACACAGTAAGGACCAAACAAGTTTTGAGGACTTCCGAAATGAAGACACTGAGGACGATAGCAGGCAAGACACTGAATAAGAGAGATATGTGAGGTTGAGGATATTACAGGATGGAGCAGACAGCGAAAAAGAGACTGGTACGGTCATGTTCAAAGAATGGACACCACCAGACTCCCTTATGTTGCATTGCATAATCAGCCTCATAGGACACGTTCTCGTGGAAAACCTTCTAAAAGATGGAAGGACAGCTGGAAATCTACCTCACAAGAGGAGCCACACTCTGGAGAACAGGCCACATAGGTCTACAACAAGGAAGAAGAAGAAGACATGCTTAAATTCAAGTATCGCCGCATGTAAAAAAAATTTAGCGGCCATGATAATCACGTCATACGTCTAGCACTAGAATTTGAGACATTATTCCGAGGATGGAAGGGAAGATAGCGTAGAAGAAGAAACAACACTGCCAAAAATGAAGTTTTCGCTGGAAAGATCACATCTTGACGATCTAATAACTATTCGTTCGTACGTACATATTCGTCAGATAACGAAGTTCAACTTTATCATACGCATTTTCGTAATTTTAGAGAGTTGATTATAAAAAATAGCAAACTTCAAAAGTGCAAATAAAACTTGATTCCTAACCTAACCTAACTCTCGCCTTTTCTAAATTGACTTCGGGTGGGATTTTGTAGGATTGTGTTTCCTCCTTAGAGTCGTCCATAGTCGATGTAAGAAAACGAAATTGCCAGCTAATTTCTAAAAAAGCCTACTATTTCTTATATATTACAATTTGGCCACCAGTATCAATAGCTAGGTGGCTTAGTGAATAGGGTGCTTTTTCTTTGTCGACTGGTCTCCGGTTCGAATCCTGTGTCTTGTGTCCAAACCATCTCAGGGATCCTTTCTTAATTTTATCCATGATGCAGACATCTGCCTTACATTTCTTTCTTATTTCATCGTTCGGTATTCTATCATAAACGTTTTCCTGCACATTCTTCTTAGTGATCTCATTTCTACGGCGTTTATCCTGCTTTCATCCTTCTTTAGCCAGCTCTTCACTTCCATACAAGAGAATTGGCACTAGAACTCCATTGTGTACTGCCATCTTTGCTTCTGTGGATATATTTCTATTTGCAGTAATGACTTTGAGTGCGCCATTTATTTTATTCCCAGCACCAACCCTACTTTCGATGTCTTTCTCCATTTTTTCGTCTCTTGTAAACATGCTTCTCAGATACGTAAATTCGGTAACTTACTCCAATTTCTCGCCCAACCCACTTATATCACAAATCGCCATACATTCTTCTTTCTATTCTTTCCTGATTATTCTTTATATTATATTCCTTGATTTATTATTATTCGTTATACTATTCCTATTATTCCACGCTATTCTTTCCTGACATACTTCTCTCGTTTTTTCAACATTTATATATCGTGTCGTGCACACACATCGATTTCTCCTACTCCTCGCATGGTTGACATTTAATATTAGATTCATTTGATCACGCTACGTTTCCCTCGGTTTTCCTCTATTTCCTGTTGTTTTTATCGAATTAATAACATTGTTATTATTTTCATCGAATATTCAAACTCGATAAAAAGGATCTAAAATCAAACGGGTCGCATTTAATGGGTTAAAGTGAGGCTAGTAATGCGAAAGCAGTTAATAAGTTTTGTGTATCGCACTGAAACGTGCTCGCAATAATGAAACGAAATCCAAAACAAGAATTTGTTCCCGCCACGACCTGCGCGCCCTTCAGACCCTTCAGGAGTTATTATTTACGATGCAGGATCAATTACTGGGATTAGCCAGACGTAATAATGTGTCGATTATGACCATAAATCACGACGACTCTCCTAAAATCTAAATTCAAGGGAACCATTCATTTTGACTCAAGTTTTCAAATTTCACTTCCAACTTATCTTATTTCAACAACAACAACAACAATAAACCATGACGACGTTTCCCTTCAGGGGTAGGCTGAGAGAATGGACACTACTCTATCCTGACATACCTCTCTAGCTTCCTCCACATTCATACAGCACGTCATACACGCATGTCAATTCTTCCGGCTTTTAACATGACCAACCTTTAAAATTTGGTTATGTCATGTTTTCCTCGGTCTACCTCGACTCCTTACTCCATTTACATTGTTAACGTATACTTTTTTAACCATTCTTTCTTCACCCATGCGCTCCACATGTCCGAACCAACGCAGCGAACCTTTCATAATTTGTTCATAATGTGCCTTCTTTCGCTCTACATTCCTTCCTAATATCAGCATTTGAGATTCTGTCGTACATCGTTCTACCACACACACGTCTTAGGGACCTCATCTCTACCGCATTTATTCTGCTCTCATCTTTCTTCTGCTAGTTCCATGCTTCGCTTCCATACATAAGGGTTAGAACCAGAACTCCTTTTTTATTGTGGTATCAAATTTCACTTACAACTTATCTTGCTTCAACTAGATATCATATTACTGTTAACATTTAAAACACGGTTATAATATCACAATTTATTTTTATTTTCACGACAGCTGTTTCGCCAACCGATGTTGGCATCATCAGGTGTTACAATAAACTGTAACACCTGATGATGCCAACGCGTTACAATCAATTTATTGTAACATCTGATGATCGGCTGGCGATACAGCTGTCGCGACACTCTCAGTGAATAAAAAGAAATTGTGATATTATAAGTGTTTTAAATTTTAAGTCGATCTTCGTGGCGGAGTGGTAAGAGCTCTGACTTTCATACAGAAGGTCCCGGGTTCGATTCCCGGCGATGGCAGTGTGACTGTCACACTGTCTTTGGTCTGGTGTAGAATTCACGTGACAATACGAGGTCTGTTCAAAAAGTATCGCGAATTTTGAATTTCCGCTGGCTACGTATATTTGATTTTTGATTTTTTTGTAGCGTTATGTTGGTACTCATGTCTCTTACTTATGCTGACAAGGTCGGCCATTTTGAATGTTTAGTTAATTTTTGACAGCTGTTTTGCTTGGATGTGTTTTGGCTCGTCTTCGATTTTTGCCTATTCCAAAAAATGGATCAAAGAATCTGTATCAAATTTTGTGTGAAAAACAAAATAAAGTGCGCGGACGCATTTCGAATGTTGACTGTGGCATATGGTGAAGCTACCTTGGACCAAAGCAACGTTTATCGGTGGTACAAAATGTTCTCAGAGGGCCGAGAAGATATGAACGACGAAGAGCGTGCCGGACGCCCGAGCACGTCAACAACAGACGAAAACATTGATAAAGTGAAGAAAATAGTATTAGCCAATCGTCGAATCACCGTTAGAGAAGTTGCTGAGGACCTAAACATATCGATTGGCTCGTGCCATTCGATTTTAACCAATGATTTGGGCATGAGTCGGGTCGCCGCGAAATTCGTGCCAAAATTGCTCAATTTCGACCAAAAACAGCATCGCGTTAACATTGCTCAGGAGATGTTGGACTCGGTCCGTGACGACCCAAATGTGCTCCAGAGGGTCATAACTGGTGACGAATCATGGGTTTATGGTTATGACGTGGAAACCAAAGCTCAATCATCCCAATGGAAGCTGCCGCATGAGCCAAGACCAAAAAAAGCGCGCCAAGTTCGGTCGAACGTGAAGGTTTTGCTCACAGTTTTCTTCGATTGCAGGGGCCTGGTGCATCATGAGTTCTTGCCACAGGGTAGTACGGTCAATAAGGAATATTACCTGCAAGTTATGCGCAATTTGCGCGAAGCAATCCGCCAATCAACTGTTAATATATTATTGTAACACCTGATGATGTCAACATAGGTTAACGAAACAGCTGTCGCGAAAAATAATAATACAATTCTGATACATAAAAACAAAGTTTAATAATTTAACAGTTTATAATGTTGAAGTATTATAGTGTTTCGGCCAAAACAATGGTCTATTTAATAATTTTGGTCTTAACACTTTATTCCGCTTTACATTCCTTCCTGATATACGAGTACGTATCAGGATTTGAAATTCTGTCGTACATCGTTCACACATTCATCTAAGAGATTTCATTTTTACATTTATTCAGCTCTCATTATTCAATGCTTCGCTACCATACTTGGTTAGAACTATGGTAAAACTCACTGCGAACGACCATTTTACCGTTTTTAAAGCTCCATTCACTATCAGCATTTGAAATTCTGTCGTACATCGTTTAAGCACACATTCGTCTAAGAGATTTCATTTTTACATTTATTCTGCTCTCATTTTTCTACTGCAAGTTCAATGCTTCGCTACCATACATAATGGTTAGAACTATGGTAAAACTCCATTGTGAACGGCCATTTTACCGTTTTTAAAGCTCCATTCACGCCTTCACGCCATCTCCCCGAAAGGGTAGGCAGAAAGAATGAACTGCCACACTTTTCTCGCTTCCTCAACATTCATACATCGTGTCATGCACGCGCGTCGATTTCTCTGACTCCTCACATGGCCGACATTCAATATTTGATTTATTTGATCGTGCCACGTTTTCCTCGGTCTTCCTCTATTTCTGGTTCCATTTACATCATTAACATATAATTTTTTTACCATTCTTTCTTCATTCATTCTTTCCGTATGTCCAAACCATCTTAATGATCCTTTCATTATTTTGTTCATGACACCATCATTCGCACCGCATTCACTTCTTATATTTTCATTCGACACTCTATCATACACAGAGTATCCGCACATTCGTCTAAGAGATCTCATTTCTACTGCATTTATTCTACTTTCATCCTTCTTTTGCCAGTTCCATAAGGGTCGGTAGAAGAACACCACTGTGCACTGCCATTCTAGCTTTTTTGGATAGGTTTTTGTGCATTCACTTTGTTATTATTAATTGGATATGTGTATATAACATTTATTAAATAGTTTTACGGAGTAAATACTAACGTATTTGGGTGTTTTTTAAATAAAATGTTTACTCGAAAATTACATGTCCTATGACTTTCGAGGTAATTCTGCAGGCTATTGATTTTAAAACTGTTTTTGTTTATATCTCAAAACAACAGAATAACTCACAAATTGATTATTCACATATCCAAAAGTACTTATATCTGTTTATTTTGCTTAATTATTGGGAATATACGATAGAAAAGTGGTGATTTTTCTAGTGTCCCACGCTCCTTTTGCACTTTATAAACGAAAAATATTTATTGATAAGCTACTTCTTGTCCAAGAGTTTTATGTCATTTGGAAGGATTATATGATCCAGATTCAATAATATTCCTAGATAACAGCGTATTAGAGTTCAAAATAATATAAAATACTGTTTTTATTTAGTCACTCAAAACGACGTTGGTGGAAAATTCCGTATACGCTACGTCGATATACTGATTTAAACGAAAAATTTACTATAAACTAAGTTTATATTTGATTGATGGCAACATTTTATAGCTCGTCAACGGTCGCCATGTTCGTAAATTGACACCAGTCGCATTATGTTATGTGAAATAGTGGTCGGGCGTCACGACGTGCTGTTTTTATTTTCCACTACGAACGTGATTCTATAATGTAAGTATTGATTGTTTGACTTACAGCTTTTCATGGGTAAAAATGACCGACATCTAGAATCTGAATTCAATGTAATATTTAGTAAAATCATATTCATAAACCTGCATTTTGGAGTTTGTTTCAATACTGGCATCATACGTCACATCCACTACGCGACGTGATGTATTAGTGGAACGCCAAATGTGACGTCGTGGAATTATTACGCAACGAGCAAACTTTTTGAAAAACACCCATTTACTAGAATCTTCCTAGGAACCCCCAAAGAGTGGGCGCATTAATTAAATGAGGATTATCGTGGAGACGAGTCGGTTTTGTCGACTGCAGGGAATTAACTAAATCTCGATTGCTGGTAATTAAAATTGAGAGTGGACAAAGGAAATGGCTGGGGATAGAAATGAATACCGCTTTGGTAAACAACGTAAACAAAATTCTAAATATTAATTACGATTTTCATTCACACGTTATGTACGACAAATTAAAAAATATATATTTCATTGATCTTCGTTTTTGGAAACAAGAATTTATCAATGAAAGCGAAAATGGCCGTTCACAATGGAATTCTGGTCCTAGCCCTTATGTATGGAAGCAAAGTAAGGACCTGGCAGAAGAAAGATGAGAGCAGCATTAATGCGGTAGAGATGAGGTCTCTAAGACGTATGTGCTGATATTAGAAAGAAATGTAGAGCGAAAGAAGGTATTATGAATAAAATTATGAAAGGATCGCTGCGTTAATTAAAACATATGGAGCGCATGAGTGAAAAAAGTATACGTTAACGATGTAAATGGAGTACGGAGTCGAGGTAGACCGAGGAAAACATGGCATGATCAAATTAATCAAATTTTAAAGGTTGGTCATGTTAGAAGTCGGAAGAATCGACTTGCGTGTATGACTCACTGTATGAATGTGGAGGAAGCTAGAGGTGTACCAAGATTGAGTAATATGCCGGTCCATTCTCTCTGCCTACCCCTACGGGGAAATGCCGTGATGGTTTGTTGTTATTCCTGGCTTGAAAACCTTCGAGAACGCTTTAGATGATGCACGACGTCCATGCTAAGGGCTGCTGTATCAACAGTAAAAATAGCGATAATTTGGTCCTACTTTCGGTAGGAAAGAAACGTTAAGAAGAAGATATATATTTTTTAACATATTCATCAACAAGACAAAAGGATTCCGTAACTAAATAAGCATAAAAAGCCTTATTAAATTGCTTAGGAGGGAAATAAATATAAGCTGCTTTTTTAAAGCTTCAAGGATTTGAGTATTAATTAAAGTGCTTGAAACGTGCTGGCAGTTAAATTAATTTATTAGTCCTCAACGAATAGGTCTTTTGTATTTACACTAGGCCCTTCACCCTTTCGAACCCTGGAATCGTAAGATGGTATGAATAAATAAACTTAGATATTATTAAAGTGTCACATGTCTATTTATTTATTTATTTAGTAACTAACCAACTATCATGCCGTTTTCCCGGAGGTAGGCTAGAGGCTAATTTTCACAACATTTATACATCGTAACATGCACGCCCAATAAACAATAAATATAATATTTTTTATATTATACATTTTCGTATTTATGAAGATTATCGTGACTGCTCTCTGATTCTATTATATTTCTGGAAACCGAAGATATTTAAAATTACATACAATATAAAACATTACACAAGAACAAAAATAAAATATACATTATGTTTTACTGCTCTGAAAAAAGAGACTTTACCATTATATTTATCTTAAAATAAAAGTTCAACAAAGCATTTATCTTTATATTTATAATTCTTCTATACGGGCGTATTTCGTGAAACTTCTCCTAAACGGCTGGACCGATTTTGATGTTTTTTTTTTGTGTGTTGGAGAGGGTCCTTGGATGGTTTACCGTTACCGTTAAAACCTTCTGGGAAGTTCATGAATAATTGACCTTCTAAGATTATTTTGTCTACCATAGATGGCGCTGATGTGGAATTCTGTGTTTAAGCACGTGTAAATCACTTACGTTGTAGCGTGGCGTAAATTTAAAATTCTGTTCGCTGAGTTTTGATATTCCACGTATGGCATGTATCACATTCTCAAATGTCATTTAGTATATAGTTTATCGATAATAAGAATATCGAAACAACGTTTGCTGAACCAGCTTATAGCAGGGAGGGCGGGACAAGGTATGTCGGGTCCGCTAGCAAATAATAAATAAATTTAAAAAAGTAATCTCAAACGAAATTATATATTTAAATAATCGTTATTACTAATGCAATTCCAGGGCGCAAAAAAGAAGTGGCGACGACATCATTACAGCCAATGGAAGAAGATGGATAAGTGTCGCGCAAGACAGAAAAAAATCGAGACTATTTGAAGAGGCCTACATCCAGCAGTGTAGAGATGACTAGAGACAAGAAGAAGAGAATAAGTAAGGCGGATAAAATAATGGTATGTAGTCGAATTGAAATAATCAATTAATTAAACTGCAGAACTATTTCAACATAGCTCGGTTTTTATTTATTTTTTTGTATACAACAGGTCGCTTGAACCCTAACTAACTAACTAACCATCGCCGTCTCCGCGAAGGGGTAGGCACAAATAATGGACTGCCACACTTTTCTTTCCTGACATATTTCTCTCGCTTCCTAAATATTCATACATCGTGTCATGCACGCGCGTCGATTTCTCTGACTCCCACATGGCCGACATTCAATATTTGATTTATTTGATCGTGCCATCTTAATGATCCTTTCATTATTTTGTTCATAACACTATCATTCGCACCGCATTCACTTCTTATATTTTCATTCCACACTATCATACACAGAGTATCCACACATTCGTCTAAGAGATCTCATTTCTACTGAATTTATTCTACTTTCATCCTTCTTTTGCCAGTTCCATGCTTCGCTTCATACATAAGGGTCGGTAGAAGATGTAAGATCGCTTGAACCCAATTACTGAATACAAGAATACAATTTGTTTTTAGCTGATATATTGATTCTCGTGACATGCGATAGGTAGCTAATCTATCGCCATTTTATTGTCACGAGAATTCTACACCAGACCAAAGACAGTGTGACAATCACACTGCCATCGCCAGGAATCGAACCCGGAACCTTCGGTATGGCAGTCAGAGCTCCTTACCACTCTGCCACGAAGGTCGTGGCAGAGTGGTCATAAGTCTTAAGAATATAATTGGTATATCGTATTTTTTTAATCCACGTTAATGTCACTTACTTAAAAATAATATTAGAACACGTAGACTCATTATTTAGGCACTATTTTAAACTTTTATTCAAATTATTTTACCGGGTTCGAAAGGGTTGATCCATGTCTACCAAGAGATTCAAAAGTCATTAAGTGATCTGAATAAGTCGACGGGAACACATTCACCAGTAACACTAGACACGGTAAGATTTAACTGTCCAGTGCTTTTTGAGGAAGGCCCTCTAATCAAGATTAAATATTGTTAAACGGTACCCTTGTACCCGTTCTTATGGAATTACGTGTGGAAGTTTTACGTTTACGACATGTCCTTAAGATGGAATCCTAATCGGATTAGTCCGGTTGAAGATGTCTGGTGAACTACGCTACGTGGTTGAACCTAATTTGAACATATACATATTATTATGTACTCTCAATATCATCACTGCAAATAGATATATAGGGTATTTTTTAGAGGTTTGGTTTTGAAACTAGCAACATTGTTTCTACATACTGTCAATTTGACAGTTGACAGTTGATTTGTAGTCAGTACGTTTTGCCATTTTACCCATGTGCTCAACAAAGGTGTCGAAAACTGGACTTCACGATTGCGCTTCATTCGAGCAATCCGTGACACTCATATGCTAAAATCACATTTAAACAATAATGGCATAAAATTATCTATTAAAAATTGCCAACATCATAGATATTTACATTATTTGATTGCGTTTTAATTATTGTGAATTTGCATACCTCTAAAAAAACACTCTTTATATAACAATGTGTATAATGGTGTTTTTTTTAGAGGTATATAAATTTAAAATGAAAAAAAAACATTAAAATAATGTTAATGACTATGATATTGGTTTTATTTAATAGGTAGATAATTGTATGCTATTATTATTTAACCCGACGATCACCGTAAGAACACATGTGCGCTTTACGTAGACGATCGCCATTAGCGCAGCTGTGCGCGCTTCGCAATATTCGAAAGGTGTATTTCAAAATTAATTCCGATTTTCTCACAACGACATCTATGAATATTTTAAAATATTAACAAACCAAAAAGAATCGATATTTTTTTATAGTTTGATAGATTTCGGGCATATGAGCGCCACGGCTAGCTCGAATGAAGCGCAATCGTGAAGCCCAATTTTTGACACCTTTATTGAGCACATGAGTATAATGGCAAAATGTATTGACTACAAATCAACTGTTAACTGTCAAATTGACAGTCTGTAGTAACAATGTTGCTAGTTTAAAAATCAAACTATTAAAAAAAAACACTATTTATTTATTTATTAACTTTTTTGCATACAACAGGTCGTTTGAGCCCAATTACAGTTATATATTATATAATAGTTAGTTTGTTTTAGCTATTACAGTAGAACCTGGATAATTGGTATTCCAAGGGACCAGGCCTATGATGGTCAATTAACAGTCAGTTTTTCATGTATCCAGGTCCAGATTGTGCTTTGGTTTTTTTAACTAGGTTTTGTAACCAAATAAACAGAAAAGCAATATAAACAATTCATGGATTGATGCATAAAACAAACAATAAAATTTTAATAAGTAAATTGTAATTGTGCATACGTGCTTACACATACAAACAATAAATTTAATTATTGTGGCTTGAAAAAATCAGTTATCTGCGCCTGTTTCAAACGCTTAAAATGTTGCACAATACTTCGCGAGATTTAACGGCGTCCAATTATTAGATATGTTTTAGTTTCGAACTCAAATCAAGGCTGTTATATTTATGTTTGTGAAACATTGCGATTTACAATCGACCACCTTCAATGAGTACAGAACAAATACTGAGGAGTTGTCAGTTTACAGAGATTGAGAAGGCAATGCTCTCAAATTACAGAGGTTTATGGCCAGAATGTCAGAAGAGAGTGGGACCGAAACTTTCTGTAAATAATAGAGTTTTTCCAATTAACCAGGTTTCAATTATCCAAGTTCTACTGTATATTGATTCTCGTGACATGAACTAGGTAGCTCCAATCTATCGCCGTTTTTATAATCAACGTGAATTCTACACCAGACCAAAGATAGTGTGAGAATCACACTGCCATCGCGGGGAATCGAATGCGGGACCTTTAGTGTGGTAGTCATAGCTCTTGCCACAGTACCGCGAAGGTCGTCACATAACTTAAAATCTTAATTCACCTTAAAATAGTACACATGTGTAATAAACACATGTTCTAATAAAAACGTTTAAAATAAAATAGATTAATCTACATACGAATACATGTCAAGGGGATACATTTTGTTTATTATATTTACTGAATTCTAATTTAAATCTACTCATATACCTGTACTTCTCACTTTCAACTTCCTCCGAAACATCGTCATACATATTCTTTGCTTTATATATAAGGGAATTTTGTGACTTGTTTTTCCCAATTTTCCTGATATATCCTCTGGAGCAAATACGGCAGTATATAAATTAGTTATATATACAACCCTCATAGATATATAAATACGAATGAAAACGTCAAGTCCATTGTTTGGCCGAAACACTATGATACTTCAACATTATTACTGTTAAAATACATAACACTGTTTTAATATCACAATTTATTTTTATGCACTGAGAAAGTCGCGACAGCTGTTTCGCCAACCGATTTTGGCATCATCAGGTGTTACAATTTTTTTTTGTAACACCTGATGATGCCAAAATCGGTTGGCGAAACAATTGTCGCAACATTCTCAGTGAATAAAAATAAATTGTAATATTACAACAGTGTTTAAATGTTTAAAATGACAACGTCTATTTTATAGAAGATTTATTTTTAATCTAACTAACTATAATTTAATTTTTATATGAAAGGCCACAGTTATATTTTCTTTTTCACATAATTAATACCAATTTTACACTTCTAATTAATACACTTTTCAAATCAAACTACAAGCTTTTGTATTCCGTGGTGATAGAAGTTTGGCGCCTGATTTGACAGGACCCGCAACACGACCGTTTTTACTTAAAAAAAATCACGCTTATATATCCCTGGCGAAGGCGTGTAATACAGCTTCTGTAGTATTATATAAATTAACGAAAGAATTATTAATGGCGGTGTTACATATCAGTAGCGGTACTTCCATACAAGCCGAAAAGCCAGGCTTGCCTTCAAAAATCTATATTAAAACGTTATTTTTTTGCGCGTTCGAGCCGTCTACGAATAAAATATTTCGATTTAATCCGTTGCGTTGCAAGACTCCGCTGACATGCGCAGAAATGACCTAATTGTATGTTTTGTTCCACTCATACGTGCCGTATTTATTTCACTCATACGTACCGTAGATAAGATGCCCGCGAAATCGCCTACGTTCACATGTTTTGTTTTCATGTTTTCGATGGGCTTCATATTGGGCTTGCAAAATGTAAAAGGGTATTTGTATTCTTATGTATTTTAGGCTTGTAATCATTTAGCTCGGTGCATATGTACCAGAATATACGCCAATTTTTTTTATGAATTTGAAGCCGGGCTTTATCACTCTGAAGTCAGTGTCATTTACGTTATGTGCAGAAATGTTATGAAAAGAAAAATTATGTAATTTCTTTACGAACATTTATTTATAATTCGTGTTTCGGTGTTAACAAATTTATTATTATTGTATATTTACAGTTTATTTCTTATTAATTATATTTCTTCTTATATTTGTTAATTCATTATTATATTATACAAGAACATGAGTTTGATGATGCAGACTTATTATGTTGTGTATATGTTAGATTTATAATCAATTAATTCACGAAATAAATTTAGAAATATAAAACTCTTTTAATCCGGAAAAATACATTATCGTGACCCTCTACTAATATTATGACACAAAAAAGTCGTAGGGACTTGCCTTACTGGTTGGCCCTAGGCACGCCACTGGTTATATTGTATTGCTGGAGACACTCATGCTGCTTGTCACTGGTAAAACCTCTGTCAGAGATGAATTATTCATTTCTGTAAATACATAGCTAATACGCATTGTTTGTGTGTACATAAGTAATTACTAATTAAATTATGGCTGAGTTATACATGAAATCACGAATGCCATGCAAATTTACCAAGGCAATGATTTCACGAATCCTGCTCAAACCATTAAGATATTTATTTTATAGAATGCTTATTAATTGTATGTTTGAAAGCGAAGCATGAAACGGGCAAAAGAAGGATGAAAGTAGAATAAATGCAGTAGAAATGAGATCTCTCAGACGAATGTCTGGATACTCTGTGTGTGATAGAGTGTCGAATGAAAATATAAGAAGAGAATGCGGTGCGAATAATGGTGTTATGAACAAAATAATAAAAGGATCATTAAGATGGTTTGGACATATGGAAAGAATGAATGAAGAAAGAATTGTTAAAAAAATTATATGTTAATGATGTCAAGGGAACCAGAAATAGAGGAAGACCGAGGAAAACGTGGCACGATCAAATAAATCAAATATTGAATGTCGGCCATGTGAGGAGTCAGAGAAATCGATGCGCGTGCATGACACGATGTATGAATGTTGGGGAAACGAGCTTATTTGTCTTTTCACACAGCTTGTAGACATATTTTTAACCATTCTTTTCTAATCCATTCGTTCTATATGTCTTAACCATTCAGGTTTTATTTATTTTTATTTTACTTGATAGAAGTTTAATGTATTCTTCAACTTATTTTTATTTCTAACTATCTCTCCACTACTGGATGTAGATCTCTTCAAATATCAATTTTCTACATCCAACTGAAATTATCTCATCAACCTGTATTTTCTGGAGTCGACTGATGCCTCTTTTGCCTTCCTATGGTCTTCCATATCAATACTCTTAGTGCCTATCTATCCACTTCCGGTTTAGCGACATTTCCTGCCTTTTTCCATTTTATTTAGGAAATACAATCTATCACATCGACAACAATATATTAAACTATATCAATTATTACCTAAAGTACTTAATTCTGGTTCATCAGCTCAAGTATAAACAGTTTGACTCTCGAATGCCTTAGCAAGGAGAAACAAATCATTTTCATAAAATATATTGTAGAAAGCAGACGTTTTCATTCATACTACATATTAATTGTCAAAATTATGCTGCATATGATTATTTATCGTTATTAATATCAAAGAAGTCTTTTTATTAAAATAACTTAAACCATTATATATATCATAATTTTAGCATAAAATAATTGTTGATATACTTAAAGCGTTAACATTGTGGATATATATCATAATGATTTTTTTTATGATGAAGTTGTAAAACCTTGAAGAAGGTATTATGAACACAATTATGAAAGGATCGCTGCGATGGTTCGGACATATGGAATGCATGGATGGAGAAAGAATGGTTAAGAAAGTATACGTTAACGATGTAAATGGAGTACGGAGTCGAGGCAGACCGAGGAAAACATGGCATGACCAAATTAATCAAATTTTAAAGGTTGGTCAGGTTAGAAGTCGGAAGAATCGACGTGCGTGTATTGTTGTATGAATGTGGAGGAAGTTACAAAGGTTTGTCAGGATAGATTAGTGTGGCGGTCCATTCTTTCTGCCTACCCCCACGGGGAAACGGCGTGATGTTTTTTTTGTTTGTTTTGTAAAACCTTCAAAAATGGTTGAGAAAAATAAACTCAAAAAGTGGAAAAAAAAAGTATTTTTTATTATAACTTCGGAATTAAATATGTAAAATAAATTGAAACAATAAAGTGGTATAATCAACATCGTCGTTTATAAAATTGCAAGGTGATTACGCTGGAATTCCACAGTGTTAACGCCCTAATTTCTAATAAAGGAAAAAATAGTGTAACAATTTATAAAAAAAAAATCGTGCATACTAATTTATAATTGAAAACAGTTTATATCGTTATCCCGATGATGAAAGTGTAAAACCTCAAGAAATCATCAAGAAAAATAAACTCATTAAGTGGAAAAATGGGGGTTGAATTAATAAAAAAAAGTGCACATAATTAATAACTTAAAACAATATTGTGTTGAGAGGTAGGCAGAAAGAATGGACCGCCACACTGTTCTGTCCTGACATATTATACTTCTCTCGATTCCTCTACATTCATACATCGTATCATGCATGCACGTCGATATCTCTTTCACTCATTTAATTTTTGATTGATTCGATCGTGCCACGTTATCTCGGCCTTCCTCTATTACTAATACCGTTCAAGTCTTTTACATATACCTTTGTTACCATTCTGTCTTCATTTGTTCAAACCATCTTTAGTGCATCATCACGCAAACCATCGTAAGTTAGGTGGTAAGAGCAATTAATCTGCTGAACGCGCTCTCCTTGGAGATCGACGTCTTTCATATAAGTGAAAAAACGTTCAGAAGGCAAATACTCTTGATTTTATAGAGTATCTTGTCTTCTTAATGTCAAACCATCTCTAATGCGTTCCTGATATTATGTTGTATTCAAATAATATTTTACCTGTACTCAATAGATGCTTTAAAATTTTGCTATTTGTAATGTCTTTTGAGTAAATAAACTAATTTGATTTGATTTGATTGATTTGAAAGTACGTTTAGAAGGCTTCCTAATGTCGAACCATCTTTCATGCGTTTCTGGTAGTATACTATATACAATATATTATTTTATTTGTTTTCAATAGATACCTTAAACCTTAATTAGATAAAATAAACTGATTTGATTTGGTTTGATTTGATTTGATGAGATTTTATTTAAAGACCCTTTCATTATTTTGTTCGCAACACATTCATTCGCACCGCATTCACTTCTTACATTTACATTTGACACTCTATCATATACAGATTTACCACCCAATTGTATATATTATTTTTTTTAAATCGCCCATATAATTAACTGAAAATAAATTAGCCGTACTTCTAGTACATGTTAGTAACTTTCCAAATATTACGTTAACTGTAATTATTTTTCAATTGTATTTCTGTACTGACCTTGGAAATTCTAATAATTTATCAGCCCCTATCCGATATAATAATTTACCATGCAGATTCCGTAGTTGCGATAAGCGAACTGATTTATAGCGAATAGTTTGATATTAAAGGGCGTTCCACACGGGCATGGGCATCGCGGGGGACGGCGACACGGTATCGCTAATTATTGCTGTTCTCGCAAGCATAAGTTTTATTGTAATCATTTTATAAAGGGGCAATCAGACTATTACTGTTTTGGTATACGTGACTTAAAACTCCATATTAAATAATTAATATGAATAAATTAGTCCTGTTTTATAGAAGTTTTATTAAAAAGTCCATTGTTTTGGCCGAAAACTATGATACATAACATTAAAAACTGTCTAAACTGTTAATGAATAAACTTTTTTTTTTGTGAATGTATACTTATACTTGTATACGAATACTGGAATTCAACCACCGTGGGTTATCAATTCATTATTTTAAAGAAAAGGTGGAATGGGGAACGTTGTAATTACATAAAGCGTGCGCTTAACCCAACCAATGACAGGTCATATGACCTGTAAACACCTTGATCAACCATATTCAGTTTCCAATTTGCATCTTCGTCTCTATTGAGATACAATAAAACTTCATTTTTTTTATCACAGTTGTATTTTATTTTACGCGACAGCTTTTAATCAACCAATGTTGACATCATCAGGTGTAACAATAACACTCGTATATCAAATGTAAAATTTTCGTGATTTTTCGAATCTTTATGTTAAAAATCGAAAAATCACGAAAATTTGACATTTGATATATAATTGTTACACCTGATGATGTAAACATAGGTTGATGAAACAGCTGTCGCGTTAAATAAAATACAATTGTGATACATAAAACAAAGTTTATTCATTAACAGTTTAAAATGTTAAGGTATAATTATGTTTTGACGTTGACGAAACAGCCGTCGCAAAAAATAAAAAAAACATTTGTGATACATAAAACAAAGTTTTTTTAATTTAACAATTTAACGAGTTTTATTAAGCTTTTTTTATGGGAATGACATAAATTGCCTTGCTAAGGCATTATGAAATATTCATTTCCAAAAAATAATGTATACCCTTAGTTGTATTAACTGCATCAACGCTACATGACCAAATTAATCAATTACTAAAAGGCAGTCATATTTTAAGTCGGAACAATCGACGAGCGTACGTGTCACGATGTGTGAATGCAGAAGAAGTGAGAAAGTTATGTCAGAATAGAAGAGTGTAGCAATATCAGAGTGTAGCAATATCTGCCCACGGCGTGTTGCTAGTTATTCAACTGTAAATCGACAAAGTAGTAGAGGAATATAGAAGAAACTAACTAACCATCACGCCGTTTCCCCGTAGGAGTAGGCAGAGTGAGTGGACCGCCATTCTGCTCTGTCCTGACATACCTCTCGAACTTCCTCTACATTCCTCTACATCGTAACAATATTCCGACTTCGAATGTGGCCGCCTTTTAGTATGTGATTACTTTGGTCATGCAATGCTTTCCACTCATTCCACTCACACTGATTGTATACAACATTTTAACCATTCTTCTCACGTTCATTAGTTTCATATGTCCAATTATGTAAAATTAAAAAAGGATCCCTGAGATGGTTTGAAAATATGGAATGAATGGACGAGAGATTAATGGTTAAAATGTTGTATTCAAGCAATGCGAGTGGAAAGAGAAGTCGTGAAAGATCAAGGAAAGCATGGGATGACAAAATTAATCAAATACTGAATGGTGGGCACACTCGAAGTCGGCAGAATCGACGATCATGCATGTTACGACGTATGAATGTTGAAGAAGCGAGAGAGGTATGTCAGGACAGAACGGTGTGGCGGTCCATCCTCTCTGTCTACCCTTCCGGGGATACGGCATGATGGTTAGTTAGTTTATATGTATATCAGTAATAGTTTACTCATGAAAACAGTAATTTCAAAGTATTTAATTTTTTAGGAAATTAATAATTAATATGTTTAATTCACTAAATATTAAAAAAAAAAAAATTTAAAATGTTTCGGAAGATACCTCCATCTTCAGGTGTAAAAATATAATAAAAACTAAACAAAGAAAGACTAATATAAAAATTGAATTTAAAATTCAATATAATTATTTAGATTTAAAAATTAACATGGGTTATTTGTCATAAGTACTATTAAGTATTTTTTTATCAATAAAAAATAATAAATAATATTAAACAATAGTAATAATATTAAGTGGATTAAACAAAGTTATTTTCAATGTCCTAAGTATATTACTATGGAATTCCACAGTGTTAATGCCTTAGCGTTCAATAAGCTGATTTAATTAAAACTAACTAACTAACTAACCATCACGCCGTCTCCCCGAAGGGGTAGGCAGAAAGAATGGACTGCCACACTTTTCTTTCCTGACATATTTCTCTCGATTCCTCGACATTCATACATCGTGTCATGCACCCGCGTCGATTTCTCTGACTCCTCACATGGCCAACTTCAATATTTGATTTATTTGATTGTGCCACGTTTTCCTCGGTCTTCCTCTATTTCTGGATCCATTTACATTATTAACATAATAAACATTTTTAACGTTGATTTAATTAATATTATCTGAAATAGGTATCTATCTCACGGCTGCCCCCTTGACTGTTTTAATTTTTCTATATATATATATATATATATATATATATATATATATATATATATATATATATATATATATATATATATATATATATATATATATATATATATATATATATATATATATATATATATATATATATATATATATATATATATATATATATATATATATATATATATATATATATATATATATATATATATATATATATATATATATATATATATATATATATATATATATATATATATATATATATAAATATATATATTTTTTATTTTTTTATTTATTTATTTATTATTATTTTTTTTTTAATATCATACAATTTTATGTAGATCTAAGCGTAAAGGAATCTTTTAGTTCATTTTCAGTCACTTCCGAACTACCGAAATATGGGAAAATGATTACAATACATACAATAACTAAATAAACCAATATTTAAGTTTAATTTGCTTTATTAGTACCTACGTGATTAGCGTGTTTTTTTTTGTCTTAACTAACTAACTAACTAACCATCACGCCGTCTCCCCGAAAGGGTAGGCAGAAAGAATGGACTGTCACACTTTTACTAATGCGGCACTCAATCCTACTCTTTTCGCCCCGCGGGAGACGCGGTGTGATGGGTTGCGAACCTCATCGCCACCAATAGGCATCTCCCGCGCACACTTCGATCGTCCAACACCCACAAAATAAATCTAAAACAAATAATATAAAATACAATGATATAAAATAAATTTTGAAATATAATATATTTAATATAATAAAGTTTTCTTTGTCTTTTTAGACTATATTTTTTTATCTGCCCACGCTCTCTATTTTTTCTGGGTCTTCTACTGCCAATATGATCGCTTCAATCAAACTGCTGAACATGATCGCTTCGGAGATCGACGTCTTTCATATTCGTGAAAGCATGTTCAGAAGACAAATACTCTTAACTTTGGAGAATATCTTGTATTTCTAATCTCGAACCATCTCTCATGCCTTCCTGGTATTAAATATTTTTATATTTTACCTGTTCTCAGTAGATGCCTTAAACTAAAATTATTGATTGTAATATCTTTTGAGAAAATAAATTGATTTGATTTGATTTGATTTGCCTCCCTGAAAGTCTCAAATGCCCACAAGGGGGCGTTATCGCCCTCTTTGAGAACCTAGGCATTAGTGTGACCTTGTAATGAATATGTCTAATTTTATGTCTACGTCTAAAGTTATGGACGACTTTTAGGGGGTACTACAATCCTGGAAAACCTCATCCCAAAGTCAATTATCTATGGCACGACCTCTCCTTGTAAGACTTGCAGATAGAAGAAATTTCTGTTTAATGTATATGTTTTGTGAATATTCCTTTAAAAAGGGCCGAAAACATCTGATCCGCACAAAAAGTTTATCCATTTGTTAGATATATCTTTAGGGCAATCTACAGTGATCTTCCTGTCCCAGACAATTTCAAGTATTATCGTCTCTGCTGTCCTCAACGCACCAATACACTTCTGATTGATCGGACAACTGTTTCCTCATCCGCTCTTAGCCTAGAGCCTATCGTTGATAAAACGAAATTCTTGAATTTACAATAAAATATGCCACAGATAAAAATTGTTCTCGAAAAAGTTCCGTTTTACAATATCAAATAATTTTAGTTTTGGCCGAAGTTAAATAATTTTGTTTTTGTATCACAATTGTATTTCATTTTACGCGACAGCTGTTTCATCAACCTTTGTTGACATCATCAGGTGTCACAATCAAATGTCAAACTTTCGTGATTTTTCAAATCTTTATGTGTGTTTATTCCTATATTAATTTGAGACCAAAAATTTAAAAAAAATACATATAGCAAATAATCCTCAAAAGTTAGAGAAATTAGAAAATTTATAAATGTTAAAGGCCAAAAAATGTAAACTAAATGTTATAAATAACCAAATTCCATTAAGTCTTTCTCTGTGCTCAAACCAGTTGAATGTTTTTTTTATTTTTATTAAAACACTATTTACACTTTAATTTATTTGGAAAAAAAACATGTCGGGGAAAAAAAAAATTAAAAAAAAATTATTCATTATTATGGAATTTCACAGTGTTACCTTAATATTTTCATAAATCTTAATGAACCTTGCAATATTTTGTTCGCACTGCATTCCATTTTTAAATTTGAATTTGGTACTCATATACAGATTTAACACATATTCGAATCGATCGAGATAATCTTATTCAAATTTGGTTAGTGAAGTTTTTATAACCTTTCCACACCAATGTACATACAATACACACACACACTACAACAAAAACAACAACAACCACAACAACAACAAACCATCACGCCGTTTCTCCGAATGGATAGGCAGAGAGAATAAACAGCCACACAACTCAATCCTGACACACCTTTCTAGATTCCTCCACATTCATACAGCGATTTAAAAATTTGATTGATTTGGTCACGCCATTTTTTCCTCGGTCTTCTTTGACCCCGTAATCCATTCACATGATTAACGTTTACTTTCATAAATATTGTTTCTTCACCCATGCGTCCCATGTGACCAAACCATCGCAGTGATCCTTTCATAAATTTGTTCATAATACTTTCTTCCGCTCTACATTCCTTCCTAATATCGGCATTTGAAACTCTGTCGTAAATTTATTCTGCTAATATCCTTCTTCTTCCAGTTCCATGCACCGATTCCATACATAAGGGTTGGAACTAGAACTCAATGGTGAAGGAGGTTTTTGCTTTCGTTGATATTTTTGTTACCAATAACAGTTTAAGATTCCATTATCTTTGTTGCCCGCACCAACCCTTCTTTCAATGTCACTGTCCGTTCAACCATCCGCTGTGAACATGCTTTCTAAATACACAAACTCAGACACCTGCTCAAGATTCTCTTCGTTCACAGTTATGCTACAACGAGTAATTTCCTCTTCCCTTTCAAAAACCATAATCTTTGACTTTTCGAAATTCATCATTAAATTAATTATAATCGTACACAATACTTATTTAATAATTATAAATATGTTAGCATATTGAAATACAATTACAACAATATTTTTATAATTTAATAAATAAATTCAAAAATATATAAATTACATAAATTTTATTATGAGGCTAATTATTTTATAAATTTATTTGATATTAATTAATAGAATAATTTGTACTTACCAGAAAGAATGGTCACCTCAAAACCAAAATCCAGTAAAACTTTTTTTATGATTAGATATTATTTAATTATTTTAAAATATATTGAAACACTAATTTTTATGCTGTAAAACAAAATTGTATCCCTAGTTAAGAAAATTAAAAGCACTTATAATAACCAATCAAGTCCATATATAGGAATATAAATAATAATTTTTAAAAATACTGTGAATTTATTCAACATTAAGAGAATTTTTTTTTATTTATCTTACAATTTTAACTGATTCTTACATTGATAAAAAATAACATTTATAACTCTACATGGCATAATATTATGTGTAAATAAATATTAGATTAATGCCTTTTATTTATTGATTAAATAAAATAATAATATTTTAACTTTTAAAAACCAGTCTGTCGATGCCAGCCAGCCTGGCGAAACCACCCACTGTCAAATTTAAGACAAAAATGGAAGTGGTTATTTAAAAAAACATTTTTTTAAATTATTATTTTAAAAGAAAGAGAACGATATTATTAATTAAAAGGAAGAAAAACTAATTTGTATAAATTTTAAACTCAGTGAAATTTGCAATGATATAATATTCATAGTATAAAAAGTTTGACTAAAATATGCAACTTGATTTAAAGTAAAAATAAAAATTATTTTAGAAAAACTATAAAAAAAAAATTATTGCAAGAATATTACACGTAAAACATATTTATGAAAACAATTATTCAATTATTATTATAACATTTCAATTTTATTGTCGCGTAAAATTGTTTATTTTTAAGATAAATTAATCACTTTGTTTTAAGGGTGCAAGTTCAGACGGAAGTTTTGAATCTTGCGAATTTTCCGAGGGTAGGTGACCACCCGACAGTCGGCTAGCGCGATAACTGAGTTGAAACTCCGAACCAACTTCGGAGGCGGGAAATTCAACATGCGCAAGCGCAAAACTAACTTTTAAACAGATGACAAAATTTAACTTACACCTTTACTTGTATCGCTTAGGTTACTAAAAAATGTGTAAATAATTAACCAAATGATAATCCATTATTTCAGACGAAACACTACAACAACAACAACAACAACAAACCATCACGCCGTTTCCCCGTGGAGGTAGGTAGAGAGAATGGACAGCCACACTACTCTATCCTGACATACCTCTCTAGATTCCTCTACATTCATATATCGAGTCATACACGCACGTCGATTCTTCCGGCTTCTGACATGAGCAACCTTTAAAAATTGATTAATTGGGTCATGCCATGTTTTCCTCGGTCTGCCTAGACTCCGTACTGCATTTACATCATTAACGTATACTTTCTTAACCATTATTTCTTCATCCATGCGCTCCATATGTCCGAGATCAACGCAACGATCCTTTCATATTTTTGTTCATAATACCTTATTTTGCTCTACATTCCTTTCTTATATCGTTCTACCACACATACGTCTTAGGGACCTCATCTCTACCGCATTTATTCTGCTCTCATCCTTCTTCTGCCAGTTCCAGCTTGGCTTCTATACATTAGGGTTGGGACCAGAACTCCATTGTGAACGGCCGTTTTCCTTTTCATTGATAAATTATTGTTTCCAATAACTATTTTCAAAGCTCCATTCACTTTGTTATCCGCACCAACCCTTCTTTCGACGTCACTATCCGTTCGGCCATCCGCTGTGAACATTCGTTTCGTATTTAGGAAATACGATATTATTAAACCTTAATACGAAACAATGATACTTAAACTTTAATTTATTCATCGAACATGCACACTCGTCGATTTTTCCGACTATCAATGTCATCCTTTTAACATTTGATTAATTTGGTCATGCCATGCTTTTCTTGGTCTTCCGCGGCTTCTCTTTTCATTCACACTGCTTGTTTACATCATTTTAATCTTTCTTCACTCATCCATTAGTTCCATATCGTTAAGAAGTCGGCTGGAATATGGTTCCATTATTTGGCCATCGCATGAGGTCTGATATTCTCTGATGGTTGAGCGAGTGCCGAATTTTTTTTTTTTGCGCTTTCTTTACCTCAGGGAGTGCGGTTATTACCCGTGGCTCTTTCCGACTGAATTCTTGCTAGGTATGCTAATCATTGGAGAGAGGGAGGAATATCCACTTGGGAGTTCACTTCTCTCAGCTGATTGGCGGCCGTATACATAACTCGGATGTCCTGAGTGAGGTAGATATATTTTTCCCTAATAATTACCTTCATCAAATATATCAGATTGGTTTATTTGCCACGCTGTAGAACCAACCTGCCAATGGTTATGTCTGTGAGTAGAGCAATCTTATTGATTAATCGGGTCGCCTCGAAGGTCGGCATATTTCTTAATAGTGTGAGTTGCCTCAGGGATGCAATATCAATGTTATGATTCTTTCCAAATCTTACTCTTTAGGATTTAAAAAAAAAAATATGCTTCTCTTATAAATTCTTATTATGTAATTGCAAACAATTGGTATTCTTTCATATATTATTTTCCTGCACATCTTTTCAGTGTCTAATTTCGACGACATTAATCCTACTTTCATCCTACTTTTGACAGATCCCAGCTTCATTTCCATTAAAAAATTTAATAAATATCATTTCACCCCCCCCCCTCATCTTTCACTGTCTTCGTCTAGACCAGTGATACCCAAGTGTGAGCAGCTGGTTCCCTGGGGAGCCGCGGTGTCGCCACAAGGGCGCCGCGAAATATTCAATTAAACAATTCGGCAAATTTGTTGGAATTCCCAATTTTCTCGAAATTTTTGCGCCAATAATCGTGTATGCTGACAAAATTCCAAGAATTTAGCGACTTTTGAGTCATTCATTATTTTCTTTCCAAATGCAGACCATAATGATTGTCCAATCTCAATATGGATATTAGCGAAACAGTGGAAATTAGATATATTATATTATCCCAAGGAAAACATTATAGTATCCGTTTTAAATGATTCGCTGATTTTAAAAAGTCAAGTTTTCTAATTTTTCAAGAAGGTCAAAAATTTTGAAGAAAATCTAATGTATTAAGGGAGCCGAAAGAAAATCTGATGTTTTACGGGAGCCCTAAACCGAAAAAACCGAAAAAGATTGGAAATCTCTGATCTAGACATCAAGCTAAATGACCCACTCTTACCTTTGTTTATATACTCGTATATGAGAAGAATCACACAAATCAATTCAAAGTAAAGAAATGTAAAAACAGAACATGTGTTTGTTTAATTTTTATTTTTGTGTCATGTCTTTTTTGGGGGTTCATCAATGACAAAGAGCACATTAAAATTAACGCCACATTATGTTTTACATAAATCATAAATCAATCAAGTTACACATAAATTACAGTTAGTTTGGAACAAGTTAAATCACAGTATAATTCACTTTCTTTATTCAATATTTTTACAAATCTCTTTTTCTAAGTTTAGGTCGTATAACCTGTTTTGACTGTGAGCTGTCGTAGGATATTGACGTCCAGCCATCCCACCATCTCTTCAGCGGGGTTCCTGATAGTCTCTTGTGGCTGAGGTTTTCATATTTGATATTTATTGCATTTCTAGTATCCGCTAAAAGCGCCTTTTGCTTCTTCTCCACCTAACTAAGTCTTTAACACCACAGACAGACTTAATCGTCTCATTTCTGATCCGATCTCCGAGAGTTCTGCCTGTGATGGAGCGTAAGTTTCTCTTAACTGCTATTCTAAGAAGGTTCTTAGTCATATTGATAACTCATCGAGAGAGAGAGGCGTAGCTTAAATGTGCTCTGGGTCCCCCTTGATGGGCCTAGGGAGTGCACGAGTGAAGCTGACGAACACTTTCGGGTAAGCGGAGGGAGCCCTCTATGGCTCGGCCATATTATTGGTAACGGCTTTGACTTCTATTCCATTGTCATAATAGGACTCACGCATGCCTTGTATACCCTGACATTGCTCCATATGGTGTCGCGCAAGCAACCAGCCACGGCTGTCGCTTTGTTGGTTTGTGCTCGCACTTCACCATATAGGTCACTGTAGCTACAGATCTCTACACGTAGGTAAGTGAATCGCATTACTTGGTCAATATAAGTAGGTTTGCTATCGATAATCAGTTTACAGCTGAGTTGAAAATATTAGTGTATATTTTTACTTGAGGATGAAAGAGGTTACTTCCGAAACATGTAGTGAATGATATTTGTTTTGTTTTGAATGTATACAAATACTTGTAGACAAATACTGGATTTTAACCCATTGCGGGTTAATCATTTAAGCATTAATTTTATCTCAATAGAGACGAAGATGTAAATTGTTTTGGAAACAGAATATGGTGGTCGAGGCATTAACAGGACTTATGACCTGTCATTGGTTGGGTTAAGCGATCGCTTTATGTAATACAACATTCCCCATTCCACCCTTCTTACGACCACCACGTCTAACAAAATTTTAAAAGATATGCTACTATGTTGAGAAACACTTCACATATTTTAGTTCAATATACACTAGCGCCATCTATTAAGATTAGATGTAAGCATTAAGCAGAAAATCTTTATCAATGCAATGTGAAAGGCTTCGCTATTATCATACATTGCTAGACAACGCCTGGAGAAAACTCATTGGGTATGTTGTATTACATTAAGCGATCGCTTAACCCAACCAATGACAGGTCATAAGTCCTGTAAACGCCTCGACCACCATATTCTGTTTCCAAAACAATTTACATCTTCGTCTCTATTGAGATACAATTTAACCCTTATATAATATTTGTATTTGATAAGTAAAGAAAGTGTATAATACAGTGTTTTAAATTATTCCAAATTAAAAAGTAATTCCATAGTTTAAAGAAAAACACCTTAACCTTCAAAACATAATATCATAGTTTTAATTAGAGAGCAGAGGGTTGCTAACCTTAGCCACAAATATGGGGATTGATTTTTTATTCACAAGAACGGCAAGGAAGGGGTGGTTAGCCATAAAATTAATGTTGTTCGAGTAACTGTTAAGGGAAAGGGTGTTGACAACCAGCGCAGACGCGGCCGCTGCTGATGCGCCCTTTTCATCCACTGATATAACTGCCTTTTGCAAGGCGTTGCTCACACGAACAGGGGTGTTTCCAATCTTCAGGTCACGGTTATTGTCTTCGAAAATGTGCGTTAGGCCCATCTAGAAAGAAAGAGTTTTACAAATGAGTTATTTTTAGTGTAACTAACCATCATGCCTTTTTTCCAAAGGGATAGGCAGAGAGTATGGACCGCCTTACTGCTCTGTCCTGACATACCTCTCTAGCTTCCTCTACATTCATAAATCGTAACATGCACGCTGTATACATCAAATGACATTTGATAATGCCTTAGAAGGGCAAAACATTTCATTCCCATAAAATATAATAAAACTTCTAGAAATCTGACGTTTTCATTCGCATTAATAATCCAAATATTTTATTTTTAAGTTTCAATCCTAGGCATTGGTTTGCAGCAATGTCTAATATTTTTTTAATCGTTGTATGATTAAGTGTATAGAATTTCAGAATGATGTTATTAAAATAAATAAAAGTTGTTTAAAAATAGAAGAACTCAAGATCACACTCGAAGATGTCCTCATAAGACAAAACACGTGTCGTGAATATTTCATATCATTTATTGAATTTTAAGTTCTTCTATTTTTAAACAACTTTTGTTTATTTTAATAACATCTAATAATTTTGCCGCTTTTTGGGAAGCCGCTTGGGCCTTTAGAGGATTTGTGGCACTGCACTGAAGATGTTGGGCTTCATCGTCCGGACCGGCAGGGTTTTCAGGGATCCCAATGTGCTCAGAGTCCTATACAACGCATTGGTTCGGAGCAGACTCGAAGGTGGTTCTGTGATATGGAGTCCTCACGAGGCGCGATGTTCTGTTTTGCTGGAGAGGGTTCAGAAAAAATTTCTGAGGTATCTCTACATTAGGGAGTATGGTAGCTATTCTTGGCTCTATCCCACGGCATTTCTTTTGGGAATGCTCGGAACCAATTATCTACAGCTTCGAAGAGATGGACATCTAATTACCCATTTCTTTAGATTAATTAGGGGATACTTCGAGAACTCGGCCGTACTGGGGGGTGTTCGGCTTTTTGTTCCCGATAAATATCTCCGACAGCGACAGCACAGATTGTTTTACCTACCGGCCGCCAGAACCAATCTGCCTCTGGTGACACCGGTGGGAAGAACAAATAGTCTGCTGAACGCGGTCTCCTCGGTGATCGACGTCTTTCATGTTAGTGAAAGTACGTACAGAAGGCAAATACTCTTAATTCTGGAGAGTATCCTGTTTTCCTAATGTTGAACCATCTCTTATGCGTTTCTGGTAGTAAAGGTACTATATATAATATATTATTTTACCTGTTTTCAATAGATGCCTTAAAAATAAATTTTGTAATGTCTGTTGATGAAATAAACTGATTTGATTTGATTTGATTTGATTTGATTTAATGTGGTGGTTTCCCGTTGTTTTCCACATGTATGTATACAACAGGATATTTGGACAGAATTACGCTTCTAGGTTTTTGTCATCTTTCCAAAACATTTTTATGTTACTCTGAAAGTGTTTACTTAACTTAACTTACATCTTACTAACTATACAGCTTCTTTTTATTTTATTTTTTTATTTCTCGCAATCATTTTTATCTCTCTCTCTCTCTCTCTCTCTCTCTCTCTCTCTCTCTCTCTCTCTCTCTCTCTGGTTTCAATCCTGGGATTAGTTCGCAGCAATTTCCTCTATTCTTCTCTTCCATTCTTCCATGTCTTGTGCGGCTCTTTTGAAATCTGCATTTGATGAGCAGCGCACGTCCACTAACAGGTCCTCCAGGTACTCTCGGCGTGGGCGTCCCCTAGAGTTTGTCCCCTCAGTCATACCCTCTATTATGGCAATCAAGAGGCCTTCTTGTCGTATTACATGGCCGATCCATCTTGCACGCCTTTCGGACAAGGTCCTGAGCAGGTGCCTTCCTCCTTCGATTCTTTGGAGAACCTCCTCATTTGTGATGTGGTCTCTCCAGGAAATTCCTAATAGTCTTCTATAGTACCAACTCTCAAAAGCCTCTGGTCTCCGTTTATCTCTTTCGGATAGGCACCATGTCTCGCAGCCGTACATCAAGATACTCCATACATGTCTTGATGAGAAGTATTCTCAGTTTTTGGTCTATATTATTCGATTATATTATTTTCGAGATTTTATTAAATGCAAGCCTAGCCTGATGTATACGGCTGTCGACCTCGCTCTTAGACCGACCGTCCCATGTTATTTTGCTCCCGAGGTAGACAAACACTTTGGTGTTCTTTAGTGGAACTCCTGACATCACTACTCTCATCTGATGTTGCGTTCGGCCTACAGTCACGTGACTCTGATCTTATCTACAGACAACATATGCAACCATGCACCCTTCTTCTCTATGATACAGTCATCCCAACAAGCATCTCCACTCCTTGTTCCTTGCACAAATGTACCACATACCGCTTTTGCTGCTTCACGTAGATTCTTCAAAATAGCGTTATTTAAAGTATCACTATCATCGTCAATACCTATAAAATCTATATACCGACAAATACAAATAGGTACTGTTTTACTTACTGCTTTCAGAGCGCTGTTCAATTGAGTGTTGTATTCAAATTTGAATCTCGGGATATGGACTGAAACCGGTCGTTTTTGTGTACTGGACAGCATTTTATGAAGATCATCTGTAGTAAGGCCCTCTATCAAATTGTCTAGCCTATTCTGCACTTTTGGTAGTATGAAGACCATCGAGTATTCGGAATTCTAAGATATTAAAAAGAAATACAAATAAATTAATAAATCAAAACCCAGTATCTAGAAATAAAAAACATTAATCCGAAAGCAAAATGTAATTTTGAATTACTGTTCATATTTTTTTTACCGAATGTGTGGTCACGTGAAGATTGGAAGACAAGAGTGGTGCATATACGAATTAAGGAATTTTACTATTATACATATATGATTACGAAACCCCCTTGTATATCAACACACATAAGACTCATCAGATTAAGATGTTGGACACTTTCAAAGAATGCCAAATGTGCTGGATCCTAAGAGAATAATGACTGGACATCCGGGGGTAGAAGAAGGATTGTAAGACCTCGGCTTTCTGGGGTCGACATCTGGGGTCTTCCCACACTGCGCCTACCTTCAATCATCTCTTTCATGATGAAGTGCAAAAAATAATACACATTATTTTTTATTAAAATTCACGAATTGGTGATACTTACAGCAAAAGCCAGCTTTAGCCATACGGCACCAATTGCGTCGTCTTTTCCTGCAGGGAAATCTCCAAAGAGATTCATAAACGGCACATTAATTCGCTCGCGCTCCGTGACAGCAAACTCCTGAACCTTGGTCTTTGACTCGTCGAATTTCGCTACCCACTGGTTCTTGAAAAAAATAGCGTTCACCAAAACGCATTGTGTCGAATGGTCAATTGCATCTGAAATAAGAAACAAAATGTCATGAGCAAATTGATTATAATAACTTATACATATTTATTTCATGGCTCTATCATGGCATTTCTTATTTCTCATAACTCTTTGCAGCTTCGAATAGATGTAAATTTCTTAACCAATTTCTTCGGATTAATCAGGGGATATTTCGAGAACTCGGCTCTATTTCAAGTGGATGTTGGTATTTTTGTTCAGATATCTCCGACAGCGCCAGCAAAGATCGTTTGACCTACCGTCTACCATAACCAACCGGCTTCTGGTGACTCCGGTGGGAAGAGCAATCAACTGCTAAATATGATCTCCTCTAAGATCAACGTCTTTCATATTAGTAAAAGTACGTTCAGAGGACTAAACTTTTAATTGGAGAATATCTTGTCTTCTTAAGATTAAATGTGGTCGTTTTCCTTTAAATGTTAGTCCCGGATGGACCGGGGATAGGCCCAGGGAGTGTTAGAGAAGCTGACGAAAGGGCGCCGCTAGACGTATAACAACCTCGGGTATGTGGCGGGAACTTATATGTTGTCTTCTAAAAGGGCGTTCCTTGTATTATATTAATACAATATAATATTGCATATTTTACGAATGTCTCTCTTATAATATAAGATAGACGATAGATTACGAATGTAGAGGAGAGAGAGTACGGGGGATATCCTTGGCTCTATCCAACGGCATTTCTCTTGGGTATGCTGGGGTATAACTCCCTCGAACTTAGGAGGGAAGAATTACTGTCAACACATTTTTTCAAACTGATTCGGGGCTCTATTGAGAACCCCTATGTTCTGGAGCAAATAGGTCTTTTTGTTCCTGATAACTACCTGCAACAACGCCGACATCAATTGTTCTTTACTCGGTCACGCAGAATCAACCTGCCTTTGGTGATGCCAGTAGAAAGAGCAATTCGGACGCTGAATCTAATCATCTCGGATTTGGACATTTTCAGTGTCAGTGAGACAGTATTCATAAAAAAATATTGCAAATTCTGGAAAGAGTACTGCCTCACTGACGTCGACATATTTGGATTCCTTATGAAATGTATGATTTTTTGGTCTCATGTTGTTTTGTTTTATTTTATCTTTGTAATACCGTTTTGTGTCCAAATGAGTCGCTTAAATGTTTTATCGTTTGTAATGTCTCATTTGTGTACCATGTATAAATAAATAAATAAATTAATAAATAAATAAATGATAGTGTCGAATGAAAATATAAATATAAGATAAATTTAAGAGGAAGTAAGCCAAGACAGAGCATTGTGGCGATCCATCCTCTCTGCCTACCCCTCCAGGGAAATGACGTGATGGTTAGTTAGTTAGTTAGTTAAGAAGTAATATTTACCTGGAGTAATCAGATTCGAAATCTTTCCGTGGGTTTTGGTTTCTACCCAATTGTTGATCGTCCGAGCTGCCTGAGGTGGATTAGAGAAGCTGACAGTTTCCACTGCAGCATTAAAGTTGGTAGCAAGTCTTTCCGTATTCAAAGCTTCTTTTGTGAAAATAGCATTCTCAAAAATAACATCGTTACCAGAGGAACGCTGTAAAAAAATATGTTAATGAAAGAAAAAGTCATTTTCATCTTGTTGTCCTCTCCTATCTGAGATTGGACGATGAGGAGGGGAAGAACACAGAAGACTTCCCACCACATATCCGAGGCTGTTATAGGGCGCAGCGGCGTCCTTTCGTCAGCGTCGCTCGTACACTTACTAGGCCTATACGCATCCATCCGAGACAAACATTTAATTTGGGCAAACACAATGGGATGCCAGGCCACATTTACTCTACTTTACGGCTCGTTGGTCTAGGGTCTAGGGGTATGATTCTCGCTTCGGAGGTCGGACAGCATCGTGGCTATTTCTACCCTTGATACAGCAGCTCTAAACAGGGATATTTTACTGCAACTTAACCATTATGTAACCCTTACCACTCCTTTGTCGAATGCCAGCCGACATCGCTATATGTACGCTGCAACTCAGTTGTCGGCTGGCGGCCGACATTATTTTGTTCATAACACCATCATTCGCACCGCATTCACTTCTTATATTTTCATTCGACACTCTATCATAAACAGAGTATCCACACATTCGTCTAAGATATCTCATTTCTACTGCATTTATTCTACTTTAATCCTTGTTTTGCTAGTTCCATGCTTCGCTTCCATACATAAGGGTCGGTTGAAGAACACCATCATGCACTGCCATTTTAGCTTTTTAGGATAGGTTTTTGTTTGCGATGACAACTTTAACTATTGGTGTAAAACGCTTTTAAAGTATGTTATTTGTATATGACTACGTGATGGTTAGTTAGCTTGCCATTTAAACCTCAAATCGAAAAAAAATGCGGATTGACATATATATGCGGAATTGTATAATAATATTTTAGGGGTAAATAAAAAGTATATCTTACACGCAAGTCTTTTCCAAAGCTCTTGTAGGTTAGTTGAGCTGACCTTTTGTTTAAATTAAGCACCCCTTCCAGTTCTTGCTGGGTGGGTGACAATGGTCTCGCGCCCTGAGCCAACATCGCCAGAAGTGTCGAAATAGATACAGGAGATACCACCAGATTGTTGTTTTCAGTCCTCATAAGTTGCTGTAAATAAATATTATGTAAATTAGATAATCCATTTCACTATGTAAAAAAAATAAGACATGGCCATTAAGAGTAAGATTAAGAGTTTATAAAGCATGCGTAAGACCAATAATAAAATAAAATATAGCATTTTGTTTTGAATGTATACAAATACTTGTAGACAAACACTGGATTTTACCCATTACGGGTTAATCATTTAAAGATTAATTGTATCTCAATAAATTCGAAGATTTAAATTATCTGGGAAACAAAATATGGTGGTCGAGGCGTTTACAGGACTTGTGACCTGTCATTGGTTTGGTTAAGCGATCGCTTTATGTAAAACAACATTCCCCATTCCGCCCTTCTTACTCTCATTCAAAACAAAATGTTGTATAAAAACTGGTCCAAGTTAAATCATAAAAATTTGAGAGTTTTCTCCAGGCGTTGTCTATCAATGTGTGATAATTGAATTGATAGCCTTTAACATTGCATTAATATAGATTTTCTGCTTAATGCTTACATCTAATCTAAATAGATGACGATAGTGTAGATTGAACTAAAATATGTGAAATGTTGGTCGTGAGAAGGGCGGAATGGAGAATGTTGTATTATATTAAGCGATCGCTTAACCCAACCAATTAAAGGTCAAAAGTCCTGTAAGCGCCTCAACCACCATATTTTGTTTCCAAAATAATTAAAAATATGGCGTTAAAGCAAGGACAGACACAGTCAGAACCAAATAAGTTCTAAGGTCTTCCAAGATGAAGATACTGAGAATGATAGCAGGCAAGGCACTATATTGCATTACATAATCAACTTTACGGGACTCCTCGTGGAAGACCTCCTAAAAGATGGAAGGACAGCTGGGAAGCCATCTCATAAGAAGAGCAACCCTTTTGGGAATAGACCACGAGGGTCTACAGCCAGTAATTAGATGAAGAAAAAGAAAATAATCCATTATTTTGGTCGAAACTATATGATACTTGAAGCACTCGTATTATACGTTGTACAATATATTTTATATAAAACTCTGGGTCCAATTGGTAATCTCAGCCGTCCAGGAACCCACTTAAACACACACAAATTTCACCAAAATCGGCCCAGCCATTTAGGAGGAGTTCAGTGGCATACACTATATAAATAAATAAAATGGATTATTTTTAATGTATGTTAAGTTAATGTCCATTAATGTTTGTGTCTTCGACCGGTTTCGGCAGCTAGCTGCCATCTTCTGGGATCATCAGATCAGAAGATGATCAAGATGTCAGCGAGCTGCCGAAACCGGTCGAAGACACAAATATTTGAATATTTTAACAAAATATACATTTTGAAAAGATTTTTTATATTTTTATTTTCATTATTTACAATAAAATTTCAATTCTTTTTATATTTTTTTTGCAAGGAACTAAAGTAAAAAGGTTTATAAGATACTTTCAAATATGAACTGTAAATGAAGTCCGCCATAGTTTACCACTGCTTTTTGTACTGCAAATGTAGTTAGCCTCATATTATGAGTTAATAATAATGAAAAAATATATATACTCGTATACAAACCTTTGTGAGTTGAAGCGTAAAATCTGTGATCGCCAAATAGTTCACTTTTCCTGTATCCTCTTGAGGAACTTGCTCAGGGTCCGTTGGAAGGTAATCTTCAGCGTTGGTTTGTCCATTGAATTGTAACCCATCACTACTTTCTCTCGAATCTTCAAACCTCCTTCTATGATTCCTGCGGCCGAACACTGAACTAACGCTTAGAATCAGCCCGAGAGTTAATATTAATTTCACGCTGGCCATTTTGAACTGAAATCAATTAACAATTTAATTTAATAATTAATACGAGACTTCCAAGTAGAAGACTTAGAAGAAGACTTAGAAGAAGAAGTAGAAGAAAGGGGGAGTAAGGGGGATCCTATTGACTCTTCGAGCGGTGCATGGCCATCACCGTGGTGATGGCCATGCTACGCTGGAGGATTGATCTGATCCCAAGTACCTATCCACACCTCCTCGACTTTGGTTTCACCTGGAAACTATGCGAAATGTTAGAGATCGAGTGTGAATAACCTCGGTGGATAATATTGATGCATAGGCTAACGTGGAAGGGCACCTCGCCAACCCGTCTGGCAAGCGTGGCGTTGTAATGCCAACCACCCCCCGTATGACATGTCATACATGGAGAAGTATGGGGGAGGCCTATGTCCAGCAGTGGACGACAACGGCTGTTAAAGAAGAAGAATAAGTAGAAGACAGGGAGTGTGATAGCTGGCAATATACTGAGAGATCGCTTGTGAAACACCAGAATAAGAGAGAGGATACGAGAATACGGTCATGTCTAAAGAATGACACCACCAGACTCCCCTATATTGCACTACATAATCAGCCTCACGGGACTCGTAGAAGACCTCCTAAAAGATGAAAGAACAGCTGGGAATCCACCTCACAAAAAGAAGAACTTTCTGGAGAACAGAAAGAAGAAGAATTGATAGGAATAAAAACGTCTGTTTTCTACCAGTTTTATTTCATTTTATCTGAATGAGATTTATTTATTTGTTTATATATTCAGTAAGGGCAGCATACAGCGATATCAATATATGAATTAAGAAACATTAAGAAAAATAATAAATAAAGCCAATTACATGCTACCACAAATACAATAAACAGTTAATTGAATTTAAGCTAAGGCAAAATACGGTCAAACAAAATGATTGAGAGTTAAACATAATAATAGTAGTAGAACATTATGGTCTCATCCACGCCGAAAGGTTGCTCCTATAGTTTTTTTTTTAAGTTTCGTTCGTTCAAGTGGAAAACATCGATGTCTCCATACTTTTTGTAGTTGTCACAAATCCTGTATATTACCGCACTTTGAGCGTAGTTAGTGCGATAAGCAGGGAGATGGAAAACTTGGCTTGAGATGTTTCACTTATCTAAGGCATTTTCAAATATTTACGTTTTCATTCGTATTAATCATTTAATATGAAGTTTTACAAATAATTATTTTTTAAATAAAAATTCCTTGGTAGAAGTTCATTTAAAATAATGAAAACAAAAAAAAATTTATAGAGATTTTATTTATAATAATATATTAAGTGTGCTTCCACTTGTGTATTACGTCGACCGGTTTCGGCAGCTTGCTGACCAGAAGATGGCAGCAAGCTGCCGAAACCGGTCGACCTAAAATACGAGTGGAAGCACACTAAATATATAATAATAAAGATTTTTTATAATTTTTTTTAAACTGTTAAATTAAATAAATTTGTTTTTGTATCACAATTGTATTTTATTTTACGCGACAGCTATTTCATCAACCTATGTTGACATCATCAGGTGTTACAATAAACAATATTATTGTAACACCTGATGATGTCAACATAGGTTGATGAAACAGCTGTCGCGTAAAATAAAATACAATTGTGATACAAAAACAAAGTTATTTAATTTAACAGTTTTAAAATGTTAAGGTATCATAGTGTTTCGGCCAAAACAATGGACTATTTTTTTTTTGTTTTCATGAAGTTTGACATCATTGTTCAAGAAACAATTAATATAATTGGTTATTTATGAGAGTCTCCTCCAATCTCAATGATTAAAGATTCTCATAAGAGTTAAGTACGAGTATATTTATTTTACTGCCGCTGTTTATTGTGCATATGATTGTCATGTTTTTCATGTCAAAACCGTGATCAGACTCGACACAATGGTTGGCCATCTCCGAAAAAATTGTGAAGTTTGAATATGTTTTTTTTTTAGACGTTTGGTTTTTAAACTGGCAACATTGTTTCTACAGACTGTCAATTTGACAGTTGATTTGTAGTAGTATTTTTAGTTTACCGTCAATTGACTGACGTCAGAATAGCGCTTGCAAGTTGTGCCAATTTATTTTGAAAATCATGATTCAGATTGCCAAACTTATCGTGCACTACGTCCATTTTACGGTCGACATAATCGTCCATCTGAGCAAGTTATTCGGAAGACCATGGTTCGTTCCACGTACACTCTAGTGTCGTCATCCACAAGGACGACAATTGTCGAAAATTGAATTTCACGATTGCACTTCATTCGAGATAGCCGTGGGACTCATGCCCGAAATAATATTTAAACAATAATGTCATAAAATTATCTATTAAATAAAGCCAATATCATAGACATTAACATTATTTTAATGTGTTTTTTTTTTCTTTTAGAATACGTATTATATACCTCTAAAAAAATACCCCATTAATTTATTGTTTCTTGAACAATGATGTATCATAAAATTCCACATTAAATAATTAATAAGAAAGAGAACGTCTGTTTTATAGAAGTTTTATTATAACTAATGTGAATGACATGTTTTGCCTATAACATTATTAAATGTTTGATGATTTTATATACATATGAAGCGCATGGATGGAGAATGGTTAAGAAAGTTTACATTAACAATGTAAATGGCGTACAGATTCGAGGTAGACCGAGGAAATTATGGCATGACTTAATTAATCAAATTTAAAGGTTGGTCAAGTCGAATGAATCGACGCGTGTGTTTGACTCGTTGTATGAATGTGCAAGAATCTAGAAAGGTGTATCAGGATGTAGTAGTCCTAGTCGGTTCTCTCTGCCTATCCGTAAGGAGTAACGGCAAGATGTTTTTTTTTATTTTTATAATTCATGTTTTTATTTTTATATTTCATTTATTTATATAAACATATCAAAAGTATCACAGAACAACTACAATACACCAATGTTATATAATATTATTAACAAATGTATGAGATCCAAGAATATATAACACATAATGAAACAATATGATGAACTCACAAAATTATAACAATGACAGAGACAGCGTCTCCTACAGGTCAACTGCACTATCACTAAATACGAGTACGTCGACCCCCGAGGTGACACAATTTAGCAAAGATATAGATACGATTTAGCTCTACCTACCGGCATAACCATTGTCAGGTTTGTTCTGCATCGTGGGAAATAAAACAATCTATGATCCCTTTGTCGAAGATAATGTCCAAGACAGGTAAAACATGTCATTAGAATAAAATGTAACTTCGAGAAAACAGACGTTTTTATATAATTATTAAATAAAACGATGCTTTTTAACTACTTCCACTTTTGTCTTTATTTCGACAGTGAGTCTGGCGAAACCGGTCGCTGCCGAAATAAAAACAAAAGTGGAAGCAGTTAAAAAACATCGTTTTATTTTATTATTATTTAAATGAACTTCCATCAAGAGATTTCAGCAAAATCATTTGATTATCTTACAAACGTTTTTATTCGTATTAATTGGTTGGTATGTGCTATTTTGTGTTATTTGATGTGTTTGTTGAATGTTAGTCCTGTTTTTCTTATATTTTGAGAGTCACCATCCTTATAAATGAAAACCATCACGCCGTCTCTCCGAAGGGGCAGGCAGAAGGAATGGACTGCCACACTTTTCTTTCCTGACATATTTCTCTCGCTTCCTCAACATTCATACATTGTGGGTTTTTGTTTATGACAACTTTAAGTGCACCTTTGTTGCCTGCCCCAACCCTTGTTTCAATATCCCTCTCCACTCGCCCATCTCTTGTAAACATACTACCTAAATACACGAACTCAACTACTTGCTCTAAATTTTCAGCATTCACGCTAATGTTGCAGACTGTTATGATTTCTTCTTTTTCAAAAATCATTACTTTGGACTTATAAACATTCATCATCAGATCATTTCGCATGCATACCTCATACATACAATTCACCAGGACTTGTAGTTCATGCTCGTTGTCTGCAAGTAAGATAGCGTCATCCGCATACAAGAGACAGCTAGTCAAAGTAAAATATCACTTTTAAGCCTCTTATGCGATGCGTCAGGACATTATAAATTCCAGGCATACATTTTAAGATGTCGATCTAGAAGAGTGATGGTTAAACTCTTACCCGATCAACTAAGCAGCTTTACAGGCGATTCGATAGCACTTAAACTGTGGTTATTGCAAATGCAGCAATAAACTTAATACGCACTCCGATAACAGCGATCTCGACTGACGGCTACAGAGCAACTGGTCGACCATACAACAATCAGGCGAGAGACCAACACAAGCAGGCTTCCGACGAACGCGGCTTACCAATACTGACCCCCAGTGTGTTTCTACAAGGTCTACGTATTACCACAGTACACGGTATGCAGATAAACTCTTATCACATCAAATTATTATTTATATATTATAAACAATAATTATTATTTGTTAACGTTTTCTATTAATATTAATTATTATTATTAATGACAATTTGAATAACTTCTTTAATATTATGTTTAAGTTCTTGCTGGTTAAGTGCCTAATTACAGCTAATTTAACCGTCGCGTTGCCATGTGGTAAATTGAGTTTCCACTGCCAATTTAAAGTTGATTTTCTTAAAACCTATGGACCCTTATATTATAAAAAAAATTGTAATCCTCCATTGAAGTGTTCTCAATATTTCGTAATAAAAAAAAAAAGCAAAAAATTACTTCCTTCATCCCAAAAAAAAAAAATTTCTAAGACTGCCCTCACCTTCATTCGTGTTAAGGTAGAATTTGTTTTGCTAATATTTACAACTTTATCAAAAGTGACAAATACTTACTCGCTGTTTTGAACGTATTATAAATTATATGTCTGGCCTTTTCAATAGATACGTAATAATAGAGACTGTGGATGAAAACGCAGCATGCAACTTAATAATATCAGAACTGTGAAAATATTAACACTTCACCAAAAGGGACAAATATTAATACGTACTCGTTGTCTTGAACGTACTATACATTTTGCCTAGGTGCCTTTATCATACGTAAAATCTCGTAGAGTTTCGCCCCGCCGGCCGCCGGCCGCAAGACAAGTATATACCCGTATGTCCAGTCGCCCGTATGCTATGACGCATTACATATCAGAAATCGCATGGTTCCAGAAAAAAATTAATAATGATATGTTTTTCAAATAATCCATGTATGTTATAGATATCGATCTATTCCTAATGAAATTCCCTACAAGATGACATAAATTAAATTTTGATTCATCTAGTCATATGCTTGATATTTAGATAAAGTTAGCGGTAAACTGAACTTACCACATGGGAGCGAGCGTTTTGTTTTGAACACGGTACGTTAAGGGTTAAATAACGGTGGATACGTGTAACATAAATGAAATAAACACAAAAGTCCGGATCGTCCATGTCAACATGTGCAACATCGAAAAAAACATTATGTGTTAAATTAAAAAAACGGTGGATTCGTGGAACATAAATTAAATAGACAATATGTGCACCATCTAAAAAGAACATTTTGTGTTAAATTATTTTTATTTTGTTATTTTATTTTATATCATTGTATTTTATATTATTTGTTTTAGATTTATTTTGTGGGTGTTGCACGATCGAAGTGTGCGCGGGAGATGCCTATCGGTGGCGATGAGGTTCGCAACCCATCACACCGCGTCTCCCGCGGAGCGAAAAGAGAAGGATGGAGTGCCGCATCAGTAAAAGTGTGACAGTCCATTCTTTCTGCCTACCCTTTCAGGGAGATGGCGTGATGGTTAGTTAGTTAGTTAGTTATGTTTTAATATTTTATATATTTTAGAATTATATGCAATATGCACTTTTTTATTGATTTTCTATTGCACTGTCATATGATTTAATATTGTAATGTCGTATAAACAAAAAAAGTCCGATTCGTCCATGTCAACAAGTGCACCGTCTAAAATGACATTTGTAACATTTTGAATGTATACAAATTCTTGTAGACAAATACATGGATTTTACCCATTGCGGGTATTTTTTTTAAAAGGATTAAAAAATGTGAAGATAAGCGCAGCATTCAAGCATATATACAAGTTCCAAAATTTTGACAGACGTGGTGGTCGTAAGAAGGGTGCAATGGGGAATGTTGTTTAACATAAAGCGATCGCTCAACCCAACCAATGTCAGGCCATAGGTCCTGTAAGCGCCTCGGCCACCATATTCTGTTCCCAGAAAACAATTTACACCTTCGTCTCTATTGGGATACAATTAATTCTTATGAACATTATGTGTTTAAATATTTTTGTTTTGTTATTTTATTTTATTTTATATCATTGTATTTTATATGATTTGTTTTAGATTTATTTTGTGGATGTTGGACGATCGAAGTGAGCGTGGGAGATGCCTATTTGGTGGCGATGAGGTTCGCAGCCCATCACACCGCGTCTCCCGTGAGGCGAAAAGAGAAGGATGGAGTGCCGCATCGATTAAAGTGACAGTCTATCCTTTCTGCCTACCCTTTCGGGGAGACGGCGTGATGGTTAGTTAGTTAGTTATAAACAATAATATTTTATGATATGCATAATCAATAGTATACGCCGATTTTTTTAATTAATTAAAAGATTTATTTGTCTTTTTCTTTTTTATATACGAGCACTTTGTATATACAACACAAACTTTAAAAAAATAAAATTACATATCCGACATGTTTCGGACAACCGGTCCTTCCTCAGTGATATTATAAAAATACACGTTTAAAATTATTTACAAATATGATCAGTTTTGACAGATAATCTTTATAACATCTGTTAAAACTTATCATAATTGTAAACAATTTTATAATATTTTAAATATGTATCTTTATAATATCACTGAGGAAGAACCGGTTGTCCGAAACATGTCTGATATGTATTTTTTTTTAAGTGAGTGTTGTATATAAAAAAAGTTTATAAAAAGAAAAAGACAAATAAAACATCTACAACACAAAGTATCGCGGACATAGAAGACATTATAAGTTTGTTTACTGTTTCTTGAATCTTTGAATCCAAAGTTTGCGATAACTGCAGCAAAGGCATATCTGTCCTGCGCCACTTGGAACAGGTTCTGAACTCTTGTTATTCCTGTCCACTCATTGATGTTATGGCTTGTCTGCATTACTGACCCTATCGGTCCACGGTATACGGAGCATGCTGCCTAAAATAACTGTCATGTTATTAACATAACCCCATTAACCTTTACTCCCGGGCTGGAGTTTTCAATACATTGGAAGACTTGATTGGAATACAAGTTAAACAATAGAGGTGGCAAAATGCAGCCTTATCGAACTCCTCTGCGTATAGCTATCTCGTCTGTACTCTCATTTCCATATATACTCCATACTCCATTCCAATATCTATCATTTGTGAGTTAAAATTTTTTATTTACAATTATGATACCAAAATTTTATAAATACCCGTTTCTCGTACGTGTCAACACATATAAATGTTGCAAATCAACGGACAAGTAATCTGTTTACTAATATTCTATGTCCAGACACCGGACAAGGAAATTTATTCCTTGAAGATTCTACCTAAAGTAAATATCAGTAGGAAACATTGCCTTTCCTCAAATGGAATGCTTAAAGATTATATTTGCGTAAACAATTTAGCGTTATTTACGTCACATTCGTCGCGGAATCATTTTACGGAATAAAACTGGTTAAGTGAGTATCTGTTTGTATGTTTTAGCCGAAATATGCAGAATAACAAAATGTATAATATAAAACATTGTACATTATAATCAGTGTCGGATTAGGTATATGGCAAAAGTAAGTGCTACGGGCCTCACGTTTCTAGAAGCGCCCATAGCAAGAAAATGAAGAAATGTGGGTTTATAAAATTTGTTCAAATAAATTTTTCATGAGAACTGACAGTAAGGTCAGAATAAATAAAACCTGCATAAGGCCTATATACTGACATATACCATTGAGGCCAGAGTGGATACCACAAGAACGAAGGCTAAAGTACGGGTGACAGAGATGAGGATGCTGAGGAGATAGCAGGATGGACTATTCGAGATAGGGTGAGGAACACGGCTATCCGCGGGATCTGCAAGGTGTAGGATGTCTTGAGATGGGACAGACAACGCAGAAGATACTGTAATGTGCACGTGCAGAGGATGGATCCCACCAGAATCCCACACGCTGTGGCGCAACAGATTCAATGTTGAGCATTGCACCCCATGCGCTGCTGTCTCCAAGCTATGAGGCATCAGTCAGCTCCCTGATTTGATCGGACCAGCGGCTTGGCGATCATCCTTGTGGTCGCTTTCCCTCTATTTTGCCCATGACGATGAGTTTTTCAAGGTTGTCCTGATCTCTCCGGGCCATGTGCCTAAAATACTTTATCACTGTCTAAGAGCTCATCCCCAAGAGTCTTGTCCAGATACCTAGATGATCGACTGGTCTGTTCTTCTTGCCGTCCAGCAGCATATGCAGTATTCGTCGTCAGCACCACATCTCGAAAGCATTATTTTATATAAGTTTTATTGACCGACCTTCGTGGCCGAGTGGTAAGTGCATTGACTGCAATCCCGAAGGTTCCGGGTTCGATTCCCGGCGAGGGCAGTGTGATTGTCACGCTGTCTTTGGTCTGGTGTAGAATTCACGTGACAATAAAATGGCGATAGATTAGCTACCTATCACATGTCACGAGAATCACTATGATAGCTATAATACCCTTTACATCGGTTTGGCTCATGCTGTCACGATGAAAATAGCGATTCAATAAAATAATAATAATAATTGAATGAGAATGACATGTTTGGCCATGCAAAGGCATTATCAAATATTTGATAATGCCTCAGTAAGACAAAAAATGTTTATCTCGTAAAATATAATGTAATTAAACTTCCAGCCTTGAATTTTTGTATTAAAAAAGGGCCTTGTATCAAATTACTCTGAGAAACCATGGTAACAATTTATTATATTGATCAATTTCAATGTAATTTTTCAATACATATACTTATGTATTTAAAAAAAAAAACATTTTTAATATTTAAACAAAATTAATAATGTCATAGTTATCATAAAACAGCTATATATAGAAACAGGAATGCATGCATGCGTAGAATTGGAAAATCCTTATTGCGGTTAGATCGTGGTGAGACGTTGAGATATGTACATAATGTCTGACAAAGCTGTTGAGTTTAAAAATAAACCACATTAAAAAAAATATAATTCTTCATTTGAAATCTTTCAAATCAGGAACAAATGAATATTATAAGTATTTTATTTTATTATAGAACATTGTATCATATCGAGATCTGCAAGGTGGAGGAATGCGCACGTGCAGACGATGGACCCCATAAGAATCCCACACGCTGTGGCGCATCAGATTCCTGCCGGCTGCCGTCCCTCCGGAAGACCGCCGAAGAGATGGAGAGATAGTTGGGAGTCAACCTGCCAAGAGAAGCCAGCCTGATTTCAGGAACAGACCAAAGGTCTATATGGAAAGGAAGAAGAAGAAGAAGTATCATAAATATAATACAAGAAATGCCAATGTGAAGTCATAGTAAGCAGTTTGATCTTTTTAACTCAAACATCAAAAGCAGATTGGTTGAGCATGCATTCATTGATTCATCTGCAGTGCTACAACCCTTGGTGGGTCTTAGCTTCCTCCAAGAAACGTCTCCATCCTGTCCTGTCTCTGACCGCCACCTCCCAGTCTTGCTGTCTGACAGTCTGCCACGAGACCATCCAAATATCACAGTCTAGGTCTGTCGACACTTCTTTGATCTACTAGGTTGCTAAACAACACTCGTTTGTGGGCCTCCAAATCCCCTTTGCGGTCCCAATGACCTAGCCAGCGTAATCTGTTAATTTTCAAACGAATTTCAATTTCAAATCGAAAAATTATAGTTTAACGCATCTATTGTGAACAGGTAAAACATAAAAAATATATAATACCAGGAATTCATGAGAGATGGTTTGACATTAGGAATACATAATACTCTCCAAATTCAAGATTTTTTCTGAACGTACGTTCGCGAATACGAAAGACGTCGATCTCCGAAGCGATCATGTTCAGAAGTTTGATTGCTCTCCCCGCCGGCATCACCAGAGGTAGGTTGGTTCTGCATGCTGGGAGATAAAACAGTCTGTACTGACGCTGTCGAAGATAACCATCTGGAACATAAAGACGGATAGCTTCCAAGATAACGGAGTTCTCAAAGAATCCCCTGATAAGTTTGAAGAAATTGGTAAGTGTGCACCCATTTCTTCTTATCTGCAAACTGTTGGTCCCCAGCATGCCCAAGAGGAATGAGGTGGGATAAAGTCTCTCATGTAAAGATATATCAAATACAATATTATACCAGGAACGCATTAGAGATGGTTCGACATTAGAAAGACATTATCTTTAGTCAAAAATATTTGGATTCCGAACGTTCTTTCACTTATATGAAAGTCGTCGATCTCCGATGAGACCCCGTTCAGCAGACTAATTGCTATCCCCACCGGTGTCACCAGAGGCAGGTTGATTCTGGCGGCTGGTAGGTACAACAATTTATGCTGTCGCTGCCGAAGATATCTATTGGGAACAATAAGACCAACACCATCCAGCAAAGCCGAGTTCTCGAAATATCCCCTGATTAATCTAAATACATGGGTTATAAGATGCCCAGCTCTTGTTGTTGGTCCTCGGCATTACCAAAAGAAATGCCGTGGAATAAAGCCACGGATAGCTACCATACTCCCCCGTGTAGAGATACCTCAGAATTTTTTCTGAACCCACTCCAGAGGTCTCGTGAGGACGCCGTATCACAGAACCACTGTCGAGTCTGATCCGAACCAGTGCGTTGTATAGGACTCTGAGCACATTGGGATCTCTGTAAACTCTTCTGGTCCGAACGATGAATGAACGATGAATTTTGATTAAGTTTACCATGCTGACAACCTGGTATAGAGCGAAGAGCTCCGTATTTTATCTCTTTCTGACCATCCTTAATTGGTCCGAGGATTCTGCAGAGGATTGTCTTTTCAAAGTATGCAGAAAGATATAAATATCTATGCCGATTCCAACCGGGAGCATGAATATTGAACATATTACACTATTAACTAAACCATTTAATGTTATCACGCAAGTATGAAATTGGGTATAGGTCATTAAAAATTATAATGAAAAATCAAATTGTTTTTTTTGATCTGACCATTGAGTTGTTACTATTGAAGAAAATATTCGCTTCACATTGTATTGTTGGCCTACATGGCAATGGGCGGGGCATGAAGTGAGACAGGATGAGCTTAGGCGGTCACCTAGAATCTGAATAACAGAAGAGAAATAGGATGACCACAAGAAAGGTGGAGGGATGATGTTATCCAACTTGTGGGTCATAGGTAGCAACACATACTATAAGATAGAAAATGTTGGAACAATTTAGAACAGGCCTTTATCCAACAATGGAGTAAAATTGGCTAAATATTGTATAACTCATTGGTCCGGAGCCGGCTCGAGTGTGGTTCGGTAATATGGAGTCCCCACGAGGCGAGATACTCGCTCATCTTAGAGGGTTCATAAAAGATTTCTGAGATATCTCATCATGAGGGAATTTGGTAGCTTTCCGTGGCTTTATCCCACTGCATCCTTCTTGGGGCATGCTGGGGACCAATTGTTTACAGATAAAGTAGGATGGGTTCACACTTACCTATTTCTTCAGACTTATCAGGGGATACTTTGAGAATTCCGTCATCTTGGAGGGTATCCATCTTTATGTTCCGGATGATAATCGACAGCGTCAGCACGGACTGTTTTATCTCCCAGCATGCAGAAACAATCCGCTTCTGGTGATGGCGGCGGGGAGAGAAATTAAACTGCTGAACATGTCGCTTCGGAGATCGACGTCTTTCATATTAGTGAAAGTTTGTTCAGAAGACAAATACTCTTGACATTAGAGAGTATCTTGTATTCCTAAAGTCGAACCGTCTCTCATGCGTTCCTGGTATTATGTATTATATTTTACCTGTTCTCAATATAAATGCCTTAAAGTTTAATTGTTGTTTGTAATATCTGTTGAGAAAATAAACTGATTTATGGTTTATGATTATATTTTCTCCCATCCATCCAGGTCCAGCAACACTCTTCAGATCGTCCGTTCAGCGGGCAGGGGGACGTCCAACTCTACGGAATCCTGTACGCGGTCTCCACTCCAGAACCCGTCTCCCTCATCGCCCGTCGGTTCTCCGACAGATATGGCCAGCCCATCGCCACTTCAGCCCGCCCATCCTCAGAGCTACCTCAGTCACCTTGGTTTGTTGACGGAGTGACGGATTCTTATCCATATACAAATAACTAACGAATTAACCATCATGCCGTCTTCCTGAAGGGGGCATATATTACACTCTATGTCGCCCGTTTTCTGCCGCACTCATCCAATACTATTTGGATACTGGCGACATCGTACAGCACACTATATTTTTATCGCACCGTGGCACATGCGACTGGCAACACAGACCGATATATGGCAAGCGTCATTATTACTTGCCACATGTCGCGGCTTACTTACTTAGACACACGTTGTCGTCCACTGCTGGACATAGGTCTCCCTCATACCTCTCCACGTATCCCTGTCGCTAGCAATTCTTCTAATGTTATCGTACCATCGTATGGGGGGCCTCCCTTTGTTTTGTTTGTCTTCGCGGGGCCTCCACTCCCCTACACTTCTGGTCCATCTATCGTCTACCAATCTGGCAACATGTCCCGTAAATGACCATTTAAGCTTCGCTACTCTTGTGACGACATCTGTTACTCCCGACCTTCTGCGTATTTCAGTATTTCTTATCCGATCTAGGAGTCTTACGTGTAGCATGGCTCTTCCGTGTTTCCTCTGTGCTACACGGAGTCTCCTTATGGTCGACTTGGTGAGGGTTAGCGTTTCTGCTCCATATGTCAGTACTGGAAGTACGCATTGATCATACATTTTGCGTTTCAGACACTGGGGAATCCTTCTATATAGAACTTCTTCAGATTGCCATATGCCGCCCACCCAAGACGCAGCATGGTGCTTTCAATGCGTGGTCAATGCCACATGCAACATATTATCCATGTGTTGCTTCAGTGGAAACGTACCATAAGAAGTTAGAATTTCGTTATTAGTAGTCTCTAAAGTATTGCTCGATTATTTGTATTAATATGTATTATAAATGCAATTATGTATGGCTGGAAACAGACGTCACTATCTATAAAACAGGTTATTGTGGGAAATTCCGAACGCTGGAGATACGTGCGTTTAAATACTGTGTTGACCTTCCAGATAGACCAGCGCATTAGTTATCAAACGACAGTTTCTCAAATACACATATTTTTAGAAACTAGAAATAGAGGAAATGACAGTCTGCAACATTAGTGTAAACGGTGAAAATTTAACAAGTGGATGAATTTTTGGACCCACGCTGGAGGATGGGACTTACAGAATTAAAAGAAACCTTGAACTTGAAGAACTGTTTAACCATGAAACAGTAATGAGATTCTGTAGGTCTCAACGCCTACTGTGGGCTGGCCGTGTGGAAAGAATGCCAGAGGATAGAACACCACAAATTATATCCATATGGGTGCCCCGCGAAAAGAGACCAAGAGGCAAACCGAGGAAAAGATGGGCGGATTGCGTGGAAGAAGATTGGGAGAAAATGGAAAGAGCTGGGGAATGGAGAGAGGTGGCCAGAGATAAAAGTCAGTGGAGAACCGTTGTGGAGGAGGCCAAGTCCCACACCGGGATGTAGCGCCGAAAAATGAATGAATGGATGAATTTGCTTATTTAGGAAGTATGTTTACGAACATGGGAGAGTGGAGAAGGATATTGAAAGAAGTGTTGGGGCAGGCAACAGAGTAAATGGTGCACTTAAATTTGTCATCGCAAACAAAAGTCGTTTTCAGTCAAAGTTCGTCAAAAAAACAGAGCTAGAGATAGAGGAAGGCCTCGTGGCATGATCAAGTCAATCAAATATTAAGTGTCGGTCAGGTGAGGAGTCAGAGAAATCGACGTGCGTGGATGACAAGATGTATAAATGTAGAGGAACCCAGAGAAGTATATAAGGACAGAACAGTGTGGTGGTCTATTCTTTCTGCCTACCGCTTCGGGGAGACGGCGTGATGGTTAGTTAGTTAGTTTAGAAATAGAAGAAGACCGAGGAAAACGTGAAACGAGAAAAAAAAAATTTCAAACATTACCAATTTTTTCTAACATTACCATTTTATCAAACATTACCAATTTTTTCTAACATTACCATTTTTTCAAACATGATATATGAATATGTAAGCGATAATAAAATTTAAAATCCATTATATTAAATACGAACCTCCAATAATATCTGTAATACCAATATTTAAATTCAGAAAATTTTACATAAATATTAGAAGATTATTTTTGTATAGAATCATGTTTACTACCCCTGATCTGTATGTATATAAAGGACTAAGTTTACAATAGTGTCACCAGTCTGTCGATGCCACCGAGCCTGGCGAAACCGGTCGCTGTCTAAATAAAGACAAAAGTGGAAGTAGTTAAAAAACATCGTTTTATTTAATTATTATTATTCAAAGGACTCTTAAAAGAGATCGGATCCCACCAGGTGCCACCCAGAACGGACAGTCCTGAAGATAGATGCAAGAAGAGCAGACCCCAAGTAAATGGGACAAGATTAAGAAGAATAAAAATAGGCCAAGTGCGTGCATTTTCAAGTAAAAATGCAACAGTTAATTGCGTATAAAAAATAGAAGTTTTTAAAAAGAAAATAAATCCTTCAATCAGGCACTAGATTAACTTTTAAAGTAATATATTTTTTAATTTGAATGATTTAATAAAAACCTGTAAGAAGTTATAATGGTCACCGCATTATGGAACAAGGTCGTATAGTTATGGCTTATATTATTTTTTTTTTTCAAATTTGGGTCAAATCAAGTTCAAACATAATCTTATATTTTTATGTTGTTGGTTTTATAAAATAAATTAAATTAGTGACAATTTTTATTTATTTAAAATACTAGTTTTTTCATACCTCTGACTGCCCCTAACCCCTTAATAGTCATATTTACTATTAAATAAGCATCAAAATACTTGAATAGATCTATTAATATACGAAAAATATTCACAAATATTCGAATTTTGAATTGAAATACTTAACAATGTAGATTCCAATTTAAGGTATTTCTAATTCTACCAAAATTTAAATTATGCGTACCCTCATATTCCCAATATTTATTTATGCTGCTGAAACTTGGACAATGAAATCCCGTAACCACGCCAGGATTGTGGCCCCTTTGAAATGTGGTACTGGCGTCGCATGCTGAAGATACTGTGGAATGCAAAAAAGATGAACGACTCAGTCCTCACAGTAAACTCAAAAGGACAGGAAGATTATTTGTAATATGCAGCCGACAAGTATTTTTTTTATCCGCATTGGTTGCAGGAGAGGTAAAGGACTGACTGATGGTGAAATAATTTACGTCGTGGTCTTGGAATGAAAGAGGTGGAGATGGAATGGTGCGAGGAGTAATAGAACTGGAGTTGCAGTGTTCTCATGTACCAAAGGAGTGTGGTTACAGTGGTCTGTTATTAGGCAAGGACTCTAATTAAAATATTTGGACCTGTCTTTTTTCAAAGTTAATCTTCCTCTTCAGAGAGCAATGGAGAAAATCGCAGAAAGTTCGAACGTCTAATAGATAAAATTGAGAAAAACGTGCGCTATGGAAAGGTTTTTATAAAATTCTTAGTAAGTGATATGTAAATTATGTTACACATTTTGATAATGCCTATATTTGGCATCCTCCTCATAATGAAAACATTCAATAAATGCAAAATTAATACTTACGAAAACGTCTGTTTTATATAACTTTTATTATATTTTATGTGAATTTTGCTCGTCTAAGGCATTATCACAGGCGAAAACATGTTATTCACATTAAAAAAATCATCTAGAAATCGTATGTATTATCAAATATGGAGTTTGACATCATTATTCACTCTCCCATTTCTTCAGAATTATCAGGGGATTCTTTGAGAACTCCGTTATCTTGGAGGCTATCCATCTTTATGTTCCAGATGGTTATCTTTGAAAGCGTCAGCACAGACTGTTTTATCTCCCAGCATGCAGAATCAACCTGCCTCTAGTGATGCAATCAAACTGCTGAACATGATCGCTTCGGAGATCGACGTCTTTCATATTTGTGAAAGTACGTTCAGAAGACAAATACTCTTGACTTTGGAAAGTATCGTGTATTCCTAATGTATGTCGAACCATCTCTCTTGCGTTCCTGGTATTATATATTTTTTTATGTTTTACCTGTTCTCAATAGATGCCTCAAACTATAATTGTTGTTTGTAATATCTTTTGAGAAAATAAACTGATTGGATCTGAAACGACAAATCAATAAATATACATTTTACTAAAAAATATACGAGTATCTAAAAATAAAAAGATCGATATCCGAATATATTTTTATTATAAAGTATTATTCATAAACATAAAATATAAAAATGCATACAATTACTAAAACGATAACTTAATATTTAAAAAACAAAATTAAATAAATATTTTGTGTACTTTTTCATAATCAAATGCTTCTGGAACGTCATAATATTTTTATAATATATCACATGAAATAATAACTAATTAAAATTAAATACTTGAAACATAATTCTAACCTAACTTAATTTATTTATTTATTTAAAACGGTTTTAATTTGATTTCAACAAAGTTGTAAACACAAAATTGCATAATTTATATAAATTTGATTTAAGAATGATGCTAAATTTCTTATTAAGTGTATATTATTAAAGAAAACGTATTTTTAATAACATCAAAAAAATACTGTTAATTCAAAACATATGGATTAAAATCGAAACCAGTCGACAGTAAAAGGATCGGTGATCGAAATAAAACAAATTCCACATTAAAATCTAAATATTGGACCAAAAAGTTAACAAAAATTATTTCAATAAGAATTAACATCAAATTTACAGGAATGCTAAAATAATATAATTATAAAATTAAGCATTTTAATTATTGAATAAAAATATTTATTTTGTTTTAAATATTTGCTTCCACATTAGAAATGTTAATTAATTTAATGTGTCTATGTAATTGTTATGTGTTATGATGACCAACATACGAAGAGTTTATTTATAAATTATATTTATTTATTTAATCTCATCAAGTTGGTCACCTTTAAACTTTTGGCCTTTTTATATAGATATCTTTTAGATTACAAGCGGAACAAATGAGAGATTATCCTATTTTTAAAAGGCTGTCCTTATTAATAAAAGTAAAAAACATCTAAAATTAAATTTATGTAGCTATATTTACGTATTAATCACATAAAATATATATAATATTTAAAACACATTGTTAATAAATTTACTTTTTAATATTTTTTTCATTCTAGGACATTACAATTGAACCCAAGCAAAGAGAAACATGACATTCATTTATATGTGTTTCCGTAAGAAGCACTTCATTTGTGGTGTGGCATTTAAAAAATATATTTTATAACCTTTTTACTAGTTTTTACACCAGTTTATTTTTGTCGTGAACAACCGATTTAACCCCAGCCAGAACTTCCTCCAGATCCTCGGATGTCATCAAGGAAGAATACGAGAATATTTTAAATACAAGAGAGTGAGAGAGGAATATTTCTATTCTCTCTGAAAGTAATTCAAAATGCGCATTATGCGCATGTTCGAGAGCGTTTTTAGATTTTTGTTACCTGATTCATTTAAGTCGGAGAAATCGACGTGCGTGCATGACACGACGTATGAATATCGAGGAATCAAGAGAATGTCAGGAAAGAAAAGTGTGGCAGTCCATTATTTCTGCCTACCCCTTCTAGGGTGGTTAGTTAGTTTTTTTCTGATTATTGTTGTATAACAGTAGTGTAGAAAATGAAAGGAGAACAATTTGGTGTTATTGATTGTGAAATTTTTAACGTGTATGAAAAAAAAAATTATGTTACACGAAAAGTAACTACTGATTTCGATTGCTGAGTGAACCAAGTTTTTTAAGGGTTGAATATATTTACTTCCGTGAATGTTACACGGGTCGCAACTTGTAAACTTTATTTTGAATGTATACAAATACTTGTAGATGAATACTGGATTTTACCCACTGCGGGTTATCATTTTTAAGTATTAATTGTATCTCAATAAAGACGAAGATGCTTTATGCTTACATTCAATCTTAATAGATGGCGCTAGTGTAGATTTAACAAAACAATGTGAAGTGTTTCACAACATTGTAGCATATATACTCGTACATCTTCCAAAAAACTGGCAGACGTAGTCTCGTAAGAAGGGCGGAATGGATAATGTTGTATTACATAAAGCGTACGTTTAACCCAACCAATGACAGGTCATAAGTCCTGTAAACGCCTCGACCACCATATTATGTTTCCAATTTGCATCTTCGTCTCTATTGAGATACAATTAATCCTTGTAAACTTTAGTTTGTAGCCTTGTTTGTTGGATTTGAACAAAATAAATAGGTGTAAAAATTAAAGGATTTCAAAATAACTATTGTTTTGTATGTAATAAAACTTCTAGAAAACTCACGTTTTCACTAAAATAAAATATAATAAAATCATTTTTAAATTGATAATATATTCATATTTTGATATTTTGTTAACTCTTTTTTGTTAACCGGTTATACTTTTTAATATTTAGAACGTTGGTTTTGAAGTGTTTTAAAATATCTCCGGTTGCTCAGGATCTGTGACGATTCCCGCCAAAACAACAATGTTGTCCACGACATCCATGACGAAGAACAGGAAGGGTTGTTCAACTGAAAATTCTTCGACATTTTCTTTAGCTACCAAAGCTTCAGCAATCGGTTCGCTCCTCTCCAAGAATGCAGCGGGATTGGTGGCTAGAAAATTTATCATACATGTAAAAAATGTAATATTCAGTGTAACTAACTAACTAACTAACTAACCATCACGCCATTTCCCCGGAGGGGTAGGCAGAGAGGATGGATCGCCACAATGGCCTGTCCTGGCATATCTCTCGGGCTTCCTCTACATTCATACATCGTACCATGCACGCACGTCGATTATTCCGACTTCAAATGTAGCCGCCTTTTAGTAATTGATTATGTGGTCATGCCATGTTTTTCTCGGTCGTCCTCGGCTTCTTTTCCCACTCACGCTGCTTGTGTACAACTTTTTAACCATTCTACTCTCATCCATTCGTTCCATATGTCCAAACCATCTCAGGGATCCTTTTTAATTTTATTCATGATGCAGTCATCTGCCTTACATTTCTTTCTTATTTCATCGTTCGGTATTCTATCATACAACGTTTTCCCCGCACATTCTTCTTAGTGATCTCATTTCTACGGCGTTTATCCTGCTTTCATCCTTCTTTTGCCAGCTCCAAGCTTCACTTCCATACATGAGGGTTGGCACTAGAACTCCATTGTTTACTGCCATCTTTGCTTCTGTGGATATATTTCTATTTGCAGTAATGACTTTAAGTGCGCCATTTATTTTATTCCCAGCACCAACCCTTCTTCGATGTCTTTCTCCATTTTTCCGTCTCTTGTAAACATGCTTCCCAGATACGTAAATTCAGTAACTTGCTCCAATTTCTCGCCCATCGCACTTATATCACAAATCGTCATACATTCTTCTTTCTAGAAAACCATCACTTTAGATTTAGACACATTCATCACCAGGTCACTCTTTATTATTATTATTATTATTATTATTATATTCAGTATATTTATTCGAATCAACAAACCCGTTGACTCAATGCCGTCTTGAAAGTATTTACCAGGCCGTAATCACATAGGTAATATTTACAACATGGAGCTATTGTAGGCCGTTAGTATGTGTCTCGTGCCGTGATCTCGTATTTTATTTCGATTTTAAATGTGAAATAAATGTAAAATACGACTACGATCGTATTATTATTCCTTATATACGTGTTACAAATATTTTAATATACTACATTTGTGTTTCCGCAGTGCCGGTATGTCAATTTTACTTTTTCATCGCACCGGGCCATTTGTTAAGTATTTATATGCATTTTCTTCAGTGTGTTTACTTTATAAAAGTACTAGTAATATATTGAACACACATTGAATTGTATAATCTAGTTTGTGTACAACTTTGGTGTGTAAAATGTTCAAAATAATCTTTCGATATAACCTAAAAATTCATAATATGTTAACTTCAAAAATTGTAGCACAGAAAGTTCAAAATTCATAATAATAATGCCTAATGCAATAATAACGTTGAAAATTTTTATGTTTATTAATTGTTCGTTAAAATTTGCAATATTTTTACCAAAATTGTCTGACATTTGACAGCTGTCAGATCCATGGACCCAGAGTTATAAACTTAACATTGCGGCTTGATAACATAGATTCGAGACGGCATTGGTGTTGACTAAATCAATTTTTAATACATTATCTATGATATACATAAGCCCTCTGTCGGTAATACGCGAAACATTTCAATGTTACAATTGGCGAAGTGAAAGTTAATACAAGTGAACGCCCAAGAACTGTATCAGAGCAGACCGAATTCTTTATAAATAGATTAAATAATTCGGCAATCGTAACACCTTCGATAGCTCAGTTGGTAGAGCGGTGGACTGTAGAGTGAAAACAAATTGTAATCCATAGGTCGCTGGTTCAAATCCGGCTCGAAGGAAGGCTTTTTTTAGATTGTAATTATATTGCTGTATTGCTTATATTTTTTTATACAAATTAATTTATTTATTTACACGTTTTGTTGTTTGCAAATAAAGATGATTTATCAATACAGAATAAACAATTTTATTCTACGCGTTAAATTGAAGGATGGTTAATAACAATGGTGGGTAATACTGAGGAGAAATCGACATGCGTGCATAACACGATGTACGAATATTGAGGAATCGAGAGAAGTATGTCAGGAAAAAAGTGTGGCAGTCCATTATTTCTGCTTACTCCTTCGGGAAAAAATTAAAACATTGATATACAGGGTTGTTGGTTATTGAATACATTCCTTCTAGGAGGTTGTAGGGGAGGTTTTTGATGAATTATGTCATGTAAGGCATTATGCAAAAGTGAACCATTTTTGAGATAAAACGAATTTAAGTTTTTTATTTATTTAAGGAGGTCAGATGTTTTAAAAATTAATTAATAAATAACTCTTGGTCATAATCAAAATTTAATTATTTTCTTAATTAGTGAACATAACAGGCATTTATTATCAATACAAAAACTAAAACTAGTCTGTCCAAATTAGAAAATACTAGACGAAAATATCATACATTTTAATTATTTTTATCGACAAATTCCAAAAGAAAGGCGATTTAAAAAATTAAACCTCTGATATTTTTTCATGCAGATTATTTATAACATCTACATAGTTTTAGTTTCAATCGAAGTATTTAAACTAAACATCGGTTCTAATATTACAGAGAAATCAACATTAAAATAGAAGTACCTAGTTAAAAATCGGTTAATTTTTGGATAATGCCTTACATGACACAATTCATCGGAAATAACCTCCCCCACCACCTCCTGGAAGGAATGCACCTTTACACAGTTATTGGCATTTGATTTAACACCAATTGGGATCAAAAACCCTTTTTTTACATCGATACTTGGCAACTTTGTAATGTTCAGCCCTCAATTCTCAAACAAAATAAGAATAAGTATATGATAATAAAACTTTTATTTATTTTTATTTTTTATGTAAAATCTACGAATATACTTGCAATTTTATTCAAAAGTGACTTTTCAACTGCTAAATAAGAACAGAGTGAATGAGTACAGACGTCTAGCTGCTTTTGAAATGTGGTGCTATTGACGCATGATGGGGATATATTTGTCGGAACACATCCAAAACAGCCAGGTATTGAGTAGGGTCGGAGAAACGAGGCAAATCCCTGCAAGGATTGCCCAGCATCTTCTGGCCATAATATCAGGTATCCGGGCCTATTCTTACAATCGCGAAAGGAATTATCGAGAAGAAAAAACTAAAAAAAATCGCCTATATTGACTAATTTATCACAGCCGCGGGCTATAGAAGCTACATATAGATGATATGAAGAGAAGAACAGCTCTTTCGGGTATATAAGATATGTCTAGAATTTTTTTTTAAATTTAATATCTTTCGAGAAATGCCATTGATTATTTGATAAATGGTTATGTGTCTGTCGATCAGCGACGCCGGCGAAGCCGGTTACCTGCCATAAATAAGAAACGAAAGAAAATTAAAAAAATATTATGATACACATATTTATGGAAAATATTATAAATACTTTTTCCTTTTCGCAAACCCTTAAAGCCTTACTTTAAAAATCATCCATAAAAAACGCTCAAGAAAATACTACGCCTAGACATGCAAACGTAGTACATTTGCTACTATGCAGATTGCCTATTCTAAAATGTACAGGCGTGCGCATAAAATCATCACCGAGGAATATAATTATGGTAACTAAGAAAAGAAAATAAGCATAAATATAATAGTTATATCAAAATTGTTAATGTTACCGGTTAGTTGCGCCTGCGTATTGCCTCCATCGTCCACCTTGACGGACACGTGCTGCACCATCTCCTGAACGAAAAGACCAGGAACGGAGGAAATTCCAGATAGATCTGCTTCAGGACCGAAGATGGAACTCACGCCAAACTGAAAGTAATCAATTATCTTTATAACATAAAGAAAACCAACAAAACGATAGAACTTCTTCACTAGAATATTTAAGAACACCTGAATCATATCTATGCGTAGATTATCATGCTTGATAGAAATCTTTTTCTAGGATTTTGTTCGGGTTCATGTCTTGAACTATCCTTTTAGACCGACGTTTCGGAGATCATTGTATCTTCATAACTATCCTGAATGAAGATTCTGCGACGGTTTCCGATACTTCGTTCGATGAGGGTATCAAGAGAGATGGACATACTAAATAAACCAGAAAATAATTTATCTAATTGCAATAAAACTCTGCCTCAAATTAATACAAATTTGTGTATTGAATATCTTTTTTACCTTGGCCAGGGTGGCTACATAGAATATCACTTAACCAGAATATGTACATCACTTTATCGCTGTAAACCTTTCATTAAAGGGTTACAATTAGTGTATTAAATATCTTTTTTTACTTTGGCCAAAGCGAATAAAGTGTATTACTCAACCAAAAATATGAGTATATCCCTTTATCGCTTTAAATGTCTCCATCAAATCGTTACAAATTTGATTTTCTCTTATCTAGACCAGGGCGACAATAATGCATATTAGGTAGCCAGAAAATATATTACTTTAAATCTTTACGTCAAATCATTACAATTGATATTTTATACCTTGGGCAGGGCGGTAAGAGAGTTAGAAATTGGTATGTAAAATATATTATTTTTCCTTGAGCAGGGCGGTAAGAGAGTTAGAAATTGGTGAATTGGATATATGTTTTTACCTTGGGCAGGACGGTTAGAGAGTTAGAAATTGTTGAATTGAATTTTTTTTCCATAAAATAATATCACTCAAACAGAAAATATATCGCCGTATCCATTTAAAGCTCTGCATCAAATCGTTACACATATTTGTATTGAAAATATTTGGCTAGGAAGACTAGAGAGATAGAAATTAGTGTATTGAATTTTTTTTTCTTGGCCAGCGCGATTAGACAGTTAGAAATTGGTGTATTGAATATATATTTTACCTTGGCCAGAGCGGTTAGAAATAATATCATTCGATCAGAAAATATATCACTTTATGGCTGTGTAGAGAGCGCCTCTCGCACGTCTAAGTAACCCCCGAACGTTAACCCTTTCCGGTCCTATGTCGAATGACATTCGACATCGACTTTATTCCAGTGAGTCCTATGTCGAATGTCATTCGACATTTTTCTTCTTCATCAGTTTAGTGTCAAAATACAAGCAAACATATTTTTTTCTCGGTCGTATTTAGTATAGCGGTAAACTGATATGTGAATTCAATGTTTTTATGAACATTGGAATGTGTAACTTTCTACCTGAGAATGATACAAAAGTTTTGTTTTAGGGGCTGGCTCGATGCGTGTCACTCGAATACTCGGTCGCCGGTTTATCAGTTACACTCGACCCGTGCGCGTGCAAACAACTTACTTCAGACATGGTGGTCATAAGAAAAAAATGTGGAATGGGGAATGTTGTATTACATAAAGCGTGCGCTTCACCCAACCAATGACAGGTCATAAGTCCTGTAAACACCTTGATCAACCATATTCTGTTTCCAATTTGCATCTTCGTCTCTATTGAGATACAATTGATTCTTGAATTGATAGCCCGCAATGGGTGAAATCCAGTTGTTCGTCTACAAGTATTTGTATACATTCAAAATGTTGTAAAAAAACAAAAACTGGTCAAAATTATAGCATATAGATTGGAGTTTCTAGCAATGCGGTAAATGGCGGTAGCCTTGCACATTGCGTTAAAAAGATCTTCTGCTTAATGCTTAAAATACATTCTCAATAGATGGCGTTAGTGTGTAGATTGAATATACTACCATGTAAAGGGTGGTGTTGGAGATTAACATATATACAAGTTCCAAAAATTTGTCAGACATGGAGGCCATTAGAAAAAATAAGGTGGAATGGGGAATGTTGTATTACATAAAGCGTGCGCTTAACCCAACCAATGACAGGTCATAAGTCCTGTAAACACCTCGATCAACCATATTGTTTCCAATTTGCATCTTCGTCTCTATTGAGATATAATTGATTCTTGAACTTACTTAATTATTATTACCGATATTTATTATTATTCTAAAAATTCGAACCCCTCAAAAGCCTAAAATTACAAAAAAACGCGTTGACAACGAGTTTGAATGAAGTGATGAAGAATATATGAAGGAAGTGAACAGTGAATTCGAACTATTTGTGTATAAAATGTAATAATTAGAGCATAATTCCATACATTGAAAATAAATAAAAATTGTAAACCTAAATATAGTTTTATTAAATTAAACTTGGATGTATTTTTTTACCGTAATTCTATAAATCTATTGTGGACCTGATGGAACATTTTTTTCTGTGGACTGGAAAGGGTTAAGTCAATATGCGAACTTCACACGAACAACACGTCTTTTATTGACTCATATAGGAGCTCGCCAAACACAGACAAAGCATCCGATAGCTGTAAACCTCTGTATAAAATCAATACAAATAGGTATATTGAATTTTATACCTTTGCCAGGGCGGCCAGAGGCTTGGTGGTCACCTCCACGTAGAATGAAGGTATCTTGACAGTGAGGGGACGAGGTGTCAGGGCGGCGGACAAGCGTGAGGGCGGGAGACCAGGGAGATCCAACACCAGGCGGCGAAGTCCCTGTCTACTCCTCGGTGATACCACAATCAGAGAATATCGGTCACCCTGAAACAAATCAAAAATTTTAAACATCATAATACCGAATCATCATTTTACCATTTCCTTCAGTTTTGCCCAAAGACTATCAAGACATCCGATATGTCATTTGAACAAGTCCTTTCTTTATTTATGACGATTTTTCGGATTTCCAGTCATCATTATTATTTTCTGATATTGATTTATTTATTCAATAACATATGGCGTCGAAGCAAGGGCAGACACAGTAAGGACCAAACAAGTGTTTAGGACTTTCGAAATGAAGACACTAAGGACGACCTCTAGTAGGGCCTAGAGAGTGCCTAATGGATAATGTTCTAACTGATCTGGCTAGATTGACCAAACGGACTGCTGAGAGCATAAGACGCAGGATCGAGGAGCTTGAAATAACATCATCACTCTTCAAGAGTTGTATGGCCATAGCAAGTAACTAAAGGAATCCGCGTTGATGGAAAATATTTAAACCATCTACGCTTTGCCGACGACATCGTACTCGTGAGCAACACTCCGTAGGAACTAGCTGAAATGCTGAAAAAACTAAACGATGTATCCAAATCTGTAGGTTTGAATATGAACCTGGCAAAGACCAAGATGATGGGCACGGAAAAGCTTGAAATCAACGTGGACGGCAACAGAATTGAGAATGTCCAAGAATATACATACCTGGGACACAATATTCGATTGGGCCGAGATAACCAAACCGCTAAAAAGAAAAATTGGACTAAGTTGGGCAGCTTTCGGAAACATGAGTTACATCGTTAAAAACCGGAAAATACCGATCAACCTGAAACGAAAAGTCAATGAAGCCTGCGTTCTACCAGTTAGTACTTATGGTCTTGAAACTGTTACATTGTCCAAACAAAGTGCCGAGAAACTACGAGTGACTCGAAGAGCCATGTTAGGAATAAGCCTAAGAGACAGAGTCAGAATCGATACGGTGAGAGAAAAAACATAGGTCACTGACATCATCCACCGGGTGGCGACTCTAAAATGGCAATGGGCAGGTCACGGAGCCAGAAGCTCAGATGAAAAGTGGACAAGAAGACTGCTGACTTGGAGACCGTGGACGGCAAAGATAAGTGCAGGGCGACCGCAACTACGGTGGAAGGATGATCTGAACAGACACGTCGGAATAACATGGATGCAGTCTGCACAAGATAGAGTGACATGGAAGCGAATGGAGGAGGCCTTTGTCCAGGAGTGGATGGGAATAGGCTGAGGAAGAAGAATAAGCAAGTAGGTAAGTAATGTTATCAAAGAACTGTAAAACTAACAAAATACATGTATCTTTTATTAAAAGACGTTTATGGTAACCAAAGGCATCAATTATCACACCTTGCATGTAATGTAATCGAGGCACGACTGGTTAGAAATAAGTATTTGTGAAGTTTATTCAACAATTAATTACCTGTTTCCTCGGCCGTAAATATCCGTCATCTTTACTAAAAGGGAAATTATATTTTGATTAAACCTCACTATGATAATAGATTGTACAAAATTTATCGTTAATTTTTTAAACTGAAACCTGTTATTACATAATTGAAAACAATGGAAAAAATTTCGATTTATAAGCAGAAATTTTGTGACGGCAAAGTATACTTAGCCAAAACCCTATTTCTACAATGATTAAGGAAAATTCGGTAGTTGAAATAATTACTACGTGTGAGAAATTATTTTTTTTACCGAAATACTTTGTCAAAATACGTAGTTTTGGACTTGAATCTTCAGGCTTGCGAATATTAGTGTTGTAGAAGTTCATTGTAAGTAACGAAAATTAGAAAAGGGTTATTGAAAATTCCTTTATAATATATATTTTACCGAGAAAAATTTTTGGACCCACGCTGGAGGATGGGACTTACAGAATTAAAAGAAACCTTGAACTAGAACAACTGATTAACCATGAAACAGTAGTGAGATTCTGTAAATCTCAACGCCTACGGTGGGCTGGCCATGTAGAAAGAATGCCAGAGGGTAGAACACCACAAATTATTATATATCCAGATGGGTGCCCCATGAAAAGAGACCAAGAGGCAGACCGAGGAAAAGATGGGCGGATTGTGACGTGGAAGAAGATTGGGAGAAAATGGAAGGAGCTGGAGAATGGAGAGAGATAAGCCGAGATGATGAAGCGCAAAAAAGATGAGGAAATCTTTAAAAACAAATCTGATTATTTTTCCTGTCCTGTAGAGTAATGTAAGTACTTGTTTTTGCTGTAAAATTTGGAATTTCATAATCAATAAATGAACCGAGAACAACAATTGATTTATACTTTATTTTGCTAAAATAATTAGCACCTGTGTGATTATTCGAAAAAAATAGTATCCGGAACATCTCCGGTCCCAATTAGTCCGGATAAACGACGTTCCACTATAATATACTCGTATATTGTTAGAAATTTTTATTACATTTTTTTATTTACATTATTTATGGATGTTATTGGGGCAATTCCTGTTAGGTCTGATGGCATTTTGTTTAATATGATTTGATTAAGCGGCTTCTTTTTCTGGTGTGGCCTTTAAAGTAGAACCGAATGATGAAAGAAAAATAACACTTCGGGCTGCAACTGTGTATCCAAAGTAAAATTGAAGGAAAACGAAGGGTAAGGAGAAGAAGAATATCCTAGCTAGAAAACCTTCAGGATTGTTTCAGTTGCAACACAACATCCCTGTTAACAGCTGCATCCAAAGTAAATATATTTATGATGTTGTCCAATCTCAAATAACATAGGCATAGAAGGGGTACCTCTTCATTATACCCCAGCATACCCCAGCATACCCAAGAGAAATACCGTTGGATAGAGCCAAGGATATATCCCATTGCCATTTTAATTAAACAGTACGATCCACGAATCGGCAACTTTGGTTTGGTGTCTTGTTTCTTCATTTTTTATTTTGTTTCGGAGTCTCACACCGAGCATTTGGCTCTCCACGGATCGCTGTGTGATTTTAGTTTATGGACACTTTTTGCTGTAAAGGTGGTTGTCTCTATAAACATGCTATTTCTAAATTCTCCGAGTAACCCTTGAAAGAGTCAGATCACAATTATTTTAAACTTCCCGAAACAATGCTCGTTAATGTGGTGCACCTCATTTTTTATAGAATAGTTGACATGAATTTGAGGCAAGCTTAGTCTGCCGCTGCATCAAAACTCACGATTTCGTTATTAGTTAGCTTTTTTAACAAATGGTCGCCATCTCTCGTGCGAAAGGCGAGTTAGGCATGCTTTGTTAGTGCGCGAACTTGGCCGTGCGAGGCGGGAATTTTATAATCATGTTGGCTTCCGTTCACCGTGTCCAGCGGTACTTTAATGTATGATATACTGTGCTGCGGCACGGAGCTTAGCGAACGAGTGATTTTTAAATTCTCATCGTCTCCTGTTTTTTGTAATACGTCTGATGGATGACTGGTGTAAGGCACACAATAATTCAAGGGCGATTCAAAAAAAGAAATTGAAATTTGTTTCGTCTTGGAATATCTTGGATTTGTTCATCGTTGCTAATTAATTCGCATGCCTTTCGAATTTAAAAAAACATGGCATAATCAAGCAATCAAATATTAAATATCAGCCATGTGGGAAGTCGGAGAATTCGACCTGCGTCCATGACATGAGGAAGCGAAAGAAATATGTCAGGAAAGAACGGTGTGACAGTCCATTATTTCTGACTATCCCTTCAAGGAGACGTTGTGATGGTACTTAAGTTATTTTGCCTTTGATTAATTGTTAATTAACTCATTGGTCCGGAGCCGGCTCAAGTGTGGTTCGATGATATGGAGTCCTCACAAAGCGAGGTGGTCGCTCATGTTAAAGAGGGTTCAAAAAAGATTATCCAACTTCCCAAGATAGAAAATGTTGGAAGTGATTAGAAGAGGGAGTGACGACCGAGAACCGGCCACAGAAATCCATAAATAAGATGGTCTGATGACACCAAGAGAGTGGTAGGAAGTCAATGGCACAGAGCGGCGAAGGAGAGAGAGTTATGGAAGTTGGGAAGGAATGGCTGTATCCAACATTAGGCAACTAAAAGCTGATGGTGATTTGTAATGTCTATTTGGCTAAATAAATAAATTTGAATACGTTACAGTTTGAGAATAGAATACTTAGAATGATCCTGAGACCCAGATCCGATGTTGCAGCGGGAACTTGGAGGCATAGGATCAACCAAGAGATCCGTACGGTGATCCAGCAGCCCCTTATAATGAGCACCGTGAGAGCCGGTCGCCTAGCATGGATTGGGCACGTATGACGAGCCGAAGAGACCAAAGCAATCAAGATCCTTTACGCGTCTAGACCGATAGGAGTAAGACCTCTAGGAAGGCCTAGACAGCGCCTAATGTACAATGTTCTGGCTGATCTGGCTAGGCTAATCGGACTGCTGGGACCAAAAGGCGCAGGAACGAGGAGCTTGGCGGAAAATCATCAAAGAGGCTTAAACTCTTCAAGAGTCGTATGACCATATGGTTGTATTGGTAAAAAGTTTTCTTTCACTTACTTCATAAGGTATTTCTACTGCAACGCTGTCCAGACCAGGAAGAGAACCGGTCTTAAATGTTCCAGTAGCTTCCATCATGGGCACGGACTTCTTCTCAGTTTCTGACTTGTAGAAGACTGTTGCTGGGATGTTCTTGAATGGGATCTTCCAGGAACCTCGGAAGTACAGGCCGTTGAACAATATCATGATGGAGTTTGAATCTGAATTGAGAAAAAACAGTATAAATAAATCAACAGAGCAATCGACCTAACATAGCGATAGTTTTCTAGAAAACAAATGTTAGATAATTAAAGAGAATGAAAACGTCCGTTTTCTAGAAATGTCGAGGACGTGTTTCGCCTTTCTAAGGCATTATCAAATGATATTTATTTCCAAGACATTTGGTAATGCTTTAGAAAGACAATACATTTTTATCTCATAAAGCCATGCCAATGCTCTTGTTATTGTATGCTTTAGGTCTTATTCCATATTTTGGACTTGGACTTGGATCTCCTGGCTTACAGAGGTTGCTTTCATTTAAAAGAATCGTTGTTTTAAAATTAACACTGAATTTATGGTTCTTGGAAATTGATAATTAATAAACATATACGAAAATGTTTGTTTTTAAAAAGTTTCATTATATTTTACAAAAGTGACACGTTTCACCATACTGCGGCATCAATCAAATGTTCATTTTATACAGCTTAAAAGACGACAAATGTGAATCCAAAAAATATATAGAAATTTCTAGAAAACACAAGTTTTAATAAGTGTATTCGAATATTGTAATTAGTATCATGTTTTTCAAATACCTTTCACATCCTTAGACCCGACGCGATTTGCAGACAGCGTGTTGGTGATGTCATCTTTTCCGAAAATGGCTTTGGACTTCCTATCGTGGGTCCTAGCTTCCACTGCTTCCATTATTTCATCTTCTCCTCCGATCTCATGAGTTTTCTTAATGAATGTATTTGTAAGTTTGGTTTTATCTTTGGTATTTTTACCAGGCTTAATTAAATCCTGTTTGTCATACAGCTCTGAATCAAGTTTCTCCGGTGTGTCTTCCATTGCGAAAGAGATGATCTTTTCGTTGTCTTGTTTAGAAGATTTTTCTTCCTTTTTAGATTCTTGGCTGATGCTGTCTTCTTCTTTCACTTCTGTTTTTTTAGTGGTTGTTGATTCCTTTTGTTCTGCTTCTTTTGTTTCATCCTTGATGGGAGTTATATCTTTGACGACCGGGTCTTTGACTTCAACCGATGGCGTTGGGTCGATCTGTTCCACTTTTTCATCTTTATTATCCTTTGATTCCTTTTTAATCTGGAAGAAACTTGTGTCGTATCTCTCAACACTTTTAACTTCTGTCAAGTAATACTCTTCAAGGATTTTTCTGTAGTCTTCATTGACAGTGTAGTTTTTGTACACATAGAACCAGTTTTTGAACTCTGGAGAGTTTAGCTTGTAGAGGTTCGTTTGATTGAGCCTCTGCATGATCCCCTGATACATGGTTCTGACGGTTTTTTCTTCTTTAGGCAGTTTTAAAGCTGTCGCTAGTTGGTTCTTGGTCTCCCCGCGAGCTCCTTCCGCCAGAATAGCCAGGATAACAGAATAGCCCAAGGGTGAAAATGCGACGTTTGACACATCATCAACGTAGCTCTAAAAAAAACAAGATAAATGTTAAATGTCAATGTGAAAAATTTTGGGATCTTGGAAAATCTGTATAACTTGTCTTTTTCGACAGACGTTTCGGAGATCGTTGCAGTGTCCATCTTCAGGATGATTTTTAGATATATTACCTAACCTAGATAATTTATATTTCGTGTATAAGTGAATTGTTTTGGTCAATTTGATTGTTACCGCATTTTATAATAGTTATTTGTGGCACAAAATACATTCTCACTGTTTTGATGTGAAAATTATATAAGTTTTTTCGTTTATAAAAAGGATTTTGACAGCTGAAAACAATACATTTTTCATTTGTTCCAATGACAATTTGAATAAATTCTTCAATAATATTTCAAAGTTTTTGCTTGTGTTGGATTGTTTTAAGTGCCTAATTACAGTTTATTAAAAAAACCGTGGAATTAAAAATTAAATAAACACAAATGTCCGGATCGTCCAGCTGACGACAAGTGCACCATCCAAAAGAACATTATGTTTTAAATTATTTTTATTTGTTTTTATTTTTTATTTTTTATATCATTGTATTTTATATAATTTGTTTTAGATTTATTTTGTAGACGTTGGACAATCGAAGTGTGCGCGGGAGATGCCTATTGGTGGCGATGAGGTTCGCAACCCATCACACCGCGTCTCTCGCGAGAGCGAAAAGAGAAGGATGGAGTGACGCATCGATTAAAGTGTGGCAGTCCATTCTTTATGCCTACCCTTTCGGGGAGACGGCGTGATGGTTAGTTAGTTAGTTAGTTAGATAATTTATTGTTTTGGAGGAAACACTTTGATATTTCAACATTATTACCTGTTGAAATAAAAAAATACTTTTTTTAAATATGTATCTTTATAATATGTACCTATCACTGAAGAAGGACTGGTTGTCCGAAACATGTCTGATATGTTTTTAATTTTTTTTTTAAGTTAGTGTTGTATATACAAAGTACGTAAAAAAGGAAAAAGACAAAAAAAACTTTGTTACAAATATCACAATTGATTATGTTTTGTCGCGACAGCTGTTTCGCTTACCGATATAAGCATAAGGTATTACAATCAAATAAAAAATACATCAAAAAGAATTATTGTTTCTTGAACAATACTGTAAAACTCCATATTAAATAATTAATACGCATGAAATAGCGTGTTTCATAATGTCACATTTGATACGTTAGACACATTTGATAATAGAAGAGCGAAACATGTCATTCCCGTAAAATATAATAAAACTTCTAGAAAACTGACGTTTTCATTCGTATTAATTACTTCAGAAATACCTACTTAGTTTATATACAAATTGATTAGGAAGGGAAGATACTACACACAATATTGTAAACAATTATAATAAATTATTATTACGAATGAAAACGTCAATTTTCTAGAAGATTTATTATATTTTATGGGAATGACATGTTTCGCCCTTCTAAGACATTATCAATTGTCATTCCCATTAAATATAATTAAACTTCTAGAAAACTGACGTTTTCATTCATATTAATTATTTAATACGATCGACGACCTTCGTGGCAGAGTGGTAAGAGCTCTGATTCCCATTCCGAAGGTTCTGGGTTCGATTCCCGGCGACGGCAGTGTGATTGTCACATTGTCTTTGGTCTGGCGTAGTATTCACGTGACAATAAAATGGCGATAGATTATCTACCTGTCACATGTCACAAGAATCAATATATCAGCTTAAAAAAAAAATGTATACTGTAATTGGGTTCAAGCAACCTGTTGTATACGTAAAGAAAAAAAAATAATAAAAAAAAAAAATAATAAAAAAAAAATAATAAAAAAAATATAAAAAAAAATAAATAAAAAAATAAAAAAAAAATATATGGAGTTTTACATCATTGTTCAAGAAACAATAAATAATTATAATAAAGATGGGAAAAAACAGTAATTCCTAACCTAATCTCCGAAACGTCGGAAGAAAAAGACGAGTTACAAGAAATTTCTCAAGAACCCAAATAACATATTGAAACCAACCGTGAAAATCTACGCAATTATGTAAATAAAATATATATTAAATCAACTGCACGAGACTCATAGTTGACCAAGGCTCCTAGAAATAGTTTCCACAAATTTCAACTAAAAAATTATGTTAACCAATACAATACGAGTATAACTAACTAACTAACTAACCATCACGCCGTCTCCTCGGAAGGGAAGCCAGAAAGAATGCACCGCCACACTGTTCTGTCCTGACATATCTCTCTCGCTTCATCTACATTCATACATCTTGTCATGCACGCACGTCGATTTCTCCGACTCCTCGCGTGACCGACATTTAATATTTAATTGATTTGATCATGCCACGTTTACCTCGGCCTTCCTCTATTTCTAGCTCCGTTCACGTCGTTTACATAAACCTTCTTCACTCATTCTTTCCATGTGTTCAAACCATCTTCACGAACCTTTCATTATTTTGTTCATAACACTTTCATTCACACCGCATTCACTTCTTATACTTGCATTTGACACTCTATCATATACAGATTTACTACACATTCATCTTAGAGATCTCATTTCTACTGCATTTATTCTACTTTCATCCTTCTTTTGCCAGTTCCATGCTTCACCTCCATACATAAGGGTCGGCACAAGAACACCTTTATGCACTGCCATATATATTTTCCATCAATATATATTTCCCTATTATTTAAAATTTAAATATAAATATATATCAAATTCCAAAGATGCCATTATAAGTATTTAAGAATTAAAATCTGTTTTTCTTCCATTAGGAGTTTATATTTGGAGGTATGCTTAAAAAGTAGCGCTGTGAAGTGATTTATATTTTATCGTTTTGGCAATTTCTGGTTTTAAAATTGCCGTATCTTGGTGAATTATAACAGTTTTTTGGACAATTCCGTTAGCTTTTTGAATATTTATGTTTAATTCCGTAAACTGTTTTTTTTTAAATTTAAATACTGTTTTCAACTAACTAACTAACGATCACGCCGTTTCCCCGGAGGGGTGGGCAGAGTGGATGGAACGCCATACTGATCTCTCCTGACATGCCTCTCTAAATCCTCCACATTCACACATCGTAACATGCAGGCTCGTCGATTTTTCCGACTTCAGCATTTCATTAATTTGGTCATGCCATGCTTTTTTTTGTCCACTCACACTGCTTATCTACAACATTTTAACCATTCTTCTCTCGTCCATTCGTTCCATATGTCCAAACTATCTCAGGGATCCTTTTTTCTCTCCTTAACATTTCTTCATTATTTCGTCGTTCGGTATTCAAATCAAATCAAATCAGTTTACTCACTAAAAAGACATGACAAACAGCAAATTGTTTAAGGTATCTATTGAGTACAGGTAAAATATTATAAAAATACAACATAATACCGGGAACGACAATAGGATGACAAGATACTTTCTAAAGTCAAGAGTATTTGTCCCCTGAACGTACACTAATATGAAAGACGTCGATCTTCGAGGAGACCGCGTTAAGCAGATTAATTGCTCTTCCCACCGGTGCCACCAGAGGCAGATTGGTTCTGGTGGCCGGTAGGTAAAACAATGTGTGCTGTCGCTGTCGGAGAAATCTATCAGGGACGAAAAGACCAACACCCTCAAGCACGGCCGAGTTCTCGAAATATACCCTGATTAATTTAAAGAAGTGGGTAATGAGATTCCCATCTCTTCGAAGCTGTAATGAATTGGTTCCAAGCATTCTTAAAAGAAATGCCGTGGGATAGAGCCACGGATAACTACCATACTCCCTCATGTAGAGTTACCTCAGAAATTTTTGTATTGGTATTCTATCATATCCATATCGTTATCCCGCACATTCTTCTCAGTGATCTCATTATATCCTACTTTATTTTCATATTTCTTAATATTTGGAGTCTAACCTGGATCTTCGGGCAAATGCTCTCCGAAAAATATGATCACAAGAGATAATTAATTAAAATATTTGAATTATTTTACAATGTTTTAAACTACAGAAAAATCAAATAAAACTTACCTGGAATATTGCTGATGATAGTTCATTAGTGGCTTCTCCAATGAAGCTTCCTGGGGTATCGAAAGAACGCGCCTTCCTTGGCCAGGCAGCTGCCAAAGCCAAAAGTCCCAATAACACCAACACTAGAATTTAAATTTGGAATACAGCGTTTAAATATACAGATTTTAAAGCATTGGAAATATTATATTTTAACAACAACAACAACAAATGATTACGCCATTTCCCCGTAGGGGTAGGCAGAGAGAATTGACCGCCACACTACTCTATCCTGGCACACCTCTCTAGATTCCTCCAAATTCATACAGCGAGTCATACACGCACGTCGATTCTTCCGACTTATATACCTATAAAATGTAATTAATTTGGTCGTGCCATGTTTTCCTCGGTCTGCCTCGACTCCGTACTCCATTTATATCATTAACGTATACTTTCTTAACCATTCTTTCTCCATCCATGAGCTCCATATGTCTAAACCAACGCAGCGATCATTTCATAATTTTGTTCATAATATGTACCTTCTTCCGCTCTACATTCCTTTCTTATATCAGCATTTGAGATTCTGTCGTATATCGTTCTACCACACATACGTCTTAGGGACCTCATCTCTGCCTCATTTATTCTGCTCTCATCCTTCTTCTACCAGTTTCATGCTTCGCTTCCATACATTAGGGTTGGGACCAGAACTGCATTGTGAACGGCCGAATAATTATATTTTAAGATGCATTTAATTAAAATGTCTTAAGAAATCGCATTTAATTTTTATAGTTAACAAATTCGCTGTTTAACATTACAATAGTTGTGAAAGCCTTCCATCACATTGACAAAAATTTCCTGCCATTACTTGACTATTTAAAAAAAAAAAGTTTTTTTCAGTAATATTGAAATATTTCTTATTACTATATATATTTTATCTTTCTGTATAACGAAACTTGGTTTACTTAATGAATCGCGTTTTTGTTTACCAACATTGAACGACTTCCAATAATACTAAACCATTTTATGGGAATGATATGTTTCGTCCTGCTATGATATTCTTCTCCGTCTTCTTCTTCGTCAGCCTTTATCGGTCCACTGCTGGACATAGGTTTCTTCCCTTCCCTTCCACTCGTCTCTATCTCCTGCCAGCCGCAGCTACATTTTCCCCCCCACGTCAGCAATGTCGTTTCTCCTATTCTCCCATGGTCTCCACCTTATTATTTTCTGGGTCCATCTCTATCCTCACTCTGTCTCGCCACATGACCCGCCCATTGCCACTTCAGACTCGCTAGTCGTTCTATGATGTCCGTTATTTTTGTTCGGTGTCTAATCTCCCATGACATTATTAAATATAATATCAAAATACTAAACCAAATTAGGTATACATATAGTTTTATTAATGCTTCTTAATAACAATCAGATGAAAATATTTTATTAAAGACAGAAAGATAAATAGTAATTCGTAAATGCACTATTTTCAAAGTAAATAATTTCTTAAATAATTACACCGCGGCGCCCCCTTTGGCTGCCTTAACACCCCCCATTTGCTTCAGGACCCACTACAGCCCCATGTAAGGTGCCGAAACCCACTAGGGGGTGGTACCGCCCCTTTTTGGTAACCTATTGGGTACAGTGATCCAAGACCAGATGATCAGCGATAATTACACCCACTAAAATGATAATTACACTCAATGTTGCGATAATTATACCCTCTATTGAGATAATTACACCAATCAAAGCGATAATTACAACCACAAACGCGATAATTACACCCACTAAAGTGATAATTACACTCAATGTTGCGATACTTATACCCTCTATTGAGATAATTACACCCATCAAAGCGACAATTACACCCACAAACGCGATAATTATACCCACTAAAGTGACAATCACACCCTCTATTGGCGATAATTACACCCACTATTGCTTATAAAAGTGGTTTGTTGTAGTTTCCGAAAGGATCATTGCCCCTTTTTCCTTTTAAAGATCAAGCCGGTGCCATTGTTACCATCAATTCTGCTCAATATTGGAAAATTGTCTGTGGCCAGTTGTGCGAAACAAACCTATTGTGAAGATTTCGTACGAGAGCCCATTTCAGTATATCTCGCTTCATCTACTTGCACGCATCGTCTTGCAAACATTAAACTTGTTGTTCAATCTTTGGATCTGTTTACCAGTCGAGTTATTAAGAACGCGACAGTCGATGCGGTAGAGTGTTCTTAATTAAGATTTAATGCGGCATGCTGCACACAAAGTTGCATTATCGTGTTGATTCTATACGGTCCACGGATTTTGGTCAAGTCCAGTGTGGCGCACCGCCGTGCCGTGGGCACTTACTACCAGGTCATGTCAGGTCGTTAACATTGCATCATTGTAACGGATTGTTAAAAACAAGGGAGCATTGTGGAACTTTGTAAAAAGATCATTTCATTCTTATATACATATTTCAATAATGCATTAAAATGCTATCTTACTTACCAACTAAACAAAAAAAACATTACGAACAAAAGTATTTATTGTTTCTTGAAGAATGATGTAAAACTCCATTTTGAATAATGAATACGAATGAAAACGTCTGTTTTCTAGAAGTTTGATTACTATACATTTTATAGGAATGACATGTTCTGCCTTTCTAAGGCAAGAAATACAAATGCGAAACATGTAATTTCCACAAATTAAAACTTCTAGAAAACAGGTGTTTTCATTCTTATTAATTCAAAAACAAAATTATTCCCAAAAAGACTATTATGACAGGGTACGATGGTGTTCGTGTACCGACCCTTCGATGGAAGTGAAGCATGGAACTGGTAATATAAAGATGAAAATAAAGATAAAAATGCTGTAAAAATAACTTGTCTCAGACAAATGTGCGGTAAATCTGTATATAATACGAATGTCAAATGCAAATATTGTCTAAGATGTCAATGCAGTGCGAATGAAAGTGTTATTAACAAAATGATGAAAGGGTCATTATGGTTTGGACGCATAGATAGAATGAATAAAGCAATAATAATACATAATAGTTATAAAAATAACAATTATACTAATTTGTATAGCGCCGTTTTCGTGAATTACTCACTTCACAAACGCTAATAATAAAAAATATATACATATTTATCGTGTAAACGAAAAAAGAAACCTAGAAAGATCGAGGAAAAATCAACCCAATATTAAATGTCGGCCAGAGGAAGAGGCGGTGAAGTTGTCGAACGAGCATGACACGATGTATGAATGTTCACGATGTATTGAAATACTCGCATATCCGGAAAGAACAGTGTGGTAGTCCACTATTTTTGACAGCCTCTTCGGGGAGACGCTGTGATGGTTGGTTAGTCAATTGGTTAATTTTTAATAAAATACTACATATAATATTATGATAAAACTTCATTCGTGGCAGAGTGGCAAGATCTATGGCTGCCACACAGAAGGTCCAGGGTTCGATTCCCGGAGATGGCAGTTTGACTGTCACACTGTCTTTGGTCTGGTGCAAAATTCACGTGACAATAAAATGGCGATAGATTGGATACCTAATACATGTCATGAGAATCAATATAATAGGTATATAAATAAATTTTATAAAGTTACTAACGGACCCGACAGGCGTTGTCCTGACCGAATGTTGGCTTGCCGGACATTATCATATTCTGCTCCATTTGCTAGTGTATATGAACTGCAACGAGTTGAAGTTTCGTCACATTTGATAATGCCTTAGAAGGGCGAAACATGTCATTCCCATAAAATATAATAAAACTTCTAGAAAACTGACGTTTTCATTCGTATTAATTATTTAATATGGATTAATTGTATCTCAATTGAGACGAAGATGTAAATTGTTTTTTGGGAACAGAATATGGTGGCCGAAGCGCTAACAGGACTTATGACCTGTCATTGGTTGGGTTGAGCGATCGCTTTATGTTTAACAACATTCCCCATCCCGCCTTTCTTATTTGTATATATGCTAGAATCCCACACTTATCTTTACATTTTTAAGTTCACTCTACACTAGCGTCATCTATGGTGGCGTCATCTATTGCGTCTCCCTCACTAGCGTCATCTATTGGTGGGTAAAATCCAGTATTTGTCTACAAAAATTTGTATACATTCAAAATGTTATTTAATATGGAGTTTTACATCATTGTTCAAGAAACAATAAATACGAAGTAATTTTTTTACATATGGATATATTTTAGCCAGCTTTTAAATAGATCTAGCAACACCATTTAAATAATTAAATAGTAATGTTTTAAGATTTATGTTGCCGATATAAAAAGTGCTGTTCTATTGTTTCGCTCAAACAAAAGGCTATCTTATCTCCCCGCCAATTATTGCGATCAAGATTTTTTTTTAAATAACAAAAGAAAGCGTTCCACTGAACTCTTTTCAGATTAATTAAAAGATGACCCGTAATTAGTTTTCTAAAGAAAAAAAGTTTAATTTAAACATTCAAAAAGTTTTCAGGCATCCTTGTCCTCTTTTTTTTCTTAAATACACTTGTAAAATGAATAATTTATATTTCTTTGACACAAGATTTTTTATTACTGGTTCTGATTTTGAAAATTTGGTTTGGTTCATGTGGTGCTCCCGTAAATTTGGAGATATTTCGTGTATAAGTGAATTGTTTTGGTCAATATGATTGTTGCCGTACTTTATAATAGTTAATTGTGACACGTAATACGTTTGTACTGTTTTGATCTTAAAATAATACAAGTTTTTTCGTTTATATAAAGAATTTTGGCAGATGTTAAAAATAATTTTTTGTTTTGTTCCAATGACAATTAAATAAATTCTTCAATATTTATTTGAAGTTCTTGCTGGTGTTGTTTTTTTTTAAGTGCCTTATTACTGCTATTTAAAAAAAAACGGTGGATACGTGGAACATAAATTAAATAGACAATATGTGCACCGTCTTAAAACAACATTTTGTGTTAAATTATTTTTATTTTGTTGTTTTTATTTTATATCATTTTATTTTATATTATTTGTTTTAAATTTATTTTGTGGGTGTTCAAAGATCGAATTGTGCGCGGGAGATGCCTATTGGTGGCGATGAGGTTCGCAACCCATCACTCTGCGTCTCCCGCGGGGCGAAAAGAGAAGGATGGAGTGTTGCATCGGTTAAAGTGTGACAGTCCATTCTTTCTGCCAACCCTTTCGGGGAGACGGCGTGTTGGTTAGTTAGTTTTTTTTTTATAATCTTAACTTGAAACTCCGACAAAGAATGATTAAATGTTATTTATGGTATGTTCTACTATATGGCTTCGAAACCTGGACTCTGAAAATGAATGTAATGAACCGGTTGGAAGCGTTCGAGATGTGGATATACCGCAGAATGCTCCGTATACCGTGGACCGATAGGGTCAGTAATGCAGACGTACTACAGAGAGCCAGAGCCAATAGAGAGCTGTTGTCGAGTGTGAAAATTAGAAAGGTATTTGGGCCATGTGCTGAGGGGAGAAAAATACCACCTCCTTTGACTGATATTAATGGGTAAAGTGAAGAGACGTCGGGGAGTTGGTAGAAGGCAGCTGGCCTGGCTGCGGAACATCAAAGAGTGGTCAGGAATAAAGTTCAAAACCTGCTCCAAGTGGCGCAGGATAGATATGCCTTAGCTGCAGTGATCGCCAACGTTAGGGGGACTTGACACAGTACCAAAAGTAGAAGAAGATACAAGCGGTGTGAGTAGAAAGAGAAACCGTAGAAGACCAAGGAAAGCATGGCATAAACAAATTAATCAAAAACTAAATGACGGCTACTTTCGAATACCACATTTAATTTTTTCTTTGTTAACGCTTTTATTCCAATGAATTATGTTCTCATTTAATCTTCTGTTGCTTGTTCTATGCTTCATACATCACAATAGATCAAATAAAAACATGTTTTGTCCGGATGATCTATGTTCGTTTTTAATCTTTTGTATATAAGCTACAAGACTACTTTCTTTACAAATTTTAAAATAAAAACATCGGGTTTCTTGTTTGGGCAATGACCGTCCTAGTTATTAAAAAAAAATTACGTCTACAGTCGAGACGAAAAGTTAGACAAGTCAAAAACACCCAAAGTGACAAAAGTTTAAAAAAGATTGCTCCTAAATTTCTCTTCTCCAGTAACACCCGGATTTATTGTCTAAAATAAGACTCCTCCAAATTATAATATGTATTTAGTATTCTGATTTAAAATATAATTTTTTTAAATCGTCCTTTTTGGTCAGTTAGTTCTGCCGTGCTTACGATAAACGCATAAACTAAGGTTTTTGTCGAAATTGAGTCATTACATTATCTGGTGTAAAGAAAACGAAATCTACAACTTTCTCAAAGTGACATTTCATGATTTCTTCATTTTCTCGGTTTTTCAGTTTTCATAAAAGCATTAATGCATTCGAGTACAGTTTTACTTTTCAAGAACGCACTGGCTGTAGTTAGTACAGACTTGTTTTCTAGCATTCAATAGCTTCTTAGTCATAAATGCACTATGTTTGAGGAATCGCACTAATTTTACAAGATTTTACAATATTTGTATTCAAATAGCTATTTTCCTTAACATAAATGCATTATGTGATGTAGTTGCACTTATCATATGTATTGTTGAAGAATTGAGGAATATGCTTACTATATAAAATGCATTAAATTGATTTACTAAACATAAATACATCAAATAGGGTATTTGATGCGTTTATGACGAGTTATTATAGCCTAAAAGTATTAGAGGCTGCTAGCGATAAGTACTTTTTTTTTATTAATATTTTATTTTTATATGTGTTTGCATTTTTTAGTATTCTTATCTTTCATGTTGGTATCTTATCTAGTTCCTGAGATACAAGCAAAATAAAAATAAAAAGTTTAAACGCGTTTTCCTCGAAAAGCGTCAAACCCTAGTTAATGCGTTTATCTTAAGTACGGCAGAGTTTTGTTCAATATTTATGCAACGATTCTGACAAAAGCATCTGTGACAATTATAGAGATATACTCGTATTATATTAACTACCAGCGGACCCGACAGATGTTGTCTTGCCCAAACATTGATTTGCCTGCCATTAGCTGGTTCAGCAAACGTATTTTCGATAAACTTTATACTAAATGACATTTGACATTGAATTTTAAATCTACGCCACGCCACAACGCAAGTGATGTGCGCATACTTAAACACAGAATTCGACATCAGCGCCATATATGGTAAAACAACACAACTATGAATTATTCTCGAAATCTATTCACGAAAGTTTTAATGGGTCCAATTATGAATCTAAACCATCCAGGGACAAACAAAAAAATTCATCAAAATCAGTCCAGCCAAATTTTTAACCATTCTTCCCTCATTCATTCGTTCTAAATGTCCGAACCATCTGAGTGAATCTTTCTTAATTTTATTAAGGGCGCATTCATCCACCTTACATTCATTTCTTACTTCATCATTAGAAATTCGAACCGTCTTAGTAACTTTTATTTCAGTACAGTAGAGTCTCGATTATCCGACCTAAACCGGCCGTGGCAAGGTCGGATAACCGAAAAGGTCGGATAACACGGAGAATGATGAAAACGACATTGAAAATGTGTTAATTTTATTTGCACATCGAAAACTTTTCAAATATGTACATTTAACATAACTGAATGCAACGAACTAAAACATCAAAATGCACTTACGGCAAAGTAATAAAACATGTTTTACAGATACATACTCACATACAATGCAGTGAACTACGAAACTAAACTTAAGCTTGGGTAAAAAAAGTCCGTGATTGTCTTTTGTTTACCCGTAAGCAATGAGGACTGTCGCCTGGCGCGCGAATATAATGCGTGCAGTCGGGTAAAGGAAAGAGGCATTGCCCCGGTAGGTCGGATAACTTGGAAAGTCGGATAACCGAAGGTCGGATAACCGAGACTCTACTGTATTATTTATTTTATTTATTTATTTATTTTTATTTATTTATACATTATACACAAATGAGACATTACAAACGATAAAACATTTAGGCGACTCATTTGGACACAAAACGTATTATAAAGATAAAATAAAACTAAACAACATGAGACCAAAAAAATCATACATATCAGAAGGAATCCAAATATGTCGACGTCAGTGAGGCAGTACTCTTTCCAGAGTTTGCAATATTTATTTTATGAATACTGCCTCACTGACACTGAAAATGTCCAAATCCGAGATGATTAGATTCAGCGTCCGAAAATATTGATATCATCACATATTTGACTTATACCATTTTCCCTGCAAGTTAGGTCAGTTTCAATCTCTCCGAAGCGACTTTGACCTTAAGAAAGTCGATTTCTAAAACGCCAGCAAAAAACATCGCAAAAAATCCGCGTCAACACGCGAGACAATGGACCAAATCCTCAATGACCCAGAGGCATAGAAAAAAACATCGGAACAAATGTTGCTACTGCTTCCATTTCCGGTTGATAATGAAGCGTTTGCATATTATTTGCTATTTATCTGATTAGTTTACCAATATAATGACTGTCGTTTGTTTGCAAGTTTCGCAAAGAAATATTTAATAACCTATTTTATACGGTAGTGTATGGAGCAGTATGAGAACTGTGATCAAATCAAATCAGTGTATTTCTCTAAGATATTACAATCAAATATTAAAGTTTAAAGCATTTGTTTCCATACTTCATTGATTTTTTTTCCATGTACACAACAGGTCGTTGGAACCCAATTACTGTGTACAATATATTTTGTGATATACCTATATATGGCTACCGCCAATCTATCGCCATTTTATTGTCACGTGAATTCTACACCAGACCAAAGACAGTGTGATAAGCACACTGCCATCGCCGGGAATGGAACCCGGGACCTTCGGTATGGAAGCTTTTACCACTCTGCCACGAGGGTAGACTTTTTTTTAACTTTTATAAATGAAATAAAACAGAAAAATGTAGTGAACCAATTTATTGTGTCTTGAACAATGGTATAAAACTCCGTATTAAATAATACGAAAGAAAACGTCAGTTTTCTAGAAGTTTATTATATTTTATGGGAATGACATGTTTCACCCTTTTAAGCAGATGTCATTTGATAATGCCTTAGAAGAGCGAAACATGTCATTCGCATAAAATATAATAAAACTTCTAGAACTAAACCTATGTTTAATATACTTAATTATAGTGTTACGTATATTAATAAGATTCGCCGATACTTTAATTGTTGAGTAATTAATATTTATTAATAATTAAATAAAACGATGTTTTTTAACTACTTCCACTTTTGTCTTTACTTAGACAGCGACCGGTTTCGCCAGGCTCGCTGGCATCGACAGACCAGTCTGTCGATGCCAGCGAGCCTGGCGAAACCGGTCGTTGTCTAAATAAAGACAAAAGTGGAAGTAGTTAAAAAAACATCGTTTTATTTAATTATTATTTAAAATGAACTTCCATCAAGAGATTTCAGTAAAATCATTCATATTTATTATATTAGCACATACTTATATGCACATACTACTATAATCAGAAATTAAGATGAAATTTTCATTTAAACTTCGCATTAACTATGAAATTGTTTGTTTTAAGGGGTTAGACCTATTCAGGATTTTCCAAAAATCGTTTTTTTAAAGCATTATCTTAAAGTGTGATAGCTCAAAAATGTTATCTGAAAATTTCAAGTATATCCAATGAACGGTTTTCCAGATACCTATTTTGGAAATATTGAGAGAATGGTCGAAAATATAATGTAAACAATATAAATTACTACAATAAACAATGTCTTTAAGATGTAAATGGAACAAGAAATATATTAAGAAAAACGAAGCACGATAAAATCAATCAAATAAACTAACTAACTAACTAACCATCACGCTGTCTCCCCGAAGGGGTAGGCAGAAAGAATGGACTGCCACACTTTTCTTTCCTGACATATTTCTCTCGCTTCCTCAACATTTATACATCGTGTCATGCACGCGCGTCGATTTCTCTGACTCCTCACATGGCCGACATTAACATATAATTTTTTTACCATTCTTTCTTCATTCATTCTTTCCATATGTCCAAACCATATTAATGATCCTTTCATTATTTTGTTCATGACACCATCATTCGCACCGCATTCACTTCTTATACTCGTATTTCCATTCGACACTCTATCATACATATAGTATCCACACATTCGTCTAAGAGATCTCATTTCTACTGCATTTATTCTACTTTATTCTACTTCCATACATAAGGGTCGGTAGAAGAACACCATTGTGCACTGCTATTCTAGCTTTTTTGGATAGGTTTTTGTTTGCGATGACAACTTTAAGTGCACCATTCACTTTGTTGCCTGCCCCAACCCTTCTTTCAATATCCCTCTCCACTCGCCCATCTCTTGTAAACATATCAATCAAATACAGGTATTAAATATCGTCGACCTGAAGACTCTGAGAATTAGACGCGCGTGCTTGACATATTGTATGAATGTTGAGGAAGCGAAAGAAGTATGTCAAGAAAGAACATTGTGGCGTGCCATTATTTCAACATACCCTTGCAGAGAGATGGATTAGTTAGTTTGTTTAGAAACATGGAACTAGCAAAAAAAAAAATATGTTGTCTTGATGCATATTCTGACTGATTTTCAATCCAGACTTGTATGCATTTTTTTAAGGTATGGCTTTAGTTCAACGAACCCCTCAGACTCGATAAATGACACACGAGAGATCGAAATTTACGTTTACGACTTTGCATTTCAGACCATCGTAAAAACTGCAAATTCGAAAAATCAAGGTCTGGACATTTATACGTTTCACAATAATGCATTTGCCTTGTCGCGGTTTCTCGTAAAAACCGATTTATAAAGGTTTGCTAAATGTTTCAAAAGAGTTATCAGACCAATAACAAGTTGAGAATAAAACATGTTTTGTTATATCCGTTGTTATATAGACGCTAACAGATATTCAATTCATTCGCCATGGGTAAAAACCTGCAATCCCTGCTGTGATGCTAATGGGTAGAGCAGTCAATCAATAAAAACATTTTAATGGATGCATAAATAATTTAACGAATATAAACGTGTGTTACGAGCAAAGCTTTTTTATACTTTTATACTTAGCTTTTTCCGACTGATTTCTTGCTAGGGGTGCTAGGCTACCAGTCACTCGAGATGAGACGAGACATTCACTTGGATGTTCATTTCTTTCGACTGATAGGAGGTTGTATACACACCTCAGAAATCCTGAGTGATGTAGGTCTGTTCGTCCCTGATAATTATCTTCGACAAAGGGGCCATAGATTGTTTTATCTCCCACGATGCAGAAACAACCTGCCAATGGTTATGCCGGTAGGTAGAGCAATATCTTTGCTTAATCGTATCACCTCAGAGTTTGGCGTATTTTTTGATAGTTTGGCTCATCTGAGGGAAGTACTACGAGTATATTTATTATAATTGTATGGTATATTTATTTTATTAATTTGTAATGCATCTTATGTTTCTCGCTCTATTTATTAATTCATTATGTATTACTTATTATTGTGTATCTCTTACTTGTATCTTTAGTGTATTGGAAAAAAAATCTGTAATGCTTTAGATATATTTAAAATAAATAAATGAAATAAATAAATATAGGAATTACATGTTTCGCTAAGGCGAAGTAGCTAGTAGAAGTAGAAGAAGAAGTCGTTAATAAGCTACGCCATTATCAAATATCAATACCCTAGCAATGCGAAACGTGTCATTCCCATGAAATGAAATAACACTTATTTCTATACTTCTTAACAAAATAATGAAAGGATCATTAAGATGGTTTGGACATACGGAAATAATGAATGAAGAATGAATGGTTAAAAAGTATGTGTTAACGATGTAAATGGAACCAGAAATAGAGGAAGACCGAGGAAAACGTGGCACGATCAAATAAATCAAATATTGAATGTCGGCCATGTGAGTAATCAGAGAAATCGACGCGCGTGCATGACGCAATGTATGAATGTTGAGGAAGCGAGAGAAATATGTCAGGAATAAAAATTGTGGCATTCCATTCTTTCTGCTTCCCCTTCGGGGAGACGGCGTGTTGGTTAGTTAGTTAGTTAGTTAGTTTTTTCTTTATTTATTTTAATTCAATTTTCAAATAAATCTTGCATCATTAATATTTGTACCTTTCTCTTGTTTTTGTATTTTTTGTATAGTTATAAATGATTTTTAATTTATGTATATGTATTGATTTTTTTTTTCAATATAAAATTGTCGACCTTTGTGTCAGAATGGCAAGAGCTATAACTGCCTCACGGCGATAAATTAGCTTCGATTCCCGGCGATTGCAGTGTGATTATCACACTGTCCTTGAACTAATGTATAATTCACGTGACAATAAAATGGCGATAAATTAGCTTCCTATCACATGTCATAAGAATCAATATACCTAATTGCTAAAAATAAATTGCATAAGTGTATACAAAAAAATAAAATAGAAAATTGAAACCTTCGAGAACGAGAGCTCTGTTAATAAATTACAATGTAAAAATCTTTCATTTCAGTTTAATGTTGACATTGTTCATGAAGAATGACATAAGTTAAACGAGTATCCTAAAACATTGCATTGGATGACTGAGGTCATAATTCAACAACACCCACTGATTACCATATGTCTACAATGTATTTACAATAAACACTTCACTACTTGTACAGGTATGTACTCGTACATTAAAAAAAAACATCTTATTCGCCTTCACATTGTGTTGTGAATTTAAATTTAAATAGTTTTTGTCAGGAGAATACAGCTCGGCTGGTCTGCATTCAGAAAGCTGGGCAACATATCCAAGTCGGAGATGCTACAAACTTTGAAAACAAAAGTGCTGGAGCAGTGTGTGATACCTGTGATGTCCTATGAAATAAATTAAAGTTGCATTACGGGTCATGGATAAATCCATGTTGAGTATCTTACTTAAAGACCGTTATAACCAGCATGGAGGTTTGAATACGCACCAGGGTTCTGATATAGGGATACGCATTGCGAGGATGAAATGGCAATGGACATGTGTGCCGACGAGTATATAGAAGATGGAGACAAAAAGTTACTGAATGGAGACCAAGGTTGGGATGGAGAAATATCAGGAGACAGCCCACCAAGTGGAGTGATGATAATGTGCAGACGGTGGAAAGCGCCTGGACGTATACTTTCTTAACCACCCTACGTATTTTAACGTACGAGTACGTTCACTGTGACTGTACCGTTCTGCGCTATCCCGTATCACGTACGCGCTTGAGAAAAATTAATGTACCTAAAATGTACAAACTGTTTAGGATACGCGCGTGTGCCAACAACACTCGAGTACAGTCTTACAGGCGAAGTGTGCTGCCGAGTATATGACATTTGGTAATTTAAAAAAATTAAATTAATGTGTAATTAAATAATTTCATTGATAAAAAAAAACTGCTTTTTGCACGTTTCTCGGAAAATAACCCAAAGGTAGGGCGATTAAGCATTATTTCTTCATCCATGCGTTCCCTGTCACCAAAACAACGCAATGATCCTATCATAATTTTAGTAATAATACTTTATTCCGTTCTACATTCCTTCTAATAAATTTATTTGCAAACCAACTCCCTGGATTGAAAATAACGAAGCGAATTAAACTTTTTTTATAGAGCCGAATGTGAAGAAGCCTTGTAAAGGCGGTGGGCTACATATTAAGAAGTTATTACAAAATTTGAATAACTTATAAACCTTTTATAAGGTCATACAATATTCAATTAACACTAAATATATCAACATTTAAATTTGTTTTCTTGTCTCTCGTATAACCCTAAATAGTCGTTTGTGAAGTAACAAGTATAGGGTGTTTTTTTAAGAGGTTTGATTTTTAAATTGGCAATATTGTTTCTACAGACTGTCAATTTGACAGTTGATAGTTGATTTGAGGTCAATACGTTTTGCCATTTTACCATGAATAGACTGACGTCAGAAAAGCGCTTGAAAATTGTGCAAATTTATTTTTAAAATCATAGTTCTGTTCGCCAAACTTATTGGGCACTAGGTCCATTTTAGAGTCGACAAAATCGTCCATCCGAGCAAGTGATTCGGAAGACCATGGATCGTTTTCGCACCACGTACACTCTAGTAGATAATACGCATCCATAAAGACGACAATGTCGAAAATTGGACTTCAGGAGAAAAACATGGCATGACCAAATTAATCAAAGTTTAAAGGTTGGTCATGTTAGAAGTCGTAGGAATCGAGTGCGTGTATGACTCGTTGTATGAATGTGGATGAAGCTAGAGAGGTTTGCCAGGATAGAGTAGTGTGGCGGTATATTCTCTCTGCCTACCCCTGCGGGGAAACGGCGTGATGGTTTGTTTGTTTGTTTATTTGGACTTCACGATTGCGCTTCATTCGAGCTAGCCGTGACGCCAAACTTATTGGGCGCTACAAACTCATATATAACGCTAGCTCATATGCCCGAAATCATTTTTAAACAATAATGGCATAAAATTATATATTAAATATTAAGTCAATACCATAGATATTAACATAATTTTATTGTGTTTTTTTTTACTAACTAACCATCACGCCGTCTCCCCGAAAGGGTAGGCAGAAAGAATGGACTGTCACACTTTTACTGATGCGGCACTCCATCCTTCTCTTTTCGCTCATCTCCCGCACACACTTCGATCGTCCAACACCCACAAAATAAATCTAAAACAAATAATATAAAATACAATGATATAAAATAAAATAACAAAATAAAAATAATTTAACACAAAATTTTCTTTTTAGATGGTGCACATATTGTCTATTTAATTTATGTTCCACGAATCCACCGTTTCATTTTGAATATGTATTTTATACCTCTAAAAAAACATCCTATGTAAATTGATAATTATTTATGGTCACCGTAAGGTTTGGTTATTGTGAAAGAGTGGAAGGTTTAGACATATCTCGACCTTTTACGATTTGGTAGATTTTCTGCACGTAATCCAACACGTGGTCACTGGTACTTTGTTATATATTTCTGTTGGACGTGGTGTAACACCTAATGCTATAACTATTTCTCAATCATTCTTAATATGATCACCATGATCATTTTGGAAATACTAAAAACATGTTCAAATGTACTCATGATAATATATTTCTTATCGTCTACAAGAAATTTTATGTGTATGGCGTGTTTCGCCAAGCTAAAGTATTTTTAAATCATAACATTAATAGTGCATAATGGTGTTCTTGTGCCGACCCATGTATGGAAGTGAAGCATGGAATTGGCAAAAGAAGGATAAAAGTAGAATAAATGCGGTAGAAATGAGATCTCTAAGATGAATGTGTGGCAAATCTGCATATGATAGAGTGTCAAATGCAAGTTTAAGAAGTGAATGCGGTGCGAATGAAAGAGTTATGAACAAAATAATGCAAACGGCTCGAAGGATTAATGATGTGTATGGCGACGGTGCCGCAAAAGAAAACACAGTGCGTTTTTGATTCCAACGTTTTCGTTCTGGAAATTTCGACCCGCAGAACAAGCCCCGTGGACGGCCGGAGACCAAAGTTGATAATGAAGAATTGAAGGCTATTGTGGAAGCGGATCCATCGCAAACCACGTCCGAGTTATCTGCAGGCTGCGGTGTTAGTGATAAAACTGTTTTAATCCACTTGAAGCAAATTGGGAAGGTGAAAAAGCTTGAAAGGTGGGTACCTCACGAATTGAGTGAAGCAAATCAACAAACGCGCGTTGACTGCTGCGTTGCATTACTCAACTGGCACAATAATGAAGGGATTTTGAATCGAAGCATTAACTGTTATGAAAAGTGGATCCTGTATGATAATCGAAAGCGCTCATCGCAATGGCTGAACCCTGCCGAACCAGCCAAACCATGCCCCAAGCGAAAATTGACTCCAAAAAAGTTACTAGGACTAGTGCTGGTGTCGTTCACTACAGCTTTATTAAATCTGGCCAGACGATTATGGCAGATGTCTATTGTCAGCAACTGCAAACCATGATGCAAAAGCTAGCTGCTAAACAACCGAGGCTGGTTAATGGCTCTAGGCCACTGCTGCTTCATGATAACGCTAGACCACACACTGCACAACAGACGGCTACCAAATTAGGAGAGCTTCAATTGGAATGTCTAAGACATCTACCGTACTCTCCGGACCTTGCCCCAACAGATTACTATTTTTTTCGAAATTTGGATAACTTCTTGCAAGGGAAAAAATTCAACTCCGATGGGGCAGTCCAAACCGACTTCAAAGATTTTATTGATTCCCGTCCGAATGGTTTTTTTAGTAAAGGGATCGATGAACTACCTATTAGATGGCAAAACTGCATAGATAGCAATGGTACATACTTTGATTAAATAAATATATTATATTTAAAAAAAATCAACTTTATGTTCCTCCCATACAAAACGCCAATTTCATATGTAAAGACCTAATATCATGGAAGAAATTGTCACGATAGTTACCTGAGATACTTCCATATATGGGATATGATTCGAACTACGCACGATAGAATGATCTTTTGGTGGTTTTATGTACAATAAAATTTAAAAAATGTTTGCATATGCTCCGCGGGCCACAAGTACACACCCAGCGGGCCGCACGCGGCCGCGGGTTGGCCACCCTTGCTCTAGTGATAGTCAACGTTGGGGAGACCTGACATGACACCAGATGAAGAATAGATCTTTTCTGGTCCGGCAGAATTGCTGCTTGAAAAAAAAGCTTTTTTTTCAATTACGAGTACAATGTTATTTGCAAGTGTCGATTATTCTGAAAATGTTATTACTATACAAACTTATCCATCTGGATACTTCTTACAATCTAAAAATAGATGCATAAAAAACAATGTTGTTCTTAGGATCGAAACTATGGCCGATTGATCTGGCGACAAGAGTTTTGCTAGTCATTACATCATTAAAAAAAAACGTCTTATAGATCTTCTAGAAAGATTAAGTTGGAGAACAATATTTATTGTTTTTTAAACAATGATGTAAAATTCCATATTAAATAATTAATACGAATAAAAACGTCTGTTTTATAGAAGTTTAATTATTGAAAGGAGATCTCTTAGAATACTCTGTGTATGATAGAGTGTCGAATGAAACTATAAGAAGTGAAGGCGGTGCGAATGATAGTGTTATGAACAAAATAATGAAAGAATCATTAAGATGGTTTTGACACATGTAAAGAATGAATGAAGAAAGAATAGTAAAAAAATATATGTTAACGATGTAAATGGAACTAGAAATAGAGGAAGTCCGAGGAAAATGTGGCAGATCAAATTAATCAAATATTGAATGTCGGCCACGTGAGGAGTCAGAGAAATCGACGCGCGTGCATGACACGATGTATGAATGTTGAGGAATCGAAAGAAATGTGTCAGAAAAGAAAAGTGTGGCAGTTCGTTCTTTCTGCCTACCGACGGCGTGATGGTTAGTTAGTTAGTTAGTTAGTTAGTTTATTATAGTTTATGGGAATGACATATTTCGCCTTTCTACGAAGCAAATACTATCAAATGAAATGAAAATCAAGCGCATTGTTGTTATTGTACACGATTTAAAGGAGCAGAATACAATAATTGAAATGCTTTAATTTATTGTTGACAATGATTAAGGGATAACCCCTAAAATTATAAAAAGTGTTGCCTGAAGCTCGAATTAACGCGTCATTACCATAAACTAAAATAAAACTTCTATAAAACAGACGTTTTCATTCGTATTAATTATTACAATTGAAATTTTCATATTAGAATTTAAATATTAGAAAGCGGATTCCACATAAATTGCGGTATAATATAATTTTTAAAAATGACCATGTTAATATAATATTATATGAGACTTGACACCATTTATTGACAGGTTTATGATATTATTTTATTTTCTTACGTTCTTTTTTTTTATTATACAACACGTATTCACTGTCACACCGAAGGTCCCGGGATCGATTTCAAGCGATGGCAGTGTGATTGTCACACTGTCTTTGGTCTGGTGTAGAATTCACGTGACAATATAAAATGGCGATAGATTAGTTACCTATCACACGTCACGAGAATCAATAGCTTGAAAATTGTATATTGTAAAACAACAAAAACAAACCATCACGCCATTTTTCCGCAAGGGTAGGCAGAGAGAATGGACCGCCACACTACTCTATCCTGACACACCTCTCTAGATTCCTCCACATTCATACAGCGAGTCATACACGCACGTCGATTCTTCCGGCTTCTGACATGACCAACCTTTAAAATTTGATTAATTTGGTCATGCCATGTTTTCCTCGGTCTACCTCGACTTCGTACTCCATTTACATCGTTAACGTACACTTTTTTAACCATTCTTTCTTCAACTTATTGAAAGTTAAGGCATTAACACTGTGGAATTCCAAAGTTATATACTTTGGGAATTAAAAAAAAACTTTGTTTAAACCACTTTTTAATAAAAAATATTAAAATACACGACATGTTTCTGAGGATACCTCCATCTTCAGGTGTAAAAATATAACAAAAACTAAACAAAGAAAGACTAATAAAAAACGCATTTCAAATTTGACACAATAATTATTCTAATTTAAAAATTAACCTGTTAATTTTAATTTTAATGTTAATTTTTTAAATTTGAATTGTTATATCGAATTTTAAATGCGTTTTTTATTATAGTATTTTATTTGTTTAGTTTTTGTTATATTTTTACACCTGAAGATGGAGGTATCCTCCGAAAAATGTCGTGTATTTAAATATTTTTTATTAAAAAGTGTTATAAACAATTTTTTATTTATTTCCCAAAGTACATTCTTTCTTCACCCATGCTCTCCATATGTCCGAACCAACGCAGCGATCCTTTTATAATTTTGTTCATACCTTCTTTCGCTCTATATTCCTTTCTAATATCAGCATTTGAGAAAATTGTGACACATTTTTATTTTTATGTAGGTAAGTTACGTAATAAATTATAATGTATATTGTGTAAAAGGGTTCACAAATAACCTTTAGAAAGTAAAAATGTGGAAAGCAACGGGAAACTACCACATTAAAAAGGCCCAAATGGCATCCCATGAACCAGCAAAGATGTCAATAGACTTTGCTGCACACCAATATATAGGATTGAAACATCTAAAAGAAGAGTAATTGTCCTGAGGAAGAATGTGAAATTATTTTTTGGTGTTAGTAAACCTATCCAAAAAAGCTAGAATGGCAGTGCACAATGGTGTTCTTCAACCGACCCTTATGTATGGAAGCGAAGCATGGAACTGGCAAAAGAAGGATGAAAGTAGAATAAATGCAGTAGAAATGAGATCTCTTAGACGAATGTGTGGATACTATGTGTATGATAGAGTGTCGAATGAAAATATAAGAAGTGAATGCGGTGCGAATGATGGTGTTATGAACAAAATAATGAAAGGATCATTAAGATGGTTTGGACATATGGAAAGAATGAATGAAGAAAGAATGGTAAAAAAATTATATGTTAATGATGTAAATGGAACCAGAAATAGAGGAATACCGAGGAAAACGTGGCACGATCAAATAAATCAAATATTGAATGTCGGCCATGCGAGGAGTCAGAGAAATCGACGCGCATGCATGACACGATGTATGAATGTTGAGGAATCGAGAGAAATATGTCAGGAAAGAAAAGTGTGGCAGTCCATTCTTTCTGCCTACCCCTTCGGGGAGACGGCGTGATGGTTAGCTAGTTAGTTTTAGTGTTAGTAAACTATTGAAAAAGGTGTTCATATCATTTTTTGTAATACTTAAAGAAGAACGATTGAATGATTGTATATTTTTCTTCTATAATCGCATTCACTTTGTATTGTGGCGTGTTTATTCATCTCATTTGAATCTGTTTATTTAAATAATTAAAGTGTTGTCAACTTTAATCGAAGCTAAATATCTGTGTGGGTCACAAGGAAAAACCAGCAAGGACAAAATTCGATACACAGGCATATTCTCGTATAATATATTCTTGTAATAATACTCTCGTGCATTCGTTAAAAATATTCGAACTTACTCACATATTCTAGACCAGTGGACCCCTTGCTGATTTTTTTTTTATTTTGTGCAGACCCCTTCTTTCTTAATATTGTTTTTTTTTTACAAATTCACCTTTTTATTTTTATGGAAGTTAAGTAATAAATTATAATGGATATTTTTCGTTCGCAAACTTCTTTTTTTAGCTCATCAGCGACTTTAGGTTAGTAGAATTCGGCGGCGAACTTTCCTTTTCTAAGCTCATTAGCGACTTCCGGCCAGTAGAATTCGGCAGCGACCATTTTTTTTAGCTCATTCGAAAAATCGGACATTCGATTTTCCCAAAACGAGCTTTCCCGAAGCTAAAAAAATATGGTCGCCGCCGAATTCTACTGACCGGAAGTCGGTGTTGAGCTAAAAAAAAGTCGTCGCCGATTTGCGCGGGTGTACAATGAAGAATATCCGCGGACCCCCTTACGTTGTTCAGTGACCCCCAAATCAATTTTAATTTTCCGTAGACCCCCTGAAAAATCCAAATCCCTGGGGGTCCGTCGGACCACTTTGGGTTCCACTGCACTAGACTCTCTCAATTATTTGTAAATTATTTATTATATTTTAATACATTTTTCTTACAAAAAGGAGCAAACATCTTCATAAGTTTTCTGCTAATTACTTTTTATCGCTTATACTACGAATAAAAATAGTGTTTACTTTTTATATAATATTGTATATTATATTTAATTAATAAATCTCTTTCAAACCGTCCTCATTCAATAAGTAATTTTAATTCAAAAGGAATGTATGTATTTTCGTGGAAAAAAATAACTTTTGGTAAATTTAAGACGTTTACAATATGGTAATCCATTTGTGCATTTGATAATGCCTAAGAAGGGCGAAACATGTCATTCACATAAAATATAATAAAACTTCTAGAAAACTGTCATTTTCATTCGTATTAATTATTATTATCTTTAAATAAATACATTATTTGCAGAAACATGAAATAAAATTGGATTTATCGTTGTTCCATAGATTCATATATAACATAAGTTTTGCCCTTCGTTATGAAAATTGCATTGATCTTTGAAACGTTGGTTATTGACGGAAACACTTGACACATATTACCAAGAATCAAGAAATAAACCTTTTAACTAACTAACTAACCAAGACGCCGTTTATCTGGAAGGGTAGGCAGAGAGGATAGACCGCCACACTGTTCTATACTGACATAACTCTCGCGCCTCCTCCACATTCACACACCGTGACATGCACGCTCGTCGATTGTTCCTACTTCGAACATGGCTACCTTTCATTGACTGATTAATTCGGTCATGCTATGTCTTTCTTGGCCTTCCTCGACTTATTTTTCCATTCATACTACTTGTTTATATATTTTTAACCTTTTAACATTATTTTCTTACTTCTCAACGAAGCATGGAACTGGCAAAAGAAGGATGAGAGCAGAATAAATGCGGTAGAGGTCCCTAAGACGTATGTGTGGTAGAACGACACACGACAGAATCTCAAATGCTGATATAAGAAAGGAATGTAGAGCAGAAGAAGGTATTATGAACAAAATTATGAATGGATCGCTGCGTTGATTCGGATATATGGAGCGCATGGATGGAGAAAGAATGGTGAAGAAAGTATACGTTAATGATGTAAATGGAGTATGGAGTCGAGGCAGACCGAGGAAAACATGGCATGACCAGATTAATCAAATTTTAAAGGTTGGTCATCCTAGAAGTCGGAAGAATCAACGTGCGTGTATGACTCGCTGTATGAACGTGGAGAAATCTAGTGACGTGTGCCAGAATAGATAAGTGTGGCGGTCCATTCTCTCTGCCTATCCTTTGTTTGTTTATATTTTACAATACATTATTTTTCTGCACATTCTTCTAAGTGATCTCATTTCTACTGCAGTTATCCTATTTTCGTCCTTCTTCTGCCAACTCCAAGCTTCACTTCCATACATGAGGGTCGGCACTAGAACCCCATTGTGCACTATCATCTCAAAATCATCACTTCAAACATAAATAAACCTTTTAACCTTGTAAATTCATACTCATATTATATTCCATAATATAAGAGTATGATCTCATTTCGCTCTTAAAATATTTAACATTATCATCATGTCATAAGTTTATTAAAATTAATTTCTTACCTGATTTCTTCATTGTGTCACTTCTCTCCAACTTCCTTTTGAATGGAAATATCTATTAATTTAATTGGCTTCTAGTTGTTAACATAAACACAGCGAAAAATAATACACAAATATATTTTTCTATCGTAAAGTGAGGTTAGGTTTAACGCGTTTCAAATACAAAAAGGATAACTATTCCCGCCAGCTGCGCGCGCAGCCTTCCAACTTGAAATTGCGATTCAAATTCGAGTTCTATTCGTTTTATATGTCTTGCCGACAGCACTGGCCTGAATCGAAGTAGTCTGCGGCAAATCGTATACAATAATTTGACTCAACTTAGTAAAAATGTGACATCTGTTTCTATTGCAAGTGTAAATTACTTGTTTATTTATTTGTTATGTGCCCTGTTTGCTTTACTTTTTACTAAGCGCTATGCGGTTCAGGTACAGTAAGTTGATTCTAATACAGGGTTAATAACAATTCTGTATACTTAAAATACCAAACGGTTATAATAAAATAATTTCACAATAAAAAATATTACTTAATTAAATTAAAACGTCTGTTTTCATTCGTATTAAGTATTTATAATAATATGGAGTTTTACATCATTGTTAGAGAAACAATAAATAACTAAAAGATAAATAAAGACAAAAGTGGAAGTAGTTATAAAAAACATCGTTTTATTTAATTATTATAAATAACTAACTAACCATCGAGGGGCAGACAGAGAACGATGTAAATGGAGCTGGACCCCGTTTGGGTGTTGTCTTCCGATCATTATTATATTTTATTAATTTATTCTGCAGTTGACCTTTTAATCAAGATAATTAAATTCCTTATTTTTATCATAAATAATCATTGCTACAGACTGATGACCTTCGTGGCAAGTGGCAAGATCTATAACTGCTACATCAAAGGTCCCTGGTTCTATTCCGAGAAATCAGAAAAAAATGTATTTTCTGTACTATTTTTTATGATTGACATTTGTCGACTTACTGGGGTAATATTTAATGTTATTGATTGTGCATGTGATTGAAATACATTATTTATATCATAATATATTAACATGGAATTTAACTTCATCATTAATTAAAAGAGCAAATATTACGACTCCATTCCATTAATTCTGACATTTGATAATGCCTTCGAAGGGCGAAACATGTCATTCCATCTCAAATGTAATAAAACTCCTAGAAGACAGACGTTTTCTTCTTCTTCTTATTCTTTCTCTTTTAATAGATCTGTGGATCTGTTTTTATGGCGTCGAGGTCTCCTGGGACACAGAACTCCAACTGTCTCGCCATCTCTTCGCAGGTCTTCCGGGTTGGCGAGTTCCCATTGGCACGTTGTTTGCGGCTGCTTGGGGGAGTCTATCGTCGCTCATTCGTTCTACGTGGTCGTGCCAGAAGCGTCTTCTTTTCCTGCCCCATCTGACAACATCTTCGGTATCGCACATCTCACGTATTACTGCGTTTTTATTTTATTTTGTCCCTCAGTGTTTTGCCCAGAATAGCGCGGAGTGTCTTCATATCGGCGGTTCGTAATAGTGCTTTGGTTCTATTTGTGTCAGCCCTCGATTCTATACCATAAGTCATTGTGGGTCTGACACATGTCTTATATATTCGCACTTTGCTTTCTACTCGCATATGCTTGTTTTTCCACACAAAATCTTTCAAGCATCCAAATATTGCAGCCGCTTTGGTGGTTTGCTTGCGAATTTCATTATAGAGATCCGTTTGGCATGAGAGATCTATGCCCAGGTATTTGAATTGTTGGACCTGTTCTATGGGTTCATTACAGACGGTTTCATTCATATTAATTATTTAACATGAAGTTTCTGAAATCATTGTTCAGGAAACGACAAATAATTCAGACTTCCTTTTTTATTTACGAGTATATTTAGTAATTCTGTAATCTCGTTGTAGAAAACTTTATTGAATTATATGTTTATATTTTTTAAACTTCCTAGAAGCTTATTCTTTAAATAACCGATTTCGTCTGTTTCTATGACAAATTGTTATAAAAATTAATAAACACAATCAGAGCTGGAGGAGTTTTGCAGTCGCAAGCCTTCAATATACTCTTATGATAACATGATTATGGAATCTTGACGTCACAAGTCACAGTTGCCATAGTTATGTTACTAGAGCATTTGCCTGGAAAGTGAAGGCTCATTTTCTAGAACTAAATAACTAACTAACTAACCAACACGCCGTCTCTCCGAAGGAGCAGGCATAAATAATGGACTGCTACACTTTTTCTTTCTTGACATACTTCTCTCGCTTCCTCAACATTTATACATACTGTCATGCATGCACTATGATTTTTCTGACTCATCTCGTGGCCGACATTCAATATTGATTTGAATCAAAACACGTTTTTTTCCACTTTTGAGTTTATTTTTCTCTACATGTTTCGAAGGCTTTACACCTTCACCAGCGGGAGAACGATATAAACAGTGTTTTGAGTGAAAAAACAGTGTTTACATTTATTTAAAAAATCATCATTATCGAATTCCACAGGGTTAACGCCTTAAGTTTATTTAAAATGACATAATATTTTATTTATTTGATCGTGCCACGTTTTCCTCGGTCTTCCTTTATTGCTTATTTCGTCTACATCGTTAACATACAATTCTTTATTTGTTATCCAAACCATAATAATGGCCCTATCATTATTTTGTTCATTACTTTTTCATTCGCACCGCATTCATTTATTACATTTTCATTCGACACTCTGTGTATAATAAACACAAATTTTCAACACTTTCGTCTAAATGATCTCATTTCTACTGCATTTATTATACTCTCATCCTTCTTTTGCCAGTTCCATGCTTCGTTTCGGTCGGTGCAAGAACATCATTGTGCACTGCCATTTTATCTAGACCTAGATTATAAAAATAACAATTAAAACAAGAAATCACTTCATAAATACGGTGTATATAAAATTTATGACATAACTCAATCTCAAATGTAAGGTCAGGCTTATTGCAGGAAATGAATGCAATGTGACCACTACACAAAAGCTACATCTCTTTTATTTAGTGTCAAAAATATACAGTTTAAAGAACAATTACCTTTTTACTCCGTGGTGAATAATACTTACCACAAAATGAATCTATTTCCAATACGAAGACACAATGCGGTCATGTTCTTCCATAGCGGTACTAAGAGATTCAAGTCCAAACGCGTTAAATAATTTGCTTTGTATATTTGAGCGTCGTTTAAAAAGTGACAAAGCTTCAATTGATTTCATCATTGTATAATTAGTATAATGATTTTACTTTTTGTCTTGTATGTCAGACTGGTACCGTGTAACTTGTATTCTTTCTTTCTTATTTGTATATCTTTTGCAAAATTATTTTGCAGATAATCGAATAATTTTATTGGAATCTCTCGATGGAAGCTCAATTGAAATAATAATTAAAAAAAACTTTTTTTATGAGGATTAATTGAATCTCAATAGAGACGAATATGTAATTTGTTTTCTGGGAACAGAATACGGTGGCCGAGGAGCTTACAGGACTTATGACCTGTCATTGGTTGGGTTGAGCGATCGTTTTATGTTTAACATCATTCCCCATTCCGACCTTCTTACGACCACCACGTCGGACAAATTTTTGGAAGTTGTATATATGCTAGAATGCTGCGCTTATCTTCACATTTTTTAGTTCACTCTACACTAGCGTCATCTATTAAGTTTGGGAAGCATTAAGCAGAAAACCTTTATTAATTCACTGTGAAAGGCTCTGCAAATCACACAGTACTATATTACGCCTGGAGATGTCTCTCCAATTTATTATGCCTTTTAACTTGGACCAGTTATTTTACACAACATTTTGAATGTATACAAATTCTTGTAGACAAATACTGGATTTTACCCATTGCGGATAAATTACTATTTTTATAAGGATTAATTGTATCTCAATAGAGACAAATATATAAACTTTTTTTTTAACTATTTCCAATTTTGTCTCTATTTCGTATATTTTGTCCATAAATCGGGTGGTGGTCTAGGGGATAGAACGCTTGGCTCCTGATCTAGGGGACCTGGGTTCAAGCCTGGACACGACCAGATTCCTTCTTCATAATAATGAGCTATTTTCTGCTCACATTGAAGATTGTAATAATAAAATTCTAATATCATTGATTTAAATCCATGGTATTAGTCTTTTAAAAAAAAAAAAAAAAAAGGAGTCGTTAAATATATTTCATATGAAGGATGAAATAAATTTAAAAAAATACGTATAAATTTTATATTATAAAAAAGAATAACCTCAAGGATTTAAATCAACCTTACAATCTTCTGTCTTCTTCTCTTCTTTCGGTGCCGTGTCAGGTCCCCCCAACGTTGGCGATCAATGCAGAAAAAGCATCTCTATCCTGCGCCACTTGGAATAAGTTCTGAACTCTTGTTATTCCTGTCCACTCTTTGATGTTCCGCAGCCAGGACAGCTGCCTTCTACCAACTCCCCGACGTTCCTCCACTAATATCAGTCGAAGGAGGTGGTATTTTTCTCCCCTTAGCACATGACCCAAATATGAGACCTTTCTAATTTTCATACTCGATACATTGTGGATATACCGCACAATGCTTCGTATACCGTGGACCGATAGGGTCAGTAATGCAGACGTACTACAGAGAGCCAGAGCCAAAAGAGAGCTGATGTCGAGTGTGAAAATTAGAAAGGTCTCATATTTGGGTCATGTGCTAAGGGGAGAAAAATACCACCTCCTTCGACTGATATTAATGGGTAAAGTGGAGGGACGTCGGGGAGTTGGCAGAAGGCAGCTGTTCTGACCGCGAAACATCAAAGAGTGGACAGGAATAACAAGAGTTCAGAACCTGTTCCAAGTGGCGCAGGATAGAGATGCCTTTGCTACAGTGTTCGCCAACGTTGGGGGGACCTGACACGGCACCGAAAGAAGAATAAGATCCTTTCCATGTGTCCAAACCATCCTGATGACATGACACGATGTATGAATGTTGAGGAAGCAAGAGATAAATATGTCAAGAAATAACAGTGTGGTGGTCCATTCTTTCTGCCTACCGCTTTGGGGAGACGGCGTGATAGTTAGTTTATATACTGGAACTATTGGAAGGAATGATTCAGGGCGTCTTCGAACAGAGTATCTGAGCAAATATACCGCGATATGGACTGCACCTCCTATATAGAGCTGAAGAAGATAGCTGAAGACAGCGTGGAATGAAAGAAGATTTACAAGACTTGCTACCAACCAATTGAAACTGAAGGATAGAATATTGCGCCTTGTGCATAGACAAATTACAAAACAAATGTGATAAAATATTGCTACATCTATTAAAAATAAGGTGAAAGACGATCATTATAAATTATGTATTGTTGTGGGGAAATTAATGTAAATATGCAAAGTCGAAGATATCGTTTGGAGGGGGAGAAGATACTGGTATGCACACGTGAGAAGGATACATCCAGACTCCCTCTCATTGTTTTGCTCGGCCAACCCCCGGGCAAACCACCAAGAGATGGATCGACAGCTGGAAGTCGACCTCGTATGAGGCCAATTTCTTTTAAAAGAAGCAGGCCGCAAGGTCTGCAATAAGAATAAGAAGATTCTTTGTTATAGAATGAGCACAAAACTGATCACAGCATTTACATCGCCGTACGTGAAAAGTTCTGCTAGTGTCAAATCAGTTTAGCATGCTAGTGTCAAATCAAATCAATGGAGATCTTACAGCCTAGTTTGGTATCAAGACAGGTGTCTAACGAATAAGAAATATTTTTATATATGTATTTAGATAGTTTATTTTAAAAAATGATGTTATTATTTGAAATGTCATGTTAGAAGTTCAATGTTAATAATGAAAATAAAAATAAAATTGTTAAACTCTTTTCTAAATGTTTATTCAATTTAAATCCACTAATGTTTGTATCTTCAAATGGTTTCCGCAGCTTTCTGCCATCTTTCCCAGAAAATGGCAGCGAGCTGCTGAAACCGGTCACAGATACAAACATTAGTGGATTTTAACTAAATATATAATACATTTAAATAAAAATTACAAAGCTTTATTTTTAAATGGTATTTTCAAAGCATCATTATATATATTTTGGCAAAAACCGGATGTCATCAAAAAAGAGAATGAGAATATTTTGAATACAAGAGAATGAGAGAGAAATATTTCGAGGGTTCTTTTGTGCATGCCTGTGAACAAGCGAGAGAGAAATACTTAGAATTACCCATTCCTATGTTCTAGTTAAGGATATTTAAATAAAATAAAACTCAAATAAAAACAATGAAAACTTTCAAAACAATTGTTTTATTTAATGTGTTTGAAACATATTCAATCTGAGGTGATGATACATTATTAATATTGTTATGAGATACTTAACTATGGATATAAAATAGCAAATAAATACAATCGAATTTCACTGGTTTTTACATTTATGTTTTAAAGCGCATTCGTTGTTATTTAGATAGGTATACTGCGAATTTAGAAGCAATATTTTCATACAAATGTGTTGGATATATTTATTGTTTCTTTAACAAATGTGTAAAACTCTATTAAATATTGATGAAATCCTCAGATTTCTATATCTATAATTATATTATCTGGGATTGACATATTTGGGCTTGCTAGAGCTTTAGCAAATGGCATTTGATGATGCTCTATCAAGGCGTCACATGTCACTACAATATTTAAAAAAAACTTCTAGAAACAGTTGTTGATAATGTAAAATATCTTAATACCATTGATTGATTAAATGTTTAAATAAAAACATTATGGAATATCATAATTGATTATATTTCTTTCCAAATTGTCACAACAGCTGTTTCGCTAACCGATGTTAGCATCGTCAAGTGTTACAATCAACGTTGATTATCAATTGGACTTTGACTTGGACTTGGATCATCTGGCTTACAGAGGTTCAGCTCTAATGGCTATTCCTCGTGATATTCTATAACAGTGTTTTTATTTAAACAGTTAATAATGTTGAAATATCAAAGTGTTTCCGCCAAAACCATTGATTGATACAAAATTGTTTAAAAATTTTACGTTCGCTCTATAAATCACCTGAAGACGGTCAATTTATTGATCATTATTGTCAATCATGTTTATTGATCGCTTACAGAGAAGCAATTGCCATTTGCGACTTATATTATAATAAGCGGCAAATGATGATGCGAATTGACGAGGACAATCCAAGTTCCACCATAGAACAGAATGTGTTTTTTAAATTTATTTTCTAATTAAAATGCCTGAGACTAGACTCCCAAAGGAAATACTGTGCTCTCAGCTGACCCAAGGAAACATTCATATGAAGACTAACATTAATAGTGATTGATGGGAAAAGATACATACAGAACATAGATCTAGATGGATAATAACAAAACATAAAGGTACGCAAGACTTCGGAGCACAACGTAAAGACGATACTGCAGAAAGGAGGAGGAAACAAAAGGAGAGACCATCAGGAGCCATTGGTGTACCCATTACCAACGTTTTCCCCTTCTCTAGATGCCCCAGAGTGTATGGGTCCAGGATTAGACTTTATAGTCACACAAAGACCCACATCCGAGAAGGACAGTCTTCCTTGGATACGAGAGACAGCCGATGATGAAAAGATTCATGTCGGATTTTTAATTACATATCTTCTTCTTCTTTTAGTAGATCTGACGATCTGTGACACAGAAATTATGTCTCTTGGGATGATGAGGTCCAGCTGTCCCTCCATCTCTTAAGCGGTCTTCCAGATGGGCGATGTTCACAGAGGACTTTGTAAGCGGCTGTATATGAGTCTGTCACTATCTATTCTGGCTACATGGTCCCTCCAGTATCTTCTTCTACATCAACTCCACCGAACGATATCCTTTATTTCGCAAGTTTTTCTTATGTCTGCATTACGGACACAATCTCAGAGAATTTTTCCAGTAATGGATCTTCGGACCTTCATCTCAGATGTTCTTAGTAGACCCTTGGTTCGCAATATGTCTGCCCGCGTCTCTACAGCATACGTCATGATAGGTCGCATGTCTAATAAATTCTGACCTTGCTGTCTATACGCATGTGCTTGTTTTTCCAGACCAGATTCTTCAGACATCCTGACAAGACAGAGGCTTTAATTATATATGATATGTACATAAACGTGGTACTCATATACTCGTAGTGATTTTCAATACCTTCATATTATTGAACCATTAATAATGGGAGATTCCGTTGACTCTTCGAGCGGTGCATGGCCATCACCGTGGTGATGGCCATCCTACGCTGGAGGATTGATCTGATCCCAAGTACCTATCCACACCTCCTCGACTTTGGTCTCCCCTGGAAACTATGCGAAATGTTAGAGATCGAGTGTGAATAACCTCGGTGGATAATATTGATGCATAGGCTAATGTGGAAGGACACCTCGCCAACCCGTCTGGCAAGCGTGGCATTGTAATGCCAACCACCCTCCGTATGACATGTCATACATGGAGAAGTATGGGGGAGGACTATGTCCAGCAGTGGACGACAACGGCTGTTAAAGAAGAAGAAGAAGAATTGTAGTTTTGTGACTATTTTATTATATGAAGCTTGTATTAATAATATATATATTTTTAATTAAAAATCTTAAAAACTATGGAATAGCACGCTTGGTTCAGAAGCAAAGGGATATGAGTTCGATTCCAGACACAACCCGGATATTTCTTCGTAGCACAAGAAATTTTTAAGCTCACTAATTACTGCTACGGATTAAAAACCCATAGTATTAGACATCGTTAAAACATTTTTTTTCACAAAAAGTAGTGAAAAATAGCTATGTCAAAATTCAATTTTGTTATTTAATGTTATATATATTGTATTGTGTTTTATATAAATTTTATTGCAAATTAAAACACTGCATATTCCAATTTCAAGTATATTTTTATTGACATGTTTCGAAGGTTTCATACCTTCATCTTGGGAGATGATGAAGAAAAAATGACATTTTTGATTTACACACTGTCAATTTATCAAAATAGATTTTTTCATTTCAAACTGATCATTCTCTCAAACTGGACTCCGGTGCTAAAGTAATATTTATATTGCTGCTATATATAATATTCAACTGGGGTTCAAAAGGGTAGTAGGGCTACGATGGGGTATGTTTTGCTGGAAAATATGCCTCTACAAAATGTCGTAAGGCACCATGTTGCATTTACAACAGCAACACTACTATCAAGTCCAACTCTCTAGCGTCCACGAGAGGTCTTTTTAAAGACCCCGCGAACCCCGGGCAATGTGGCACATATTACTTAGTGCCATAGCAGATAGAGAGAGGACAAATGGCGAGCTTCCAGCGCCATAAAACTAGATACACCCAGATAAGGGAAGGTAACGCCGACAGAAAATCCTCCAGAGAAGGCAAGGGGATACCACTCTGGATATTTTTCCCCAGGTCATCACCATGAGGCCTACTCAAGGGTGATAGTCAACGTTAGGGAGACCTGACAAGACACTGAAAGAAGAAGATATGTAATATTTAATAGTCCATTGTTTTGGCCAAAACACTATGATATTTCAACATTATTACTGTTAAAATTTAAAACATTGTTATAATATCACAATTTCTTTTATTCACTGAGAGTGTCGCGACAGCTGTTTCGCCAACCGATGTTGGCATCATCAGGTGTTACAATAAACTCCTAGTTTATTGTAACACCTGATGATGCCAAATAGTTCACTCACGACACTCGGGGTGAATAAAAGAAATTGTGATATTATAACAGTGTTTTATATTTTAACAGTAATAATATTTAATGTTTAAGTCTTTATCTTCTTACTTATACAGCCGATGTCTACTATAGGCTTTCTCCACACTTCCCCACATATTCCTATCTTGTGCCCTTCGCATCCAGTCACCAGCAATGTTATAAATATATGTAATAAAGATTATTCATGAAAAAAATAGTAGCATAGGTATAACCGTTTTTCGTGGTGACCTCTTTGACCAACGTTTCGGAGAACTTCAATAAATATCTTAAAGACAGAGAAGAGAAAGATCGCTAAAACATCGGATGAAGAGGACTAAACCAGCCATGGACATATACAATATACGAAGAACTATTCCATCAACGGTGATAATATAGGCACTTAATATTTTATAAAGCTTAACGCCCAATTGTGGATTTGTATTTATTATTGACGTTACTTATGGGATAAGCTTGTTCAGTGTATTCTCTATTTTCTGGCAAGTTGGATTGGAATTGACTTATTGAGGGCTGCGTCTGATAAGTAAATGTTGGCGCGTTTTGGCTTTGTTCACTTGGATAGATATAAATCAGACTATCAGAACTTTTTTCATTTTGTGGATTCCTTCTTGCATCCTGGACATCTTGGTTGTAAGTATCTACGTTTACAAGATTGCCTGCCTTTGGAGCGACTTCGGGTTGCGAATACTGCGGGTTTGTTTGTCTAAAAACGGGCGTTCCCTTTTGCCTCGCCTGCGCTGGCTCTGCGGTTTGTCTGTAGAGATCCCGGACAGGTTGGGTGGGATAGTTTCGCCTTCCGCCGTCGACTCCTATATTCTGGACCTGCCCGAAGTTTGCTGATGAGGATATGCCTCCTCGGTCTTGTGAAACTTTAGCTGCGGACGGCTGAGGAGTTCCTGCGTTCTGATATTGTTCTTGATAAACTGAAAAAAAATAAAAAAATATTATTGATTGTTGAGGTTTTTGTTTTGTAAAACTCCATTATAATTATTATAATAATAAACGCGAATGTTTAATGGTTTTACTTGATTTAATTCATATAATTACTTATATAAATAGCAGTTACTAATTTGTTTCGCCTTGCGAGGGCATTTTCAAACTGAACCTAGTCTGACTTGGATCGTTAGTGACCGGAAGTGTCAGGCCAAAGCCTATTACTCCCCCACAATTTGGAATAATTGATGAAGGTGAGGTTGGATTTATGAGATTAAGGGGGAGAGGGTGATGAGGGGTGGGGATGCTTAGGGCTGGTGCTGTTTAGTGAGGGTCGGGAGGGAACCTAGTCACCAAACAATGTGTCCTTATATTGATTTTAAAAACTTTAGGGTGGGGGAAAAAATTTATGTAATGCAAATCGATGAGGCCATTACACTAAACAATTTGAGGTTTTTTCAAGAACTGATTAGTCATTTGAATTAATATAATGAAGAATTTATATAATGCTAGTTGATGGGGCCATTACACTAAACAACTAAGATTTTTCCAAGAACCAATTGGTTATTTGGACCTAGAGAAAAGAAACTGTTTAATAAATTTCAAAAATCACATTGTTTGGCGACTAGGTTCAGTTTGAAAATGCCCTCGCAAGGCGAAACAAATTTGTAACTGCTATTTATATAAGTAATTATATGAATTAAATCAAGTAAAACCATTAAACATTATTATAATAATGAAAAAAATCTTATTTATTTACACATATCATGTTCATAAAAGGATTTCATTGTCCAGCAGATAACATTTCTTAGCTATAACATGTTTAATCTTATTAATTCGAATATTTATATACTTCTGGTCCCATCCCTAATGTATGGAAGCGAAGCATGGAGCTGGCAGAAGATGGATGAAAGCAGAATAAATGCGGTAGAGATGAGGTCCCTAAGACGTATGTGTGGTAGAACGATATACGACAGAATCTCAAATGCTGATATAAGAAAGGAATGTAGAGCGGAAGAAGGTATTATGAACAAAAATATGAAAGGATCGCTGCGTTGGTTCGGACATATGGAAAGCATGGATGGAGAAATAATGCTTAAGAAAGTATACGTTAATGATGTAAATGGAGTACGGAGTTGAGGCAGACTGAGGAAAACATGGCATGACCAAATTTATCAAATTTTAAAGGTTGGTCATGTTAGAAGTCAGTATGAATGTGGAGGAAGCTAGAGAGGATTGTCAGGATAGGATAGATTGTCAGGATACAGGTGGCGGTCCATCCTCTCTGCCTACCCCTACGGAGAAACGGCATGTTGGTTTGTTGTTGTTGTTGTTGTTTAATAAAAATATTGTTAAATTTCATATCATTAGGATATGTACTTCTTAAAATAAAGTAAAACGCTTATATTCAAATGCTTTTACTGAAATCTCTTGATGGAATCTCATTTTAAAAAATAATGAAATAAAACAATGTTTTTTAACTCCTTTCACTTTTGTCTTTATTTCGACAGCGACTGGTTTCGCCAGGCTCGACTGGACAGAATGGTGTCTGTCGATGCCAGCGAGCCTGGCGAAACCAGTCACTGCCAAAATAAAGATAAAATTGAAAGTAGTAACAAAATATTGTTTTATTTAATCATTACTTATGTATGTTTTTGAGTAGTAAGCGAAGGAGGAACTGGTACAGTCATGTACAAAGAATGTACACCATCAGACTCCCCTATATTGCAATACATAATTAGCCTCACTCGACTCGCCCTCGTTGAAGACCTTCGTAAAAAATGGAAAAACAGCTAGGAATCCACCTTACAGGAGGAGCAACCCTCTGGAGAACAGACGACATAGGTCTACAGCAAGGAAGAAGAAAAAGAAGACTTATATTATTATATTTGGTTCATTTTATCTTTTCACACTACCAACTAGTATCACTCCAAGCGGAGCTTCAACGAAAACAAACTGTTTGTACTACTTACTGCCGGGTCGCTTTAAAATCAAGAAAGAAGGGGTACTTGAACAATTGAAATACTATTGTTATAAAGAGAGAGCTGTATCGGTATAGAGAAAGAACAAATATAATAAATACTACCAAAACCAAACAACCCTCATTCATTTCATCATTATAGAGAGATTATCAATATAAGGAGAATCATTATAAAGAAAGACTACCTTAGTATGTTTAAATTTAAATAAACAGTATAAAGCATTTTAAATTCTGCCGATGTGAACAGGAGTTAAAATACCATGATCATATACATGTAGTCACCCCAATCATGCCTCTGTAATATGTCATGGGTATTTCGCATGTTGTAATTGTAACTGTGATTCAGTAACCACAAAATAAACTTAAAAACATTAAACATTACCATTTTATTTACCACATTTTAAGAAGCTTAATTGTATAACATGTTAAGGAAATGAAAAACCCTAATATTGGTTTGACGTTCCACTTAGAATAACCTTACCCAAATTTTAAGGAAATAGTTCAACTTCAGCAGAATAAAATTAATTTTATATAACACAGAATAATGGAATCATTTTGTATCTTGGAAATCATTGCGTATTTTCATAATTTAAGAAACACTTATGTCAATTATTATTTATTTTTTTAAACATGTCAAACTATCACATCTAAGTTATCAGTCAGTAAAGTCGACTAGCCTGCATGAATGTATGCACTGTAGTGTATGAATATAGAAGAATTCGAAGGGTATGTCAGGATAGAGCAGTTAGATAGGGCAGTTCATCCTCTATGCCTACCCTTTCGGAGAAACGGCGCGATGGTTAGTTAATTGGTTTATAAACTCTCTAAACATTGGGACATTTTAAGTTTTATGGGAACCAATTCAAATTTGAGCTTTATAAGATATTCATTTAAATTTTCACTTTGGCGATATACACTTTTTTGTTATTTGGAAAACAAACAAACAAATCATCATGCCATTTCTCTATAGGAGTAGGCAGAGAGAATAGACCGCAACACTACTCTATCCTGGCACACCTCTCTAGCTTCCTCCACACTCATACAACAAGTCATACACGCACGTCGATTCTTCCGACTTCTAACATGAACAACCTTTAAAATTTGATTAATTTGGCCATCCGCTGTGAACATGCTACCTAAATACACAAATTCATTATTTGGATGAATTCAAAAACTATACTAAACCATTTTGATGATTTATTTTAATGTATTAACAATGTTTTTTCCAATTTTCATTACATGTTTTGTAGGTATTTTATCTTTATCATCGGGAGAACAATATAAACTCATTGTCGAATTCCACAATGAGTTAATATTGTCAACATTTAATATTTGATTGATAAGATTGTGCCAAATTTTCCTCGGTCTTCTTCTATTGCTTATTTCGTTTACATTGTCATAATATATTTTCTTTATCATTATTTCTTCATTCATTCTTTCCATGTGTCCAAACCATCATAATGACTCTTTCATTATTTTGTTCATAGTGCTTTCATTCGAACTGCATTCACTTCCTATATTTTTATTTATATTTGATACTCTTTCATATACAGGCTTACCATAATTATTCTTATTCTTTTAAGAGATCTCATTTCTATTGCATTTGTTTATTATATAATACTTTCATTCAATATTAATTTATTGAAAATATCAAAATATGTCATTCGGAATATATTCATTTAAGATGTAGAAGTAAGCTGACTTCCCCCACCTAATTGATTAGTAAATAAAACGTATTTCAAAAAGAGAACAAGTCTGCTCAATTATATTCCCACTAATCTGTCTTATTTGGTGACCATAATTTGATATGAAGTTACCGCTACATACCCAATGTCTTGTAAACCCAGTTTAATACACAAATGTTGCTAAATTCAATAATATAATAACATTTGTATTCAAATTGGAGTTCTGGTTCCAACCCTTTATGTATGGAAGTGAAGCATGGAACTGGTAGAAGAAGGATGAAAGCAGAATTAATGCGGTAGAGTAAAGGTCCCTAAGATGCATGTGTGGCAGAACGATGTATGACAGAATCTCAAATGCTGATATAAGAAAGAAATGTAGAGAGGAAAAAGGTATTATGAACAAAATTATGGTTGTGTGGCATTCCATTCTTTCTGCTTATCCCTGCGGAAACGGCGTGATAGTTTGTTTGTTTTCAATAATATTAATGCATAATTTGACCCAAAACCAAAAAAAATTTAACACTTATTATATGTTTTTGCTGCTGCTGCTTTTTTATTATATGTTTAAACAATCTGTTTAAAACTGTCTCACTGAATAAAACTACATTTTATATTTTGTGATAATCTTATTATTATTATTTCATTTCTATAAACCTATGATATCAGAATAAATGCAGTAGAGATGAGGTCCCTAAGACGTATGTGTGGTAGAACGATATATGACAGAATCTCAAATGCTGATATAATATAAGAAAGGAACTTAGAGCGGAAGAAGGTATTATGAACAAAATTATGAAAGAATTGCTGCGATGGTTCGGACATATGGAACGCAGGGATGGAGAAAGAATGGTTAAGAAAACATACGTTAATTATGTAAATGGAATACGGAGTCGAGGCATACCGAGTAAAACATGGCATGACCACATCAATCAAATTTTAAAGGTTGGTCATGTTAGAAGTCAGAGGAATCGACGTGCGTGCATGACTCGTTGTATGAATGTGGAGGAAGCTAGAGAGGTTTGCCAGGAGGGAGTAGTGTGGAGGTCCATTCTCTCTGCCTATGGGGTGATGGTTTGTTTGTTTGTTTGTTTTGTTTTGTATTAACCTAATTCGTAAACTCTGTGGAATTCCATAATGATGATTTTTTTTATAAATTAAATCACTGAAATTGATACATGAATGATAGTGTGTATTATTTTTCTGTATCATACAAAAAACCGAGAACCGGACCTTTTATATTGAACTGGATTGTTTAAGAGATTTGTTTTCTGTCTTAAAATAAGAACAGCTCATTTAGTCAATCAATAGCTTTAGTGTAATAAATTACCTTCAACCCAAAACTTCCATTTGAAGATCATTTTCAAAACATAAAATATTAACCAATTGATATCTTGTTAAGGTTATGGTAATCCTGGTACACTGTCTAATATTATCTAACACATGGTTGTATTATTCTTAGGTTCTTGTATTAAGTGTGAAATAATGTTGGTAAGTTTATATCCTTCTCCCGATTATGAAGGTGTAAAACCTTCGAAACATGGTGAGAAAAATAAACGAAAATGTGAATAAAGCAGTGTTTTAACCACCCTAGGTATTTGAACGTACGTGATACGTTCACTTTGACCGTACCATTCTGCGCTATCCCGTATCACGTACGCGCTCGAGAAAAAGTAATTTACCTAAAATGTGCAGATTGTTAGGGATACGTGTGTGTGCCAACAACACTTGAGTACAAGTCATCACAAATATGATAATTTTACTAGTGGCAGGCAAAGTGTTTTGTCGAGTCTTTGACGTTTCGTTATTTAAAAAAAATAAAATAATGTATAATTAAATTTAATTAATAAAAAACCTGCTTTCTTATGCAAGTTTCTCGGAAAATTATCTGTAGGTAGGGCGGTTAAAAGGTCATTTATATTATAAAATTTTATACATTTTCATGTTTCCTTTGATCAATAGCCTTACTGTTCTTTGAAAAGTGTGTGAAAAACAGATTTGTTTGTTGTTGTTATTTTAATTTCATGCACAATTCCAGGTTCTCGTCAATTATATTGAATTTCATGCTCAGATACTATGAAATTAAATTAAAAACGTGAATTTTAAACATGCCCTTCACGGAATATCTATACTCAAGCAGACAAAGAACCGCCTTTGCCTTGCAAGTCCCAATTTGCCGACCACTAAACTAACCAATTCATGCCTCTATGGTATCTTCAATAATTGATACAAAAATTGTGAAGCAACATGGTCGCTTTTTACTGTTTGATTGATTTTTTAGTGTTTCCCTGCCTTTTTGGCTTTTATTCTTATGCATACTTATCTTTTCATAGGTAAAAACCACCATTAATATTAACTAACTAACTTACCATCACGCCGTCTCCCCGGAGGGGTAGGCAGAAAGAATGGAACGCCACACTGTTCTGTCCTGACATACGTCTCTCGCTTCCTCTACATTCATACATCTTGTCATGCACGCACGTCGATTTTCCGACTCCTCACGTGACCGACATTCAATATTTGATTGATTTGATCGTGCCACGTTTTCCTCGGCCTTCCTCTATTTCTAGCTCCGTTCACGCCGTTTACATATACCTTCTTTACCATTCTGTCTTCACTCATTCTTTCCATGTGTCCAAACCATCTTAATGACCCTTTCCTTATTTTGTTCATAACACTTTCATTAGCACCACATTCACTTCTTATACTTGCATTTGTCACTCTATCATATACAGATTTGCCACACATTCGTCTTAGAGATCTCATTTCTACTGCATTTATTTTACTTTCATTAATATAATATTATCTAATTTACTTTCAACCTAGTATGTTTTGGCAATTAGTTTTTTTAACATTCTCTTTATTTGTTTTTTTTTAATGTATACAAATACTTGTAGACAAATACTGGATTTTACCCATTGCGGAATGTTGTTAACATAAAGCGATCGCTTAACCCAACCAATGACAGGTCCTGTAAACGCCTCGACTACCATATTCTGTTTCCAAAAAAAAAAAAAACAATTTACATCAAAGGTTTCATTTGATATTATATTGGCAAAACCTTGACAGAACAAACAACACATGTAGGATTTGGATTTATAATAATAATTGTAATATCTCAGTAGTCTTAAAAGATTATACCATAGAAAACAGATAAATAGAGAAGTCAGAGAGATATGTGTATAGTTTTGAAGTCCTTGCATTAAATTATATGTGATGTATAAAGGTTACCGTTGTTACTGTGTTTCATATTATATAGGGATTAATTTGACAATGTTTTGCAGAAACTGTTAGTGGAAGTGGAAGAAATAATATAAAAAGCCAAACTAGAGTATAAAAATTTATTTAATAAACATATTATTGTCTAAATCACAGAAAATATTCTCACTTGGGTTAACAATTTACTATTTAATAGAAGAAGTTTAGCAGAATAAGATATATATTTATAATTCTCATCAATTCCCCATGCGAAGCGGATCGGAAGTGTTAAATATTACTAAATTATAAGTAATTGATTTATCTTAAAATGTAATATTACTATGATATATGAAATTATCTTAATTATAGATGGCTTATATGTTATCCTTGCGCCAAGCTTCTATCCACTGTGGAAATAAATAAACTTAATTAATATATCAGATATAACTTCGGCATTTTATGTAATATTTTTACATATATCAGTCTAGAAACAATTCAATTTTAAATAATTGTATACAAATACCAAATGTTCATATTTCTTCAATATATTACAGCTCACACGTTCAATACTTTATTCTACAATGTTCAAATACGTCCAAAACTCTTGGTCAAACCTTCAAATTATACAATATAGTAAGTAAGTGACTTGTAATCAATGTTAAGCCAATTTTATGAAATATTATTCATATAAACAAAATAACACCTTTTAAATACATAATAATAAATAGGATATATAAAGCAATTATGGAATGGTTGATAATGATTGTTGATGTGAAGAATGTCCCGACAATGATAATGGAAGAATGAAAGGACTCAGCATCAGGAGATGAAGATAAAATATAATTATATATTTTTACCCATTAACCACTACTTGTTTTATAAGCATTATCTCTGTCTTTTCCAGAACAAAATTATCAGTATAAAAAGAGAAACAAAGTATTCAAATGTAGGTACTATTAATCAAATGGATTCAGCCAAAGTATTGTCAGAATTCAAATTTATTGTAAACATCATCCTAAAGATATTTTTAAAAATATGAATAAGAATATTTGTTTATCTTTTTGGCAAATTTTAGTAATCAAAGCATTTTGTCATTTCCTCGAAATAAATGGGTTAAATAATCTAAATATATCAAATTACACTATTCCCATAACCTAGGGCTTCTTAACTTCATGTGATCGGTGTGCAAAATAGTTTTCAAATCGATAAATTCGAAGCTTTCCCTTTACCACAAATGTCATCATCTGTAATTATGGCAGTAAGTACAATATTTATTGAAATATGGCTTTCAAATGATTATGAAGCAATTGTAATTAAGAAAACAGAAGCATGCATGTAGATGACAATTGATAAAGATTTGTTCAAAGTGTCTATAACACTTTCAATTTCTTTACGCTTTGCCAGACAAACATGTAATACCGGTTGATATGATGAAAAATCTGTTGCATAAAATTCTGTAAACAATCAATAACTGCTAACATTTTTAACAACGCATCTTTTATTTTGTTAAATTACTGATGTGTAAGTATCAAGAATGTACAGAAGAAAACAAACTGTATACTTTTGGTTCAATTTGTCAAATAAAATCATTAAAATCTCATTTACATTTGTTGTTTTAACCATGTTACATTCATATTCAACTAGTATTTAACTGTAATTATCTTCATTACTACTTAAAAGAAATTATATATTTGAAAATAACTAAGTAATAAGTACTACGATGTTCACGAATTTGATGATTTTTGATTACAATTACTCAGCCATTAAACGGGTATTACAATACTTTAATTTATTCGCCACCATTTGTTAATAATATACATTGAACAAGAAGTGAAGTTAACACATAGATAGATTTGTGTAATCAAAACACCAAAAGCAGTGCTCTACATTTTTACAATAAATACAATGTATGTTTTAATAAAATAATAATAAAATGTATTATTAATAAATTTATGTACAACTATGAGTATTAACATTAACTTAAGACACTGGGATCGAGTGTAATCTCTGAAGATAAATATCATCGCATTAATCTTATAAACATTCCTAGTACATAATTTAACAGAATCACCGAAGCATCTGTCAGTATCTGCAGGCTTACTGATTTTAAAACAAAAGTCTTGTAAATTATCAGAATATCATTTGTTCAACCGTTTTTGGTAGCATACTGCCAATATCGCGGGTCTACATGCTACTGCATACTTTATATTTTTCGCTTATGGATTGGTTTAAAGACCAACTCTTTTAATAATTTATTATGTTTAGTAAGCCAAAAGCAGCTACCGCAGTTTTATTGCCAAAATCAATCGTCAAATATTGGACTTCGTAGATTGAAACATAAATAATTTAAAACAATTCAAGATTTTCAGTAAAGACTAACAACATCGAGGGCTTAAATCAATTCTTTCCAGTTCCAGGCTTGAGCCCAAGTCCCCTGAATCAGGAGACAAACGTTTTATCCCCTAAACCATTACATAGTTTTTTTAACTAACAAATATGAATTGTTTTAATTATTTTTATTATCAAATATGATTCCATCCGTGTATATTGGCTTGTTTGTCTCTACATTACGAATATAATAAATCCCAGAATTCAAATCACCGCGTGACAATAAATTATTGGTTTCTGAAGTGGTGGCAATCCCAGGATTAGAGTATTTGGGAGCATTCAAACTACCGCCCGTGCTGTCTGATGATGATGAATAAACCTGATGTGTGATTTGATCGTTTCCATCAGCCTGCTTACCTGAACTATAACCTGTATTTGTACCAGCCACGGGATTGTTTGATTGGGAACCAACTGGCGGCTGACGCTCGGGAGCACGTGGACGAGGGATAGCAGCCTTCCCAGCAGAGGAAGAAACTGACGGTCTGTATGGTTTGTTTACTTTGTTGTTTGATCTTGGAGTCGTTTTGGTAATTGGTACTACATTGGGTTCATCCACTCGCCCTCCGAAGAGAATAGCTCCTGTCTCCATGTCCCTGATGAAGAAGAGGAAGGGATGATCCACTCTCATGATTTCTGTGTCGGAACCCATTAGAGGTACGACCATGACCCCCGTCACGGCAGCTGCCACTGAACCCTGCTCATCAACCTCGATGTGGGTTTTATGGATCACTCTATTTACTTGGGGGCCATCTCGACCTACGATTATTCCGGACAGATTGGCTGATGGAGTAAACATCTCCTTGATACCAACCTGAAAATATAATACCATTATTGTATTAGATAGGCTAATAAGCAATTTTAATATAAAATATGAAAATTTAGATTTTTAAATAGAATAGATGTTTATGTACTCTATCCAAAAAGTTTATATGGCAGTGCACAGTGGTGATCTTGTACCGACCCTTATGTATGAAAGTAAAGCATAGTACTGACAAAAGTAGAACGAAAGTAGAACAAATGCGGTAGAAATCAAATCTCCTAGACAAATGTGTGTATGCGAATGAAAGTGTAATGAACAAAATAATGAAAGAGTCATTAAGATGGTTTGGACTTTTGAAAGGATTGAATGATAAATACATTATATGTTAATGATGTAAACAGAATAAGAAATAGAAGAAAATGTGGCACGATCAAATCAATCAAATATTAATTGTCACCCACTTGGAGTCAGAGGACTTGCATGAATGACACGGCGTATGAATGTTAAGGAAGAGATAGAAGTATGTCAGGAAAGAACAATATGGCAGTCAATTCTTTCTGTCTACCCCTTCGGGAGACGGCGTGATGGTTAATTAGTTAGTTAACTATTTTAATTTTTTAACCCAAAGAGGTAGTGACTAGTTTTGCTCATAATCACGCCCTATCTCCAAAAGGTAGCTAAAGACACTTCTGTATTATAGCTTGAGAATATTAGTCATCCATTATCTCGTCAGGTCACGTATTAGAAAGTATGTTGTCTTCCTAATGTCTAACCATCTCTAATGCGTTCATGGTACTTTGTTGTATTTTTATAATATTTTACCTGTACTCAATAGATGCCTTAAACATTTTTCTGTTTGTAATGTCTTTTGAGTTAATAAACTGATTTGATTTGATTATTGCTAGTTATGGTCATCTTTTAATGTTTGAATTATTATTAGTCATATCATGTTTTCTTTAACCATTGTTTACTTATAATTTTATTCCATATGCCTTTACTTATTATTAAAGGCATATGGAATCTATACCCATCATTTTGTCTATCTATCATCAATCATCAATCTACAAATATTGTACAGAATTTTTGAATATCATACATATACTTGTTGTAACCTATACTCTAAAATCCTATCTATCTATTTAGGTACACAAACCATTGCGAGTGGCGCTAGTTTACAACAAAAAAAAACTATTTTACTTTGACATTTGGTTGACAGTTGACCTGCTTCGATTACTGACAGTTTATTGGACACATTTTGTGAATAAATAAAAACGTCTTTTCAAATAAATAAAAGATAGCTTCTTAGCCAGGTGATTATTTAAATCATGGTCAATCATTTCTTTTAATTATTATTCAAATATTTCTTGAAATAATATCAAATTTAGCTTCGTGTAAATTTGCTACAAACACATTTTTATCAATAATGTTATATAAATAGGCAAAATACATATTTTTCAAATTATTTTTCCCATATTCTATTTTGCAAGATATACATAAAAATCATGTTTTTGTTAAAATTAAAATAATCGTATTATGAAGAGTTAAAGACATATTAATCTGCCTTCTATTCCTTCCTATTACTTCAGTTTTTTAAGTAAACATAAATTGCCCATTCACACATACTTCGTAGATTCATTCTCTTTTTAATTAGGTTTATTTAACTATTGATGTTTTGCTAGGTCCATGTCACAATAATATATGAGAAACTATTTAATAATTCGTGACATGGATTTTAACTTTTAAATGCTTTACATAATAATAAATACAGAATATTTTGCTTACCTTTTGCAGCACTGGGGTGAGGTCAGTGTCAAAATCAATTTTAAACTTGGGCAATGATAACTGAACATCCACCAGGGACATTTGTTTAACGATATCCTCCATCTTAACATGGCGAAGGTCTTTCAACACAGAAGATAACTCTCCTTCAACAGCTGGCAGAATGATGATCATAGAAAACTTGTTACCCTGGAAATAAACATTATAATATTTTAAATTTGACTTTTAATTCAAATAGTATATCAAAAATTAACCTTTTAAATAAATGTATTAGTTTGACACATTGCGCGTAGCTATGAATGTCTCATTTTAATTAAGTTGTAAAGGTAATTAAAAGTTGATATGGAGATGTCTGTCAGAATTCATTATATGTGATAATAATTTCTTCGTAACAATTGTTTAATTGTGTCATTCTGCATTTAGTATTTTCTTATTCTAATACAAAATAATTAGCTAGTTTTAAAAAATCTTTCTAGACCATAGAGGAAAAACACGTTTAGTTTTATTCCTCTTATTCAATCTTCTGGTCAAAGAGACCATCGGATTAGACTAGAAGATGGCAGCGAGCTGCTGAAACCAGTTAGGTTAAGTTAGGTTAGGTTAGGTTAGGTCTTAAGTAAAGATTAAGTGGGATAAGACTATTTAGTCTTATATTATAAAATAATTTTTATTAATGCTTTTATATTTGTCATAGGAACAACACGTTTGGATATTCTTAAGGTTATTTTTTTATATTTCTTTACAAAATAGTTTGTAAATAAATAACATTTATATATACTTTCGTACGAAGCACTTAATTTGTGGTGTGACATTATTAAATATAATAATAATACACTTTTGGGAGATGTCTATTGGTGGCGATGAGGTTCGCAACCCATCACACCGCGTCTCCCGCGGAGCGAAAAGAGAAGGATGGAGTGCCGCATCGGTTAAAATGTGACAGTCCATTCTTTCTGCCTACTCTTTCGGCGAGATGGCGTGATGGTTAGTTAGTTAGTAAGTTATACACTTGTAAAATTTGTACATAAACTACTTTATTTGTTATAAACAACCAAAGCTTCGCCAGGGTAACAGAATATAACGTAGTGTCAGTATAATCTTTTACCCTGACGAAGTTCCGGCGGGTGCGTAACCGGTTGGTGTTTTTAATGAATAAAGTGGTTTATATACAAATTTTACAAGTGTATTACTCGTATTATTATATTTACATTACATTAACACAATGGCAGTTGTTGGGTTAATAGTTTACCTTATAAGGGATCTCAATGACTTTAGAATTGATGTCGTCAATAACTCCGAAGTTGTATTCGGATTCACTGTGCATCATGTGGACATTATGGCAGCCGGCTCGACCTGTCTTAAAGCAACTCTCAAAAGTCATCTTCGTATCAAACGCTGTCTCCCATGCTCCTTTGAAATAGATGGCGTTGGCAAGAAGCAACACTGCATTTGGGTTGAAATCATCTATAAGAAAAGTATGATAATCAACAATTAATAAATTTGTAATCACAAAGAAACTTTTAAAATATATCAAATGTTCTATTTTCCCATTCCCTCGCGTATGGAAGTGAAGCATGGAACTGGCAATAGAAGGATGATTGTAGAATAAATGCAGTAGGAATGAGATCTCTTAGACGAATGTCTGTATACTTTGTAATATAATAAAGAAATTGAAAATTTCATAGTAATATACTTAGGAAATTGAAGTTATTTTCAATTTCCTAAGTATATTACTATGGAATTTCACAGTGTTAATGCCTTAGCGTTCAATAAGTTGAATACTCTGTGTATGATAAAGTGTCGAATGAAAATATAAGAAGTGAATGCGGTGCGAATGATGGTGTTATGAAAAAAAAAATGAAAGGATCATTAAGATGGTTTGGACACATGGAAAGAATGAATGAAGAAAGAATGTTAAAAGAAGTATATGTTAACGATGTAAATGGAACTAGAAGTAAATCAATCAAATGCAGCATCCTAGCATATATATACAAGTTCCAAAAATTTATCAGACGTGGTGGTCGTAAGAAGGGCGGAATGGGGAATGTTGTTAAACATAAAGCGATCGCTCAACCCAACCAATGACAGGTCATAAGTCCTTTAAGCGCTTCGGCCACCATATTCTGTTCCCAGAAAACAATTTACATCTTCGTCTCTATTAAGATACAATTAATCCTTATAAATAAATAAAATGTATCCGCAATGGATAAAATCCAGTATTTGTCTACAAGAATTTGTATACATTTAAAATGTTGCTAATATTGAATGTCGGCCACGTGAGGAGTCAAAGAAATCGACACGCATGCATGAGCAGATGCCGGATCAAAAGTATTGAATAAACTTTTTGTGAATGAATAAGAGCCAGGAGATTTACCTTCAGTAACAAATTGCCGGATGATGTTGTGCGTGGATTGGCTGACCCATTGGTTCATCATGAATGCAGCGTCGCGGGGGTTTCTAAAGTTTACACTCGTCACTCTGGATAAGTAATACTGATTTAATACGTCATCATAATCCCTGTTCACCTGAAGGTCTTTGTTCAGAAATACAGCATTAGCACTCTCCATTAACACCCCATTCGATTTGTACTGAAATAATAAAAAATCCACATTAACTCAGGAGTTCATTTAAATCAGCGAATTTAAGAGTTTCACTATGATCATGGGGTGATTGATATTAATATCACTTTATATATACACGTATGCATCTATATTAAATAGTTAATATGAATGAAAATGTCAGTTTTCTAGAAGTTTTATTATATTTTATGGGAATGCCATGTTTTGCCCTTCTAAGGCATTATCAAATGTCATCATTTACATATGCCTTAGAAGGGTGAAACATGTCATTCCCATAAAATATAATAAAACTCCTAGAAAACTGACGTTTTCTGAAGAAAATGATGAAATTTTAATGAAGACAGTCTGGACAGATGGAAATAATTGCTATCTATTAGACATCATGAGAATCAATACAAAAGCTATACCCTTTTATTGATTTGGCTCGCGGTGTAATGATGTAAGGAGCTATTCAAATATTAATAATAATAATAATGAATTCATTAACTTAGTGATCGCATCTATTTTAATTAACTAAATTAACTGCACCATTCGTTCAATTAAGTGAACTATTTGATTTCTCTGAATGTAGCATATTAATTGCAACATTTTGAGAAATATGAGATATTATAGCCGACCTTCGTGGTCGAGTGGTAAGATTGACTACCGCCCCAAAAGTTCCGGGTTCGATTGCCGGCGAGGGCAAAGTAATTGTCACACTGCCTTTGGTCTGGTGTAGAATTCACGTGACACATGTCACGAGAATCACTATGATAGCTATAATACCCTTTACACCAATTTGGCTCGTGCTGTCATAATGTAAAGAGCGAGTCAACAAAATAATAATAATAATAATATAACAAAATACATAAATTGTGATTGCGTGATGGTTAGTTAGTTATGTTTTAAAAATAACAATTGAACTTACATTTAAAGAGTTTAAATAAGAAGAAAACAAATTTCTCGCAGCAGAAATGTCATCAGGAAGTCTGAGCGTGTTTTTTAATTCTCGAGCGCAGAGCCCGTTGGCTCCTTCGTAAATCATGGCCAAGGTGGACTTGATGCTGGCTGGGGATATCATGAAGTTGCCGCTGTTCTGGTCAGCCGCAGCTTCCAAGAGCTCCTGGTCCAGGTAGTGGAAGCGCGACTTGGAGTTAGATGGTGATGAAGGGTATCTGCCCTCCGGATCGAGGGAGAACTCTTGCGGAGCTGCTGTGCTTGTAGTTATCTCGTTTGCAACGGTAATAACTGGAAAATAAAACTTGTTTTAAGAAAGATTTCTCAATTTAATGAAGGTAAGGCATTAAATCAAATCAAATCAAATCAGTTTATTTACTCAAAAGATATTACAAACAGCATAAATGTTAAAGGCATCTATTGAGTACAGGTAAGATATTATAAACATACAACATAATACCAGGAACGCATTAGTGATGGTTCGACATTAGGAAGACAAGATACTTTCCAAAGTCAAGAGTATTTGTCCCCTGAACGTACTTTCACTAACATGAAAGACGTCGATCTCCGAGGAGACCGCGTTCAGCAGACTAATTGCTCTTCCCACCGGTGTCACCAGAGGCAGTATGGACACTGTATGGACCACCATACTGGTCTATCCTAACATAATTTTCTCGTTTTCTCAACAACAATAATACATTGTGTCATGTATGCTTGTCGATTTCTCTGACTTCTCACGTGGCCAACTTTTAATATTTCATTGATTTGATCGTGCCATATTTTCCTCTATTTCTTGTTCCATTTAAATCGTTAACTTACTTTCTTTATCATTCTTTCTACATTCATTCTTTCTATGTGTCCGATTGATTTTAATGACCCTTTCATTACTTTATTCAAAACAATTTCATGTGCACTGCATCAACTTATATATTATATTTGCATTTGACACTCCAATATAAACAGATTTACAACATATGTATTTGTCGTAAGAGATCTCATTTCTACTCGATTTAATCTACTTTCATCCTTCTTATTCATGTTCATGCTTCCCCAAATACAAGTATTTAATGTGCACATAAACAGAATTTTCTCCTTGATCGCAGTATGCTCGGAATTGTCTTGAATTAACGTAAGATCTATAAGTCGCTTGTGATAAGAATATACCTCAAAGTGGATTGAAATTATTATTTGTAAAATATAGGCAATCTCTCCGTGTCAGAGGTTATCCGAAAATTTTATGGCCGCTTATAATTTGCAGTCACAATTAATTCATTAAAAAATTCGCCTGTTTATATGAAGAGAATCTGATCTTCATAACTTCTTATATTATTTATAGGAATAACATCCTTGCTAAGCATTATCAAATATATAACGTGCTGGACATTTTGAACGCATGGATAACAAAATTAATAGTTAAGTAAATATACGTTAACAATGTGAATGGAGTACGGAATCTATCAGAAGGCCGAGGAAAACATGGCATAACCAAATTAATGTAATTTTAATATTCGGGTATGTTCGATTTGCATTATCATTAAAGCGCTTGACCCGGACATTGAAATAAAATGCAGAATTGAAGTTGCGTGAGCTGCATTGACAAGATGAACTTGGAATGACAAGAATGACAAGAATTCAGAACCTGTTCCAGGTGCCGAGTTATTAAAGTTCATTGAAGAAAATAATGATTCACGACAATAAGTCGACGATAAAATTGTTAAAATGCCCATTGGTATTTTTTTAAGACAAGAAAAAGTTACCGGGATGGAAATGAAAATTCTCCTCGGGGCACTAGTACCGTGCGGGAAGTATTAAACAATGTGATCTATGTATGCATGAATATTGTCATATCCTTCGTTTGTGAAACTATTGATGATCGAAGAAAATACACAAGGCTATTTAAATATTTTTAGAATTTTTTGTAAAATCACTTTTATTTTTTGGGAATGTATACTTATACTTGTACACGAATCCTGGATTTCACCCATGGTGGGTGATTAATTCATGAAATTTTATCCAGTTATTTTATTGGGTGAAATCCAGGATTCGTGTACAAGTTCACATTCACAAAAAATATTTGTAATCATTCTGGTCAATTCTTTGGCATATAGATAAGAATGATATCTCCAGGCGGCTTCTAAACAATGCGCTAATAGGCGATAGCCTTCACATTGTGTTAATAAAGTAGTTTGCTAAATGCTAAAAATTAATCTCCATAGATGGCGTTTGTGTGTGGATTATATAGATTAATCTTAAAAAGATTAACATGTGTAATCAAATCTACATAGATGGCCAATTGAAACTGACATGTGAAGATAAGTATAGATTTGTAGCATATATGCAACCTCCAAAAATTTGTCTTACATGGTCATAAAGAAAATAGGTGGAATGGGGAATGTTGTAATTACATAAAGCGTGCGCTTAACCCAACCAAGGACAGGTCATAAGTCCTGTAAACACCTTGATCAACCATATTCAGTTTCCAGTTTGCATATTCGTCTCTATTGAGATACAATTAAAATTTCACTTTTATTTGTTTCTCTTCATTCGCCTGCCATGCAAAAATAATCGTCTCGCGTGCCATAGGTTCGCCATCCCTGGTATATACTATATTTTACCTGTACTCAATAGGTGCCTTAAATATTAACGTGGTTTGTAATGTCTGTTCTTATGATAAGCAGATTTGATTTAATTTTAAATTACATATATATCAGGAGACTTGTTTTTATAGCCATCTGCAATTCATAATTTTGTTTAAAAAAAATTAAAGGTCGTTATAATTCTTAAACAGGTTAGTTATACCTGTATTTATGACATCAATTGTCCGAATAAAATAAAAACAAAACAGTAATAAAACAAAAAACAATATATGTGTGGGACTCTCGTGTGGTAGAAGTTAAACTTCTTAGATCATAAAAAAAATTGATTTCATGGATTGCTATTTTTCCATTTTTAAACGGGTTTTTTTAACTGTGCCATACTGACAAATTGTAGGGCAGAGTATCACTCCGAAAAGTTTTGCGCCTAACGATGCGTTGAAGTTTTTCGACGAAACTAGTGCTGTAACGTACCGAGCTTTGAGGTACCTGTCACAATAGTGTTAAAAAAATTATTTTATTATTTGTAATTTCATGGTAGAAGAAGTTCCTTATAAATAATGAAAATTAAAATTAAAAATTAAAAAAAATTGTTTTAAATGCATATTTAGTTCAAATCTACTAATGTTTGTGTCTTCGACCGGTTTCGGCAGCTCGCTGCCATCTAATTGGTTGTTCACCAGAAGATGGCAGCGAGCTGCCGAAACCAGTCACGGTTATATCTTTCGGTTACAAGTAACCTATATCAAACAATTTTAACAATAAAATAAAACAGAGTGGTCACTTACATACTAAAAGGGGTGGAGTAATGTATAAAGGTGGAGGGGATTTTTTTTTAGTATTTAGTTTATAAGTTAAGTATATATATAAGTGACCACTCTGTTTTAGTATATGAAAGACCATTCTGTTTTATTATATTGTGAAAATTATTTACTTTGATAAAGGACATATTATAACCGAAATATGTCTGTGTTAAGTGTAGAAGACGAATATAGAATAAATATTTAATTATGATTTAAATTGATGTTTAATTGATGAATTAAATCACGTATTCCTCGCCCTCTATTTGCACCTGGACCGACTACCGCCCCATGGAAAGCTCTAGCGCCCACTGGGGGTGATACCGCCCCCGTCGGGAACCTATGCTTTATAATGAAAAATTATAACTTTGCTTTACACTGCGGTATGACTATAGCCAAAGAGTTCATTAATTATATCCTTGAAATTCAAATACTAGAAGTTACCTGGTATTTCTAAGCACGTGATAGGAAAACTTAAATAAAATACGATATTAGTAAACACAAATGTTTGGAATACTGTTATCCTCATTTTTTCAAGGAAATTATATATGTAGATTAAAGATGAGAACGTATTATTTTACTTTGGTTCATTTCGTTACCTAGAATTGGTTAAATTTAAATTTTATTTCATTAAGACGACATCTGATAAAGAAATTCCGAATCGCAAATTAAAGCTAAATGTGACGCAGGAAGATTTCAGACGTAGTATTTTTTATATAAAGAGTGTTTTTTTTTAGAGGTATACAATACATATTCAAAATGAAAAAAAAAACACATTAAAATAATGTTAATGTCTATGATTTTGGCTTTATTTAATAGATAATTTTATGCCATTATTGATTAAATATGATTTCGGGCATATGAGCGCCACGGCTAGCTCGAATGAAGCGCAATCGTGAAGTTCAATTTTCGACAATTGTCGTCTTTTTGGATGCATATAATCCACTAGAGTGTACGTGGTGCGAAAACGATCCACGGTCTTCCGAATAACTTGCTCGGATGGAAGATTATGTCGACCGTAAAATGGACGTATTTCACAATTAGTTTGGCGAACCGAACCATGATTTTCAAAATATATTTGGACAATTTGCAAGTGCTGTTCTGACGTCAGTCTATTTATAGTAAAATGGCAAAACGTACTGACTACAAATCAAGTATCAACTCTCAAATTAACGGTCTGTAGAAACAACGTTGCTAGTTTAAAAACCAAACCTCTAAAAAAACACCCTCTATATATTTGATCACTTAGAAAGTACGTGTAATAAGTATGAATATAAATTTAATATTAATAAATTTACTTCCTTTTTTAATATTCGGTTAACGATGTAAACGGAATATTAAAAAAGAAAGACAGAGGAAAACGTGCCACGATCAAATCAATAAAATGTTAAATGTAGAGACGGAAGGAGTGGGGATTGACAGGATGTATAAATGTTGAGAAATCGAGGAAAGTAACATGTCAGGAAATAATAGTGTGGGAGTCCATTACTTCTGGCTACTCCTTCGGGAAGACGGCGATAATGTAAGGTAGTTAGTTACTAATATATTAACGAATATCAAAATTTCATTTGTGGTTGTCCCTAATCAATATGCAAAGGAAATGCATAAATTGTTCATTTACCAAGTAACTAATAACTAACTAACCACCACCCCTTTTCTCCGGAGGGGTAGGCAGAGAGGATGGACCACCAAACTGTTCTATCCTGACAGAAGTCTCGCGCATCTTCTACATTCACACACCGTGACACGCACGCTCGTCGATTGTTCTTACTTTGAACATCGCCGTTTTTTCAGTATTTGATTAATTCGGTCATGCCATGTCTTCCTTGGCCTTCCTCGAGTTATTTTTCTATTCACACTACTTGTACACGACGTACTTGGACAATACGACCTTCGTGGCAGAGTGGTAAGAGCTCTGATTCCCATTCCGAAGGTTCTGGGTTCGATTCCCGGCGATGGCAGTGTGATTGTCACACTGTCTTCGGTCTGGCGTAGTATTCTCGTGACAATAAAATGGCGATAGATTGGCTACCTATCACATGTCACGAGAATCAATATATCAGCTTAAACAAATTGTATACTGTAATTGGGTTCAAACGACCTGTTGTATACGTAAAAAAAAAATAAAAAAATAGCAAGACACAGAGATTGCTTGAGGAAAACCAGAATAAGAGAGATATGTGAGGTTGAGGATACTAAAAGATGGAGCAGACAGCGAAAGAGGGACTGGTACAGTCATGTTCAAAGAATGGACACCACCAGACTCCCCTATATTGCATTGCATAATCAGCCTCATGTGACTCGTCCTCGTGGAAGACCTTTTAAAAACTGGAAGGACAGCTGGGAATCAACCTCACAGAAGGAGCAACACTCTGGAGAACAGACCACATAGGTCTACAACAAGGAAGAATAAGAAGAAGACTACTTGTACATATATTTTTGACCATTCTTCCCTCATCCATTCATTCCATGTGTCCAAACCATTTTATTTTCCTTTATACAAATTATGATGTCATTTGAAATTTCATGGTAGAAGTTCATTGTAAATAATGAAAATCTTCTAGTCAGAAGATATGCAGCGAGCTGCCTAAATCGATATACATTTTTTTTTTTAATTTCATTATCATAGTGACCCTTTCTTAATTTTATTTAGGACGCATTTATCCGCCTTACATTCCTTTCTAAGTTCTTCATTCATTCATTTATTTTACCAAGTACATATTTTTAATACCTCCTAACTGGGGTAACCCGTTCTAGGGAGACAATTATCTCGAATTTACTAAAAAATAATGTCTTCTTATGCATTTTTATATTTCTACGAATTTAATATTGGCAAGATTTTTTATTATTTATTTAATATATCAATAAAATAACTATTTCGCTGTTTATCTGATAAAGGGGACAGTACAAATGGACCACAAACTTTTCTATCCTTATACACTTTTATAGCTAGCATAATTTTGACTATAGCCGGCTATAATCATTAGAATAATTTGTCAAGGATTTTATTTGTTGGCTATTAGAATCATTTGCGTACATTCTTAATATTATAGCTTTATTCTACGTGCTTTGATATGTATCGGAGATCTTTTTTTGCATTTTCATCTGCAAATAAATGCAATCTGACATTTTTATATTTACATTCGAAATTTTAAATCTCTTTAAAACAATCGAAAGTTTGTAACACTAAGCATTGCGCAAGTGGGTCGTCAAGAACTTCATCCGTATGTGCGAATAAGGATATTGAAACACGCCTTGGCTACCCGTTTAAGCTTTTTAATATGAGATGCGATATTTTAAAATATATGCTATTATGTTTAGCGTTCACTATATACGGTTGACCTTCTTATCGCCTTGTCTTCATAACCACAAGATTATGTAAAAAAATACGCATATAAAATACGAAAAACAACAGTTTTAAAATATTATATTTACCCGCCACGATAAGAAAAATACTTCTTGATTCCATTTTTAAAACAAACATTAATTATAGTTTTTTATAATTTATAAAATCACAGCACTTGTTTCACTATATATATTATCAGCGTGTGCGCAAATTGTTTTGTTCTTATCATTTAACTCAAAATAACACTGCGTCCTCTCTGACGACTATATACAGAGTGATTGGTTCTCGTGCGAGTCAAGGTAATAACAACCGACGCCATTTGCAATTCGCCGGTGGAGGGGGTAGGCGGGAAATCCAATGTGGAAATGCCCACAAGGCGTGCAGAGCGGCGCGGCATTGCGATCACGATCCAAACTGATCCAATCTTCATTGGGATGCGACCGCACATAATCGTGGATCCTTCTCACGCGACCGGATTTCGTTCGAGTTTGCTATGTCGCGACTTGAAACCGCAGCTTTGATAGACGTCTCCATAAAAAGTCTGCCAACCGGTAGTCGACGCGACGGGGGCCTTAATACAATATACCAGTTTTTCTCTGGGCTTAATTGATTTTATTTATTTATTTGTTTATTTTATTGGCGTCTTGAGTGTATTGCGCCATTCAAACGGAAGATAACAATTTTAATTATATTGAAATGAAGCACAATTGTTTTGAAAATATGTATATCTTTAATGTTATTTTACAATAAAGGTATTACCAGAGTGGAATTTCATAATTCTGAGTTTATAAAAAACAAAACAATACTATTTTAATATTTACGCATTAATTTATCTCGTCATGATTAGAAGTCAGAATGACTTAAAATAATAACAGAGTTAATTTAAATTTCTCGGTAAAAGTTCATTGTCAAACAAAAAATATTTTAAAAATATGTATATATTTTATATTTTATGAATTTAATATGAGATCTCTTAGACGAATGTGTGATACTCTGTGTATGATAGAGTGTCGAATGAAAATATAAGAAGTGAATGCGGTGCCAATGATGGTGTTTGAACAAAATAATGAAAGCATCATTAAAATGGTTTGGACATATGGAAAGAATGAATGAAGAAAGAATGGTAAAAAAATTATGTGTTATGAACAAAATAATGAAAGGATCATTAAGATGGTTTGATCATGGAAAGAATGAATGAAGAAAGAATGGTAAAAAAATATATATGTTAACGATGTAAATGGAACCAGAAATAAAGGAAGACCGAGGAAAACGTGGCACGATCAAATAAATCAAATATTGAATGTAGGCCATGTGAGGAGTCAGAGAAATCGACGCGCGTGCATGACACAATGTATGAATGTTGATGAATCGAGAGAAATATGTCAGGAAAGAAAAGTGTGGCAGTCCATTATTTCTGCCTACCCCTTCGGGGAGACGGCGTGGTGGTTAGTTAGTCAATTAGTTTTAAAAAAAAACATATTTTCATTAATAAAACGCTGTTTTTTTATTCATGTTTGAAGAGAATATCAGTATTTTATTTAATTCATAAGAAATCTTCACAATCTAATGTCCAACATTTTGTATATACTCGTATCCGTTATGAATATTGCACAAAATTAATAATATCAGGATAGCTTTAATTATTAAAATGATTAATAAATAATTATTTATATAAACGAAAAAACTTGTATAATTTTAGCATCGAAACAGTACAAACGTATTACGTGTCACAATTAACTATTATAAAGTGCGGCAACAATCAAATTGACCAAAACAATTCACTTATACGCGAAATTTCTCCAAATATACGGGAGCACCACATGAACCAAACCAAATTTTCAAAATCAGAACCAGAATAAATAATTTTTATAAAAATAATTTTGACAGGTGTAAAAAAAAATTTCATTTGTTCTAATGACAATTTGAATAATCTCTTCAATATTATGTTAATGTTCTTGCTGGTGTTGGTTTGTTTTCAGTGCCTAATTACTGCTAATTAAAAAAAAACTGGATACGTGGAACATAAATTAAATGGACAAAATGTGCACCATCTAAAAAGAACTTTTTGGGCTAAATTATTTTTATTTTCTTATTTTATGTTACATCATTGTATTTTATATTATTTGTTTTAATTTTTTTGTGGATGTTGGACTATCGAAGTGTGCGCGGGAGATGCCTATTGGTGGCGATGAGGTTCGCAACCCATCACACCGCGTCTCCCGCGGGGCGAAAAGATAAGGATGGAGTGCCGCATCGGTTAAAGTGTGACAGTTCATTCTTTCTGCCAACCCTTTCGGGAAGACGGCGTGATGGTTAGTCAGTTAGTTAGTTTAAAAAATAATAATCAATACGAATAAAAACATTATCATTATTATTCAAATATTTGAGAATGCCTTAAACAGGCGAAACATATTAATAATAATAATAATAATAATAATAATAATAATATTCTAACTTTTAAAGCGCCGTTTTTGTGATGTAATCACCTCAAGGGCGCATTAAGACGTGTTTTAAATCTTAATGTGAACGCTGAATCCGATTGATATTCGCGATCGATTACAAAGTGTAATAGAACAAAATATGCAAGTTTTAAATTGGGTATGAAATATGAAAAAGATGAGTTTTTAACTTAGATCTGAAGTCTGTCGGATCATTTATGCATCTGAGGTGTGAAGGAAGATTGTTCCAAGCTGATCGACCGGCTACCGCAAACGCTCGATCCCCGAAATTCGTACTAGGGCAACGCTTTGTCTCAACTAATCTTCCTATTGCCGAGGAGTTCGCCGAGCGAAGTGTGGATTTCCTTGTATATTATTCGCATAAATTATAATAAAACTTCTTGAAAACAGACGTGTTCATTCGTAGAAAATATTTAATATGATATTTTACATTATTTTTCAAGAAACAATAAATAAATAAATTGTTTGAGTCTATCCAGGACGAAGCCGGATAATTTAAGTAGTAATAGAATCATATTATTAATGTATATATCTGGGAAGCATGTTTACAAGAGACGGAAGAATGAAGAAAGACAGCGAGGGATGCATAAAAGCGTGTTACATGCATGAATGTAGAGGAAAATCAAATCAAATCAGTTTATTTTCTCAAAAGATATTACAAACAATTATTATAGTTTAAGACATCTATTAAGAACAGGTAAAACATAATAAATGTACAATATACTCGTAATACCAGGAACGCATGAGAGATGGTTCGACATTAAGAAAACAAGATACTCTCCAAAGTCAAGAGTATTTGTCTTCTGAACGTACTTTCACGAATATGAAAGACGTTGATCTCCGAAGCGATCATGTTCAGCAGTTTGATTGCTCTCCCCACCGACATCACCAGAGGCAGGTTGTTTCTGCATGCAGAGAGATAAAACAGTCTGTGCTGACGCTGTCGAAGATAACCATCCGGAACATAAAGATGGAAAGCCTCCAAGATGACGGAATTCTCAAAGAATCCCCTGATAAGTCCGAAGAAATGGGTAAGTATGCACCCATCCCTTCTTATCTGTAAACTATTGGTCCCCAGCATGCCCAAGAGGAATGCAGTGGGATATAGCCACGGATAGCTATCAAACTCCCTCATGTAGAGATATCTCAGAAATCTTTTCTGAACCCTCTCTAACATGAGCGAGTATCTCGCCTCGTGGGGACTCCATATCACCGAGCCACACTCGAGCCGCCTCCGGACCAATGAGTTATACAAAATTCGCAAAACATAGGGATTCTTGAAAACTCGAAAGGTATATCAGAATAGAGCAATGTGGCGGTCCATCTTTTCAGCCTACACCTGCGGGGAAACGATTTGATGGTTAGTAAGTTAGGTTAGGTTAGTCACATTATTTAATAGTAAATTAAAAACTGACGTAATTAATTGCGGTTTATCATTCTGATACTATTATGAACAACGCATAAGTATTGCTTTTAAACATTGCATTTAAATTATGAATATGAAACTACAGAATTGATCATCTTACAGTGACAAATGCTGGAATATTACATCATTACAACACGTGAAATGATTTGCCAATTTGTGTACTTTACTTTAGACGTAACGATATGCGCTATTAATAGTAAGTCTGGTGTAAGAAAGGGGTATTCAATCCTTGAACTCCCCTGGAAGACGAGTTATCACCTTATTCTTCTTCGTTTAATAGATATAACGATCTGTGACACAGAAATCTTGTCTCCTGGAATGATGAGGTCTAGCTGTCCCTCCATCTCTGAGGCGGTCTTCTAGGTGGACGGTTTCCGGAGGGAATTTCGTAAGCAGATAAACTTTTTAAATAAAAAACTTTATTATAAATATCACAATTATATTTTGTTCTGTTCTGCAGTTATCTTTTTTAGTTGGTTGTAAGTCCTGACGAAGCTCTCTCTCTCTCTCTGGTTTCAATCCTGGGATTGGTTTGCAGCAATTTCCTCTAATCTTCTATTCCATTCTTCCCTGTCTTGTGCGGCTCTTTTGAAATCTGCATATGATGAGCAGCGCACGTCCACCAACAGGTCCTCCAGGTACTCTCGGCGTGGGCGTCCCCTAGAGTTTGTCCCCTCGGTCATACCCTCCATTATGGCATGCAAGAGGCCTTCTTGTCATATTACATGGCCGACCCATCTTGCACGCCTTTCGGACAAGGTCCTGAGCAGGTGCCTTCCTCCTTCGATTCTTTGGGGAACCTCCTCATTTGTAATGTGGTCTCTCCAGGAAATTCCTAATAGTCTTCTATAGGACCACATCTCAAAAGCCTTTAGTCTCCGTTTATCTCTTTCGGATAGGCACCATGCTTCGCAGCCGTACATTAAGATACTCCATACATAGGTATTGATATGGAGTATTCTCAGTTTTTGGTCTATATTATTCGGTTGTATTATTTTCGACCTTTTATTAAACGAAGCTATGTGGCGACAAAATATAATTGTGATTAGAACAACTTGTTGATAACTTAGTATTATCACAACACTTATTTACATTATTTACAGACATGATGTATGTTTCGGGAAAACAGACTTCCCTTCTTCTTATCAAAGTTATCAACAAGTTGTTCTAGTGAGAATACACAGCACAAAGTCATGGCGAATATAGAAGAAAATATAATTGTGATATTTATAATTTTTAATTTAAACAGTGTATAATAAAATATTAAATGTTGGCCTTGTGAGATGTCGAAAAAATAGACGTGTGTGCATAACACGATGTATACATATTTCTGAAGCGAGAGAAACATGTTAGGAAAAAACAGTGTGGCAGTCTATTATGATGGCGTGAAGATTAGTTAGTAAGTTTAGTTCATAGTACGTCACATTCGAAGCCGACCCGGGCCGCGGACGCGGGTTGGATACCCCACGTGTCATTTATACATCTAGAAGTGTTTTTTGAGTCATCTGATAAGAACACTATACCTTTGAATTCGTCATAAAAACTGTTTATTTAAAAAAATGTATTGTTGTAAAGTGTGATTCAATGATAAAATTAAAGCAAATCATGTTTTTGCGAAAAGTATAATAAATCTAGTGACGCAGTTATGAACGGATATCACTGAAAGGTTCCGATTTATAAAAAAAATATTCTAATAAAAAAAGTTAATCTTGTGTCAAACCAAGTTTTTTTTTATCAAAGTATGTTAAGTATGAATCAATTCTCTACAGCTTCGAAGAGATGGGCATCTCATAACCCATTTTTAGATTAATCATGGTATATTTCGAGAATGCGCATTTACAACACCATCATCAAGCCAGTGGTGACATATGGTTCTGAGTCGTGCACAATGACTATAAAAGAACAAAAAAGAATCTACTGGTTTGAGAATAGAATACTAGATCTTCTGCTTAATGCTTAAAATACAATCTTCATAGATGGCGTTAGTGAGTAGATTGAATATACTACCATGTAAAGGGTGGTGTTCGAGATAAACATACGAGTATATACAACTTCCAAAAATTTGTCAGACATGGTGGCCATAAGAAAAAATAAGGTGGAATGGGGAATGTTGTATTACATAAAGCGTGCGCTTAACCCAACCAATGACAGGTCATAAGTCATGTAAACACCTTGATCAACCATATTCTGTTTCCAATTTGCATCTTCGTCTCTATTGAGATACAATTGATTCTAGAATACTTAGAATTATCCTTGGACCCAGACCCGGTGTTGGCATAGGACCGCATAGGACTCGGAGGCATAGGACCAACCAAGAGATCCGTACGATGACCCAGCAGCCCCCTATAACGAGCACCGTGAGAACCGGTCGCCTAGCATGGATTGGGCACGTATGCCGAGCCGAAGAGACCAGAGCAAACAAGACCCTATACGCGTCTAGACCGACTGGAGTAAGACCTCTAGGAAGGTCTAGACAGCGCCTAATGGACAATGTTCTGGCTGACCTGGCTAGGGTGTTGGTGTTTTTATCCCTGATAGATATCTCCGACAGCGACAGCACAGATTGTTTTACATACCGGCCGCCAGAACCAATCTGCCTCTGGTGACACCGGTGGGAAGAGCAATTAGTCTGCCGAACGCGGTCTCCTCGCACGTTAGGGGACAAATTACTCTCGAATTTAGAAAGTATCTTGTCTTCCTAATGTCGAACCATCTCTAATGCGTTCCTGGTATTATGTTGTATGTGTATAATATTTTACCTGTACTCAATAGATGCCTTAAACATTTATGCTGTTTGTAATGTATTTTGAGTAAATAAACTGATTTGATTGATTGGTTGATTGATTGAATAGTATAATATATAAATATGCTATAGCTAGAAGGATACAAGAATTGAAAATATTGTCAAAGACGAAATCTCCAGAAGCAAGAGACTACCAAGAAGGCCGCTGAAGAGATGGAGGAATGGCTGGACGTCATCATCCCAGTACAGCTCATCGACACAAACAGGTCATACGACCTGAACCAAAAAAATATATAACTAATAAGAATGCCAATATAGATGACTAGGATGACTTACCTAGGACTAATAATGGATAAGCAACTAAAATGGACAAAACACATAGACAACCTAACAAACAAGTTAGCATCACTATAGGTACTTCCTCTTCTACAAAATACAAAATTACATACCAAGAAAAAAAAAAGTTTTGATCTACGAAGCGTACGTTAAAAGCCGACTGACATATATAATATGATTCCCTTCTGGGGGACAGGAAACCAAAAGGACATCTCCAGACTCCAAAGACAGCAAAATAAAATAATAAAATTAGCTTATAACATTAATTATCTTACCCCAACCATACAAGTATACAGACAAACAAAACAAATGGACATATCCGACCTGACTAAATCCGAGACCTTGAAAATTGTATTCAGAGTGACCATGGAAGAGACAACAGACAGCAGATACAAATTAACTAAAAATTCAGACATACACAGACACTGGACCAGGAACTGTAACAGATATCACTTACCGAATGCACGAACTAAGACAGGACAATCAAGGATATTGAACAATGGACTGAAACATTACAATGAACTACCAAAAGACACAAGGAGTCTCACTGCGAATCAATAAAAAATACCTGAAACATTACATAATTACTAAAAATGTATCCAAATAACCCAATTGTTTTTTTTTTTTAAATAAATTTAAAAAAAACATGTGTATTGTATCTAAAAATGGTTAATTTTTTTTATGAAACACAACAATGCTTGTTAAATAATTCTATCCTGATTTAAATGTTGATCGACTGCGTCAGGTGCAGCTCTCGTAAGCCTTATAATAGTACAAAAAAATGAGAATTTTCAACAGGTAACCTAATCATCTTTTCTCTTGCAAATGCCTCTTCTAAAATAATAAGACTAATTCGATCATACTCTACAATGTCAACCCTAACTGATCTTCTACTCCCTGACAGAGAAAAATGTTGGACTTTACCACAAAACCTAAATCCTATCTCGCCTCTTTGAGAGGAGCACTCCGTGCCACACACCTATCTCTAGTATACAATAATCACCAAATCTTCTTCTTCTTCTTTTAATTGATCTGACGATCTGTGACACAGAAATCAAGTCTCGTCGGATGATGAGATCCAGCTGTCCCTCCATCTCTTAGGCGGTCTTCCAGGTGGGCAGTGTCCAGAGGGGATTTCATAAGCGGCTGTATATGCAAGTCTGTCACCATCCATTGGGGCTACATGGTCCCTCCAGTATATTCTTCTGGATCTACTCCACTGAACGATATCCTCTATTTCAAGATTTTCTTATGTCTACGTTACGGACACGATCTCGGAGAGTTTTTCCAGTAATTGATCTTAGGACCTTCATTTCCGATGTTCTTAGTAGTCCCATGGTTCGCACAGTGTCGGCCCGCGTCTCTACAGTATACGTCATGGAACGCATGTTTTATAAATTCTCCACCAAATCACATTTCCAAAAATGTTTCCAACAGATGTAAGAGGAATATCTATTAGAGCTGAACCTCTGTAAGTCAGAAGATCCAAATCCAAGTTTATCACATATGTTGCTATTAACCTTTTGTGTATCTGTAATAAACAGTACGCAATGCTCTCGTGTATATCTTATGGCTCTCAAGAAACACTAACACCACACTCTATAAATTTCTCGTCAAACCCGTCCTTATGTATACTTCAGAAAGCTAGACACTAAAGAAGAGAGATAAACAAGGCATCTTCTAGAGAAATCTCAGTTTCAGGCGCGTATCCGGTTTAAATGGACACTTAAAGTTGTATGTCACATTCGATAATGTCCTAGCTAGCGAAATATGACAACTCCTTCAATAGATTGAGTATATAAGAAAACTTATATTATATAATAAAAAAAATATTGTATTATATATATTAAAACATTACGGTTGCTTGAAATACCTGGCTGGCGAAACAGCTGTCACAACTATCTCATAAAATGTATAATTAATTGTGATGTATACTATAATAACAGGGTTGCAAAATTAAAAAAAAAACTAACTAACTTCAACCTCCATACGTCGTGTCGTTTATGCCACGTTTTCCTTAATCTTTCTTTATTTCTATTTCCTTTTACGTCGTTTACATGTATAATTTTTTACCGTTCTTTCTTCATTCATTCTATTCATATGTCCAAATCATTTTGATGATCCTTTCATTGTTTTATTCGTAACACTTTCATTCGCACTGCAATCAGTTATTATTTTGAATTTGACACTCTATCAAATCTATCAAATATATATTGAACAAAAATATGTGAAGTGTACCTCAACATATTAGCATATATACATTCTTCAAAAATTTGTCAGACGTGGTGGTCGTAAGAAGTGCGGAATGGGGAATGTTGTATTATATAAAGCGATCGCTTAACCCAACTGGAAATTTTAAAATTTTATTTAGGAAGAGAAATCAGTCGACAGAACATGATCACCTCGAAAGTCTTCTTTCATATAATATAAGTGAACGTACGTTCAGAAGACTAATACCCTTAATTTTAGAGAGTATATTGTCTTCCTAAAGTCGAATCATCTCTCATGCGTTTCTGGTATTTTACCTGTTCACGGATATACGATATGCCTTTAATTATAATTATGTTTTTGTCTCTTTAGAAAATAAATTGATTTGATTTTATTAGACATATAAAAATATATATTCGTGAAAATATTGAATTATTTGATATTATCATTATTACGGAATGACGTCATCCTTCAATAGCTAACCGCGAACCCATATTTTCCGATTTTCCACGTAAATACATAATTTCTTCATAAAAATCGTGTTTGTAGGGGCTCATGTCTCGACTTGAAGATGTTACGTACCGTTGGAACTGTCTTATACGTATGACCTTTAGACAGATAAGGCAATATCTCACGTTTGGTATATCTATAGAACATCGCGGTTTCCAAGTAAAGGGAAAGAGGATACATCTTAACTTAATATTAAGCTTCCTTTCCGTAGCTCGTACACATAGCGAACACTCTAGTATTTAATAATAAGAGTGAGAGTTTGCATATTTAGGTAGAATGTTTACAAAGGGGCAAAACAATCATACATTATAATTTATCTCATGCCTTTATACAAGGGTAAGGGATCTCGGTTAGACGGCGGAAACCACAGGGCAATCAGTCTGTTGAGCTCCGTTGGTAAGCTGTAAGGAGCGTTAAACCCTCCCTGATGGTTAGTTAGTTAGTTAGAAAACAGACGTCTAACTAACTAACCATCACGCCGTTTTACCTACTGGGTATGTAGAAATTGATCGCCACACTGTTCTTTCCTGACATACTTCTCTGTATGAATGTTGAGGATTCCTTATCGTGTCATGCAATCACGTCGTCACCTCACGAGGCCGACATATAATATTTGATCTGTTTGATCGTGCCACGTTTCCTCGTTCTTCGTCTATTTCTAGTTCCGTTTACGTATTTTACATGTATATATTATATCAATTCAGGAAAACGTAATTTTAACGAAGTTTATAATTCATATTGAAGGGCAACACCTTTCGCTTTGTTATGATATTATGTTCAGACTCTATTTCAACCTTCAATGATATTATTTATATTCTACAATTTATCCACATTTTAAAGGCATCTAGCATTTTGATGATAGCTTTTGTCAAGGTCAGTGTTTCCATGCCGTAGAACAAGACGGATAGCACGTAGCTTTTAAATAAATGTAAATAAACAAAATAATTTACATTAAATTATGAAAGAATTGCTGCGTTGGTTCGGACATATGGAGCGCATGGATGGAGAAAGAATGGTAAAGAAAGTATATGTTAACTATGCAAATGGAGTATGGAGTCGAGGTAGACCGAGGAAAATTTAGAATGGCCAAATTAATCAAATTTTAAAGGTTGGTCATGTTAGAAGTCGGAAGAATCGACGTGCGTGTATGAGACTGTAGGAATCTACAGAGGTGAGTCAGGATAGATTAGTGTGGCGGTCTATTCTCTCTGCCTACCCCTGTGGGAAACGACATGATAGTTTGTTTGTTTTTTATTTGTGCTATTTAGAATGGTTGACCACAAAGATAAAACTAATTATAACTATAACATAATTTTTCAATAGAATAATGACTCGTAAAATTTTGTGATTATACAAAAAATATATAAATGATTAATTATAAACTAATAAAATAAACACATACAATTCCCGGGAAATACAAGATTCTTGTATTAACAATATCAGAAAGCTGACAAGTAAACAAGTTTGTGGAATTTTCGATTGAATTCTTAATAAAGTCGTGATAAGGAATTTCATAGAATAATCCTCGCAGGAACTTGTTTTCAAGTCTGTCGGATGTAGTTTATCTTACGTGAGAACGTGTCTCTTATTCGTAATATCGGTGGTTCACTATTATCCCTAATCAGTTGTAGGCAGTCACGTAATTTACGATAAGTGATGACGAATATAGAAATAATATGATAATTATTACATGTAATTAAATGCATAAAGATTTTTTTTATGTTACTTACATAAGCTTATAATTATTATGAGAAACTACGAGTGACACAAAGAGCCATGTTAGGAATAAGCCTAAGAGACAGCGTCAGAAACGATACGGTGAGAGAAAAAAACAAAAGTCACTGACATCATCCACCGGGTGGCGACTCTAAAATGGCAATGGGCAGGTCACGTAGCCAGAAGCTCAGACAAGACGAGACAAGAAGACTGCTGACTTGGAGACCGTGGATGGCAAAAATAAGTGCAGGGCGACCGCAACTACGGTGGAAGGATGATCTAAATAACACGTCGGAATAACCTGGATGCTGTCGGCACAGGACAGAATTACATGGAAGCAAATGGAGAAGGACTTTGTCCAGGAGTGGACCGGAATAGGCTGAGGAAGGAAAGAAGGAACCATCACGCCGTGTTTCCGAAGGGGTAGACAGAAATAATGGACTGACACACTTTTCTTTCCTGACATATTCATACATCGTGTCATGCACGCTCGTCGATTTCTCAGACTCCTCACATGGCCGACATTCAATATTTGATTTATTTGATCGTGCCACGTTTTCCTCGGTCTTCCTCTATTTCTGGTTCCATTTACATCGTTAATTTTTTTATTATAATCATTTTATTATATTTTATGGAAATGACATGTTTCGCCTTACTATTTCATAATACCTAAGCAACTCGAAACATGTCATCAATATTACCAGCAGAACACAAACAAGAAGGAGAGCGATATTTTTCATTTTAACGAAACAATGTTCTAAAGATGAATATTCCAAATATTGGAGAATATCACTTAGGAGAGCGGCATTTTTCATATTAATGAAACAATGTTCTAGAGATGAATACTCCAAATATTGGAGAATATCGCTTAGAAGTGCGGCATTTTTCATATGAATGAAACAATGTTATAGAGATTAATACTCAATATATAGATACATACTTTCTTTATCATTCTTCATTCATTCTTTCCATGCGTCCGAACTATCTTAATAAATAGTTTATTATTTTGTTCATAACACTTTCATTCGTACTGCATTCACTTCTTACGAGTAAATTTGTACTTTGACACTCTACCAAATACAGATTTATCACGCATTCGTCGAAGAGATCTCATTTCTACTACATTTCTTCTATTTTCATTATTCTTTTGCAGGTTCCATGCTTCAATTCCATACATCTTATTATTCTTTTTCTTTTTGCCCTGTCACCTCCGTAGTGCATAGGGCCTTAAGGAACCTTCTCCACCCGACACTATCGCATGCCTGATGCCTAACATCATCCCAAGTGAGGCCTGCTGCTTTAACCTCGTCCTACAGGGCTCCTCTGAGCTCCTCTTCCTCCGCCGTGGTCCAGAGAATGGCATTTGACACTGTCTGGGGCCAATAGATCTTGAATATTGAGCGAAGGCACCTATTTATAAACACCTGGAGTTTAACAATAACGCCAAGGATAGATTTCCAAGTCTCACATCCGTACAGCAGCAGGGTAATTCCATACATAAGGGTTAAGAAAAAAACGTGACACAGTCCTAAAAATAGATTAAGAAGAAAAAGAAGAAAAGTATTGATAACACCGATGACTGGTAAAGACAAACTGTGTCAATGGCGCTGAATAAACTCGTCACGATAGATGTGATGTGTTTAATGGCAGATGTGATGTAAGATCGATCATGCATTAGGTAGATAATATCACGAGTTAAAACGGATGCTGTTTCCCTGGGCTACATATGAAATGTAAATAATCCCACAGGAGAATAACAGGAAAGCCAACACTCCTACAGGACAGAAACTTGGAGTAAATATCTGTTCCGGATTACCGAGAAATGAAAACCCCAAAATCGACATCCGTGAATGGCTAACACCTATTGAACGACAATATTAAAGGGTTATTTCATCCCTTGTATGTACTGAGGATTACCATTAGGACAACAATGGTGCAACTCGCAGTTTCCCCAACATGGCTGATTGTCAATTTTATAATCCCTTAATACGAAGGGTGTGGGAACGTGTTAATATTTTAAAATTTTATATTTGCATTTCAAAAGAGAGACATAACTTCTTTATCGAATACCCAAAATGGCAGTATGATTATCACACTATATTTGATCTGGTATAAAATTCACGTGATAATAAAATGGCGATAGATTATTATTATTATTATTCTTATTTTGTTGTCGCTCTCTACATCATGACAGCATGAGTCAAATCAATTTAAAGTGTATTATAGCTATCATAGTAATTCCCCTGACACGCGATAGGTAGCTAATCTATCACCATTTTATTGTCACGTGAATTCTACACCAGACCAAAGACAGTGTGATAATCACGCTGCCCCCGCCAGGAATCGAACTCGGAACCTTCGGGGTTGCAGCCAATGCACCAACCACTCGGCCACGAAGGTCGTCGATTAGCTACCTATCACATGTCAAGAGAATCGATATAAAAGACAAAAACAAATTGTATATACAATAATAAACATAAAAAAAACGTTATTCGACTTCATTCATCGAAAAGGTCGCCTTGAATGAAGTACAGGTATTTAAAAAAAAATAAGGAAATAGTTTTATAATTGTGTTAAAATATGGTAAATATATCATATAAGAAAAAAAAATTATGCTTGTTCCCTAGTTGTTCCATATTTTTATGTTTTTATATATTATATTATATATTTATCATCTTGCCATCTTTGAAAGTATAGTATGTACGTGAATTTATTTTTAAATGTTATATTTTGTAATCTTATTATACGTACACAACTTTTTTTCATGAGATTGTCGCGACAGCTGTTTCGCCAACCTATGTTGGCAATTTGGTTGTGATTTTTGTTTTAAATATCAATTTATATTTATTTTTATTGTGGGCAAAAGCAGAATAAGATTAGTTAAAAATCAACATCATGTAATTCTTATGTCGTTCATTTTATTTTTCACGCTATACGGAATAAACAGTTATTTTAAATGGTCACACATGATTGTCATGGGTACCAAAAAACTCAGTATACGCGATTTGTGTACTCAGTATACGCGACTACAGTATACACACAAAATGAAATTCATGAATAATGCAAAAAAATATATATTCGTATTAAATATAGGTATTTATATTTGTGCGGAAATGCGTTATCAGAAGGATAAAACATTATTAATTTTATATTTGTAAAACCCCATCTGTGGGCGTGAAATGTTATAAATATAATACAATAATCATTATCATCCCGTATACAAATCAAATCATTTTATTAACTCAAAAGATATAACAAACAGCAAAATGTTTAAGGCATCTATTGAGTACAGGTAAAATATTATAAAAATACAACATAATACCAGGAACGCAGTAGAAATGGTTCGACATTAGGAATACAACATACTTTCTAAAGTCAAGAGTATTTGTCCCCTGAACGTACCTTCACTAATATGAAAGACGTCGATCTCCGAGGAGACCGCGTTCAGCAGACTAATTGCTCTTCCCACCGGGGTCACCAGAGGCAGATTAATTCTGGCGGCCGGTAGGTAAAACAATCTGTGCTGTCACTATCGGAGATATCTATCGGGGACAAAAAGACCAACACCCTCTAGCACGCCCGAGTTCTCGAAATATCCCCTGATTAATCTAAAGAAATGAGTAATGAGATGCCCATCTCTTCGAAGCTATAAAGAATTGGTTCCGAGGTACGTCCACTCCTGGACGTAGACCTCCTCCATCTGTTTCCATGTATGTCGATCCTGGGCAACACGCATCCATGTCGTACTGGCGGTCTCTTTAATGTCATTCCTACACCGAAGTAGGGGACGTCCTGGATTTCGGGTCGCAATCCTAGGACGCCATCAAAGGAGGAGTGACGTCTCTCTGCGACGTCGTCTCTGCGCTGTGCTTCAAAGTCTTGGGTGCCTTTATGTACTGTTGTTCTCCACCTAGGTCTGTCTTCTGCAGTCTTTTCCCAGCAATCGCAGTCGATGTTCGTATTTTGTAGGTTTCCTTTAAGGGAGTCCTTGAAGCGTTTCCTCTGACCACCGTGTGAACGTTTCCCTTAGGTAAGCTGAGAATACATAATCTTCCTTGGGATTCTTGTCTCAGTCTTTCTGATGTCGTGACCAGCCCAGCGCAGTTGTCTCTGAATAATGGCAGCATCAATACTTGTCATATTGACCTCAGTAAGTATGCTGTCATTTGTCCGTTTGTCCTGCCATTTCACATTTAGGATCCTACGTAGACAGCATTAGTGGTATCGCTCTAGGGCTTTTACGTGTTTTCTGTATGAGGTCCATGTTTCCGAGGCACACAGGAGTGTCAGCAGGACAACGGACTTGTTTGCCCTTCTAAGGCATTATCAAAAAAACTTCTAGAAAACTTACGTTTTCATTCTTATCTTCTTCTTCTCCGTATAGACCTTTGATCTGTTTCTGAAATCAGGCTGGCCTCTCTTGGAAGGTTGACTCCCAACTATCTCTCCATCTCTTCGGCGGTCTTCCGGGGGGACGGCAGCCGGCAGGAATCTGATGCGCCACGGCGCACAGTGGTCCGGATTTGGGAAACAGTGGACTTAGGAACCAAAGTCATTATTTCGATTTGAAAAAAATTGCTTGCTGTAGAAAATCTAATTTGTAACAATATTTGTCATGTTCAACTTTTCGTTATTTGGAGCTTAACATGGTTTAAAAAAATACAAACGAAAAAAATGTATGGAGTAAAATTGAATTATATTTTTTTCTCAATATATTTTAAATTGCTAGCAACGAAACTTTTTGTATATTAACGTATGTAATTAGTACTTTATGTCCATATTTTTTTCTTTCCAATATACTTGCTTGGTTGGCGTAAAATTGCAGTTGAACTTTAAAAAAAAAAAAATTATTTCACAACACAACAAATGTTTCTGCCAGAAGATTTGGTTGGGTGGTTATGATGCACAATTATTTCTTTATTACAAATAAGAAAACCAAAATTGCCTATCACCTCCAGTTTTTTAAATATTCTCCAAAAACTGCATTTTAAAGTATGAAAACCCATGCTTACAAATATAATGTTATTATAATGGAGTGCTACATAATAATTTATTTTATGAATGAGTCGTTACTGCAGTTTTTAAGAATTATACGAAACAAATAAATAATTATTAACACCTTCTTTATGGTAATAATTCACCGTTATGACTTACTTGATGAATCATTAAAGGAATTTCCTGCACTTTCTGAGAATTATATGGAACAAATAATATACAAAAATACTATTTTTACCTGTTTCGTGGTAATGGTAGCGCGGCTTATTTGATGAATCATCATGGCAATTTCCTGCAGTTGCTAAGGATTATATGCAACAAATATAAAAATAGACTTATGAATACCCGTTTAATTGTAATGGTACCTTCATGACTCATTTTATGTATCACCATATCAATTCACCTACTTCTTTCCGTATATAAAACACGCAGGAGCGCATTTTTGGGTTACTAGCTACTGAATTTTTGAAGAAGTAACATACCTTGAACTTGACCGCGACCAGAAAAGGGCCTGAAAATCATGACTCGATTTGGCACTCATATGGACATTTACACATTTTTACGAGAAGGAGACCTCAAGGACTACAAGCGACTCCACCGAGCAATTTTGAACTCCATTTCGCTTGAAATCTCACCAGAAGATTCTGAAGTGATATTGAAATTTGCAAGATATCTCACTGTCAACTTGAAGAGCAGATGGACCGCGGCCCACAGAATTCAAAACAAATTTATAAATAAGCATTTGAACTGGTTGAAAGCAAGAATCCAGTGGCCTTCCTGCAATTCCGTAAATCTCGCCGAGATTTTTGAAGAAACCGAAAATATTGCAGAAACCGAATATTTAGAGCAAGAGGATCAATATTTAGCGGAATCTAATGAAATCATCATAGCATCTACATCTATGGCCACTAAAGATATGGGCACTTCTACAGAAGTTCAAACAGGAAAACCATTTGCAGACCTAGGGAACAAGCAGAAGAAAAGGCGGTCGGGTACATTGAGTGACTATTCGGAAGAGAAGTTAGCTTTTGCTTTGGTCACTAGGCTAAAATCGAATGGAAAAGAGATCCTTGCTCGCATTATTAATCACCTCTTGAAGAATCCTGACAAAGCCCCAGATGTCAAATCGCATTTATTCGATAAGGAAAAGAAGAAAACAAATCAGGAAAACCAAGCTTTGGCTCTTACTACTTCATTAGATCTGTCAAAGTGGAAATATCTGACGTTAAGGGCTGCAATGTCAGATTGGAAGAATTCTCTGCAGCTTACTTCCTACCACAAATTATTAGAAGCTAAGAAGAGGTGCTATCCGGATGCCAAAGACGTTGAAATATCTGAACACGGAGCAAAAGTGAACTTGCAAGCACTTTTGGATTTGACTATTCAGAAGATCCTGCAAATTGTGGGAGACAAACTAGGTATTTCGAGTGGGAATCTGAAGCTACGGATCTTCAACACAAAGCAATTATAGGCACAAGAGTGAACTGACACAATTTGATGAGTCTTCGGTGTTCATGACGAGCCTTGTTCCTTTGAAGTTGGAGTCGAACAATGTGGTCATTTGGGAAAATCCGAAGCCATCTTCGACGTTTTACTGTAGGCCTATCAAATTCCAGTTCGCATTTGACCATTGACTTTGTCAACCAAGAAAATGCGGCAATGAAGGAAGAAATACGTAATTTGGTTGCATCAAAATGCGGTAATTACGAAATTACTCATGAGCTGCACATGACAATGATAGATGGCAAAGTAGCTACTATTATTACAGATACTCCATCCGCAGCAATTTTATATTATTTATTCCATATAATTCTTAGAAAGTGCAGGAAATTCCTTTAATGATTCATCAAATAAGTCATAACGGTGAATTATTACCATAAAGAAGGTGTTAATAATTATTTATTTGTTTCGTATAATTCTTAAAAACTGCAGTAACGACTCATTCATAAAATAAATTATTATGTAGCACTCCATTATAATAACATTATATTTGTAAGCATGGGTTTTCATACTTTAAAATGCAGTTTTTGGAGAATATTTAAAAAACTGGAGGTGATAGGCAATTTTGGTTTTCTTATTTGTAATAAAGAAATAATTGTGCATCATAACCACCCAACCAAATCTTCTGGCAGAAACATTTGTTGTGTTGTGAAATAATTTTTTTTTTTTTAAAGTTTGCTATTTTACGCCAACCAAGCAAGTATATTGGAAAGAAAAAAATATGGACATAAAGTACTAATTACATACGTTAATATACAAAAAGTTTCGTTGCTAGCAATTTAAAATATATTGAGAAAAAAATATAATTCAATTTTACTCCATACATTTTTTTCGTTTGTATTTTTTTAAACCATGTTAAGCTACAAATAACGAAAAGTTGAACATGACAAATATTGTTACAAATTAGATTTTCTACAGCAAGCAATTTTTTTCAAATCGAAATAATGACTTTGGTTCCTAAGTCCACTGTTTCCCAAATCCGGACCACTGTGCGGCGTGTGGGATTCTGGTGGGATCCATCCTCTGCGCGTGCGCATTCCAGTATCTTCGGCGTTGTCTGCCCCATCTCACGACATCCGCCACCTTGCAGATTTCACGGATAGCCGTGTTCCTTACCCTATCTCGAAAAGTCCTTCCTACTATCATCCTCAGCGTCCTCATCTCTGCCACCCGTACTTTAGCCTTCGTTTTTGTGGTATCCGCTCTGGTCTCAATGCTATATGTCAGTATAGTTTTCATTCGTATTAATTATTTTATATGGAGTTTTACATTATTGTTCAAGAAACAATAAATAATTTTGTTAATATTTTTAGCGATGAACCTATAAGTTACTAAATTACCAATTAGTAATATTACCCTTTATATTTAGATTCTAGGCTACCAGTCACTCACTCACTTCCTTTTTAGTTCCGTTTCGGTCGTTTATATTTTTCTGCGATGCTATGACGTGTATAAAAAATAATTGAAATGAAAACATAATATTTTAAATGATCCTTGCACTTCGTCGATTCAGGGCTACATTCACATAAACAATCGTCATTTATTTTGTTACAATTTAAGTCATAGTTGGTTATTTTCTCGACGAACATAATTATTATATTTTTTCAAATATGTGATATATGAATTACCAGTTTAACAAGTGACATCATTATAAACTGACAGCCAACTGATTTCTTAAATAGACCTCATTATCTATAAACATTAGACTCAAATTAATAAACTCATTTATTTTGTATCTTTTAAATAGTTGCATAACAGGTTTCTAAAAGTGGTATATAATTGTAATATAATTATAGTCACGTATAGACACGTTCAGGGTAGCAGGGCAAAATGACTTTTTTGTTACCATTTTAAGAATCTCAGTAAGAGATTTATGTAAATATTATACATACTCGTATAATCGAATGGTTGACGTAAAATAGGCACTAAGTTCCTTCTTCTTCTTCGTTTAATAGATCTAACGGTCTGTGACACAGAAATCATGTCTCGTCGGATGATGAGATCCAGCTGTCCCTCCATCTCTTAGGCGGTCGTGTCCGGAGGGGATTTCATGTGCGGCTGTATATGCAAGTCTGTCACCATCCATTCGGGCTACATGGTCCCTCCAGTATCTTCTTCTGGATCTACTCCACTGAACGATATCCTCTATTTCGCAAGTTTTTCTTATGTACCAAAGTACGTTCTTATGTACTAAGTACCAAAAAAACTAATTGAACAATATTTTTAATTAATTGTTTTGGCGGAAACACTTGACATTTCAACATTAACAACTGTTTAATTAAAACACCAACTAAACTAACGTCTCCCCGAAAGAATGGACAGCCACACTTTTCTTTCGTGACATATTTCTCTCGCTTCCTCAACATTCATACATCGTGTCATGCACGCGCGTCGATTTCTGACTCCTCACATGGCCGACATTCAATATTTGATTTATTTGATCGTGCCACGTTTTCCTCGGTCTTCCTCTATTTCTGGTTCCATTTACATCATTAACATATAATTTTTTTACCATTCTTTCTTCATTCATTCTTTCCATATGTCCAAACCATCTTAATGATCCTTTCATTATTTTGTTCATGACACCATCATTCGCACCGCATTCACTTCTTATATTTTCATTCGACACTCTTTCATACACAGAGTATCCGCACATTCGTCTAAAAGATCTCATTTCTACTGCATTTATTCTACTTTTATCCTTCTTCTGCCAGTTCCATGATTCGCTTCCATATTCGCCTCCAAACACTTCAGTGTGAACGGCCATTTTTGCTTTCATTAATAGATATTTTTTCCAATAATAGTTCGGCCACGAGATTTCAATTCTAATATCGGGTGGTGGTCAAGTAGACAGAACCTTTGGCTCCTTATTCAGGAGACTTAGGTTCAAGCCTGGACACGATATGATTCCTTCTTCGTGATAATGATCTATTTTCTGCTCATATTGAAGATTGTAAAATAAATATTCTAATCATCATCATCATCATCAGCCGTCTGTCATCCACTGCTGAATGTAGGTCTCTCCCAAAGCACGCCACCGCCCCCTATCCATTGCCGCTCCCATCCATCTATGTCCAGCAATGCTCTTCAGATCGTCGGTCCATCGGGCAGGGGAGCGTCCAACTCTGCGGAATCCTGTACGCGGTCTCCACTCCAGAACCCGTCTCCCCCATCGGCCGTCGGTTCTCCAACAGATATATGGCTAGCCCATCGCCACTTCAGTCCGCCAATCCTCAGAGCCACCTTGGTTTGTTGACGAATAAATTCGTTTCTAAATCTGTGCCTCAAGGTTATTCCAAGCATGGCTCTTTCCATGGCGCACGCAATATTTAGGTACCGAATTCAATTTCAGCAAGAACTTCTAAATTATATCAATTAAATTATTCAAATTAACATAGGAACAAATACACATAAAGATTCGAAAAATCACGAAAATTTGACATTTGATATATTATTGTAACACCTGATGATATCAACATAGGTTGATGAAACAGCTGTCGCGTAAAATAAAATACAATTGTGATACAAAAACAAAGTTATTTAATTTTACGGTTTAAAATGTTAATTTAACGGTTTAAAATAGAAATAGAAATATATCCACAGAAGCAAAGATGGCAGTTCACAATGGAGTTCTACTGCCAACCCTCATGTATGGAAGTGAAGCTTGGAGGACGACCGAAGAAAACATGGCATGACCAAATTAATCCATTACTAAAAGGAGGCATATTCGAAGTCGAAATAATCAGCGTGCGTGCATGGAACGATGCATGAATGTAGAGGAAGCCCAAGAGGTATGCCAGGACAGAGCATTGTGGCAATCCATCCTCTCTGCCTACCCCTGCGGGGAAATGGCGTGATGGTTAGTTAGTTAGTTAGTTAAAATGTTAAGTTATCATAGTGTTTCGGCCAAAACAATGGACTATTTAGTTAATATTTTATAACAAATTTATCTTAGGGTGTTTAAAAAACACTTAGTGACAGACTCGCTAGTGCGTGATTAGAAAAACCAGAAAAGACAGTAAATTACCAAGAATTCCCCCTCATTACGCCACATAAACATACCTGCCTTGCTACCGAATCATATACCCGATATACAGAGGGCCCTATGGTCAAACGGCGGTTCGGGGAAATCACCGAATTACAAGGATCGTTCCAGCTAATCACACGGTGGAGTAAGCTAGAAAACGGGTAAGCTACAAACCATTTTTTTACACCTAGAAGTACCATACATATTTTTAGCGATTCCCGCAGGATGACTTGAAAATCATTCGAACAACAACAACAACAAACCATCACGCCGTTTCCCCGCAGGGGTAGGCAGAGAGAATGGACCGCCACACTACTCTATCCTGGCACACCTCTCTAGCTTCCTCCACATTCATACATCGAGTCATACACGCACGTCGATTCTTCCGGCTTCTGACATGATCAACCTTTAATATTTGATTAATTTGGTCATGTCATGTTTTCCTCGGTCTACCTCGACTCCTTACTCCATTCACATCGTTAACGTAACCATTTTTTCTTCACCCATGCGCTCCATATGTCCGAACCAACGCAGCGAACCTTTCATAATTTTGTTCATAATACCTTATTTCGCTCTACATTCCTTCCTAATATCATGCTTCCTAAAATCATTCGATATTTTTATTATTATTTTTTAAATAAAAAAAATCTAACCTCAAGGATTTAAAACAATTGTCATTATTTCATCATTTCACTTTTTCTTTTTTATATACTTTGTATATACAACACTTGTATTAAAAAAATAAAATTACATAGACATGTTTCGGACAACCAGTCCTTCTTCAGTGATACATTTTATAAAGATACATTTTAAACAGATTATAAAATTGTTTACATGATCTGACAGATGATGTTATAAAGATTTATTTTGGAACGTTTATGCTTTTGTTATAACAAATATTATGATTCAATTTAAATTTTTAAATAATAATTTAATGTTCTTATTGGGGTTCAGGTAATTACTTACAACAAAGGAAATAAATCAAAGATTGGACTTGACGTTAAATTCATTTGATTATTTATAATATTTTCTTTATTTTTAATTGCTTTTTTAATTTCTTAAATTTCGAGATTGCTCAAAGTTATATTTTTTATTATTATTCTGTCTGATTCTGATATCTGTTGATTTATTTATTTATTAAGGGTAACATACGCTTCCTCTACATTCATACATCGTGTCATGCACGCACGTCGATTTCTTAGACTTAATATTTGATTGATTTGATCGTGTCGAGTTTTCCTCGGCCTTTCTCTATTTCTAGCTCCGTTCACGTCGTTTACATTCTTCACCATTCTGTCATCACTCATTCTTTCCATGTGTCCAAACCATCTCAACGATCCTTTCATTGTTTTGTTCATAACACTTTAATATATTTGCATTTGACACTGTATCATCTACAGATTTACTGCGCATTCGTCTTAGAGATCTCATTTCTACTGCATTTATTCTACTCTCATCCTTCTTTTGCCAGTTCCATGCTTCCCTTTCATCAATAAGGGTCGGCACAATGCCATCTCGGCTTTTTATATAAAATATTAATGTTGTGAATTGAAATTTCTTGGTATAAGTTTGATGATAATAATGAAAAAATATATATAAAAGTAATAAACTAAAATGAAAATATTTGTTTTTTTTCATCTTGGTTTGAAGGATTATAATGGCTTCTGGGAGATGTAAATCAGAAGATGAAAGCGAGCTACCGAAACCGGTCAAAGCCACAAAACCAAGTGGAATTAAACTAAATATGTCTGGTATCATAAAGGATTTTTTTTAATATAAAAACGTATTTTCATCAATTATAAATCTTTATTTTATAGATTCACAATGGACCGTTAAAATCTTCTGGGAAGATCATGAATAATATAGACCTTCTGAGATAATTCATAGTTATTTTTGTTTACCATAGATGGCGTTGATGTCTAATTCAGTGGTGTTTGATTTAAGCATGTCATCACATGTCAGTTTCAATTGGCCATCTATGTAGATTTAATTACACATATATACATTACACATATATATTTGGAGCATATATACAACTTCCAAAAATTTGTCATGCATGATAAACAAATGTGGAATGGGGAATGTTGTAATTACATGTAGATTTAATTACACATATATACATTACACATATATATTTGGATCATATATACAACTTCCAAAAATTTGTCATGCATGATAAACAAATGTGGAATGGGGAATGTTGTAATTACATAAAGCGTGTGCTTAACCCAACCAATGACAGGTCATAAGTCCTGTAAACACCTTGATCATCCATATTCAGTTTCCAGTTTGCATCTTCGTCTCTATTGAGATACAATTAAATTTCATGCATTATTCATAATTGAAATGACGTTTTAAATCATGAGCTTCAAAAAACGTTTGCTGAACCAGCTTATAGCTGCCAATCCAACGTTCGGACAGGACAACGTCTGTCGGAATCGCTTGTTACATATGTGTTTATTAATAGTTATTGAATTGCAATACAGCAATCTGAGAAATCTGCGAGGTCGAAGATGTGGTCAGATTGGGGCGTCAAAGACGGCGATACTGGCATCAACACGTAGAAAGGATGAGCTCAAATAGGATACCACACATAGCTCTCCATGGAACGCCAAACGGACAACGCCGACCAGGAAGACCCTCGAAACGGTGGAAAGAAAGCTGGAGTCCAGCGTCTCAAGAGGACCCGCCTGAAATAACAGACCCCTGAGTCTACCAAAAGTGAAGAAGAAGAAGAAGAAGAATTGCTATTAGAACGTCGAAGAACTATGTGTGAAGTTACCGACAAGGAAGGCGCGACATAGGAAATAGACTTCGAGATGATATTTTGCAGGATTTTAGTACACCTAAGAGTCGTCGATAGCCAAAGTAGGAATGGGCCAATAGCCAGACAATTTCTAGAAAAAAAAACTTTTAAACTTCCCACTGTCTTGTTTTTTCAAAAGGGACGCTCCATTTTTAATCGTGTGCTAAGTAGCACTGGTCTGTTGGTATGATGTATTATCGGTATCCATTCCAAGCTAAAATATCAAGACTAAATAAGTTTTTTTGACAAATTTGACAGCTATTGCTTTTTCAAAATGCGCCCCTATTGATAAACCCTTTGTCCACTAGGATACACCATCTGCAGCAAATTATAATATTTCATATATAATGTCATTGGATGTTCTTAAACATTAAAAAAAACTGTGGCAATATCACTTAGACAAGTTGTTTTATTTCATTTAAAAATTTGAGCGCTCTTAATGAAAACCCTATTTTATAAATATGAAAACAAAAAATAAAATTATACAAAATTTCTTTATTATTATGTATTTAGTGTGCTTCCACTTGTGTTTATGTTCGACCGGTTTCGGCAGCTTGCTGCATCTTTTGGTCCAAAAGATGGCAGCAAGCTGCAGAAACCGGTCCTATATTAGAAATTTCGCGACTAATTTCAATAGCTAGCTTACTTTCTCAATTCCAGTTCCCGGCTGTCTCTGGTTCAAATCCCGCGTTTTGCTTTTTTTAAAATTAATTATACATGTATTATTTTTTTTAGGAATAATTATTATAACTAACTAACCATCACGCCATCTCCCTGAAAGGGTAGGCAGAAAGAATGGACTGTCACACTTTTACTGATGCGGCACTCCATCCTTCTCTTTTCGCTCCGCGGGAGACGCGGTGTGATGGGTTGCGAACCTCATCGCCACCAATAGGCATCTCCCGCGCACACTTTGATCGTCCAGCACCCACAAAATAAATCTAAAATAAATAATATAAAATACAATGATATAAAATAAAATAACAAAAAAAATATCATTGAAAACATAAAATCAATTAAATACATACATAAAAAATATTATGAGCATTAGCCAATTTAGATTTATTTATTTAGTATCATGATAAAAATAAATTAGATTTATCTTGAAAAGATAAACATTATTTATATAAACACACAAATACCTTCTCTAATAATAATGATATATATTCCTTCATTTATTATTATCCTTTCTTTCCTTTCTTTAATCTTATTTTTGACGCAATTATAGAGTTGGGTAAATTGATGCATGGATTAAATCCAATGGTATCCTGGGTATATCGGTATCACGAGGTGACTTCTTCGACCGACGTTTCAGAGATCGTTGCAGTCTCCATCTTCACCACGATAATCTTAGTTAGTTAGTTAGTTATTTTATAACATCACTCTGTAATTATTTTCTCAATAAAAACGCTCTATTACGAAATTTTAATAATACGTACATCAATAAACGTAGTGAACGCTAAGGCATTAACACTGTGGAATTCCATAGTAATATATTTAGGAAATTGAAAATAACTTTGTTTAATCCTAAATATAAAAAAAACACGACATGTTTTGGAAGATACCTCCATCTTCAGATGTTAAAATATAATTAAAACTAAACAATGAAAGACTAATATAAAAAACGCATTTAAAATTCAATACAATAATTTAATACAATAACATAGTACCTACTTATAACAAATAGCCCAGGTTAATTTTTATTTTTTTGATTTAAATTATTGTATCGAATTTTAAATGCGTTTTTATATTAGTCTTTCATTGTTTAGTTTTTATTATATTTTAACATCTGAAGATGGAGATATCTTCCGAAACATGTCGTGTTTTTTAATATTTTGTGGATTAAACAAATATATTTTCAATTTCCTAAATATAATACACAAATCAAATTTTTTTGGAAATTGGCTGGCTTTTGCGTTTTCTTACTTTGACTGTGGACTTCTCTTAAGGGGTACTACAATCCGTCAAAATCCCACACTGAAGTCAATTTATTATGTCGTGCCCTCTACTTGTGAGTATTTCAACCTCAAAAACTTTCCATGAAAAATCACATTATTTTTTTATATACTTACTCTTCTACATATTATCTTCAGGTTTCGTAAAATAAAATACAATATTAAGAAACTGAAAAATTAATTTTATTTGTATTTAAACTATTATATTATATAAAAAATGGTTATTGTTTCTAATTGATGAGTGAAATTGTAACATTCAATCTGAATCAAAAATTCAAAATAATTATGTCTCTTTCATTTCTGATTCTGTCTTCTCGGTTACTGTTATCCTGGGATCATCTGCAAAGAAAGCAATTTATTAATACATCAAAAGCATAATTTTAACCCTCCAGGACCAACGCTTACTCGACATACCGAGCTTTTAAAAGCTTGAAATAACAAAAAAAGAAAATTAATTTGATTTTAAGACAGCAGATGAATTTAAAAGAGTATTAAATTTATTTTATAGTAATTCTGTAGTCTTTTGAAACATGTGTGTGTTTATTTATTGTTTTTTAAACCATGATGTAAAACTCCATATTAAATAATTAATATGAATGAAAACGTCTGCCTTTTAGGAGATTTTAGTTTTTTATGAGGCATTATCAAATGCATTTGACTGCTGACTTGGAAACCGTAGACGGCAAAGAGAAGTGCAGGGCGACAGCAACTACGGTGGAAGGATGATCTGAACAGACACGTCGGAATAACCTGGATGCAGTCTGCACAGGACAGAGTAACATGGAAGCGAATGGAGGAGGCCTTTATCCAGGAGTGGACGGGAATAGGCTGAGGAAGAAGAAGAAGAAGAATTGATAGTGCCTAAGGAATTATCAAAAGCATTTGATAATGCCTTAGAAGGGCGAAACATGTCATTCTATAAAAAAATAATAAAACTCTTAGAAGACAGACGTTTTCATTTATATTTATTATGTGTGACGTATTCATTTATATTAAATATGTAACTAAAGGGAAGAAAAATAAATATGTACAATATTTTATTTTTATAAAAATATTTAATAAATTAAATTGGACAATAAACTGCGTTGTTTTTTTCAATCCCAAGATTATTACAATGGAAATCCACAGAGTTAACGCCTACTTATATAACCTTCAATAAAATGTTGAATTTTAAGTGAATTTAATTTAATTTTTAATTGATCTCAATAAACTTGATCTAAACAAATACGTAGCAAGTTATTTTCGTAACTATTGCATTTAACTTTATACAATTGATAAAAATCGTGAATTACAATTAGAATAAAAAACGTATTTCTTACATATAATTCAGTAGCACCCTTTGATGAAGAAGTGTCCTATATTGGAGACAATTACCATACGTGTCAAAATAAATCTATATTTTTATTATTTATAAACATACAATAGTTACATTGTATTCCCATGAGTAGAAAACTCATTATGGCATAATTTGAAATATAACACCGTGCATTTTATCATCTAGCATGCCATGCAATCTTTCCGTGCAAGCGTGAAATGTTACGTGCATAGAAAAAAATATATACATAATTATGATTGACTTTGCCACAACATAATAAAGAAGCTTCGACATATCACTCCCTAAAGTAATAATATTTTCATCGTGTGAATATATTTAAGATGATGCTGTATAATGATGCAAGCGTCACCAACGTTGAAAGCCAGACAATAGAGAAAGCCGCGAAGTGTTAAATCAGTCTTTGTCATTTTCAGACAGGCAGCAAGCGAGTCACCAACCGAAACACTGCGATGTGGCCGCAGCCTAACTGGATACCAAAAAACAGTGCTTGAAGGTCGTAAGATATTATTAAGAATGCAAAACCCTTGGATGAGTTCAATGCTCATTAGAAAAAAAGATGCGTTTAGCGTATGCATATTGCCTTATTAAATGGATTCTTAAATATGTATTGCATATTAAAAGCCTAAAGTTTATTTCTTGAAAATTATAGATATTTTTATTAAAAATTTTCAAAGAATTAATTGTATCTCAATAGAGATGAAGATGTAAATTATTTGGAAACAAAATATGGTGGTCGAGGCGTTTACAGAACTTATGACCTGTCGTTGGTTGGGTTAAGCAATCGCTTTAAGTATGAAATACACTCGTAATACAACATTCCCCATTCCGCCCTTCTTACGAACACCACGTCTGCCAATTATTTTTGAAAATTGTATATACGAGTATGTGTTACCATGTTGAGAAACATTTCACATATTTTAGTTCAATCTACACAAGCGCCATCTATTGAGACTAGATGTAAACATTAAGCCGAAAGGCTTTATTAATGTAACATTACTAGACAACGCCTGTAGAAAACTCTAAAATTTTTGTATGCTTTTAACTTTGACCAGTTTTTATACAACATTTTGTTTTATTTGATGTATACAAATACTTGTCTACAAGTATTTGTACCTATACATTAAAAAAAATGTTTTTATTTTTGCCAGAAATGTAATGCTAACATTCATATATTTATCAAATACTCTGCGAGACAGGAAACGAAACGAGTGGATCAGATAAAGGACCAACGTTGCCGATGTAGCGTGCAAAATATATATAATATTATTTATTAGGTTCGCTGAAATGGAATAAGGCCGGCCATATAGTGAGAACAACGGAAGATCGGTGGACCACAGACAGCCTAGAGTGGCGACCACAGAAACCCGGGCAAGTTGGCAAGCAAGTTGGTATGATGACATCAAAAGAATGGCAGAAGGTCAATTACATAAAGTGGCGAAGTATAGATAATTATGGAAGTCGGAAAGGGAGACCTGTTTCCAACACTGTATGGTTTATGGCTGAAGATGATACATATTTTATATAATAAATAAAAAAACAAAAAATATTTGTTGTAGCTTGAACTTGAACTTGAATTCATTCAATGCAAATAATGAAATTAAAAAAAAATATGTATATTCAGTTAAATTCTACTTATGTTTGTGTCTTCGACCGTTTTCAGCGGCTTGCTGCCATCTTCTGAGTTTTCCAGAAGATGGCAGCGAGCTGCCGAAACCGGTCGAAGACTCAAACATAAGTAGAATTTAACTAAACATTCATTAAAAAAATTCTTTTTTTTTAATTTCATTAGTTTGATAACAAATCTTGTTACAAACAATGGTCGTTTATAACACCTGATGATGCCAGCATTGGTTATCGAAACAGCTGTCACGAAATTTTCATAAAAAATTAAATATATAAAGTTTATTTTTTATAAACTTTGTATACAACACTCACATTTATTAAAAAAATAAAAAATATATCAAACAGGTTTTGGATTAACCAGCCCTATCAGCGATGTTATATAAATATTTAAAATATAATAAAATTGTTTACAAATATGGTCAGTTTTGACAGATATTATAATGTTTATTTTGGAACGTTTATGCTTTTGTTTTAACAAATATTATGTATAAATTCAAAATTCAAAATAATAATTTTAAGTTCTTATCGGAGTTCATGTATTCATTAACAACAATGGAAATAAATCAAAGATACGACTTGACGTTAAATTTATTTGATTATTAATAATATTTTCTTATTATTATTAATTTATGAATATTATTATAAATCAAATAAATTTAACGTCGAGTCCAAACATTGATTTATTTCCTTTGTTGTAAGTTAATACCTGAACCCCAATAAGAACTTTGGTTAATTATTTTAAAATTTAAATTTATTCATAATATTTGTTATAAAAAAAAACATAAATGTTCTTAAATAAATCATTTTGACATCTGTCAAAACTGACCATATTTGTAAACAATTTTATTATATTTTAAATATTTATATGATATCACTGATGAAGGGCTGGTTAGTCTGAAACATGTTTGATATTTTATTTTTTTAATAAATGTATGTGTTGTATATAAAGCATTTAAAGAAAGAAACAATTAATATCTACAACACAAAGTTATGGCGAACATAAAATAAATTAAATAAATAAATTGTGATATTATTGTATATCAGTGTTCCAACTTAAATCGGTAAGTATCACAGTGTTTCCGTCAAAACAATGGATTATCTAATTACTCGGAATTCACATATTCCTCAATGTTGATATCTGATGTTAAACCACACAATTCTGTAAATTCTAGATAATAGAAATTATACGTAATAATAAGAATATAATATTACATATTATCATCAAATAATATTTTTACGATTTTACAACCTACAAAATTCTTGTTGTATAATAATAATAGCTATAATGTTGTCTGAAATTGGACAACATTATAGCTATTTTGTAATTCGATACAGCAGTACTAAACAATGGGGTTCAATGGTTGGTAGGTCGTGATGGGATATATCTTGCTGGAAGTTATACTTCTATAAAATATCACGAAAAACCATGTTGCATATACCACCAGCAACACTACCAACAAGTCCTACTCACTAGCGTCCACGAGTGGTCTCTGACCCCGCGAACCCCGGACAATGTGACCACTGTTATTACCATCAGTATCATAGCAGATAGTGAGAGGGCGAATGGCGAGTGTCCGGCGCCATAAAACCGGGCCCTCCCAGCTAAGGGAAGGTGACCCCTACAGAAAAACCCATCAGAGAAGGCAACGGGAAACCACTATGATTATCATTCCCAGGATATCACTATGGCGAGAGCCTTGGGGGACCTGATACGGCACGCGAAGAAGAAGAAGTACTAAACAGGGATGTGATGCTGCAACCGACCCATGTGTTCAAATGTGCCTATTCTCTTCAACTCTGCTGAGAACCTCCTCATTTGTAATGTGGTCCCTCCATGAAACATGAGCAATTCGTCGGTAGGTCCACATCTCAAATGCCTCCAGCCTTTTGCGTTCTCTTTCACCCAGGCACCAAATCTCTCAACCGTACAGTAAAACACTCCACACCAAAAATTTTTTCAAGATGTTTTCGGAGGTTTAGGTCTATGTTGTTGGACACGAATATTTTAGATTTTTTAGGCCATATAATATATTATTGTTCTAATATCCTGACTGTAGTCTCATTTTTCATCTAGCCAACATCCTGGGTATTTATATCGATTTATTCGCTCCGACCTATTTTTCTATTGCTTCTTCTTAGTGTAACTGCTGTTTTATGACGAATAAGCCTCCTGCAATGTGGACTCCCATCTGCCGTTCCATCTCTTTGGTGGTCTGCCCAGGGGTCGTCTACCTTCAGTTTGGCCGTGCAACGCAATAAGAAGGATGTGTCCATTTTTTTTGCCTGATATGTTTCTGAGCGCCTTCATTTCAGACACTCTGAGCGCGTTTTTTGTGATTGTAGTGTCCGCTCTGCACTCGATCCCATATGTCATGATAGGTCGCACACAAGTCTTATAATTTATTACTTTACTGCTTGTCTTAATGTCAGGGTTTTTCCATTTTGAGTTTTTCAATCATCCTGAGATGACCGCTGCCTTACTAACCGCTTAAGTACCGTGATGTTTTAAGCTTAGGAACACTCACATACCGCATGTTTTTGATTATCTTTTAAATAGGGCTAATGGATTTTATTCATTATGTTTAAAGTTTAGCTGTAAAATGATATATGAAGTTTAAATTTTTAAAGTTGCATTATCGAAATTTCGTTTATTTGATTTTTCTTTCAGAGTTATCACAAGTATATGTAAATGTAATTTTTACATTTAAAAAAAAATATTTATTGAAAGCAAACATTAAAAAATCAAATCGTGTTTTATCAGTTCTTGTCTATTATCACTTGAAATTTAATTCTTTCAAGTGATATCATTTTGATCCTTTATATCAATCTCACCATAAGTGGTAACCCTACAAAAATCCCTTTTTCAATAAGATCGACCAACGTCAGAAGGTTCATTTTTCTTGCAGAGATAGTGTATAGATGTCGCTATAGCCACACAATTTTATTTTTTAATTTCTACTGGAATCATTTTTAATGCAAAGTGGCCTTACGGTATTGATGGTGCGCCTACGTAGCGGCCATCAGTGGGCTTACGGTATTGAAGTGATTAATTGACCCTTCACCTTACATGAAAGATCCATTTTCCCACACAAGTCCACACCCAGATATCTGAATTTTTCCACTTGTTCCACTGAAACGCCCTCCACAGACACGCAGAACTCGAGAAAATACCATGTCTTTGCTACTATTTTTTTCAAACGCGTTTTTCTATTATACTCGTATATTACAAAGTAAGGCAACATCCTATTTAAACGCTTCGTATATTCTAAGTTACATTGACCTTAGTGTTGCTTCTAGGCACTTCGGAAAAAATACATTTACTTTTTTACCATTAACAATCGCATAAAACCAACTACGGATGGATGCTTATCAACATAGATGATCGAATGATATTTTCGCACTTCATCTCGCGTCGGTATGCCTACTGCGAAATACATCCGGGTTGTATATCCGAACGTTCGAAAAAAATCAGTATGCTATCTGTCAAAACTGACCACATTAATGAAAAATTTGTTTAAATATTTATATTGTACAAGCGGACCCAACAGACGTTGTTCTGGCTGTGTTGGCTTCACCAGTAAGGCAAGCCAAGGAATTATAAATAAATATTCGTTCACATAATCTTTCTTTTCATAACATTTCTGCACATAACGTAAATGACAGATAACATTCTGACAATAGCTATCTAATTCGTGACACATCAAATAGTAACATACTTCAGAGTGATAAAGCCCGGCTTCAAATCCATACAAAAAGTTGTAGATATCTTCCGGTATATATGCACCTAGCTATATGATTACAAGCTAAAAATACGTAAGTGCGACAAAGACCCTTTTACAGTTTGCATGCCCAATATGAAGCCCAAAGTAAACATAAAACAAAACATGTGTGAGTGAAATAAAATACGACGCGTATGAGTGAAACAAAATATACACGTAGGTCATTTCTGCGCATGTCGGCGGAGTCATTTCCAACTCAATGAATTAAATCGTTTTAATACCCTCGCGCGAAATTCAAAATATATCATTTTATTCGTAGGCGACTCAAACGCGCAAAAACATCGTTTTAATATCGGTTTTTTTAGGCAAGCCCGGCTTGTATGGACGTACCGCCACTGGCTATTAGCTGGTTCAGCAAACGTTTTTTTCGATATTCGTATAATATTTTCGATCAACTATATACTAAATGATAAACTATATATTCAATACGCACGCAATTGTGATACATGCCATACATGGAATATCGAAATACAGCGAACAGAATTTTAAATCTACGCCACGCTACAATGCAAGTGATTTGCGCATGCTTAAACACAGAATTCTACATCAGCCCCATCTATGGTAAACACACAAAACTATTTATTATTCTCAGGTCAATTATTCATGAACTTCCCAGAAGGTTTTAACGATCACCTACCCACTCAAACACACACAAAAAATTTCATCAAAATTGGTCCAGCCTTTTTGGGGGAGTTCAACTACATACACCCGTACATAAACATTATATTATATATTGTATATAAAGATATATTATACAAAACACTAATGAACGGTTCCTGTGTCCGAAACATGTTTGTATTTTTTTTTAATAAAGTTAGTGTAGTTTACATATACATATTGTTCAATGAATTCACAATACAAAGTTATGGCAATGTTATATGAAGTAATTACCATGATATGACAATTTATTAAACTGTAATTAAAATTATACCAATCGATCGATCATGAATTCTTAAGGTTCATTAAACAAGAGGAATCCCTCAACTTCCGATTAACTTCCAAGAACTCGGCGATGACTCATGAACCGGAAAAACCCGCACAGCATCACTCCTACATTTATATAAATAATTCACTTTATATAAATTCGATATGATGTGCAATTAGTAAATTACTTACGTTTATCCGAAACATTAAGTATTAAGAATTATACGTTTATTTGGTGTTGAATCATGTACCTTATAAGTTGGTATAGAGACAGAAAATTGTCAAGTGCTATATTTTGTCAATATAACTTTACGGAGTGGAGACCTGGACCCTCAAAGTGAGCACAATGAACCGTATAGAAGCAATTAAAATGTGGTTCCCTCGCTGAATGTTGCAGATCTCATGGACTGACATGGTCACCAATAAGGTGCTGCATAGAGCGAGAGTAGGAAGAGAATTGTTGTCTAGAAAGATCAAATCAATGAAATGAAATGAAATCAATTTATTTTCTCAAAATATATTACAAAGAACAATTATAGTTTAAGGCATCTATTGAGAACAGGTAAAATATAAAAAAATATATAATACCAGGAACGCTTGAAAGATGATTCGACATTAGAAATACAAGATACTCTCCAAATACAAGAATATTTGTATTCTGGGCGGAGTTCTCAAAGAATCCCCTAATAAGTCGAGATTAATATGTCAGGACAGAACAATTTGGCTGCAAGGAGACGGCCATCATGCCGTTAGTAAGTTAAGAATGGACTACTACACTTTTTTTTCCTGACATACTTCTCTCGATTCCTCAACATTCATACATCGGGCCATGCACGCACACCGATTTCTCCGAAAGCTCACGTGGGCGACATTCAATATTAGATTTATTTGATCGTGCCACGTTTTCCTCTGTCTTCATCTATTTCAAAAACTAACTAACTAACTAACCATCACGCCGTCTCCCTGAAAGGGTAGACAAAAAGAAAGGACTGTCACACTTGAACCGATGTGGCACTCCATCCTTCTCATTTCGCCCCCGCGGGAGACGCGGTGTGATGATTGCGAGCCTCATCGCCGCCAATAGGCATCTCCCGCAAATAAAGTTAAGTCATCTATTTTAAGGGCCATTTATATCGTAAACATACACCTTTTGTCATTTTTTCTTGATTCATTCTATCCATGTGTCCAAACCATCTTAACGATGCTTTCATTAGTTAGTTAAAAAATTAAATATTTTGAATCTATCGCGAGTCTAATCCGGGTAATATCAAAAAAGTGGTATTATGTAAAAATATCGGAAAATTGTTTATTCATTAATATCCAAGGTTAAAATTACTATGTCTATTGAAGTACCACTAATTTCCGAATATCCTGCATAGCATCACCAGTTCCTAGAGTAATACTTCGCGGAATAGGCATGACGTAGTTGATAAGTGAAGATGTACTTGAGATATTGATGAAGTTCAATTAAAACCGCCTTATTTTGTGACCACCAAAGACACAACCTCACGTTCTCAAGTTCATAAAACCGCAAGCCATTTGAAAAAAAAAATAGTTATCCGAGTTTACTTTGTCTTCTTCTTCTTCTTCTTCCTTGACCTATGTGGTCTGTTCTCCAGAGTGTTGTTCCTCATGTCAGGTAGACTCCCAGCTGTCCTTCCATCTTTTAAGAGGTCTTCCACGAGGACGAGTCCCATAAGACTGATTATGCAATGCAATATAGGGGAGTCTAGTGGTGTCCATTCTTTGGACATGACCGTACCAGTCCCTTTTTTGCTGTCTGCTCCATATTATAATATCTTCAACCTTTGAGGAGTGTTAAGGGGTTTACTTTGTGATATGCTATAATGTTGAGACATTATTTTTCATGGTTACAATCCTGCAGATTGGTCTGCAACAAGTCTTGTCTCCAGCCAGTCTTTTCATTTCTGTGTAACTGCCACACAGCTTGTCTCTTATCACCTGGTCCATATAGGTGTTCCTTGGGCGGCCTCTTCAATTTCTGACCTCAACCATTCCCTCTGCAATAGAGTAATAAGTAGGCCCGGACGCCTAATGTTATGGCCTATCTAATTCGCTCGATGGATGCTGGGCAATCCTTTTGAGCATTTGATTCGTTGCTCACTCATTTCCTCACTGTTTTGGACGTGTTCTGACCAATGGACCCCCATCATGCGTCTGTAGCACCACTTTAAGACATAAATGCTTTATTTTATGTATTTTTTATGACAATTTCATGTAAATTGCTTTAATATTTTGAATGTATTTTATTTGGTTCTACTTGTTTATACATGCGACCGGTTAAAATGCAGCAAAATCTGTTAGTAATGATAAAAAAAAGAAAATTATTATTATGTAAGTATATAACAACAACAACATGAGGAATATCCATTTGGGAGTTCACTTCTTTCAGCTGATTGGCGGCCCTATCGGTGCATAATATTTGAAACCTTATAATATTGTTATTTGAAATAATTTGCCCTTCTGCCATCTTTCTGCGCATGAATCAAATTTTTATGATTTAGATTTTATTATATAAACAATCTTTAATAAATAAAAATTATCAACAATCGAATTTATTATCAGTTTTGTTGTGGCAGTTCTCAAAGTTGAGAAAAGACCAATAACAATATTTCAGGTCTTAAGGAGTTAATGTAGAGGAAGCTAGAGAGGTATTTCAGGACAGAGAAGCATGGCGGTCCATCCTCTCTACCTACCTCTCCGGGGAACCGAGTGATGGTTGGTTAGTTAGTTAGAAATAAAATTGTTTTTTTAAATTAAGAGAACAGTTCGAAGCAAAAGATTTTATCGCTGAGTTATCGCAAATTATACTGCTATAATACTATATTAGCTGCTATATTAGTTTCGGAGAAGCTTCAGTTTAATAAGAAATCCCTCGATTTGCAGTTTTGATCATTTTCGTATTCCAGCGTCCCGGTCCTAATGAGAAAATAAACTGATTTATAGAACAATTGATTATCCATCCAATTAAGAGGGATTTCCAAGATGATGTCATGAGCGGTCACCCATTGTACTCACATTATAACTAGTTGGGTCACTGTAATGCAGTGTGTCAACAAAACAGGGAGTTCCGAACCCGGATACATGCCATTTAAATAATTTAATTATATTTCAAGTTTATTTTTAAAATAACAGCAGACCCGGAGCAACGCTTGCTATTTCTATATTCGAGTATATGCATACACGATATATTCATCCTAATTCTTCTTCTTCTTTCGGTGCCGTGTCAAGTCCCCCCAAGGCATCTCTATCCTGCGCCACTTGGAACAGGTTCTAAACTCTTGTTATTCCTGTCCACTCTTTGATGTGATATTTATAACACCATCATCAAGCCAGTGGTGACATATGGTTCTGAGTCATGGACAATGACTCTAAAAGAACAACAAAGAATCTACTGGTATGAGAATAGAATACTAAGAATTATCCTGGGACCCAGACCCGGTGTTGCAGCGGGAACTTTGAAGCATAGGACCAACCAAGAGATCCGTACGATGACCCAGCAGCCCCTTATAACGAGCACCGTGAGAGCCGGTCGCCTAGCATGGATTGGGCACGTGTGGCAACGTACAGAGCAATCAAGACCCTGTACGCGTCTAGACCGACTGGATTACGACCTCTAGGAAAGCCTAGACAGCGCCTTTATGGACAATGTTCTGGATGACCTGGCTAGGTTGGGCGAATCGGACTGCTGAGAGCAAAAGGCGCAGGATCGAGGAGCTTGGCGAAAAATCATCAAGGAGGCTAAAACTCTTCAAGAGTTGTATGGCCAAAGGAAGTACTCTTTGATGTTCCGCAGCCAGGACAGCAGCCTTCTACCAACTCCCCGACGTCCCTCTACTTTACCCATAAATATCAGCCGAAGGAGGTGGTATTTTTCTCCCCTTTGCACATGACTCCAAATATGAGACCATTCTAATTTTCACACTCGACAACAGCTCTCTATTGGCTCTGGATCTTATCAGTCCACGGTATACGGAACATTCTGCGGTATATCCACATCTTGAACGCTTCCAACCGTTTCATTACATTCACTTTCAGAGTCCAGGTTTCGTAGCCATATAGTAGAACAAAAGATATATAACATTTAATCATTCTTTGTCGGAGTTTCGAGTTAAGATTATCATCCTAATTTGGGCAATTAAGTGACATATTTTTACTTTTCCATATTGTATTTAGTCTGTCTTACAAACTTAAATGACGATAGAATTGACAAGCAAAAAGTAAACAATAAACTTCGTGAATATAGGTATGTGTGACTGTGTGTATATGTGCGTCGCGTCGGCTGTGTGTAGGTATAGGTGCGTCCTGTTATGACTTCGGTTTTAGATTTTTTTAAGCAACTATTCTTTCTCTCTGGCTTCAATCCTAGGATTGGTTTGCCTCAATTTCCTCTTTTCTTCTCTTCCATTCTTCCCTGTCTTGTGCGGCTCTTTTGAAATCTGCATATGATGAGCAGCGCACGTCTACCAACAGGTCCTTCACGTACTCTCGGCGTGGGCGTCCCCTAGAGTTTGTCCCCTCGGTCATACCCTCCATTATGGCATGCAAGAGGCCTTCTTGTCGTATTACATGGCCGATCCATCTTGCACACCTTTAGGACAAGGTCCTGAGCAGGTGCCTTCCTCCTTCGATTCTTTGGAGAAACTCTTCATTTGTAATGTGGTCTCTCCAGGAAATACCTAAGAGTCTTCTATAGGACCACATCTCAAAAGCCGCTAATCTCGGTTTATCTCTTTCAGATAAGCACCATGTCTCGCAGACGTACATCAAGATACTCCATACATAGGTCTTTATGAGGAGTATTCTCAGTTTTAGGTCTTTTCAACTTTTAGGTCAGCAACTATTAAAAACAAAGAACTTGGAGGAGGTGAGTGAATTTGTGTATTTAGGTAGCATGTTCCCAGCGGATGGCCGAACGGGTAGTGACGTTGAAAGAAATGTTGATGCGGGTAACAAAATGAATGGACATATGTAGCGCATGGATGGATAAAGAATAGTTAAGAAAGTATACGTTAACAATGTAAATGTAGTACATAGTCAAGGTAGACCGAGGAAAACATGACGTGACCACATTAATTCCATTTTAAAGATATTTTTGTGAATGTATACTTATACTTGTATACGAATCCTGGATTTTCACCCATGGTGGGTGGTTAATTCAATTTTAGTTGTACAATACGCTTATAGGCGATAGCCTTCGCATTGTGTTAATAAAGTAGTTTGCTAAATGCTTAAAATCATTCTCCATAGATGGCGTTAGTGGGTGGATTATATAGGTTAATCTTAAAAAGATTGACATGTGTAATCAAATCTACATAGATGGCCAATTGAAACTGACACGTGAAGATAAGTATGGATTTGGAGCATATATACAACTTCCAAAAATTTATCATGCATGATCATAAAAACAAATGTGGAATGGGGAATGTTCTAATTACATAAAGCGTGCGCTTAACCCAACCAATGACAGGTCATAAGTCCTGTAAACACCTTGATCATCCATATTCAGTTTCCAGTTTGCGTCTTCGTCTCTATTGATATACAATTAAATTCCATTTTAAAGGTTGGTCATGTAAGAAGTCGGAAGTATGAATGTGGAGGATGCTTGAGAGGTGTGTCAGGATAGGTAGTGTGGCGGTTCATTCTCTCTGCCTACCCCTGCGGGGAAACGGCGTGAGGTTTTTGTTTTTGTTTTGTTTTTTAGGATCACGTTTGAATAGGAACATAATAAATCTAATGTGATGATAATTTTGCGTGATTTTATTACAAAACACTTCCGCATATCTAATCCAACTTAACAAAGCGTAAATCCGTGTTTTACACATATATATCCAAGCTATACAATAATAATATGTGCCATGGCAACAATGAATAACAGTTTTTTGGTCTGTTCCTAGTACCACAGTTATAGTATTCGATTCAAGCGATATCATTTATATTATAAACATTTCACACATTAATGTTACGTTTTCGGATATCAATGAAGTAACATCCGAAAACTATAAACGAAGTCATTAATGCGAATGAAAATGTCTGTTTCCTCAAAGTATTATTTAAAAAAACCAAAGCGAACAATAGCCTATGCAAAAAAGTTTAAATGGCAGTGACAAAAATATTCTTGTACCGACCTTTATGGAAGCGAAGCATGGAACTTGCAAAAAAAGGATGAAAGTAGAATAAATGAAACAGTTCTTTCGCTTCCTCAAGATTCATACATCGTATCATGCACGCACTTCGATTTCTTCGACTCCTCACGTGGCCGACATTCAATATTTGATTTATTTTATCATTCCACGTTTTCCTCGGTCTTCCTCTATTTCTAGTTCTATTTACATTGTTAACTTATTTATTTGTTACCATTCTTTCTTTAATAATTCTTTCCATGTGTCCAAACCATCTTAATGATCCTTTCAATATTTTGTTCATTACAAATCAAACTGAGAATACTCCTCATCAAGACCTATGTATGGAGTGTCTTGACGTACGGCTGCAAGACATGGTGCCTATCCGAAAGGGATAAGCGGAGACTAGAGGCTTTTGAGATGTGGTCCTATAGAAGACTCTTTGGAATTTCCTGGAGAGACCACATCACGAATGAGGAAGTTCTTCAAGGAATCGAAGGAGGAAGGCACCTGCTCAGGACCTTGTCCGAAAGGCGTGCAAGATGGATCGGCCATGTAATACGTCAAGGTCTCTTGCATGCCATAATGGAGGGTATGCGAGGGGACAAACTCTAGGGGACGCCCACGCCGAGAGTACCTGGAGGACCTGTTGGTGGACGTACGCTGCTCATCATATGCAGATCTCAAAAGAGCCGCACAAGACAGGGAAAAATGGAAGAGAATAATGGAGGAAATTGCTGCAAACCAATCCCAGGATTGAAACCAGAGAAGAAGAACAAATCAAATGTAATCAGTTTTTTAACTCAAAAGACATTACAAACAGCAAAATATTTAAGGCAAATATTATAAAAACACAACATAGTACCTAGAACGCATTAGAGATGGTTCGACATTAGGAAGACAAGATACTTTCTTAAGAGTATTTGTCTCCTAAACGTACCTTCACCAATATGAAAGACGTCGATCTCCGAGAAGACCGTGTTCAGCAGACTAATTGCTCTTCCCACCGGTGTCACCAGAGGCAGATTGGTTCTGGTGGGCGGTAGGTAAACAATTCATAACACTTTCATTTGCACTGTATTCACTTCTTATACGATCTCGTATAAGCATTTGACACTCTATCATATGTAAATTTACACATATTCGTTTAAAAGATCTCATTTCTACTGCATTAATTCTTCTTTCATCCTTCTTCTGTTCCATGCTTTGCTTCCATACATAAAGGTCGGTACAAGAACACCATTTTGCACTGACATTTGAACTTTTTTGATAGACTTTAGTTTGCGATGACAACTTTAAGTGTACCATGCACTCTGTAACATATGGGTTAATAAGTACACTAATTTAATAAATGCATATTCAAATCATATATTTAACCTTTCCCTTACGGTGCTAAAATAAATACGTGCGTTCCGGTGTAGGGTAGTCAGTACGCGTTAAAAAATTAGCGATTTTAAATCGGAAAAATAGGAACATTCATAGCTAATCCCCTTATATAATTATAATTGACGTCGAAAATTATAATAATTGAGATTTAATTGCTAAAAACATTTTAAAAAAAACATCTGGCACGGGCGTAGACCCGCTCTGGTTGGAAGCCTGAAAGCGACTGCCGGGACGGCCGAGAGTGGGAACATTGAGCTAGAACATATGCAAGAGTGAGATGCGAATATAGTGTCGCGTACTCAGCGCTACGAATTTTGTTTCCGATGTTAGAATTGTATAATGTATAGAGATATTGATGGTTATTAAAAGCAACGTGTAGTAGATGCCCATCACAGGTAAGGGAGGGTTAATGTTATAATGTGCAGTGTGCATATTTTTTACATCTATGAATTCTATACCGATCAATGGTATTTGGCATTCACCATTGACTGTTGTATTATCGTGCTCTAAAGCTAATGGTTTTCCCATGCTGCATAATGTTACAAAAATTACCATGTGGGTTACACTACCCAAAAGTGTTTCTGCTACCAGTAGGCTGTCTGTTGACATTCAGATTAGTTGGAGCAACGGTCATATATCTCTGGTTGCCAGGCAACTGTTGCTCGTTGTTATTCGGTAGTGTATCTATTTAAAAATAAATAACATGAAATAATTAAATAATATTTTATACTTTTTTAAAAGGCGGGCCACACTGTTATAAACAAGCTCTCCACATTGGTCTCCACCAACGGTTTTAAACTGTGTAGACACTTGTTTTAAACCAAAATTCGTTTGACCCTTGTGGATTCCACACGCATTCCACATGTTTGGCTGTTTGATTCCACCAGTCAAGGTCAGTTGCGTAGCGGCGTCACACGGTGTTTCAAATCTTAATATTACGAGCTACTTTTCATTATTCTGTAAAATTATTATTTTGAAAATTTTATTCTTATAAAATTTATATGTCTGTTGACTTCTACGATAGAAACACATATATATGTCTATCTCTCTGTCTTTACATAAAGTAGGTATTTGAATAGCGTATTTCGTAAGATTTTTTTTTTAATATGAGACCGTAAAAGGCTCTTCGCAGCTCGACCTTGAGTATAAAGATAGAAATCGAAGTATTTTTTTAATTTTGAATATTAAATTCATAGGTATATATCAATCGGTTAGCGGCGAAACAATACGACTGAACCGGTTTTGTTGTTGCATGCAATTTTGTAGGTAATTTAGGGGTTGAAATTTCAACAAATCGGCCTCAAATTTATTCTGTGAACTGGATGACTAATATTCTTCCTTAAACACTTATAATTAGCCATTTCCATGTCATTGGGTTTTTACCAAAAGTAGCTCGTAATATCGCACCCTGAACACCCTCCACACCAAGGTCACCCCTGTGGAGAGTTTGTTTCAAACATTAAAAAGTCTATTATGACTTGAAATTTAATTCTTTCAAGTGATAACATTTTGATCCTTTTTATCAATTCTTCCATAAGTGGTAACCCTAGTGCTCGACTTCTACAAAAATCCATTTTTCAATAAGATCGACCAACGTCAGAAGGTTAACTTTTCTTGCAGAGATAGTGTATAGATGTCGCTAGCAACATATATATTGTTTAAATTCCTACTGGAATATTTTTTAATGCAAAGTGGCCGTACGGTGTTGATGGTGCGCCGACGTAGCGGCCATCAGTGGCCTTACGGTATTGAAGTGGTTAAAATACAAATTCAATATTAACATAAACATGTTTCGGGACACAGAAGTCCTTCATCAGTGTAGTTAAATATTGTAGTAGTATGCCTGAGACAAGACTCCCAACTCTACTCTCAGCTGACCCAAGGGAAACGTTCACGAAACCTACAAAATACCTACTGTGATTGCTGGGAAAATACTGCAGAAGAGGGAATTAGGTGGAGAACACCACAACAATACAACAAAGTACGCAGGACTTCGAAGCAAAGCGCAGAGACGACGTCGCAGAGAGGAGGAGGAGGAAGAGAAAGGAGAGACCACTGGGAGAAGCTGACCGCTTTACTACAAACGCCTTCCCCTGCCCCAGATGCCCCAGAATGTGTGGGTTCAGGATCGGGCTCTTCAGTCACATGCCTACCCACAACCGTGAAGGACAGTCTTCCTCGGACACGAAAGATAGCCGATGATGATGAAAATATTGTATATACAAAATAAAACCACATTCATGAAAATACAACATTCAACTACAGCTAAGAAGGGACTGGTACGGTCATGTCCAAAGAATGGACACCACCAGACTCCCCGATATTGCACTACATAAACGTCCTCGTGGAAGACACCCTAAAACACCGAAAGACAGCTGGGAATCAACCTCACAGGAGGAGAAACCCTCTGGAGAACAGACACATAGGTCTACAACAAGGGAAAGTAGAAAATAAAGAAATATTCAACTACTCTGATGAAGCGATTCTGTGTCCTGAAACATGTTTGTGTTAATATTTAATTTATTTTGTATTTTAAATACAGAATTGTTTTACAAAATATAAAAAATATTTCAATTATGATATAGCAACACAAAGTAATGGTAAATAACATATAGAAGAACAATAAAATAACATAATCTGTAAAATAAACCAACATATCTATAGAATTGGCTACAGCTCTACCAGCGTACATCGTAACATTAAAACAGTGTTGCCCGTTTTTTGGTATACGAGAATTTCCCCACTTTGTGGGAATAGTTATTCTTCTTTTGTCCTTAAAAATAAGACTAACACTAAGTGTTTAAATCTATGGTATTAGAATTTATTATACGATATCCAATATGAGCAGAAAATAGCTCATTATTATGAAGAATGAATCTGATCGCGTCCAGGCTTGAACCCATGTCCCTTGGATCAGTAGTCAAGCATTCTATCTCCTAGAACACCACCTGTATTTCTTAAATTATTTTAGACATGCAATTCTTTACATAAGTCAAAAACATTCTAAATTATTATTATTTTGTCAAATCGCTCTTTACATCATGACAGCATGAGCCAAATCGATGTAGGGCTATAGCTATCATAGTGATTCTCGTGACATGTGATACATAGCTTTTTATCGCCATTTTATTGTCACGTGAATTCTACACTAGGCCAAAGAGAGTGTGACACAATATCTACTATATATTTATCGAATAATGTGTTTTTCCGGAATTCCGTGTTATTTTTCCTTATTTTTAATAAAAATTTTAGTCCATTCGTAAATGTTCGTAATAAAATTCGTTGACTAATGATGATTTGTACATTAATTTAAAAATATATTTCCTTTTATTGGTACCGAAAAAATGTGTCAGCATGCTTATTTAACCGTACACATAATTTAAAAATAACATTAATTTCAGAGTTCATTTTACGTTATATTTAAAATTAAATCAATTAATTCTAATTATTATTAAGTAATAAATACAGAATTTGTTTTATGTTCCAGGATGATTTTTTAATTTCCTTAAAAATGAAGCATTGTGTTTGAATTCACATTTGAATAAGTTTTTGAAAACATTGTTTTTTCGAAACACTCACAACAGGCAAACTTGTTTCGGACCGTAGACGCCTTTCTTCGGTGTAGAAATTTTAATCATAAAAAAGGTGTCTGCGGTCCGAAACATGCTTGTGAAAAGTGCACAAAAGTGTTGTAAAAAATTTATGTTTTAAGCAAAAAAAAATATTTTATCATTTATGTTCTATCGGTTGAATATATCGTCGGTTCAAAGGTAAAACTCATTAAGTGACATTTTAAAATTTTCTTTTTTTTGCAATTTCTGTATCAGACTTGTGAATTCTATGTCAGAAAATAATCACCAAGTGTATTTATTAAAGATTAACAGTTATTTTTTAATAAAAACACTGCAAGTCTGATACAGAAATTGCAAAAAAAAAATTAAAATGTCACTTAATGAGTTTTACCTATGAACCGACAATATAATCCTCACCATTATGTGCGAAATTTTATTAAATATTAAGAAAAGGGTATTGGGAGAGATGGGGCGAAATTTTTACGAGTGTCAGATTGGAGGGTCGAACCGAAAGACAGAAGGAGTTGAAGGCAAGGTATAATGGAGGCTAAGGCTCGATTGGGGCTGTAGGGCCATCGAAGAAGAAGAAGTTAAATAATATGAATGAAAACGACTGTATTCAAGGAGTTTCATGATATTTTACACGGAATGACTAGTTTTGCCCTCCTAAGGCATTATCATGTATTAAAAAGACACATTTAATAATGCCTTAGAAGGGCGAAACATGTCATTCCATCTATTATAAAATGTTATAAAACTCCTAGAAGACAGACGTTTTCAATCATATTAATTATTTAACAATATAAGAACGCTCAATATTCAAAATCTATTGGCCCCAAATAGTGTCAAATGCCGCTTTCTGGACTATGGCAGGTGAAAAGCCAATTAGAAAACAGGTGGCTAGACCCAAATGGCAGTGGATCGGTCACACTCTAAGACGGAACCCAGCCTGCATCGCTCAGGGTGCACTAGACTGGTCCCCTATGGGGGAAAGAGACCTAGAGCCACCTAGAGAAGACCCTGCAAGACGAGGTTAAGGCGGCAGGCCTCACTTGGGATGATGTTAGGCATCAGGCATGCGATAGAGTCGGGTGGAGAAGGTTCCTTGAGGCCCTATGGCACCACGGAGGTGTGACAGGACAAAAAGAAGAAAGAAGATAAGAAACAATGAATATAAATTACAGTTAAACGTCGTTTATCCGGACTGATTGGAACCGGAGGTGTGCCGGATAATCGATTTTCCGGATAGTCAAACAGGCGCTTATTCTTTTAGCAAAATAAGGAATAAATCGATTATTTTCCTCGACTCGGTTTATTTGAGTAGTATTTATATAAACATTTGTATATAATATAGGTGTAGAAAAAATATAATAATTAGAATGAAGGCTTTCTAACATGAGAACATTATACTATAATACATTTAAAAAAATATTTTAATACGTTTATTCGTTGTAATATATTTCTTCATAATTAACTTCATTCTACAGTAGTTATATTATTATTAACCGGTTTCGATGGCAATACCTTATCTTATGTTATTCACATTCAAATCTTGTTATTAATAAATCTTGTGAAACAAAATTATAATTTCGTTAAAATGAATTGAAAAAAAAAATCTAGAATATTGTACAAAAAAACTTTGTTGAGTAGCCATCATTTAAAAGTCAAAACCTATCACATGATAATTTATTTCTTTGCAAATGGTAGTTAAGTTAAAACAGTATTTGCTAAAATTTTGCAAAATAAATCAGTATTTCATTTTTACGCATTTTTTCCAATAGTTTTATTGGTATAGGTATACGCATTTTTGGTAATTTTTAGCAAAATATTTCGTCACGATTTTTTTAGTTGAATCCAAGTCAAAAAATCTGCTATCATTATAGCAAGAATTTGATCTATATAAAATGAGAAGGGATTAAAGTTATTAAAAGAATACTGTTTTTGGTTATTTACAAATTTCGGCAAATGGAGATTTCTTATAGCGAGATTTAATCTGTTCACAGAAGGTGAAGATGAAACACAAAAAAAAATATGTTGGCTATTTACAAATTTCGTTAGATAAGGATTCGTTAGTGTAGAGTAGTTTATACAACATAGACAAAGATGGTCCCACCACATACCCGAGGCTGTTATAGGGTGCAGCGGCGCCCATTCGTCAGCCTCGATTCTACACTTCCTAAGCCAGGGGAAAATTCAAGTGAACTTAGCAGCTAGAGTCTACATCTTCTACTTAATCTAACATTCATAATACAACAGGTCGTTTGAACTCAATTACTATACCTATACATTTTGTTATTAGGTATTATATTGATTCTCGTGGCATGTGATAGGTAGCTAATCTATCGCCATTTTATTGTCACGTGAATTCTATACCAGACCGATGACAGTGTGGCAATTACACTGCCATCGCCGGGAATCGAACCCGGGACCTACGGTGTGGCAGTCGTAGCTCTTGCAACTCTGCCACGAAGGTATTCAAATGTATACAGAATTAATATGTATACAGAAAACTGGGATAAATGGCTAAAACATTGATTTTTTTGTCAAAATCGGAAAATATTTTATTTTTCAAGATGAGCAAGTGATTCTACTGAAGTTTCTTGATGGAAGTTCTTTTAAAATAATAATTAAATAAAACAAAATTTTGTTATCACTACTTCCACTTTTGTGATTATTTCGACAGAGACTGGTTACACCAGACTGTTGGCAGTATCGACAGGCTAGGTCAGTCTGTCGATGCCAGACAACCTGGCGAAACCGGTCGCTGTTGAAATAAAGAAAAAATTGAATTAAAATACACCCTTTTTCGGAAAAAATTTAATTATCCGAATTTTTTATTATGCGAATGGGGTCCGGTCCCAATTAATTCGTATAATTGGAGTTCTACTGTAGTAATTCCTAATGTTAGATACATTAAGTTAGATAAGGATTTTATATGATTATCTACGCACCTTCTGGGACCTTCGCTTCATACTTTCCGCTGGTTTGTGTCGGGTCCAATACGGTTCCGCTGAACAAGACCTGCTTGGTGTTGGAGTCCTCGATGAAGAAGAGGAAAGGCTTGTTGGCGTTGAACTCTTCAGGAGTATCTTCGTCCACGCCAAATTTGTTCACCAAAGTTACGGCTGAAAAAAAAAAACGGAATCATAATAAGCTTCAGAGAAATAACATTTGATTATGCCCCAACAAGACGAAAAATGTCATTCCCATAAAATATAATAAATCTAACAATGGGTGAGAAAGAAGAGCGAAAGGTAAATAGGGGAAAGTTTAGATGAGACCTAAATCCAGCAGTGGATAGATTAAGACTGAGGAAGAAGAAGAAGAAATATAATAAAATCTTAGTTAGGGTTTTTGGTATTCCTTTGATTCAAGTGATTACAGTATAACAAAAAAAAACATGTTGTTGGGCACAGAGTATGTATTTTATTGAAAATTGGAGATCTCGTATTACCAATACACTAAAAATATACTCGAGTGTGTCCATTGGCGGTACTCCCATAGAAGCCCATAAGCCCGGCTTGCGTAAGAAATTTTGAATCAAAGCCTCTAAATCTAAGTAATCATGCCCCCGCATAAACCAATAATCCACCAAATCACCTTCCAATTCCCATCAGACGTAAGAGCTGAACCTCTGTAAGCCAGAAGAGATTTTGATTCAAAATTTCTTACGCAAGCCGTGCTTCTGGGTTTCTGTGGGAGTACCGCCACTGAGTGTGTCGTAATGTCACATACAGAACTGTAAAACGTAAAGAGTATATGACTGTCTCGCACGCACTCATTCTCTACGCACTAACTCACGCACGCACTAACTCTCTCTACTTTTATATTTGCGAGTGCAAGAGTGACAAAACGCGTTATTTCAAAACGCAAAGATTGCGTCTATCGGTCTGAGACCATTGTCATAACTGGATTATTCGAAAAATTCTGAGCGTTCGTTGATGAATGTTTCAATTAACATATTATCGCCTTAAACTTTAACTGTTCACTTTAATTTCATTTTTGGGATTTCAAATTCTTAATTTGAAGTGTGTAATGAATACGAGTAAATCTTAAACAAATGCACAAATATATGTTGGATAGTTTCCGTAATTTATTTTTAATTATATGTAAATATTATAAAATATTCTAAGGAAAAAGTGAGGTTTCAATGATATTTTCCTGGAACCGAATTCGAAGGAACCACAATGACTTATAGCGTATATTCCGACATTAGTAAATAAAGTCTAAATTAATACTACTACTTCCTGTTGTTCTAGGTCTTATGACTTATTTGTGACGGTGAACTATCATAGGATGATGACGTATAGGTCCTTCCATATTTTTGGCGGCCTTCCTGGTAATCTGTTTGCTGCTGGGATTTTAGGAATCTCTCTTATCTTTCATGCGGTCCACATGATCTCTCCAGAAGCCCATTCTGCTTTTTCCCTACCACACTATGTCTTCAACACCACAGACATACCTTAACATCTCATTTCTGATCCTTGTCTAACAAGGAGAGGGCAAGACATAGTATATTGACATTGGGCTGGAATTTTACAGTATTGTAGTACCCCCTAAGAGTCATCCATAGTCAAAGTAAGAAAGCGCAATAGACAGAAATTTCTAGAAAAAAGCTTTCGTACTTTTCACCGTTTCTTATACATTATATTTTAAAAATTGCCACTAAATGTATTTTCCAAGCTCTAAATCAGTGGTTCCCAAAGTAGTCCCCCGGGGTCCCTGGGATCATTCAAGGGGTCCGTGGAAAATTAAAATTGTTTTGGGGGTCCCTGAACAACGCCAAGAGGTCCGCGCAAGGTTTAATATAAAATAAAAAAATTGTGACACATTTTTATTACTATGGAAGTTAAAATAAATAGTAATGGGTATTTTTCGTTGTCGACCTTTTTTTGCTCATTTCGGAAAATGAGCAAAATAAAAGGTCGAAAACGAATTCCAGATTATTTTTTCTATTGGCCTAATTTTGCTATGTGTCAGCTTCAAAAACTCATTTTATAGTTATAGGTGAATTTGTAAAATAACAATATTACGAAAGTAGGGGGTCTGCACAAAATAACAGGGGGTCTACGGGACAAAAAAGTTTGGGAACCACTGGTCTAAATGAACACTTAAATTGTGTTCTTCGTTTTAAAAAAAGAGAGGGGTATGAAAATAATTAAAAAGAAATTCCGTGCCTCAAAGAGTTAAGATTATTTTGACAATAGTAACAATATAACTGTACTGAATTGTAAGCTTCTTACCACTAGCGGCATAGGCCTCGACGCCCAACTCATTCACGTCAATACCAGCCTTCTGAAGGATGTTGTTCACGGCTAACTTATTCTCCAGTCCGACTCCTGACGCGATTCCAGGAAGCGATGCAGAGTTCTCAAATATGTCAGTAATGCCCAACTGAAAACGAAATAAAAGCCATTAAAAAAATATTATCCAATATATTTTTGTTTCGAGAACAATGATGTAAAACACCATTGAATATATAACATTTTTATCGTTTTTTAAACAATAATATAAAACACAACAAAATGTCAAGTTTCTAGAAGTTTTATTATATTTTATATGAATGAAATGTTTCGCTTGTCTATGGCATTATCAAATGTTAATATTACCTCAATCCATTTGATAATGTCGTAGACAGGCGAAACATGTGATTCACATAAAATATAATCTGTAAAACAGACGTTTTCATTCATATTAATTATTTAATATGGAGTTTTACATCATTGTTAAATAAACAATAAATAATATACACAAAACTTTATATTTAATTATCAATATGACGTGTCTGTTTTCTAGATTTTTTTTCATATTTTATGGGAATGGTATAGTATACTCGTATTTTGCCTTGCTTAAGAAAATACAAAAATCATTTGATAATGCCCTAACTAGGCGAAACATGTTATTACCATGAAATATAATAAAATTTCTAGAAAACAGACGTTTTCAGTAATATTAATTATATAATTTTAAATATATAACATATTATATAATAATGAAAAAATAATGCCTGTAATTGGATTTTCTTAGTAAATATTCATTGTAAATTATCTAATGATTTTAATGAAATGTTTTGATGAAATTTAAAATGAATCATTTAAATTAGTCAATTTAAAGTTAATCATTCATAATAAAAATGAATCATTTAAAAATTAAAGAAATCAAACGGGGTTTTTTAATATCTGCTTCGACTTTTGTCTTTATTTCGACAACGACCGGTTTCGCAAGGCGCGCCTAGCTGGGATCCATCTTAACCAGTCTGTCGATGCCAGCCAGCCTAGCTAAGCCGTTCGCTTCCGAAATAAAGAGAAAATTTGAAGCATTTATTAAAAAACAATGTGTATTTAACAAATATCAAAAAATATATATATTATATATTTAACATTTAAATGGCTGGAGTAAAATAGGCACTTAGTGCAAAAAAATATTGGTCATAAATGTAAGTTTGCAGTTTCGTTCTATATGTCGTTTAATGAATCTGCATGCTTTGTTATATTTGGGTTTTTATTTGTTCCTTAGTGTCAAATGCAGTTATATGTCATATAGAATTAAAATGCATACTTAGTTTTATTTGGTTCTTAGTGTCATAATGCAGTTTCATTCTATATGTCATTTAGAATAAAACTGCATACTTAGTTTTTTTTATCCTTAGTGTCATAATGCAGTTTCATTCTATATGTAAAATAGAATTAAACTGCATTCTTAGTTTTCTTTGGTTCTTAGTGTCATAATGCAGTTTCATTCTATGTGTCATATAGAATTAAACTGCATACTTAGTTTTTTTTATCCTTAGCGTCATAATGCAGTTTCATTCTATATGTTATGCAGAAACTATATACATTTGGGTTTTTTGGTCCTTATGGTCTATTTTACTTTAACCATTCATTAGTTGTTTATGTACGCTGAACTAGAGATTATAAAGATATACTTTGATCATTATATTACCTCTCTCATTACCGGGACGAGCTTCGATTCATAGTCAAATCGGAACTTAGGAATGGAGACCTTGACGTTCATGCTTTTGAGGAACTGTAGCTCGTGGTTGATGTTACTGGAAGTTATCATCCCTATCATTTCCTGAAGTCCGGAGATACTGTTCGGCAGCAAGATTGTCATTGAAAGAGCGTCACCCTTAAAATTTCAAAATAATTGTTGCATATTATTATTTTGTTGAATCGCTCTTCACATTATTACAGCGCGAGCCAAATAGATATAAAGGATAAAAAAAAATGTGTTGTAAAACAAAGTATAATTAAACTAACTAACTAACCATCACGCCGTCTCCCCGAAGGGGTAGGCAGAAAGAATGTACTGCCACACTTTTCTTTCCTGACATATTTCTCTCGCTTCCTCAACATTCATACATCGTGTCACGCACGCGCGTCGATTTATGTAACTCCTCACGTGGCTGACATTCAATATTTTATTTATTTGATCGTGCCACGTTTTCCTCGGTCTTCTTCTATTTCTGGTTCCATTTACATCGTTAACATATTTTTTTTCCATTCTTTCTTCATTCATTCTTTCCATATATCTAAACCATATTAATGATCATTTCATTATTTTGTTCATAAGACCATCATTCGCACCGCATTCACTTCACTTATATTTTCATTCGACACTCTACCATACACAGACCATTGACACATTCGTCCAAGAGATCTCATTTCTACTGCATTTATTCTACTTTCATCCTTCTTTTGCCAGTTCCATGCTTCGCTTCCATACATAAGGGTCACCATTGTACAGTGCCATTGGGTGGGAAAACCATTGTACAGTGCCATTCTAGCTTTATTGGATAGGTTTTTGTTTGCGATGACAACTTTAAGTGCACCATTCACTTTGTTGCATGCCCCAACCCTTCTTTCAATATCCCTCTCCACTCGCCCATCTTTTGTAAACTTACTACCTAAATACACGAACTCATCTACTTGCTCCGAATTTTCACCATTCACGCTAATGTTACAGACTGTCATGATTTCTTCTTTTTCAAAAACCATTATCTTGGACTTTTTCACATTCATCATCAGATCATTTCGCATGCATTCCTCATACATACTATTCACCAGGACTTGTAGTTCATGCTCGTTGTCTGCAAGTAGGACAGACTACAAGTATAATTATATTTATTCAAATAAGTAAAACTATTTTAGATGATCCATTATTTTGGCCGAAATATATGATACTTTAACGTTATAAAATGTTTAGATTCAAAACATTGTTATTACGTATCGGGATTTATTTAAACGAGTTTGTCGCGAAAGCTGTTTCACTAACCTATGTTGACATCATCAGGTGTTACAAACAACAGGGTTGAGTTATTTGAAGCAACTGATGATACCAATATTGATTGACGAAAAAAGCTGTCGCGACAAACCTGATTTAATTTAAACCTATTTTATCTTTAGTGATTTTTTCGCGGGCTTACTTTGAACGGCATTCTCAAGATTTTGGCCTCGAACTCCTTGGAATCAAAGTACTCGAACTTTTCCGTTTGGGTCATGAAGGGGACGTCCACACTCTGCTTGGCGCCCAGGTAGAACTTCTTGTCCGAGGTGTCGTTAATCTGGAACGGAGTCGCCCAGCTTGCCTTCAGGTATATGGCGGAGAGTAGAAGCACAACCACGCTCTTCAGGTCATCTGAAAACAATTCAGAATTTATCAAATACAATTAATCAAAGTAAAAAAATGTTAAACTTATAAGAAACGTACACTGGAAAACCAAAATCATTCTGTATAAAACAATCATCCGAACAGTAGTGGCCTATGGGTGTGAGGCGTGGACAATGACAGCGAAATCCGCAGAGCGACTGGATACTTTTGAGAGAAGGGTGCTGCGCAGAATTCTGGGACCTGTGAATGACGGTGAAGGCTGGAGAGTGCGGCATAATGACGAGTTGTACCATATTTACAAAGCTCCCAGTCTCTCCAAACAGGTCAGACTGAATAGACTGAGATGGGCTGGTCACGTGCGGAGGATGCCGTCATCGCGAACCCCAAAAAGATTGCTGGAGTGGCACGTAGGTGGTAGAAGACCAATTGGACGACCAAGGTTGCGATGGGAGGATGAAGTTGGGAGAGATGGTGTGAAATTGTTACGAGTGTCAGATTGGAGGGTCGAAGCGGAGAGCAGGGGGAGTTGGAGACGATACTGGAAGCTAAGCTCGATGGGCTGTAGGGCCATCAAAGACACGACATACTTATTTATTTACTTATTTATTTAAAAAATACATATTTCAAAAGCAGACACTGTCAGAACCAAACATCTCTTAAAAGTAGCAGAAATGAGAACATTGCGACCTATTGTGGGGAGAACCCTTAGAGATAGGATACCCAAAGAAGAAATTCGCAAATTCTGCAAAATTTAAGACATAGTGAGATGGAGTAGGCAGAGAATACAATTCAGGAGGGACCACATCGAGAGAATGGATCCAGCAAGAAATCCTAATATCGTGATTCACGAGACTCCAAAGGACTATTGACCACCAGGACGACCACCAAAGAGATGGAAAGAAGGCTGGTCGTCTTCATCACAGAAAGAAAGTTGATATCTTGCATAAACAGATCGCAAGCTCTACAATCAGAAGAAGAAGAAGAATACATATTTCTTACAACTAGTATATGACACTTTAATACATAATAGTTAAATGTATAATAAAAACATTTTTGTAAAAAGCAAATAGGCACAAAACACACAAAGAAGACCTTTAACAAAAAAAAAAGGTTAAAAAATTAAAAACTTAAAAATATGACCGGACGTACACTATACATTGGTTGCGGAATTTGTGAACATTATCTGAGGGTACGGCCACACCGAAGTGCCTAGGTAGACGCCAAGACACAGTTCACTTGTGATCACGCCCTGTGGCGCGGACCCTATAGTGTGGCCGGTTCCATAGTACGCCATATGTTGGTTCGCTAGGTCACCTAGCCTCCGACCCTGGCACTTCGGTGTGGCCGTAACCTGAGTCCTTCGTGACTTGCGGCAAGCTATTAAATAATTTCAAACCCTTTTTCGGAACCCTTTGATAATGTTCTATTAATTCTAAATTTTGATTTGTTTCTCGTTGGGTACAAATGTATTTCATAATTGTAAGCAACCTGGTCACACAAATATTTTGGTAGAAGCCCACCCCTCAATTTGTAAGCAAAAATAGGTGTATTTAAAAGGTGACCCTCTGTCTTTTTGATACCATCTTCAAATGTCTGTTATAAAGTCTAGAAAGCTATATTTGGAACACATTCTCCGCAACAAGAAATAAGGTCTGCTGCGCCTCATAATGAAAAGGAAGATTGAGGGTAGGCGCAGTGTGGGAAGACCCCAGATGTCTTGGCTCGATAACATCAAAGAGTGAACCGGAATACGAAGGATGGGGTAGTTTTTCCGGCTGGCACAGGACAGAGAGGCCTACACCAGAGTGATAGCCGACGTTGGGGGTACCTGACATAGCACTCTGAGAATAATTAATCAAATGAAGTAGTCTATGATTTACCTACCTTGGATCCACAGGCAAAGAAAATGAAGAGCACATAGAAATTGATACCAAAGAGAAAAAAAGAGGGTCTTCACTAAAGATTTCTAAGTGCTCACTCGGAAACATATCTGGCAAATACTACGCGATAGAATTATGAACTCAAAGATAAAGGAAATATCCAAGGTCGAGGATGTCGTTAGATGGGGGAGGCAAAGGAGATACTAGAATGCACACGTGAGAAGAATGGATACATCCAAACTCCTTTTCATTTTGTTGCATGGCCAACTCCAAGGTAGACAGCCTCCGGGCAGACCAACAACCAAAGAGATGGATCGACACCTGGGAGTCGACCCCGCGGAAGGCCAATTCCTCTGAAGAAACAAGCCACAAGACCTACACTAAGAATACGAAGAACATTCAAAGGATTAATCTCTCTTCTTAGAGTGATAAACCAAATAGCACCACAGTAAAAAAAAACACCCTCCACAAGACCATAGTCAGAACAATGGTGACAAACGAATGCGAAGCGTGAACGATGACGGCAAAATTTACAGAGCAAGGGTATTATGTAAAATCATGGTGCCCTTAAATGATGGTGGAACCAGGAGAATGTGGTATGATTAGAAACTGTACAATGTCTACAAAGCACCCAAGCTCTCGAACCATGCTAGACTGGTTAGGCTGAGATGGGCTGGACATGTAGAGATATTGCCGTCATTTCTGGCACCAAAGAGAGCCCTTGAGGGATATCCGGGTGGAAGGAGAAGGTTTGGTACCCTGTCCTAGAATCCGATGGGAAGATTAGATGAGGATGGACGTTACACAACTATTGCAAATAAGTAACTGATACTGACTTAATTATATATCATATAAACGCGATTGTATTGTCGGTGTTAGGGAGATTTTTTTAATGTAAAAATACAAATACTTGGGACAAATTTGTTTTGCCTTGCGAGGGCATCCTCAAACGAAGAAGAAGTTTCCTTCGCAAGGCGAAACAAATTTGTCACATCTTTTTTTTTATAATTTTATATAAATAAAATCTCTGAAAAACCGGCAAAATAATCGCGCTTACATTATACTTTATAATGGAGTTTTACAAAATAAAAACCACAACTATCAATAAGTTTTCATTAATTATTTAATATCGTATTAATTATTTAATATGGCGCTGTACATCATTGTTGAAAAAACAGTAAATAAATATTGTTTCAAAAGTTTTCCGTGTGATACTAGACCCGCGTTGTATGTCAATAATAATCTACTCGTTGCTAAATTAATAATAAACAATAAAGATAAAGAGGAATAACAATTATTCTTAATCTGCTATGACCCTGGTGGTAAGGTCAGTGATCACATTGCCCGGGACTCGCGGGATCACGAGGACCACTCTAGGGCGCCAAGAAGTCTTGCTGTTGTCATATAAGGAGGGATGAAGTATCGATCGAACTGCCAATCACAATTGGCAACAAAACGTTCTTCTCTGTACTACCAGTGCTCTAATCAAGACACCTACACAGGCAAACCAAAATCACCCTGTATAAGACAATCATCTGAACAGTGGTGACCTATGGGTGTGAGGCGTGGACAATGACAGCGAAATCCGCAGAGCAACTGGATACTTTTGAGAGAAGGGTGCTGCGCAGAATTCTGGGATCTGTGAATGACGGCGAAGGCTGGAGAGTGCGGCATAATGACGAGCTGTACCATATTTACAAAGCTCCCGGTCTCTCCACACTGAATTGAATAGACTGAGATGGGCCGGTCACGTGCAGAGGATGCCGTCATCGCGAACCCCAAAAAGACTGCTGAAGTGGCACCCAGGTGGTAAAATACCAATTGGACGACTAACGCTGCGATGGGAGGATGAAGTTGGGAGAGATAAGGCGAAATTGTTACGAGTGTCAGATTGGAGGGTCGAAGCGGAGGACAGGAGGAGTTGAAGGCGAATAATACTGGAGGCTAAGGCTTGATATAGGCTATAGGGTCATCGAAGAAGAAGAAAGAAGAAGAAAAACTATCGATTTTGGTTGATGGGTTGAACAAGTGGAGAGAATTTCGTCATATCGGGTACCAAAGAGAGTCCTTGAGGGACACCCGGGTGGAAGAAGAATGGTTGGTAGGCCTAAATTCCGATGGAAGAGTGAGGTGGGACATACAGAACATAGAGGATTCCCACGGCTTACCGGAATCTGTTATAGGCAAACGGCGCCTTTCGTCGGCTTCACTCTTTCAATCCCTAGGCCCATCCCTCGTCCATGCGGGACTTCAGAAAAATTATATATAAGTAATCAAAAGGGATCCAGGCCACATCTATGGTAATCTACTCCTATTTATCTCTATGTCCTGCCATACATAAGGTGAGGCGCAGAAGGACGCTGCATAACTATTGCTAATGAGAAACTTGAAGGTCGCAATAGGTGACGGAAGAACTTGGAGGCACGACTGATGGAGGCCAAGGCTCGATATAATCTGTAGAGCCATCGAAAAAGAAAATTGATTCTGGTATGTCACGATTCAGATAATCCCCAAGAAAATTTACTCTGCGATGATGTCAAGGTAATTGCATAATACGACGGATGAATTTTTATTTAATGGGTTTAGCAATCGTTTTATTTCATCTATTTTTGTTAGCCTTGCGAATTTGAAAAGTAATTGACAATGGAGTGTATCACGGAACTAATTTGTATTGACAAAACCATTGTGAATCGAAATTTTAGTTTCAGTTAATGTTTTTTCTATGTATAACAATTATTTTGTGTAATTTATTACGTGCTTGTAGAGCGCATATTCAAATACATGTTGTTTGTGGGTAGTTTGTATTCTAAGTTACTCAGCAGGAATACCAAACCTTTGATATATAAGACTATTGTAAGACCGGTAGTCGTCACCTACGGCTGTGAGACATGGTCCCTGGTGCAGAGAGAAGAAGGCAGGCTGGCAGTTGTTGAGAGGAAAATTCTGAGAAAAAAATTTGGACCCACGTTGGAGGATGGGACTTACAGAATCAAAAGAGATCTTGAATATGAAGTATTGATTAACCAGGAAACAGAAGTGAGATTCTTTAGGATTCAACGCCTACGGTGGGCTGGCCATGTAGAAATAATGCCGGAGGGTAGAACACCAACAATTATATCTAGATGGGTCCCCCGCGAAAAGAAATGGGCGAGTTGCATGTAAGAAGGTTGGGAGAAAATGGAAAGAGCTGGGGAATGGAGAGAGACGGCCAGGGATAGAATTCAGTAGAGGACCGTTGTGGAGGAAGCCAAGTCCTACATCTGGATGTAGCGCCCAGAAGTAGTAGTAATAGTTTATATATTTGGGTAGTATGTTTACAAAAGATGGACGAGTGGAGAGGGATATTGAAAGAAGGGTTGGGGCAGGCAACAAAGTTAATGGTGCACTTAGAGTTGTCTTCGCAAACAACAGCCTATCCAAATAGCTAAAATGGCAGTGCACAATGGTGTTCTTGTACCGACCCTTTTGTATGTAGGCCAAGCATGGAACTACAAAATGAGAAAAAATGTAGTAGATATGATATTAGACGAATGTGTGGAAAGTATTTTGTATGTTTAACTAAATCAACATTTTTAACAGATTTAAAAAAAAAACATTATTTGTGAAGAATAATTTGTTGATATAAATGAATCACAAAATCTAGGAAAATTTAGGAAAAACAAATCATGACCGTATTCATCAGTCATAGTCGTAAGAATGGAGAGAAGGCTCGAGATGTGTGTAAGGATGTGAGAGTGTGGTTGTTCGTCATCTCTGTATTATCAATTGTTTGTTAATTATCAGAACATTTTATATGAGTAGTTTCAGTTTCCTTGAATAAAGCCTTCTGATTTGTAGCCAAATTTACAAACCCCAATAAACATAGGCACTTCAGGATTACCGTGTTTGCGTCAATAAATACAGACAGAGCTCTGTGTACAAAACAGATTATATAAAGACCCAGAGACCGGTCTGTCTCTGGCTGTGTGGGCGTTATCTTGTTGACCTCTGGTCAAGTCCGCAGATAGGAATTCCCATAACCGTGTTGTGTTCATTCGCATCGTTTACAACATAATATCTCAAACATATTTCTTGTTTTTGAATAACTTCTTATTCTTCTTTGCTAGCCTTCTTCCCCCAACTGCTGGATATAGGCCTCTTCCAATTTCCTCCACTCGTCTCTATCCTGCCCCCTTTGTATCCAAGATTTTCAAACCCTTTTGACCACATCATCGGTCCTTCTCATCGGTGGCCTTCCGACACTTCGCCTATTTGCCTATGGTCTCCAACCGAGTATCCTGGGTGCCCATCTGTTGCCACCCTGTCTAGCCAAGTGTCCAGCCCATTGCCATTTTAATTTTGCCACTCGGTCCATGACATCAGCAACCCTGGTGCGGCGTCTGATTTCTTCATTCCTTATGCTGTCACGCAAGTATTTGTCTTTCCATGGACCTCTGTGTACACTTAAGCCTGTGGACACTTTTTGCTGTAAGAGTTGTCGTCTCTAGTCCGTATGTCATTTAAAACATCGACGTATGTCGTACGTCATTAAAAACATTTAAAACATTTTTAATAACACAATATTCTAAATCTGTTGGCCCCACACAGTGTCAAATGCCGTTCTCTGGACCATGGCAGGCGAAAAGCCAATTAGAGAACAAGTCGCTAGACGCAAATGGCAGTGGATCGGTCACACTCTGAGACGGAACCCAGCCTGCATCGCTCAGGGTGCACTAGACTGGTCCCCTATGAGGGGAAAGAGAAAGCGAGGCAGACCTAGAGTCACCTGGAGAAGAACCCTGCAGGACGAGGTTAAGGCAGCAGGCCTCACTTGGGATGATGTTAGGCATCAGGCATGCGATAGAGTCGGGTGGAGAAGATTCCTTGAGGCCCTATGCACAACGGAGGTGTGACAGGACAAAATGAAGAAGAAGAACGCCAAGAAACGTGCCTCTATGTATGGTGTTACTTTAACAATAAAACCCGGCGTCCCTGAAAATGTCACAAACCTTTTACCATAACGTCAATATATAATGCTATTTTAGAGCTAAACCCGAATAAACTAGCTTTCAATGGACGCATTTTCTTCGCTCTTTAGTCCTTTGGTCTGTTTCCATTGTCAGACTGGCCTCTCTTGGGAAGTTGACTCCCAGCTATCCCTCCATATTTTTAATGATCTCCGGGGAGACGGTAGGCAACAGGAATCTGATGCATCACAGCGTGTGGGATTCTGCAGGTATTCATCCTCTGCACGTGGACATTCCAGTGTCTTCTGCGTTATATGCCTCATCTGACAATATCTCCCAGCTTGCATATGTCGCGGATAGCCATAGACACGATAAAAAAAAGGGCTCTTTCCAAAAAACTAGTCAAAGCCCAGGAACTTAGCACTTATTTATTAATTTATTTATACATAATACTCAAATGTGACATAACAAATGAAAAACATTTAGGCGACTCATTTGGACACAAAACGGTGTTACAAAGATAAGATAAAACAACATGAAACCAAAAAATCATACTTATCAGAAGGAACCCAAATATGTCGACGTCAGTGAGGCAGTACTCTTTCCAGAATTTGTAATATTTTTTTTTATGGATACTGCCTCACTGACACTGAAAATGTCCAAATCCGAGACGATTAGATTCAACGTCCGAATTGCTCTTCCTACTGGCATCACCAAAGGCAGGTTGGTTCTGTGTGACGGAGCAAAGAACAATTGATGTCGGCGCTGTCGCAGGATTATCAGGAACAAAAAGCCCTATTTGCTCCAGAACATAGGGGTTCTCAATAGAGCCCCGAATCAGTTTGAAAAAATGCGTTGACATTAATCCTTCCCTCCTCAGTTCGAGGGAGATACCCCAGCATACCTAAGAGAAATGCCGTTGGATAAAACCAAGGATATACCCCGTACTCTCTCATGTAGAGGGCTTTCAAGAATTTCTTTTAATGGAATCTGCACCAGAGGCCTTTCGCTTTCTGTGTCAATATCGAATAATGCTCATGAAACTGTGCACCTAAATAATTTAAATCAATATTGCATGCAAAATGGGTCAATGAATACAAGTTGTAAGAACAAGATAAAACTGAGTTTCATACCTTCTTGAAGGAGGTCCCGGATCTTCCCTTTGGTCACCTCTCTGACCCATAAATTGGCTTCTTTCACCGTGGCGTGAGGGTAATTCTTATCCATAGTCCTTACATCGGCTCCGAAACTGTTGAGAAGGATGCTCCTGAATTTCTGCTTGACGGTCAACATCTTCTCCGCGTACATCCTTGACCCCAGCTCCAAAATATATTCCTGTGAAACGGGGTTCTGGAAATAAATCAAAAGAATTATTCACGGATCTAATAAACGTCCTCAGCATTTATGGGTACACTAAGACCAGTGGCGGCACACCCATAGAAGCTCAGAAGCCCGGCTTGCATAAGAAATTTTGAATCAAAACCTCTTCTAGCGTATAGAGGTTCAGCTCTTGGGGCTTTTCCTTTTACGTCTATTGGGAACATTGTTGGAAGGTGATTTGGTGGGTTGTTGGTTTATGCGGGGGCATGATTACTTAGATTTGGGGATTTTGATTGAAAATTTCTTACGCAAGCCGGGCTTCTGGGCTTCTATTGGAGTACCGCCACTTACTAAGACGGAGAGTCTCTAGTCCCCTATGGGGGGAAAGAGAAAGCGAAGTAGACCTATAGCCACCCGGAGAAGAGCCCTACAGGACGAGGTCAAAGCGGCAGGCCTCACTTGGGATGATGTTAGGCATCAGGCATGGGATAAAGTCGAGTGGAGAAGGTTCCTTGAGGCCCTATGCACCACGGAGGTGTGACAGGATAAGAATAAGAAAAATAAGACAGAGAGAATCGACATTTTTCTCACTCGTGTGATTTCAATTCGAATCCATTTATTTGCTATACAGACTATAATAGTGACTAATAGACTAAAATTCAATCAACTTATAAGCCAAATAAGCATGTTTTCGAGAGATGGAAAAATGGAGAAATATATCGAAAGAAGGTTTGGAGCTGTAAGCAAAATAAATGGTGCACTCAAAGTCACTGCCGCAAATAGAAATATATCGACTGAAACAAAGATGATAGTACACAGTGGAGTTCTAGTGCCGACCCATGTGTATGGAAGTGAAGCTTGGAGTTGACAGAAGAAGAATAAAAGTAGAATAAATGCCGTAAAAATGAGGTCACTAAGAAGAATGTGCGGAAAAACAATGTATAATAGAATAACGACGATTTTTTATTAAATACAACACTGTTTTTTCCACTTTTGAGTTCATTTTTCTCGACATGTTTCGAAGGCTTTAGACGTTCATCATCGGGAGAACGATATAAACAGAGTTTGTATCGTTCTCCCGATGATATTGAAATGTATATGTATTTTTTATTTATTCAATACGGCGGGACATAGAAGGATAATAGAGCATATATTAAATGTGGTCTGGCACACCCTTGCTGTTGCCATTTTTCTTTAAATGTAAGTCGCGAATAGACCGGGGACAGGCCCAGGGAGTAAACGAGCGGGTCTGACGAAAGGGCGTCGCTATGCCCTATAACAGCCTCGGGTATGTGGCGGAAACTTCAATGTTCCTCTTTTTTTTAAAGTAACGTGTTTTGACTTACTCTCAAACAGTCCCTGATCAATTTGAACTTCCTTGCCAGGATGGTCTCGTTGGTTTTGTATCCCATCACTTGTGTGAGCTGATCCTTTGTTCTTCCCTCCGCTCCCATATACAGCATGCCCATAGCCATCTTGAGGCTCAGGGGAGACACGAGGGTGTTGGTCTTTTGATGATTGAATTTCTGTAAAAAGAATATAGTTTTTGACTAACAGTAAAAGTAAATTTAAGGATTAATTGTTATCTCATTAGAGACGAAGATGCAAATTGAAAACAGAATATGGTAATTGTAGTGTTTACAGGACTTATGACCTGTCATTGGTTGGGTTAAGCGCACGCTTTATGTAATACAACATTCCCCATTCCACCTTTTCTTATGACCACCATGTCTGACAAATTTTTTGGAAGTTGTATATATGTTAATCTGTAACAGCACCCTTTACATGGTAGTTTCCATCTACACACTAGCGCCATCTATGAAGATTGGATTTTAAGCATTAAGCAGAAGATCTTTTTTAACGCAATTAAGTAAATTTATTTATCGTTCCTTGAACAATGTTGTAAAACTCCATATTAAATAATTAATACGAATGAAAACGTCTGTTTTCTAGAATTTTTATTATATTTCTTATGAATGACACGCTTGTCTAAATCATTTTCAAATGTCATTAGATAATGCCATAAACAGGCGAAACATATAATTTACATAAAATATAATAAAACTTACTGAACGCTAAGGCGTTAAAACTGTGGAATTCCATAGTAATATACTTAGGAAATTGAAAATAATTTTGTTTTATCTACAAAATATCAAAAAACACGGCATGTTTCGAAGGATACCTCCATCTTCAGGTATAAAAATATAATAAAAACTAAACAATGAAAGACTAATTTAAAAACGCATTTAAAAATCCATACAATAATTCAAATTTAAAAATTAACCTGGGCTATTTGTTAAGTACTCACAATTATTTTTTTATCAGTAAGAACTAATAAATAATAATAATATAAAAAAAAGTTGTATTATTTATTATTTAATAGTTTTTACTGATAAAAAAATAATTATTAATACTTATAACAAATAGCCCAGGTTAATTTTGGAATTTGAATTATTGTGTCTAATTTTAAATCCGTTTTTAAATTAGTCTTTCTTTGTTTAGTTTTTATTATATTTTTACACCTGATGATGGAGGTATCCTCCGAAACATGTCGGGTTTTTAATATTTGTTTAATATTTTGTGGATTAAACAAAGTTATTTTCTATTTCCTCAGTATAATAAAACTTCTAGGACGTTTTCATTCGTATTCATTAGTAAAAATAAAACTGTTTTATAACTTGTAAGAATATATTTTACGTTTTAAATTTACTTGAATTAAGACGAAAACTGGGCAAATAAGAAAGCCATACTAAACTTTAATTGAATAATTGAATAAAATGTATATGTTTTCTTAGCTTTATGTCAAATGCCACGATGCTCATATGAAAAAGTTTTCGTTTGACTTGTAAAAATAGCCTACCATGACAACTGTGACCCATTGTACAATGGGGTCATTAATACGAATGAATGGTCTATGGTGCTAAATCCTTTTCGGAAACCGGCTTGTCCCACGGGCTGAAACTCTTCTAGTTTCTGTGTAAGCCTACTGCATATAACCTTGGAGAACAGCTTATATGTGTACAAAAAAAGGGTTATAGAGCGGTAGTTTTTTAAAAAGGTCTTATTTGCTTTATTTTCTTTTTATTATAGTCGTACCCTAAATGTTAAAGTTGAGATTTTCCATGGTTTCCTCAGCTGTAAAGCGAATGTCGGAACATATGTACGAGTAGATAGCCCATGAACATCAGAGCTTGACTGAGTCAGCTCTGGGAAATTGAAAGTAAAGTCATAATATACAAATTCTTCTTCTTGCGGTGCCGTGTCAGGTCGCCCCAACGTTGGCGATCACTACACCAAAGGCATCTCTGTCCTGCGCCACTTGGAACAGGTTCTGAACTTCCTGTCCACTCTTTGATGTTCCGCAGCCAGGACAGCTGCCTTCTACCAACTCCCCGACGTCCCTCCAATTTACCCATTAATATCAGTCGAAGGAGGTGGTATTTTTATCCCCTTAGCACATGATCCAAATATGAGACCTTTCTAATTTTCACACTCGATAACAGCTCTCTATTGGCTCTGGCTCTCTGTAGTACGTCTGCATTACTGACCCTATCGGTCCACGGTATACGGAGCATTCTGCGGTATATCCACATCTCGAACGCCTTTTATTATTAATTATTTTTTATTCTTTCTCTAACATATGTTATTTATGTATCAATTGTGTATTTTCTTTTGCTGTTGTATTGCTATGTGTGTACGGCGGGACATCGAGGGAGAGTAGCGTAGCTTAAATGTGGTCTGGGTCCCCCTTGGTTGCAAATATACATATATTTTTTTTTTTAATGTAAGTTCCGCATGGACGGGGGACGGGCCTAGGGAGTGCACGAGTGAAGCTGACGAAAGGCGCCGCTGCGCCTATAACAGCTTCGGGTAAGCGGAGGGAGCCCTCTATGGCTCGGCCATTTAAAAAAACGGTTCATTACATTCACCATAGAATATAAAAGAAACCATAGAATATAAAAATAATTTTTTTAAATAACTACACAGTAATTAATATCCTCGAGATAGCAAGGATTATTATATTTTGAAACCAATAAAGGAAATAAAACATCTCAGAGATCTTTATAAATTCTACTTACATTGAAAAATTCCCAGTCGAACTCGTCGTTGCTAACCTGGTCCGAGAACGAATCCCTGTTGCATTTGAATAAAGTGTCGGTGGCTGGGTCCAGTGGGTCATACCGGTTACTCTGGGCGAGGGTCAGGCCAGCTGACACACCGAGAACTGAAACAAAAAATTATTTTAGCCAAAACACTACGCAAATGTACACATCGACTGACACATCATTCAAGAGTACCATCAGAGACGACGTCGCAGAGAGGAAGATGAGGAGAAAGAAGAGACCACTGGGAGCATAAAAACACCTTCCCCTGGCCCAGATGCCCCAGAATATATTTTTCATTTTTCATTTTCATTTTCATTTTCATTTTCATTTATTTTGATAATAATCACAAACATTACAGACATACAATTCCAAATCGTTTGCAATTACATTATAAACAGAGAAGCATTAAAAAAAATAAAAAAATAAAAATTAAGCTTAAGAATAAGAAAAAATCATAACATTGATATTGCATCCCTGAGGCAACTCACACTATCACGAAATATGTCGACCTCCGAGGCGATCCGATTAAGCAATAAGATTGCCCTACCCACAGGCATAACCATTGGCAGGTTGGGTCTGCAGCGTGGCAAATAAAACAATCTGTGCTGTCTTTGACGAAGGTAATTATCAGGGACAAATAGACCTACATCACTCAGGACATCCGAGTTCTGTATACGGCCGCCAATCAGCTGAAAGAAGTGAACTCCCAAGTGAATGTTCCTCCTTCTCTCCAATGATTAGTAGCTTAGCATACCTAGCAAGAATTCAGTCGGAAATAGCCACGGGTAATAACCACGCTCCCTGAGGTAAAGAAAGCGCATATGCGTCCAGGATCGGGCTCTTCAGTCACATGCGGACCCACAACCATTGAAAATGTATGAAGATATACCGGAGGATGTCAAAAGTGCGCAGAGCATAAAAAAAATTAGAACAGAATTTAAAAAATATGTTAACAGAATGTAACCTTATAAATGGTGTTTTTTTTAGATGTATACAAATTTAAAATAAATAAAAACACATTAAAATAAAGTCAATCTCTATAATATTGACTTTATTCAATAGATAATTTTATGCCATTATTGTTTAATAATGATTTCTGGCATATGAGCGCCACGGCTAGCTCGAATGAAACGCAATCGTGAAGTCCAATTTTAGTGAAGTCGTGAAGGACAGTCTTCCTCGGACACGAGGGGAGCCTATGATAATGACTCCGAGTCAATTACAATTATTCATGAATTAAGAAAAGATGTTTTTCCAAGAAAACACTTTATTTTAATCTGCCTAAGCACTTTAATAATTATGTAACGTCAATTAGTATTCTTTAAATGCATAAGTATTGTAAATTGTCATAAAATTCGTTAATTGATTCTAAGAAATGATTTCCTGTATTTTGCAACTTTCTCCTTGCCACTATTGTAAGCAATTTTAATTGTCCAAAATCAATTGTATCTCAATAGAGACGAAGATGCAAATTGGAAACAGAATATGGTTGATCAAGGTGTTTACAGGACTTATGACCTGTCATTGGTTGGGTTAAGCGCACGTTTTATGTAATACAACATTCCCCATTCCACCTTATTTTTCTTATGACCACCATGTCTGACAAATTTTTGGAAGTTGTATATATGTTAATCTCCAACACCACCCTTTACAAAGTAGTATATTCAATCTACACTCTAACGACATCTATGAAGATTGTATTTTAAGCATTAAGCAGAAGATCTTTTTAACGCAATGTGAAAGGCTACCGCCATTTACCGCATTGCTAGAAACCGCCTGGAGATGTCACTCCAATCTTATTTTAATTGTCTAAATTACGATTTCCTGTTACATTAACTCGGGTATATATACGATCTCGCTCTTGATTCTCGCCGACATTCGACAATGCCTTAGAAGGGCGAAACATGTCATTCCATCTGAAATATAATAACACTCCTAGATGACCGATATTTTCATTTATGTTAATTATTTATATGGAGTTTTACATCATTGTTCAAGAAACAACAAATAATTATATAATCCATTAATTTACCAACATGTTTCCATATTTAAAACTACTTCAATATGGAAACATGTTGGTCAATCACACTTTATTTATTTAGAGTTTCAGTACCAACCCTAATGTATGGAATTGATGCATGGAACTAACAGAAGAAGGATGAAAATAGAATAAATGCGGTAGAGTTGAAATCCCTTAGATGTATTCATGATAAAACAATGTACGACAGAATTTCAAATGCAGTTATAAGAAAGGAATGTAGAGCGGAAGAAATAATGGTTAAGAAAGTATACGTTAACGATGTGAAAGGATTACGGAAACTAGGAAGACTAAGGAAAAAGGAAAGATTGAAAGAGTAAGACTATATATAATGCAATCATTCTCCCTCATATAAATTACTGTAGCAGCATATTACGAGTATTTTTAACAAACGAAGAAGATATGCGAAGATTAACCATTCTCCAGAATAAGGCAATGAGAATAATTTTAAGGAGAAGCAGATATGCCAGGATTAAAGTGATGCTGAAAGAGCTAAAAATTATGTCATTTAAAAAAATAATTACATACAACGTTTTATAGTACTAATACACAAAATTGTTAATGGGCACACCTCCCAAGAATTTTTAAGGAAGATAAAAAGTAACCAAAATGAACATCGATATGAAATAAGAAAGAAAAATAAGGCTCCCATTCAGAAAAAAAAATCTCAGAATTCCCTTATGTATAAAGCATTAAAAAAATTATGAAGATATACCGTAGGATGTCAAAAGTGTGCAGATCATAATTTTTTTTAATATAATTAAATAAATATGTAAACAAAATGTAACCTTATATTGATGTGTATGTGGATTATTGGAAAACATTGAACTTGTTCTGTCTGTTATGCTTTCCAATCATCGATTAACTGTTTGGATGATTGCTGATGAACTTACTTTAGAAAAATCGTATGTGTACACGATTTTAACAGAACATTTGAAGTTGACAAAATCAAAACAATGCGCCTTCACATTCATCGCTGATTGTTCGTCAGTTTCTGACTCGTAATGCGATCTCTGTGATTGATGACCCTCCCTATTCACCAGATTTATCCCCTGGCGACTTCTTTTTGTTCCCGAAATGTAAAAAGGTCATGCGCGGGTGGCACTGGGAGGACGTGTAGACGATTAAACGTGAAACGACAAAGCAGCTGAAGAGCCTGACTCCTGAACACTTCCAGGAATGTATTGAACAATGGAAACGGAGGTAGGACAAGTGCATTGATACAAATGGGGAGCATTTTGTAGGGGATAAGATTGATCTAACTTAAATTTTGGAAAATATATATTTTTTTAAATCATTTTGCGTATTTATTGGACAGACCTCGTATAGCGGCAAATAAAGTACCAACAGGTAATCGACATCTAAGAAGACCGCCTAATGATGGCGAGACAGTTGGACACCTACATCCCAGGAACTAGCTCCGAGAAATAACAAGACATAGTCCTTAATAAAGCAGAAGAAGATATTTCCAGATACTTATGCATTTTATTTAATTACGTATACCGGTTGAAATAATGTGTTACCTTCTCCTATTTAATCGATTATATGAGTTATGTGTATATGTTTGTATTATATTGTACATTAACATATATACCACTTCTATACGTGTAAGCGCTGGTCTTGACCGATCAGGCTAACTTCACCAACCAGTCTAACAAGTATTTACGCTTATCTTAGTTCTAAAACCACAGTACACTGCAAGACTACATAATAAAAAATATGATACAATCCGTGGCACACCGCAATTATTGGGTTATTCCAAAAGGGATCTCCCTGTCTTATATCGAAAAAATATATACCCGTCGCTAATGAGCAGTTTGTGCATTGCCATTTCGTCGTATATGTTTATTCAACACTAAATTCGCTGTTATTTTTAAGTATTAATTACAGACAGACAGAGGACGATAGCAGGCAAGACACTGAGAGATCGCGTGAGGAACACAGGAATAAGAGAGATATGTGAGGTTGAGGATATTATAAGATGGAGTAGACAGCGGAAAAGGGACTGGTACGGTCATGTTCAAAGAATGGACACCACCAGACTCCCCTATATTGCATTGCATTATTAACCTCATGGGACTCGCCCTCTTGGAAGATCTAAAAGATGGAAGGACAGCTGGGAATATACCTCACAGGAGGAGCAACACTCTGGAGAAAAGACCACATAGGTCTACAATAAGGAAGAAGTAGAAGAAGAAGAATTATAGATTATTAATGATAAAATGACACAAATATATTCTTCTTCTTCAGCCTTCTTCCCTCCACTGCTGAATACAGGCCTCTTCCATTTTCTTTCACTCGTCCCTGTCTTGTCCCTTCCGAATCCAGGTCGTTCCAGCTATTCGGACAATATCGTGGCCTCCTGACATTCATTTTCTTTGTCCAAGACCTCCACTGAAGTATTCTGGATGTCCATCGGGTATTGCTCTGTTTTGACATGTGTCCAGCCCACTGCCACTTTAATTTACAATCTGTAATATCCATGATTTGGTTCCGCATCTTATATCCTCATTTCTTATTTTGCTTCGGGGATTCACGCCAAGCATTTGCCTTCCTGAACCCATGTTGTTCTTTTATAATATAGGGGTTGACTTTGGGAAATATCAACTTGTGCAAAATAGATTCAGATAGTTTGGCTGGAGCCGACAGTATCGCTACAGGTCTATAGTTTTCGACTGACTCTTTTGTGAACTGATCCTGGAAAGTTTCCAGAGATCAGGAAAAGTATTTGTACTTAACAATAGATTAAATAGAAAATACAGCGGAAATAATAGGAGCTCAGAGCAGCCTTTTGAAAGAAGAAAATGAGAAGAAAATCAGTACTAGCCGAGTGCCAACATAGGTTGACGAAACAGCTGTCGCGTAAAATAAAATACAATTGTGATACATAAAACAAAGTTTTTTAAAGTTAAAGTATCATAGTGTTTCGGCCAAAAGAATGAACTATTTAAGGATTAATTGTATCTCAATAGAGACGAAGATGTTAAATGTTTTTTTTTAAACAGAATATGGTGGCCGAGGCGTTTACAGGACTTACGACCTGTCATTGGTTGGGTTGAGCGATCGCTTTATGTTAACAACATTCCCCATTCCTCCCTTCTTACGATCTCCACGTCTGACAATTTTTTTAAAAATGTATATATGCTACTATGTTGATACACACTTCACATTTTTTAAGTGAAGTAAGAAGGGCGGAGTGAGCAATGTATTTAAACACAAAGCGATCGCTCAACCCAATCAATGACAGGTCATAAGTCCTGTAAGCTGTATTGAGATACAATTAATCCTTATAAAAAAATAATTTATCCGCAATGGGTAAAATGTAGTATTTGTCTACAAGAATTTGTAAACATTCAAAATGATGTACTATATAAACTGTTAAATTGAAAAGATTTGTTTTATGTATCACAATTGTATTTTATTTTACGCGACAACTGTTTCGTCAACCTATGTTGACATCATCAGGTGTTACAATAATATATCAAATGTCAAATTTTGGTGATTTTTCGAACCTTAATGTGTTTTTGTTCCAATTTAACAGTTTATAATGTCAAAGTATCATAGTGTTTCGGCCGAAACATGGACTATTTACTTAAATACTCTTTGATTTTATAATATTTACACTAAATATACTGGGATTATAGGGTTTAATGTTGCGAATAGAGTCATAAATCGAAAAACATCGCTGAAAACATTATAATCTAATAACAAGGTCGATTATATCAGTAACTTCATCAATAAATTGGTTATAATTTAGGAATTACTTGTTTACAAAGATGCGCTAAGTCACGCGCTAGGATCACGTATTAATCAACAATAGATGCCATCTTTTTTTAGAATAATTTCCATAGAAATAAATATTAATTGTGATGTTTGCGGTTATATAGAAAAACCCACAGTATTCAACATGTTATATAACCGCACATCCTTCTATGTAAAATATGCGAGAAGTTATTAATTTTATAACGTACTTTTTTGGAGATATATATTGCATAAGAAAAAGGCTGTATTTTTTTTCGCATTAATAAAGATTTTTTAAATGGTTTATTTAAGGGGTTGTGGGTAGTCAGATGTATGAAAAAACAAGTATTTTCAATGTGTATTTTTTGTCACGAGGAGGTTCGCAACCCATCACACCGCGTCTCCCGCGGGGCGAAAAGAGTGCCGCTTCGGTTAAAGTGTGACAGTCCATTATTTCTGCCTACCCTTTCGGGGAGACGGCGTGATGGTTAGTTAGTTAGTTAGTCAGTAATTTAATTTATTTTATGAAACCAACAATATTTAATTATTATGAATATGAAACAAGAAATAAAAATAAACCAATTCAGAAAAAAAAAATCTCAGAATTCCCTAATGCATAAAGCATTTAAATTTTTTGAAGATATACCGGAGGATATATCTTCATAAATTTTACCATAAATTAATTTAGAATAGAATTCAATAAATATATTAACAAAATGTAACCTTATATTGACGTGTACGTGGATTATTATAATTGAATGTTTAATTGTTTTTATTAGAACATGTATAATGTACATTTGTACTATTTTAAGTAAATAAATAAAATATTATGTTTTAACTTGACTTAACCCAAATTTGAAAAAATAAATATAAATCATATATGAAGTTATCGCCATATTTCTTGGATCCTGTTCCATAAGTGGTGTTTTGGGGTGACCAGACAGGTTCGTCTAAAATCATTCAAATAAAAATAAAAATAAAGAATACTTAATCTAGTGACAATCCTGATAGAAACAAAATGCCGGCCTCTGATAATTTACTTACGGATTTTCAAAGACAAATTCAAAAGTACCTAATTGTTTATAAAAAATAAAAGTTTTTCAATAGAAAAAAAAACCTTCGTTCAGGCACTAGATTAACTATTAAAGTATTTTTTTTATTTGAATGATTCAATTACCTGTAAGAAATTATAATGGTCACCGCATTATGGAACAGGGTCCAACAGATATGGCGATAACTTCGTATATATTTTTTTTTTTTTCAAATTTGCGCCAAATCAAGTTAAAACATAATACTCGTATAATAATTTAAAAAAATTGTTTTTATAAAAAAAAAAAATTACTGACCATTTTTTTATTTAAAATACTAGTTTTTTTCATACCTCTGACTGACTGCCCCTAACCCCTTAAAACAAAAACACTATTCTATTTAATTCATTGATCGTTTTATGTATGTTCAACTGTACTTATTTTTTTTATTATTTATTTTTTTTTTTTAAAAGACTAAACCCAAGGATTTAATTCAATGGTGTTAGCAGAAAATAGCTCATTATCATGAAGAAGGAATCGGGTCGTGTCCAGGCTCGAACCCATGTCCCCTGGATCAGGAGCCAAGCGTTCTGTCCCCTTGACCACCACCCGATTATGATATCTACACTTTTTTCTTATTCTTTATCTGCTTTTGTCGAAAGTTTTTAATTTGACGTTTGGCCTGGTGTTATTTTTACTATTCATAATAATCTTATATTGAATCTTATTCATAAAAAATATATGTAAGCCTTTTGTGAAATATGTTATTGATTGTTTAAAATCCATAAGCATAGACCCACCTATAAGTTTATAACAGTGTATTTACCTTAGTAACTAACCATCACACCGTTTCCCCGGGGTAGAATAAATGCCGTAGAAATTAGATCACTTAGAAAAATGTGAATAAAATCCCCAATAAAGAAGTTAGAAATGAATGTAAGGCGTATGAATGCATTCTAAATAAAATTAAGAAAGGCTCACTAAGATGATTTGGACATATGGAATGAATGGATGAGAGAAGAATGGTCAAAAAGATATACACAAATAGTGTAAATGGGAAATAAGTCGAGGAAGACCAAGAAAGATATGGCATGACCAAATTAATAAAATACTGGAAGGCGGCCATGTTCGAAGCAAGAACAATCGACGAGCGTGCGTGTCACAGTAGAATCTTTGACAAAGGGGCCATGATTGTTTTATCTCCCACGATGCATAACCAACCTGCCAATGTTTATGCCGGTAGGTAGAGCAATATCTTTGCTTAATCGTATCACCTCGGAGTTTGACGTATTTTGTGATAGTTTGGCTCATCTGAGGGAAGTATTATCTTTATTATAATTGTTTGGTATATTTATTTTATTAATTTGTCATGCATCTTATGTTTCTCGCTCTTTTTATTAATCTATTATGTATTACTTATTATTGTGTATCTCTAACTTGTATCTTTAGTGTATTGGGAAAAAATCTGTAATGCTTTAGATATATTTAAAATAAATAAATGAAATTATTATTATTATTAATATTTTTATTCTTTTGTTGAATCGCTCTTTACATCATGACAGCATGACCCAAATCGATGTAAATGGTATTATAGCTATCATAGTGATTCTCGTGACATGCGATAGGTAGCTAATCTATCGCCATTTTATTGTCACGTGACACCTACACCAGACTACACCAGACCAAAGACAGTGTGACAATCACATTGCCCTCGCCGGGAATCGAACCCGAAACCTTGGGGGTGGCAGTCAATGCACTTACCACTCGGCCACGAAGGTCGTACATATGGAACGAATGGATTAGGGAAGAATGTTCAAAAAGATATATAGAAATTGTGTGAATTGAAAAAAAGTCGAGGAAGACCAAGGAAGACATGGCATGACCAAATTAATCAAATACTGAAATGCGGCCATGTTCGAAGCAAGAACAATCGACGAGCCTGCGTGTCACGATAGAAGAGGCGCGAGAGTTATGTCAGAATAAACAATTTGACGGTACCCCTCCGGAGAAACGGCGTGATGGTTAGTTAGTTAATTAGGAATTTTATTCTTTATCTAATGTATATATTTTTTAATAAACAGGTTTTATAATACATCGTCTGTTGGTATGGAGATACTCTCGTGGACTGGCAGCGCGGGGTTGAACTGACTTATGCACGAGCGGTTTGGACGATGCCTTGCAGGATCCGAAGGAAAACTGCTGGTGGCTGGAAAACCTGCCAATCCGGTTATTAGCTTGTAGCAAATAATTTTTACGACCTCTCCACGTTGAATGCCTATATCGCGATGTTGTGTTCACATTGCAGACCATGGAGTCTAGAGACAAGGATCATTGATACAGCTACGATGGTGTATAGACGTGATTTTAAAGATTTTATAGACGTAATTAAATATTTGGGTGTGGTTCGGTGATATGCAGTCCATACGAAACTAAGTTCTCATATTTTTATGAGGAAGGTTGGCGAAACAGTTTTGGATAAACTTGAAGCGTTAACACTGTGAAATTCCATAATGCCGATTTTTTTATGAATTAAAACACTGTTTTTTACACCTTTAGTTTATTTTTTACATGTTTCGAGACTTAACACCTTCATCATCGAGGAACGACATAAACTCAGTTTATATCGCACTTCTGTATACTGTTAAGTTTTAAAACTTTCGAAACATGTCAAGAAAAATAAACTCTAAAGTGGAAAAAACGGTGCTTATAAAAATTCATTAAAAAAATTGTCAATGTGATATGTGTAATAACAGTGTCAAAAATAAAACATTTAATTATGAGAAAGTTTGTTAAATCTCCGTTAGAAGAGAAGTGTGTAAGGAAATAACACCTTGACTGTTCATTATTTATGCCTACCCCTTCAGCAAGACGGCGTGATGGTTAGTTCGTCAGTAAGCTTACAAAGTTTTAGATGTGGTGATACCCCAAAGGATCTTTCTGAATATCAATAGACTTGGCCACTTCAGTCAATAAAAATAATAAATCAGATAATTAAGTTAATGAAGCCAAGTAAACAAGGCAGCTGCAATCTCTGGCGCTCTAAAATCCACAAATCATATGGCCATTAAGAGTAAGATGAGAATCTATAAAGCATGCGTAAGACCAATAATAACATACGGCGTCGAAGCAAGGGCAGACATAGTAAGGACTTCCGAGATGAAGACTCTGAGGACAATAGCAGGCAAGGCACTGAGAGATCGCGTGAGGAACACCAGAATAAGATAGATATGTGACGTTTAGGATATTATAAGATGGAGCAGACAGCGAACGAGGGGCTGGTACGGTCATGTTAAAAGAATGGACACCACCAGACTCCCCTATATTACATTGCATAATCAGCCTCATGGGACAGGCCCTCGTGGAAGACCTCCTTAAAGATGGGAGGACAGCTGGGAGTCTACCTCACAGGAGAAGCAACACTCTAGAGAACAGACCACATAGGTCTACAACAAGGAAGAAGAAGTGGATAATTAATACGAATTAGAACGTCTGTTTTCTAAAAAAAATATTTTATTGTATGAGAACGACATACGTTGCCTAGCTAAGGCATTTTTAAATGTCACATTGCCTCAGCAAGGCAAAACATGCCATTTCCATACAATATAATAAAACTACTAGAAAACAGACGTATTCATTTGTATCAATTATTTAATATGGAGTTTTACATCTTAGTGTAAAAAGCAATTAATAATAAATCGATTGTTTTATAAAGCGCAATTTTAATGAATTATTTATCTCAAAGGCTCTGCATGAAATGTGAACTAGTTAAAAACAAACGTATTTAGTATGGGGACTGCACCTGACGCAGTCGATCAATATTTACATCAGGATAGGATCATTTGAAAGGGTGCGTTTTGAGTCTCGATTTAAACTCTGGTGGGTTCTCAATGCACTTGATGTCTACAGGAAGATTGTTCCGGGCTGAAGGGCCGACTACCGCGAAACCTCTGTCGCCGAAATTTGCACGAGGACAGCATTTCGGCACAGCATCACTAATTTACATTTAATTTTTTTTTAAATCTATTTAGCTGACTCAGACAAGGTCTGTGGTCCATGGACCATCCAGATATGTTCTGACATTTGGCTTATATCTGAAGAAACCATGGAAAATCTTAACATTTGGGATATACCTAATTAACATTTTGAAGATGTACTATTATACGAGGCATATCTAGAAAGTAAGTGTACTGAGGCTCTCATGTTGCTACACTTCCGTGTAGCCTGACCCTTCCCCTCCGCAACGAGACCGGTTCGAGGTCAGTACGTTGAGAAGTGCCGACGCGACAACACGTTTCGTGAAAAATGCCAATCCAATCTCTCGTCAAGTAGTTAGATGTAACGTGAAAATTGTAATGAATACGAATGATACCGTCTGTTTTCTAGAAGTTTTATTATAATTCTAAAGCATTATCAAATGTAAATTATAATAATACCTCCAGAAAACCGACGTTTTCATTCGTATTAATTATTTAATATGGAGTATTTCATCATTCTTCAAGAAACAATATATTTAACATATATGAAAATTGTACATTAGGAAGCGAAGCATGGAACTGGCAGAAGAAGGATGAAAGCAGAATAAATGCGGTAGAGATGAGGTTCCTAAGACGTATGTGTGGTAAAACGATATACGAAAGAATCTCAAATGCTGATATAAGAAAGGAATGTAGAGCGGAAGAAGGTATTATGAACAAAATTGAGAAAGGATCGCTGCGATGGTTCTGACATATGGAACGCATGGATGGAGAAAGAATGGTTAAGAAAGTATACGTTAATGATGTAAATGGAGTACGGAGTCGAGGCAGACCGAGGAAAACATGGCATGACCAAATTAATAAAAATTTCAAGGTTGGTCATGTTAGAAGTCGGAGGAATCGACGTGCGTGTATGACTCGTTGTATGAATGTGGAGGAATCTAGAGAGGTTTACCAGGATAGAGTAGTGTGGCGGTCCATTCTCTCTGCCTACCCCTGCGGAGAAACAGCGTGATGGTTTGTTTGTTTGAAAATAGTAATAACTAAAAAACGTTTCTAAACGCCAATTTCCACATATCTCGCATTTGTGTTCTTTTGAATTATTAGTGAATTAGAAAATATTCTATTTTGAGTGATTATTTCCAATATACCGGTTATTAATGGTATATAAATTGATAGTCATTAAGAAACTACTCTCGACCTACGAGCATCTACAAATGACTGTACACCAGTCTTCGTGATGATGAAGGTGTAAGCCTTCGAAACATGTCGAGAAAAATAAGCTAAAATGTGGAAAAACAGTGTTTTAATTCATAAAAGTGTTAACGCCTTAAGTTTATCCAAAATCAAACAATTTTTGGCAAAATAATTCTATATTGTAATATATTCATTCGAAAACTAACTGCAAATTTCATATATGTTGAGAAGCTTCCCTATCTAGCCTGTGGAGTCTATTAAAAACAGTGGTTCCCTTAATTTTACAATAGAATAAACATTAATTTACGCGAAAACGCGCCAAATTAAAGTCATTTGGTGTGAACAAAATTTAAAAAATTATCCGCCGTACATAGTGTATTTAAGGTAACTATTTTATTCTAATAGAGAGGTAAATATTAAATGTTTTTGTTTTCATTTAAATGTGTGAAAAACCCAATAAGCTCTGAAGCTAATTCTTAGAACAGCATGTGTCATAAACTATAAAACAAAATATGTAATGTAATATGTAATGTTGTTTAATCCACTATTTAATAAAAAATATTAAAAAACACGACATGTTTCGGAAGATACCTCCATCTTCAGGGGTACAAATATAATAAAAACTAAACAATAAAAGACTAATAAAAAACGCATTTAAAATTCGATACAATAATTCAAATTTAAAAATTAACCTGGGCTATTTGTTATAAGTACTTACAATTATTTTTTTAACAGTAAGAACTAATAAATAATATTAAATAATAAGAATACATGATGATAATGTAAAAAATATTTTTTTTAAATAAAAAATAAAAATAAAAATTATTTAGAAAAAATAAGTTGATATGTAATGTTAATATCTATTGTGTCATATATATGTCTCATGTCAATGTTTTATCTTTGTCTCAAAATTATCACAGATTACATAGTATTTTCTTATTGTTCGATGCTAAAAAAACTAACTAACCTCCCCAAAGTGGTAGGCAGAAAGAATGGACTGCCACACTTTTCTTTCCTGACATACTTCTCTTGCATCCTCAACATTCATACATCGTGTCACGCAGGCACTTCAATTTATCTGACTCCTCATGTGGCCAACATTCAGTATTTGATTTATTTGATCGTGCCACGTTTTTCTCTATTTCTAGTTCCATTTACATCGTTAACATATACTTTTTATACCACTCTTTTTTCGTTCATTATTTCCATGTATCCAAAGCTTCTTAATGATCCTTTCATTATTTTCTTCGTAATACTTTCATTCGCACCGCAATCGCTTCTTGTTCGTTGTTGTAATGGAATAATTATATTTAAATGTTCAAAAAATTCACTTGTGTGCCAAAATTAGTTATCAACTTATGGGAGTACAATGCCATTTATTTTTGTTATATAATGTGAATAAATCAATTGAATTAAATTAAATTGACAGCCCTGAACTGAACTCCGGGATGTGGTTTAAAGGAAATTGTGGACAGCCACAAACTATGAACAATTTAAAACTTTTTTTTAAATTGTATTTAAGTATTCTGATGAGCTCTATACTACTTCACAGACCTGCGCAGGATAAAAGATTTTAATCCCTAACACAGGAAGAAAATTTTTATATATTGTAAAAACGCAGACGATTAGACATAGGCAATCATTATTTTTGACACATGACATGTTGCAAGACTAGGAGAACAACGATGGACCAGAAGGGTAGTGGAGTGGAGACCTCGTGAAGACATTCTGTTGGGTAACTCGAAGGCATGCTAGATGAACTGAACACTGCATCCGGACGAGTTGGTCTCGGGATGAATTTGGACAAGACGAAAGTCATGTATAATGAACATTTTATCCCAAAATCAATAACCGTCGATGGATCAGAAAATTACGTCATGTTCTCCCCTCTAAAATACCACAATGCCTCGAGATTAAAGTTTTCAACCAGTGCGTCTTGCCAGTCATGACGTACGGAGCCGAGATGTGGACACTGACAAAAGGTCTAGTCTACAGATTCAAGGTCGCCCATAGAAAGAGCCATGCTTGGAAAAATCTTGAGGGACAGATTTAGAAACGAATTTATTCGACAACAAACCAAGGTGACTGATGTGGCTCTAAGGATGGGCGGGCTGAAATGGCGATGGGCTGGCCATATCTGTCGGAGAAACGACGGCCGATGGGGGAGACGGGTTCTGGAGTGGAGACCGCGTACAGGATTCCGCAGAGTTGGACGTCCCCCTGCCCGTTGTACCGACGATCTAAGGGGGGTATCTGGACATGGATGGATGGAAGCGGCAAAGGATAGAGGTCGATGGCATGCTTTGGGAGAGGCCTACATTCAGCAGTGGATGACAGACGGCTGATGATGATGAAGATGATGAGGTACTTTATCCCTCTTTCATCATTCTTTTTCCAGCTCCAAGCTTCACTTCCATACATAAATATGTATTATAATATAATATATTTTTCTTTGGCCTAGATGGATCTTATTATTGTCTGTGTTTGTCACAAATTGAGAAGAAATATTTATATCAGTTTTAGATAAAATAAAAATGTATGGCAAAGGTCAAGTAAAAATATGTTTCATTTAAAATGTTTGTTTTGTCGTTGATAGTGGAAAAACCCATCACAGAAATATTCTAGTTGGATGATACGTATTTTAAAAAGTCAGAAATCAAATGTTCATGCCGCATCACTATTAATCCTTCATAGCATGGTCCAGCAAACTTCCTAAAAACGAAAAATCTACTGTTATTTGTGTGTAATATTCTTATTTCATTCGTGTTCTTATTGTACTCTACAATCTACATTCCATTCTACCTATTAAGGTACAAAAGCGATTGCTAGTAGCGCTAATTAAAAAAAACAATTTTACATTCATATTTAAATGACAGTTGACCTGTTTTATTATTGGCAGTTTATTAGAGGCCATGTTGAGTTTTAAAAAATTGCTAATTTAAATAAATAAATATATGAGTTTATATCGTTCTCCCGATGATGAAGGTGTAAGCCTTCGAAACATGTCGAGAAAAATGAACTCAAAAGTGGAAAAAACAGTGTTTTAAATCATAAAAATTCGTCATTATGGAATTCCACAGTGTTAACGCCATAAGTTTATCTAAAATAAAAATAAATATATATATCTTCATTGCTAGGTGGGTATTTATATCATATTCAATAATTTATATTGTGTAATAATTAAATATGTTAGGAAATATTATCAAATTTAGCTTTTTAGTAAATTTGCTACAAACACATTTTTATAAATACGATTAAAGTCTTATATATAAATAACAAAATCTATATTTTATTATTTTTCCCATATCCGTCATTGCTATAGATAAATATAAAAATATATTGCTTGTTAAAATTAAAAAAAAAAACATGCATTCGGTTCGATTCCCGGCGATAGTAGTGTGATTGTCACACTTTCTTTGGTATTATGTAGAATTCACGTGACAATAAAATGCCGATAGATTAGCTACATATCACATGTCTCGAGAATCAATAATAACTAAAAACAAATATATAATAACTAAAAACAAATTTTATACACTAATTGGGTTCAAACAACCTGTTGTATATATAAAAAAAACAATGTTGTTGAAAATAACAGGTTTCCTAGCACATAATTAAAGGTTAAAAAACTATAAACTGAGCTGAAACTACGACGTATGATAAAATACCAAACGAAGAAATAAGGAAAAAGTTATTTGTTTCTTGAACAATGGTGTACTATTCCACATGAAATTATTATTACACATGAAAACGTCTGTTTTCTAGAAGTTTTATTATGATTTATGACAATGACATAATTAATACGAAGGAAGGCGTCAGTTTTCTAGAAGTTTATTATATTTTATAGGATTGACATGTTTCGCCCTTCTAAGGCATTATCAAATGCCTTAGAAGACAATTGATAATACCTTAGAAGGGCGAAATATGTCATTCCCATAAAATATATTATAATAAAACTTCTAGAAAACTGACGTTTTCATTCGTATTAATTATTTAATATGGAGTTTTACATGATTGTTCAAGAAACAATAAATGAGAATGACATGTTACTCCTTTCTAATGCATTATCAAATGTCATGCACAAGAAGAAAATATTTAAGAACTCTGAGCAAACGATGTTATGATCAGTTAGTATAGGGTCTTTCAATAGGGACGCTCCATTTTTAATCGCTCGTGCAGAATATCCATCGTGGCATGCGCTGTGTTCAACGTAGCACCATCCAGTTGGAACCATATGTTGTCTGTATCCATATAATCTCGTTTAAGCCACAAGAGTCTCATTTTTTTTGCATTAAACGACGTATTGTAGACTCTGCAGGACGGCCCATGAACACCACAAATTGGCGAACAAAGCATTGATTTTGATAATAAATTTTAACAATTTCAACGCGTTGTTGAAGCGTGTAGCGTTCTATGGTAAAATGTCAGAACTAAATAAGTATTATTCTCAAATTTGACAGCTATACCTTTAACGAAATGACCTGCGCTGTCAAAGTTCGAACGTCCCTATTAATAAACACTTTAACCACCAGGATACACCACCCGCAGCGAAGCCAGAACGGCACTTTGGTCGAAATTATATTCAATACATTAAATCATTGAATATTATTTAAAATTTATAAAAAATTGTGGCAATATCACTTAGACATGTTGTTTTATTTATTTTATTTCGAAGTTCGAGCGCTTTTATTGAAAAACACTAGGACTTGGACTTGGATCTTCTGGCTTACATAGGTTCAGCTCATGTGGCTATTCCTCTTACGTCTGATGGGAGCATTGTTGAAAGGTGATTTGGTGGGTTGTTGGTTTATGCGGGGGCATGATTTGTGTGGCCCGGAGTGTTCATCTGAAGGAGGTGTTTGAGTCGTAATTTGAGAGGTATTTTATTGTGGGGTTAGGATGTGAAGGGAGTCCTTTCTAAAAACGTTCGGCAAGTTTCAGAATGAATTCATCGGGAAAGAAAAACAATATAAATATAACACTTATATGGAATTGCGGCTGATATGATGATAATTTTAATCACTTATGGTATAAAAATCCCTAACCTGTTCTTGACTTTGGCACATACCCGATGTTGAAACCGGTTGGCGTTTGGTAATTAATGTGTCATTGCAAAACCGCTTCGATTGCAAATTGAAACAATTTTTCTAATCTTGCTTTTGAGTTAAGAATATCCATAAATATTATAGATTTTATTGTTAATTTTGTGAGTGCACAAAGCACATTACTCTGTATTTTTTTTAACATTAATCACCTCTGCCGCCGACCGGTTTCTTCAGAAGAGTGACCTTGTAATGAATGTGTCCAAGTCTAAAGTGATGATATTTGAAAAAGAAGAATGTATGAGAAATTGTGACAAAAATGCGAACGCAGGGAAACTGCAGCAAGTAACCGATATCATATATCTGGGAAACATGTTTACACGAGATGGAAAAATGGAGAAAGATATCAAAAAAATGATCCGTGCTGGGAACAAAATAAATGGGGCTCTCAAAGTCATCACTGCAAATACAAATATTTCAACTAAATCAAAGATGGCAGTGCATAATGGAGTTCTAGTGCCAACCCTTATGTATGAAAGTGAATCTTGGAGCGGGCAAAAAAGGATGAAAGTAGAATAAATGACGTAGAAATTAGATCACTGAGAAGAATGTGCGGGAAAACGATATATGATAGAATACCGAACGACGTGATAAGGAAAAATATAAAGCAAATGATGACATCATAAGTGAAATTAAAAAAGGTTCCCTGAGATGGTTTGTACATGTGGAACGAATGGATGAGAGAAGAATGGTTAAAATGTTGTATACAAGCAGTGTGAGTGGAAAAAGAAGCCGTGGAAGACCAAAAAAGCATGGCATTACCAAACTAAACAAATATTAAAGGGCGGCCACATTCGATGTCGGAAAAATCGACGAGCGTGCATGTTACGATGTATAAATGTAGAGGAATCTAGAGAGGTATGTCAGGACAGAGAAGTATGGCGGTCTATTATTTCTGCATACCATGGTAAGTTAGTTAGTTAATTTAATAATAATTAAATGCATAGTTTAATCAATTTAATTTAGTGTTTAAATAATGATTAAATCTTACAATAATATAATAATAATAATGTCTATTTAAATTTTATTATGTTTATAAAACTCATATTATGAACTATTAATCTAAATATTTCTTAATTTATGTTTTGATATAGGTATGACGTAAGTTTGATACAAACGAAAGTATTGTCAATAAGATAGAGAAGGTACCTACCTATGAATGTTATAAGTTTTCAAATTCTCTTCTTTTAAAAACATAATTCGAAACAAAACACAATCGATGTAACTGAGTGTTTGAGAATCGAACTCAAAATTGAAATATTCAAATTTTATTTTGTTGTATTGTATAATTAAGTACTTACCCACGAGAAACCGCAAAAACATCTTCGATTGATTCACTTCTATTGGGTCGCTCACAAAAAGTACAGGGTCACAATACAATATAAGCAGAGTTGTCGCGAGGGTACTGATTTTTTTTACAAGTCCACGCTGACAGGAAGACCGGCAAACCGCGACGTTTCCTGTTGGAATAATCACATTTGTTTTGTTTCTGTAAATTGAAACTTGTTTACGCTAAAGGCAAAACCGGCTTGGCCAAGATCCGCGGGCAACTGTGACGTGCTCCGTCCTACACGGAGGATGGCAAAGTGTAAATTTTATAGATGATTTTAAAATGGCATTGGACGAATACACCCAAGGGTAAGGTAGTAACTCGTTTTAATCAACAACTCGCATTTGAAATTGGAATAGAAATATGTTAGAATTAACTCCTTTCAAAGATGGCGCTAATTTTTTAACAACGGCAGCAAAATATTTTTTATACTAACGAGTTCACTGCCGATATTATTTTTAATGCAAGTAGAACAGTAAATTGACTTCACTATCACATTACATTATTATTATATATTATTTTATATACTTCTTTTTATTCCTCTCATATCAGAGGTTAGACAGCATCATGGCTATTTTTACTTTTGATAAAGCATCTTTGAATAAGAATTTAGTGCTGCAACTGAACTTTTGAAGGTTTTCTAACCAGAATTTTCTTATTTTCTCAACACTTCGTTTTCCGTTAATTTTACTTTGGATAATCAATTGCAGCACTTTGTATTTGAATCGGTTATTCAAGAAACGAAACAAGTCACACTTTTTCATATACCTTTGCCAATTTCGATGGATTACTTTTCTGTAGGTCAAAACCAATGTTTTTGTTAAGAATGGTAACAAGTCCGACCATTCTAACATAGAGAAATAAAATTATTGATGTTGTTGATTGAAATTTCTTGGTAGAAGTTCATTGTAAATAATGAAAATAAAAAAATGTTATTAAGAATTTTTCTATGTTTATTTTTAGTGTAAAATCTACTTATTAATTTTCGTCTTCGACCGGTTTCGGCAGCTCGCTGCCATCTTCTGGCTCGATCATCTCGCTGTCATCTTGACCAGGAGATGGCAGCAAGCTGCCGAAACCGGTCGAAGACGAAAATTAATAAGTAGATTTTACACTAAAAATAAACATAAAAAAAATCTTAATAATATTTTTTATTTTCATTATTTATAGAGAAATAAGACAGTGTTTATTTCAGTTTAGCAGAAAGGGAACAAGTCAATGACATGTTACCTTTCTTAACTAATCTGACAACAATTATGTATGATTATGACAATGACAGATTGATGTTAAACATGACCTACAAATTTCTGTGACTGTTAAGTTCGGTCGTTCGGTGTTTTTATCTAAAATGTCGGGATCTGAATGTCGGGCACTGTAAAAAAAAGTACTGAAAAGGATGAATAGGTACTATTTTCCTATGGAGATTTGCGAAATAATTTGCAAAGCTCATAAGTTTACGGTTTGCATGGTAAAAAGTCTGGACATATTAAATTTCAAGAACTAGTGGCCAAATTACTACAATCCCATCAAGTTGCACCTGCCAACGGACAACATTTTTTGGTTTCTAACTTCCTAGAGTTTCAGTACTCTTCAAATCTGAAAGGATGTGTGGTAGCACGCCCATTCATCCATTCATCCAATCATTAACTCACCACACGTTTGACTTGATAAGAATCTTGGACAAACACCAGTTTTTTTCCAGAGGAGCAAGCATACAGTAGTCCAATACCAATTAACATTAAGAAAATTGTAGATTTACGACGCACTCTCCAATACATTCCAGATATAGGTACATAAGATTTTTTATTAAATATTGTTGAAAACTGGCCAAATACTGATAACGATAATGAAAATGATGATTAATAAAAATGTTTTACTAACTTTCATTCATTTTTGCTTTATATTTTAACGGTTAATCAAGAAAGGGAATAAGTCAACCGTTTTTAAATTTAAATAAATAAAAACTGAATAAACTTTTGACAAAAAAAAAACTTACATTGGATGTATTATGTTTAAAACCAATTTTACCTGTGCAAATTCATTAATTAAATAGTTGTTTGTGTCTCCTGAAAAATTTGGTCCGCTTGACGTGTTCCCCTTCTTGAATAACCGATTCATTTATGGTTTCTCATAATTTCCCCGAAGAATTCAAATTTTTCCGCTTTATGGTCAAGATAATATTTTTTCTTTCTTCGTTCGCTGCAGTACATCCTCGTTCGTAACTCTTTCTGTACACGATAGCTTAAAGTTTAAACATTCTGCGATATATCCACATTTCAAAGGCATCCAGTATTTTTGTCATGAGTTTTGTTAAGGTCCATATTTCCATTCCGTAGAACATGACTGGTAACACGTAACATCGAACAATTTCGCAATTCGATGGGTAGGTAGATTTCTATTATATGTTATTATTATTCTTATATCCAGACTATGGTCCCATTCATAATTTAGCCAGCTTATCTAGATAATTGAATTGAATTACCCGCTCCAGCTTATCGTTTTAGAGTTTATCTACATTAAATAAATTAAGTGTACTTACATATTATATTGTGTGAATATATATATGAGAAGGGTGTAATTAAATTATTTTGTTAATATAAATTCAGACTTCTATCAATATATCGCACTAGTATTTCTATAACGATAGATATGATATGTTAATCATTTTGTGATTTCGAGTGCGTATTTTATATTGGTACATACAAAACTCAAACATTTCTTCCCCCAAACTATAATATTACACATTTAAAGAAAAATTAATGAATTTCTTACTTTACTATATATTTTGAAATCTGTGAAATGCACATCATAATAAATAAATTTTAGTTATGTACGCGTTCATTGAAACTCAAACGCTGAAACTTGTTTTGGTAACGAAAGAGCTCTTTACATGTACTTTTATACTTTATTTTTAAGTGTCGTAAATATGTAAATGTATATTATCAGATAATATTGTGGGGGTTTTCAACGAAATAACATTAATTATTATCAATAAATTCGTCTCACTTTTGAAAAGATTATTCTGTTTGAAAAAGCGCACTCGCACACAACTTGGGGTCATTCCACATGTTTACTTTTTTAAAACCAAGATTCGTGAGCCTTTTTCAAAATGTCTCGGGGTCTAAATTAAAATTATTGTGATTGACCAACTCGCTGAGTGTGTTTATATCTACATAAGTTAATATTTTTTAAATAGTTTTATTTTTAACATCCTGGCAATACTATATTGCTGCCTGCATACCGATATTTACTTGTCAAATTTTAAATATTTTTATTAGTTCCAAAGATTTTGTACCTGTTTTTTTCCTTATCACATCTAAACCTTTCAAAGGTGTATATAATTTCTTCTGCGTATTTCTTCTCTTTGTTATTATCCTCACAATTAAATAATTATAAATACTTTGTAAGAAACAACACTCCATACATTATTATTTTAAAGCCCAATTGAATCAACTCCACTTTGTTTGGTTGATCAGTGAATCAAAATTATAAAATCACTTCTTAAATTCACGTGAAGACAATAAGATTGTTTTTATTAGGTTGAGATTGTGATAAAAGTATTGTATAATACCAACTAACTAACCATCATGCAGTCTCTACGGAGGGGTAGGCAGAGAGAATGGATCGCCACATTGTTCTGTCCTGACACACTTCTCTACGTTCATACATCGTGTCATGCACGCATGTCGATTTCTCCGACTCCTTACGTGACCGACATTTAATATTTGATAGATTTGGTCGTGCCACGTTTACCATCTTAATGACCCTTTCATTATTTTGTTCATCACTTCTTATATTTGCATTTGACACTGCATAGATTCATTCTTCTTTTGCCAGTTCCACGCTTAACTTCCATACATAAGGGTCGGCATAAAAGTATATGGATAACAATAATGGGCAAGTACTACATATTTTTTTAATAGCTTCCTCTTACTCCAACAAAATCAAATCTTTTTGTGAGTATATGTACTCGCTCTGTATGAAAAAAAATTCTTCATACATAGTGTTTCATTTATTTTTTATAATTATAAATGTTAAAATATATTGCCTCGGAGCTTTCACTTAGTTACTGGATCTAGGCTTTACAAAATGGCCATGGAAAAGAATAAATCACTTTATTACAGTGGGATATTAAAAAGAAGGGAAGGTGAATATATGTAGGATTTCAATAAAATCAAATACACATTGTTAAAATAATATATTTATTATTTACTAATACCTTATTAAATACATTTATTTTATGTATAAAAATATTTAAAGTGATTCAACACTTTAAGAGACCATTAAATTCAATATTTGTACAAATTTAAATAATATGTTTTAATATTTTTTTTCACATTAACTTAAAAATAAATAAACTTATTGCAATAAAAATACAGTAATATTATAAATATTTATTGTAATACAATTATACAAAGAAAAAAATCTAATCATTTATTATAATTGTTTGTCTCCATAATCACAAATTATCCCATGACCGTCATATAAAAAATATACCAAAGTACTGTCATACTGTTCCATGATTTTTTTTATATGTATCTCAAACTATCGAACTAACCACACGCCATCTCACCGAAGGGGTAGGCAGAAAGAATGGACTGCCACACCGTTCTTTCTTGACATACTTCTTTTGCTTCCTCGACATTAAAAAATTGGCATATATGCACATCGAATTCTCCAACTCCTCACATGGCCGATACTTAAAATTTGATTGATTTAATCATGCCAAATTTTCCTTGAATTTTCTCTTTCCTGTTCGGTTCCCATTGTTAGCTTATACTTTCATTACCATCCTTTCACTTTAAACACTTTGATTTTCTTTATCCATATTTTTTGTATTTCTGTTTTCATTGTGTCCTATACCCGGTGACTTATTAAACAGAAGTATTGGAATGTATTTCTGGCTTACAAAAATAAGGGTGCTTCCTAATGAGGAGGAGGTGCTCCCAGGAGGACTGTATTGATAGAGGTTTTGAAGCAATACGTCATTCCCTAGGGAGAGTTGTCTTTGTGGTTGGAGGTTTGTGAGGAAGATGATCGGAGTCGGAACTCGTCACTTGCCCACTTGTAGTCGTTGAAGAAGACTTTCATTTTGGGATTTTTTTCCCTTTTATTGTGTTGAAAGCAGAGGTCTCTGGAACCGTCAGTTCCACTGATTCCATAGTTTCGGAACTCGCCGCCAAATCGCTGGAGATATTCCCTTCGGGGGGAACGAGGTACGATTCATATTTTTTAATTAGAAAAAAATTAATAAATAACAGTAATTGTTGACTCATCAACCGCTTGTTGGGAGCAAATCCGCGTTTCTGTCATCACCTGGCCTGGAGTTGGATGGCAATCAAGCAATAAAGGAAAAGGGGGGAACTCACGGACCGGGCTGTATGCTTATGTGTCGAGGGACTTGGATACATCCGTGTCCTTTTTTCCGTTCCACACTTAAACTCCACGGCATTGATTTAACACTTAATTTTCCCGCAATTTTGTTGCGTTGAATTATTTGGTGTTAGGCGGCGGTTGACGGTTTCTATGATACTGACCTTACGATTCACTCGCTAGTCGGCAGGTAACAACAATTTATCAGGTGTTGAAAGTGATGATGCTGATAAAATAGGAGTTCATTTGATGGATCACAAATAAAATGCATCTTGCTTGCTTGTTTGTTTACTTGGAAGGATGAGATGAAAACATTATAGGATGATGCATTCTTGAGGATTTCTGAGTTACTAAAATTATTTCCATCTTTTGATGTCGCACGCTTAATAGTAAACTGACCGATTATGGTTTAGGTCATAATTGAAATAACATTAGACATAGGCTTGTGTTAACGCTATCCATCTATATTTCAAAATGTTAACGCTACCATTCGTACGTACGATAATCGTTCACAATGTTAACGCTATCCATTCGTACGTGTTTTTCGACTGTTTTTGTTAAAACACCGACTCATGTCAGATTGAGCAAAACTTCCTTTTTTGAGTTAAGCCAGTGGGATGTGTTAAACTCGACGGATAATTTGTTTCTACCATGCCATTCCAGGAGATTTTTATTTTGTTTTTGAAAAGAAACATTCCAAAATCGATCCCGTAAAATATTCCCATTGAGTTGCCATCGGGATTATGCCGAGTGACATGGGTGATGAAAGGAGGTCTGTCAGGTGTGAGAGGACAGGATGTTTCTTGCAGAAAGCTAAGACCAACCGAGGGTTGTAACGCTGAAGATGATGATGATAATGAAGTGTCATTAGTAAACATTAATACTATATATATATTGGTCCATCTTGTCACAAAATGTTCAGTCGTATTATTAACAGCAATATTGTTCTTTCATTTTTTCCATGAGACGGTCTGAAAAAAAAAAATTATACATATTATAACAAAGAGCCTGATATGCAAAGATACCTTTGGTGTACAATATAATGGAAAATTGGACAGTGCACTATATTATCAAACTGTGACTTAACTTGAATATTCCAGAAAAAATATATGTTAAATGTTGTAAAAAAATATGACAATATGTTTTATGTGTAATAATCATAAAAAAAATTACAAACTTGAATTGCATTATGATAGATTATCAAATAATTATAGTTATCAATTAGAAAACGATTTTTGTGTACAAAACATTAATCACAAAGCAATTAAGAATTTAGAAATCTGAACAATATGCATATTCAGTAGAACCTGGATAATTGGAACCTGGTTAATAGACAAAACTCTATAAGTGGCTGAAAAATTCTGGTCCCACCCCCTTGAAGCACTAAAACCTCTTTAATTGAAAGAAAGAAACCTGTTTAATTGAATTCAACATTCTGGCCCTAAACCTCTGTAATTGGAGAGCACTACCTTTTCGACCTCAGTATTTGTTCTGTAGTTATCGAAGGTGGTCCATTTTAGATCGCAATGTTTCACAAATGTAAATATAACGGCCCTGATTTGAACTCGAAACTAAAACTAATCCAAGAATTTGACGCCGGTAAATCTCGCTAAGAGTTGTGCAACATTTTTAGCGTGTGAAACAGGCCCATTTAACTGATTTTTTCAAGCCACAATAATTAAATTAATTGTTTGTATGTGTATGCATGCATGTATAATTACAATTTACTTATTAAACTTTTATTAAATTTTTATTGATTGTTTTATGTATCGATCCATGAATTGTTTTTATTGCTTTTCTGTTTATGTGGTTACAAAACCTGGTTAAATATCCAAATCACAATCTGGACCTGGACATGAAAAACTGGATAATTGGAAAACCTGGTTAATTGACCATCGTAGGCCTGGTCCCTTGGAATGCCAATTATCCAGGTTCCATTGTATATAGTTTGAAATAACAACAAAAACATGTATGTATAAACATGTATTCACCGATATACACTTATTAACTCTTTGCTCGCGCCCACTCATATTAATAAACACATCAGGATGTCAAATGTGTGTTTATTGATTCTTAGATATTCGAGGAAGATGCTGAAATAATCAATTATTTCTATAATGATTTAGTTTGTAAGAAAAGGTTGTTTTAAAAGTGACATTTTATTCAAAATGCGTTAACGCAAAATGTGCCATTTGGTGATGACAGGTAATATTTGCTTAACGGTCTAAGGGTTTAAAACATTATAATTCACGATCTATTTGTTTCATTTTCAATATTATTGGAAGTACAATGATTGTGAGTTCAAAAAACAATTAGGCTCAATGTGTTCTAGCCTATTTAAAATGGTGGATATGTTCTAAGGAACAAAGAGTGAATTAATAAATACTTACCGTTGCTCTAAGTGCGTTTTCTGCGTGAAAATATTCCTCTGATTGGGGGTGCAGGGCCATCTTATACTGGGTTAGGGCTTGCCTGTCTTTTTGTAGGACAAAACAATCTATAACTGTCCGGTGGACCTGAGGAAAACATAAACAATCATAACATTCAATGAAAATAACAATAATAACACTAGAAAACTGTGTTGAAACAATTCAAAAAAATTCAAACCGTGCTATTAAAAAGAATGAAAAATTATTTATTGTTGTATAATGTCAAGCCTAGTTTGACATACAAGTTTGAGTGAACATTATGTTGAGCTACACTCGACATCGATGTTCAGTCACACTGTTGAGAATTAAAGAAAAATGTTCTCTGATTTCAGACAGATAATTCAATATTTTTTTTCTATCAAATCTGTTTATTTTCTCAAAAGATGTTACAAACAAAATTATAGTTTAAGGCATCTATTGAGAACACCTAAAATATAATATATAATACCAGGAATGCATGACAAGATACTCTCTAAAGTCTAGAGTATTTGTCTTCTGAATGTATTTTCACTAATATGAAAGACGTCAATCTCAGAGGAGACCGCGCTCTTCCCACCGGTTTCATCACAGGCAGGATGGTTCTGGCGGCCGGTAAGTAAAACAATCTATGCTGTCACTGTCAAATTTATCCATCAGGAACAAACGGACAAACATTCTCCAGCAGGGCCGAGTTCTCGAAATATCCCCTGATTAATCTAAAGAAATGGGTTATAAGATGCCCATCTCTTGGAAGCAGAGAGTTGGTCCCAAACTTTTTCAAAAGAAATGCCATAGAGAGTCACAGATAGCTACCATACTCTTTCAAGCATTTAACTTACCACTTTAAATTTGATTTGATTTGATTCGGAGAGACGGCGTAATGGTTAGTTAGTTAGTTATAAAATAATACAATATTCCATTTTCAAAACTTTAAGAAAAATATTGACAAAATGTTATTGTAGTTATATTTTAAGTCTAGGATAATTTGGCAAATAAAAGTACCTAACTTAAAGAGTTATGGATTGTGATTAACACGAAGATTAATGATGATGGAAGAGATGCTTACTTTATGTTTTTTGGCTAGCTCCAACCTCTGTTCCAGTGAGGTCACATAGTTCAAGTAAACTCCCAAAAGGATTGAATTAGCCCCACGGGCTTTCAAGAGCCCGATCACTTTAGGCAACGGGACGCTACACGACAGGGTAGTCCTTCCCAGGAAGTTCTATATAAATCACAAAATAAAAAAATAAGATACACAAAACACCAATGTTTTAACACGTATAGTGCGGTTGGCTACATTTGCAGTCAAAAAAATTGCTTTTGAACTGTGGCAGACTACATTTGCAGCTCATAATTAATCCTTTATAACAATAAATAGACTAATTTGTTCAGCGCCGTTTTCATGAATAACTCACCTCACCGCTTTGACAATGTTTTAGGTCATGAGAGCTGCATCTAACACCAGCAATCAGATAATAGCTGTTTATATTTTATGTGATATTTTGAAAAGGTGGGTTTTTAAGTAAGATTTAAACTCATTTGGCTCAAGTAATCTGCCTATTGACGAGGAAATTGCTGATGGAAGCGTAGATTGCGGCAAGTTACGTCTATATTAGCAATACAAAGATCAGATATATAGACTGGTGCCATTCTGTGAAGCACTTTTATAAAAATCCGATTTTTTTTTATGTGTTATTCTATCAATATTTAATTTTAAAAAGGCACTGTGTATTTTAATCTCTCCATTGGTAATATGTATTCAACTGACAAGGTAATTATCCGCAAATTCCAAAGACAGCATGATTCATCATGTCACCTCACAAGTGCCATACGACCGCAGCGACAAAGTTCTGTTGTCAAGTCAGATGTGACTTACGTCCATTAAGGGTTAATATAAGTGAAAATGCCTATTTTCTAGAAGTTTTATTATAAATAACTAACTAGCCATCACACCGTCTCTCTCGAAGGGTAGGCAGAAAGAATGGACTACCACATTATTCTGTCCTGACAAACATCTCTCGCTTCCTCAACATTCATACATCGTGTCATGCGTGCACATAGATTTTTCTAACCCCTTGCGTGGCCAACATTTAACATTTGATTGTTTTTATTAAGATGCTAGACAGTTAGATTAATAATGAAATTTTCCAAAAAGTTACACATATTTCAATATCCTGATTACTCACGTAATACTCTTTAACCTTTTGAACGCGTTAATTTGCTCCGTTTTATCTATACCCCTATGTGGCACATATTTTCAAATACCTATGTACGCAATTAAATGTCAAATTATAGCATTATGGCATGATTTATTGGACTATATAGATAGAACAGATTATTCTCTACAATATAAAAACAAATCCTCAGAACTTAACTGCATACTTATTTATTTATTTTTTTGATACTTAGTGCCTATTTTACTGCAACCATTCATTAATATTTACTCGACGCACGCAAGCGCAGATAGCAAATTAGTATCTAGCTAACGCCATCTGTTGACAAAATTGTAAACTATGGCACTCGAAGGCGCAAAAACGTGCACTTGATTATCGATGAAATTCTTGTAGATATCAGCATCATGATAGTTCTACGAATGCCAACTGAGTGGGAAATACATTTTTGACAAAAGAGCGCTGTAATATCCGCAGTCAAAGTTCCCGTATCAAGTGTTGATACGGCCGCGTGTGAGTATGGACTTTGTGCCGTATCAACAGTTGACACGTTAGCGTGCAAAGAGTTAAATAACTGTAGTATCAACTCTGTAGTAAACAAATATATAAAAATTAATAAGATATTCTTGTTGATACCTTGTTGCCTGGACAAGTTTTCATTAGTATACGGGTTGGAGGCAAGAGAAATTTTAGTGAGCAAGCATCAACCTACAAACCTTTTTAACAAACATTGTTTCAATTATTTCCCAATTCTTATGAGCGGCGTGAACGTTGAGCGCAGTCCATTCGTACTGCTGGGGACTTATCTGCAACAGAACATTTTAAGAAACTAAATATGAACAAAATAAATATTTTTTCCTGAGAAAGATTAAGTTAAATCAAATCACACCAGTTTATTTTCTCAAAAGATATTACAAACAACAATTATAGTTTAAGGCATCTATTGAAGACAGGTAAAACATAATAAATATATAATACCAGGAATAATAGGAATACAAGATACTCTCCAAAGTGAAGAGTATTTGTCTTCTAAACATACTTTTACGAATATGAAAGATGTCGATCTCTGAAGCGATCATGTTCAGGAGTTTGATTGCTCTCCCCACTGGCCTCACCAGAGGCAGGTTGATTCTGCATGCTGGGAGATAAAACAGCTGACGCTGTCAAAGATAACCCATCCGGAACATAAAGATTGATAGCCTCCAAGATGACGGAATTCTCAAAGAATCCCCTGATGAGTCGGAAGAAATGGGTAAGTGTCCACCCATCCCTCCTTATCTGTACACTATTGGTCCCTAGCATGCCCAAGAGGAATGCAGTGGGATAAAGCCACGGATAGCTACCAAACTCCCTCATATAGAAATAAACTCTGAGAATTGAATATAGTATTCTGTGAAACATTTACCTGCTGATTCCCACAGAAGGTCTGGGGTGAGGTCGCCTTCCCACTCTCATTCCAGTGGTGAGAGCAACAGTGAGCCAGGATCTGCAATGCCGATTTGTTATTCAACTCTGCAATACTGACGCTTTTTTGCCACTCTAAAATAAAAATATTTTAAAAATAAACATTTGCTTGGATTGATGTGATACATTTATGCACTTTCTAACAATGTGAGATTCTATGCTGTTATTAAAGTCAGATTACATCAAGAATTTGTTAAAGGGTTACACCATCCAGAAACTTTCAAAAAATCAGAGGACATCACAGCAACAATAGAAGACCTCATATACGGTTCAGGAATTGCAGACTAAATGTTATTTAAAAAAATATTTTATTCAAAGACGCTGATGTCAAACTATTTTTTCTATTGTGTTTTTCTTGAAACTTCTTTTTTCAAAGCGGTGTACACGTATCTCCTGATCTACTCACCCGATTTGATTGAAATTTACAAAGGTTATTTTCCATAATATTATCTACAATGCGGTGTAAGCTTTTTTTTTATTGGGGGTCATGTTCAAAAGTTATAAATTTTTTAAACTCAAAATTTGAATGAAAATATTAGGGTTTTTTTTTCAAACAGCTGCCATTTCTACAAAAAAAAAACATATTCCTACATCACTCGATATCTATCACAATTCTTAATAATAAACAAAAAAAAAATTTTGGATAATGCATAATAAAGAAATCATGTAAAATCCGCTGTATTTCTTTCATTTATATATTTTTAAATATTTAATATTGTAAATCTATCTTCTATCTATTTATCTATATAAATAAAAGCCAAAGTGTGTTATTGTGAAGACCATTTACTCGGCAAATCCGTAAAAGATCCTCCTGAGATTTTCTATCGGTGGTTATATTGAATATAGCAATAGTGAAGCGTTGCCGGGTCAGCTAGTTGTTTATAAAAATACTATGTACATGTATAAAATAAAGAATATTTTATTATATATAATGGCTGTGTTAAAAAATTGGTTTATTTTTACACCTATTTTTCCGAGCGCCAAGGTGGTGTAACTCCGTAACCTATTTGAATGGCTATTAAAAAAAGTTTCTCTAGTTTTACTCACTACGTAATTTAGTCAAAGTAGGAGAGTTACAATTTCAAGTATGAGTGAAATGGTGAACCCAAACGGTGGACCCCTTTCCAGGTTAGGCTTGTTTGATTTTAAATAAGTAGGAACTGATGAACCTTTCCTTGACGGCTAAACCTCCTCCTACTTACTTAAAACCAAACGGTATAAGGCCTAACCTGGACAGGGGTTCGCCGCTTGGGTTCTCCCCTTACCACTGTCCCGGTCAGTGCTCTACGTGTTAAACAATATTTTGAAACAAGGGGAAAAAAAGTTTATTATTACCGTTAAGTAGTTAGTGACTAAACTTACCCAAGAGTTTGATATAGTTTGTGATGATGGTAGTAAGGAATGGTTCCACGTTGGGTTGTGAGAAATGATTGGACTGGAGGTTCTTCAGTTTATTCATGATCACATCAATTGAGGAGGTGGCTGCAACCATTGCCATTTGATACTGCTTCATCTGGTTTTACAAACAGTAACAAAATGTCGTGACTTGAAGATACAATTCTCCCATCCCAAACTCTGTCCACCTTCACCATATCTGTCTGAAAGGCCATAAAACCATGCACCATATTTTGCTCCTTTTTGTAAGATTAGGACATACTCGTAGAAGTGAATTAAAATTAAACTAGATTAAATGTGGTCTGGAGACCCATTTGCCTTTTTTTCTGTAATGGTGAAGTGTTTATAAATATTTTAATTATATTATGGTGCAATGTATTTATAAATATTTTAATTATATTTTAACTCTACTTACTGCGGCCTCACTACTCCTTCCGAGCATTCTGAAATATAATAATTTATTCAAGGTAAAATTAATGGAAAACAGAGTCGGGAGAAGGAGAAAATCTTTGAGAATGGTTCAGAGTGCTACTGTGTCAAAAATAAACCTTCAATAGGAGAGGAACCAGAAGAAGAAGAATGAAAAATAATTATTTACATTAAAATATAAGTATATATCGCACCTTCAGGACGATAACGACTCAACTCGAAAAATCATATTGTTGGGAAATCGCAAAAGAAGAATGTAAATTGTGACACTTTCGTATTATTTCTTCGATTGTTTCGATTTATTTAAAGTAATCGCAATGTACTTACTTTAAAAAAATCGAAGAAATAATACGAAAGTGTCACAATTTACATTCTTCTTTTGCGATTTCCGAACAATATGATTTTTCGAGTTGAGTCGTTTTCGTCCTGAAGGTGCGATATGTAACGAAATATAGACAAAATTTAACAAGTTACCGTTATATACAATATACGTTTGAAATAAATTTAATGTAGGAAAAAAAAAAAAAAGCTTAAATGGTCATTTGCGGTACGTGTTGCCAGATTGGTAGACGATAGATGGACCAGAAGGGTGGTAGAGTGGAGACCCCGCGAAGACAAAAGAAACCGAGGTAGACCCCCCACACGATGGTCCGATGGCATTAGAAGAATTGCTGGCGATTGGATGCGAAAGGCACAAGACAGAGATACATGGAGAAGTATGGGAGACAACGGCTGTCTAAGTAAAAAAAATTATGTTGTTTTTCTGATGTATTAAAAAATATATTTACGAGTACACTGGTATATTTTTTTAAACTAAAATATGCATTCATATGCTATAAAAGCATTAACTCGATACAAATAAATAAGATTACGATTTTGTTAAAATAAATACTTTAAAATGGATGTGATTAAGTACTTATTTGAATAACTTAATAACTTAAAAAACATGTATTTTCACAAAATCCATTACACTATTTTTTTATAGTCATGTTTTGGATGATTCTAATCAAAATTGGTGAATAATTTTTAACCTACATTTTTAAGTTATTTAAATATGAATCCACAACGCAAAATGAATGTGAATATAGAAGAAAAAGGTGTACTCACGTCAGAAGATCAACTAATTCGTGTGTTTTTAACCTCGTCATTAGATAATTGACGTAATGATTCACCGCAGTTGGACGAGATGAAAGTAATTGATAAAGCAATTTTTTCTTAAGCGTCTGTACAAGAAATAAAATGACCTGAAACAATGAAAATAAACTTTGGAGTAGAGAAACTAAACATGATTAAGAGAAAAAAATATGCATGAGACTCTCACGCAGTAGATATAAAACTTCTTAGCTCCTAGGAAAATTTGATTTCATGCATCGCTCTACAAAGCTGAAATGTTTAGCCCTTGACAATGCATTTAAGTTTTAAGGAGAATAACTATTATCCTTTTTTGTACCCCTCACTATTTCTTTCAGGAATGTTGGATTTCAACACTCTTGAAACTCATCGAATGATCTTTCTACGTAACCTTTTTTTTTAAACTATTATCCGGAGGTATTTACAATCCAGGAATAGAACTAAATCTATACGTTCCCCATAGTTATAGCAGAGCAAGGGGGCATATATTATTTTATGCCCCAAATTGCCGCACTGAGGCCCTTTGAAGTTCTCCTGTATTGAAAGCGATTTGTCTTTTAAATGAGGTTGCAGAAGAGGTAGACCTCTTTAGATGCAATTATGGCGAATTCGTGAATACCCTTACGATAAAGGCAGCAAGGAAATAATTGGCATATTCCTATTCATAAGGTTCTATGTATATTTCCTTTTGATATTCTTTTTGTTCACCCTTTACATTGATTTGACTTTTTCAAGGAGTTTTTTCAACAAAATAATAGTAATAATAATAATCAATAGACTGTAATACCCCTCGCGTCTTTTAGGGGTTACACTTTTCAAGATTCCATAGAGTGGAGACTCCTCAGGTAAACGACATTCAATATTTGATTTAATTGATCGTGTCACATTTTCCTCGGTCTTTCTCTATTTCTAGTTCCATTTACATCGTGTATGTATACTTTTTTGACCATTCTATCTTTATTCATTTCTTCCATGTGTCCAAACCATCTAAATGTTCCTTTCATTATTTTGTTCATAGCACTTTTATTCGGACCGCATTCACTTCTTATATTTTCATTTGTAACTCTATCATACACAGATTTTACACAAATTCGTCTAAGAGATCCAAATATTGTATAAAATAAATTTATAGTCAAATTACCGCTAAAATAGCGTTCCCATCGCCGATTGCAATAGCCCCGTCTAACAGCTGGGTTTTAGATTTCAGACTTTTGTGGTGATGCAGAGAGCAGGGCCGGCCAACAACAAGTCTCTTGAGGGCTATGGACACGCTGGGAAGAGAGGCCTCAGTTGAGACACCCTTCCCACCATCGGCCTCAGCCCCTGACTGAGCTAAGAGAACTGAAATTAATTAATTAACACTTGTGAATTTTATAAATCATAACCTTACAAAAATAAGTAAGCCTGTATTAACCCTTATAGGATGCTAGTTTTTGTATCATTTGTATAAGTTATTCTATCAATATTTATTTTTAAAAAGGCACTGTGTATGTTAATTGCTCCATCTATATATATAAAACAAAGTCAAAAATCGTGTTAGTTACACCATTTATAACTCGAGAACGGCTGGACCAATTTTGAAGATCTTATATTTGCTGGATTTGTCTCCGTTCCGGATAACAGAATAATTATTAAAACATTTAAAAAAGTCACTTAAATGATTTAAAATTAATTATATTTGTCGTACGTTTGACTAAATTTGACTTAATAAACGACGTATAAAATCAAAATGGCGTGTATTTTAGTTTCGGTATCGCCCGTAGGTGGTGTATTGTTGATGCCAGATGTCAATACTCAATGTGAAAGATTTGAGTTGAGGTTATTTTTTAATCGTCGCCGGGATTTTTGGTTTTCTTTATTAATTTTAGATTAACAATGCCCAAAGTTATAAAAATCAGTATAAGAGAGACTATTCTAAAAGTTAAACCCCTTTTGTGAAGGAGAGCAGAGAATATTTGCGCCATTAATACCATTCGAAAAAGATGACAGATGAGTGTTCCGTGGAGATTAAATAACCGATTTATGATTAGTGAATAATAATAAAAATACGTATTGTATATTTTGTATTGATTTTATAGGTGTATCTGTGTACATTCGGTCCAGAGAATTGTTACCATAGGAAATTCAGCCGCGAGTACTTAATAAACGAAATATTTGGCTAGATGAAGACGAGGAATTTCTTTTTTCAATTGATAGGGACACTGAATCATCAAACTCTTCAGATGATGAATATGATGATGCTAATGATGAAAACGGAGTTCATTGATGGATCACACTTATTCAAAATTATGTCGGAAAGTCAAAGGTGTTAGTTTTTGAAAGGGAAGAGCAAATGACAGTTTGTAATATAAGTGTAAATGAAGAGAACTTGGAACAGGTGAGGGAATTTGTGTATTTAGGTAGCATGTTCACAGCGGATGGCCGAACGGACAGTGATGTTGAAAAAAGGGTTGGTGCGGGTAACAAAGTGAATGGAGCTTTAAAAGTAGTTATTGGAAACAAGAATTTATCAATGAAAGCGAAAATGGCCGTTCACAATGGAGTTCTGGTCCCAACTCCTATGTATGGAAGCGAAGCATGGAACTGACAGAACAAAGATGAGAGCAGAATAAATGCGGTAGAGATGAGGTCCCTAAGACGTATGTGTGGTAGAACGATGTATGACAGAATCTCAAATGCTGATATTAGGAAGGAATGTAGAGCGAAAGAAGGTATTATGAACAAAATTATGAATGGTTCGTTGCGTTGGTTCGGACATATGGAGCGCATGGGTGAAGAAAGAATGGTTAAAAAAGTATACGTTAACGATGTAAATGGAGTAAGGAGTCGAGGTAGACCGAGAAAAACATGGCATGTCCAAATTAATCAAATATTAAAGGTTGGTCATGTCAGAAGCCGGAAGAATCGACGTGCGTGTATGACTCGATGTATGAATGTGGAGGAAGCTAGAGAGGTGTGCCAGGATAGAGTAGTGTGGCGGTCCATTCTCTCTGCCTACCCCTGCGGAGAAACGGCGTGATGGTTTGTTGTTGTTGTTGTATTAAATTCATTTATTTATAATAATAAAATAATAAGAATGATAATAATCATAATAATAATTCAAACAGTAATTAGAAGGAACAATCATACATAATATAGAGTCAAAAACGATGAATCCTAATATATTAAAGACGATAAACATTATAAGGAAGCAGATTACATTAGTAAGAAAGGGACAAAAATGGAAGGTAGTATTAATATTTTTTTGGTAGATTGTATAAAGGAAAAGTTTTTAATGTACTACATATATACTAAGGGGGAATAAGCTGGAATTTGGTTATTTATAACATTCAATTCACGTGCCTTTGCTTTAAAAATTTCAAAATTTTCTAATTTATCAATTTTTTTTTAAATTGTTTATTATATGCAAAAAAAAATGTGTTTTTGGAATTGAAATGATGGTCAAAATTCACACAATGATTCTGTTTTTGTATTAAATGTTGTGTTCATATAACCTCTTCAAAATGATCGACCCGTCTTTCCAATATACACGGCATCACAATCCTCACAATTAATCTGGTAGATTCCACTTTGGTTGAATATATTGTCGCGAAAAAATAAAAAACACAATTGTGATACATAAAACAAAGTTTTTAATTAACAATTTATAATTCATTTTAAGTATTAATGCAGGCTTCCACGTGAATTATATTCCATTGTAATTAATATTTTTAATTTTGACATTTGCACATTTCATGAACTTAATTCATTTTAAGTATTAATTGTAATTCAATAAAAAGGTGAATTAAATTTAGCTAATAAGTTAACACAACATTTATTGATTCTGAGGCGGTACGAAGTTCGTCGGGTCAGCTAGTTTGTAATATTGACTGACAGTAGTTATGCGCACATTTCACAGACATCAAGATTCAACTTGATTCATCATGTCACCTAACATGTGCCATAAGACTGCAGCGACAAAGTTCTGTTTTCACGTCAGAGGTTACTTTATTTATAATAATGTTTGATTTGTATAGTAGACTTGAAAATAATAACTCGCTGTTGATGATCTGATATGATTTAAAAGATAAGATTTAAAAATTGTAGATATGATTTAAAGCATCCACCCTATAGTCCGGACCTGGCACCAAGTGACTACCACCTGTTCCTGTCTATGACCAACGCGCTTAGGGGTACAACTTTGGCCTCAATAGAGGCTTTGTGAAAATTGGTTGTCCGAGGTTTTTGCCAATAGTGACAAGGGCTTCTACGAGTGGGGCATTATGAAGTTGGATTCTCGTTGGCAACAAGTTATCAAACAGAACAGCGCATATTTGACTTAAATCAGATGATTGTAACACTTTTTATTAAAGCATTGAAATAAAGCGAAAAATACGAAATTTATTTTTCTCCAACCATATAAATGTACGAATTAAAACATTCAGAGAGATGGCATAATGGTTGGTTAGTTAGCTAGTTTCAGTATTTATTATATTTATGCAGATATTTAAATAATTAAAAGTAATGAATACTAGCTAAACAGCATTGGAAATGGAAGTCAAAACTACAAACAAGAATTTAAAGAAGCCAAACCCTGTATCCCTTGCACTTTTACAAATATTTAAATTACAATAAAATCACAGATAAGACATTGTTAAATCAAAACAAAACTGACTCACTTTTTTCTAACGCCTTATCAGAAATTATGTGATCCAACGGTAATAAATATTGTCTGTGTACATCGAAACTAACGTTTCTATCAAGTGAAGAGTCATCGTCTAAACCGGCTCTTACTTCTGCACCTAACTTGATAAATTGCTGTGAAGATAACTGAAAATAAAAGTATAATTTTAATTAAGAGATTTATTAACCAAATATGTATTATATATATACTTTGATTTCCAATACCAACCTCATCTTCCTCAAAACTATAAGGTTTTACTTTTACTTCGCTGTAATTCCAGTAGTCGTCTTCTTCAGACATGTTTAAATCATAAAAAAAGACGGATAAACAAGGAATGTCAAAATTTCAGATAAATACTTTTATACACACCTGAAAGTGACAGAAATAAATAGACTTGAACTTAGTAAACAAAAATATTTTTAGGTTGGTAAATTTTGACACGACATTACTTTATAAATTTAAGAAAAAAATGTTCAGAGCATATTATATAGGTATCTATTGAAAAAAATATATCAATAATTGCAAAAAATTAATAAATCATCTGTTTTACTTTTGCATTGGTATAAAATTGATTATTAAATTTCATTAGCTAATAGGTTCACGCCAGTATTCACTTCAGGTTAACCAACATAGTTGAAACAAATAAATAAATTCAAAATCTTAAATTTTACCGTACGGTTTGTCGAAAACAAAAACATTTTTTAAGTATTCAAAAGTATTCAATACGAACAGTTAAATTTTGCGAATAAAAATCATGAGGCGTTCGGTGGATGAATTTAGAAGAACGGTGAGTATTTGTATATTTTTACATAATATTATTTTCCATCTTCAAATTTCATGGTTATGGTAATTCTATGTTTAACGTAATGTTCGAATTTTAAACGTGTATTTTTATATTATTCCTTAGGCGAAAGACGTAGAATCTAGGCTTGACATGTTGCAATGGAAAGTGGAAACTCTGTCTCAAAATGCATTCAGTTCAGAGAGCTCCCGAATGAACTCGCCCCAACCGGAACCGGTGTCAGTCTCACAATTACTAAAAGATTTATCAAAGGTTAGAATTTTCATTTCTCTCCTCTATTTTTTTTATGTTACTACTGATTAGGTACTGGCGCACTACAGTTGTCTTGCAGTCCAATTATTTTTTTACCGCAATCTGCAGTTAGCTACATTTGCAGCTCATACATGTATCTAATAAACATTTTTACTTTAATTCTTTACTACTAAATTATGTGTAATATTATGATAAACTTGGACAATCTGTTTGAGCTGCAAATGTAGCAGCCAGCGGCAGTTCGAGAGCAGTTTTTTTAACTTAAAATGTAACCAGCTCTATTACACAATGGAGGTTATTGTGGGGGCTTTATCTGAGTGGCCTGTTGTGTTCCTCTCAAAGTAGGTCACTCTTGTTTTTGGCCACAAAGTCCACATCTTTGTTGGTGCAGGGCTGCATTGATGAAAGTTAGTTAACTTGTCCCTTACTTTGCTAAAAATTCCGCCCGACACAGTGCTATGAACCCACTACACATTTAAAAATAAGAGTATAGAAAAATGCAATGTTCATAAGCAATTGCTAAAAAAAAACATGAAAACCGTAGACAAATGATTTAAAAATGTATCATGACAAAAATCCGAAACCAACTGAATTCATATTTTGCTTGCAAAATAGAACATAACTAATAAACTCGCTCACAAATTTAGTAGTAGCTTAAGTGTGGCATAAAGAGTATGTAAGATGTTATATTCTTTACTCTTTATACTTTAATACATGGCAATGCAACACATTGTTATGCGTTTAGTTGTATTGGTGATTTATCTCCAATTTTCAATTTAAACAAAATTTGCCTAACAAGTGATGTATTATGAAATTATAAATGTAATTATAATTTGTCTAACAGAGGAATACCAAGAATCTGAACTTTATTGTATTTATAAAGATATTAAAGTAATTAGAATCCATCTGTACTGGGTAGACAGCACCAGTAAGGGAAGATTAATAGTACAGAAGTGTATGTGTGTTTAAAATAAATTGTCTTTATGCATTTTTAACTGTTACGATAAATGTTTTTACTAATATTTTTTAATTGATATGAATGAAAACATCTGTTTTCTAGAAGTTTTATTATATTTTATTGGACTTGGACTTGGATCTTGGAATGATATGTTTTAATTTATAATAGTAAACACGATTGTTTAGTGGTTTTACTTGGATTTGAACCAATCTGCCTCTTGCGACACCGGTGGGAAGAGCAATTAATCTGCTGAACGTGGTCTCCTCGGAGATCGACGTCTTTCATATTAGTGAAAGTACGTTCAGGGGACAAATACTCTTGACTTTATAAAGTATCTTGTCTTCCTAATGTCGAACCATCACTAATACGTTCCTGGTATTATGTTGTATGTATATAATATTTGTCCTGTACTCAATAGATGCCTTAAACATTTATGCTGTTTGTAATGTCTTTTGATTAAATAAACTGATTTGTTTTGATTATACCCAAGTAAAACCACTAAACAATCGTGTTTGCTATTATAAATTAATAATGGAGTTTTACAAAATTAATACCTCAACCATCAATCTGATGTGTTTCACCCATCTAATGCATTATCAACTGTTGTCATTCCCATAAAATATAATAAAACTTCTAGGAATCAGACATTTTCTTTCGTATTAATTATTAAATGTGAAGTTTTACATCATTGTTCAAGAAACAATATATTATCTAATACTCTTGAACACAAGTCTTATTAAAACAATGATTATTTCAGATGAAAAATGATTATACTTCTGTTAAACAAGAATTGAGAGAAGTGTTGGACCAGCAGACTGAAGCGTGTAATCAACTCAACGAGCGCATGGACAGTGTAAAAGAGAGATTCTTGAGATTAAAGGAAGTCGTGGGTGAACCCCAAGAATAAAAGACTTTGTTAAACTATTCAGTCATATCATTTTGTGAATATTAATTGTTTGTATAATTAACTAACCATCGCATATTTTGTTCGGAAGGGCAGGTAGAGAGAATGGACTGCCGCATGTTCTATCCAGACATACTTCTCAAGCCTCTTCAACATCCTGACATAGACACTCATCGATTTTTCCAATAGCTATCTTTTAGTCATTTATTAATTTGGTTAGACAAGATTTTCATTTACACTGCATGTATACAACTTTTAACCATTCTTCCTTCACACATTCTTTCCAATTGTCAAAATCATCATTGTGACACTTTTTTAATTTTATTTAGGACACATTCATTTGTTATGTATTCCTTCATACATCGTTTTTTCTGCACTTTCTTTTTAGTGATCTCATTTCTACAGCATTTATCCTACTTTCATCCTTCTTTACCCACCTCCAAGCTTCACTTCAGGATTGCCACTAGAACCAAACAGTGTTCCGTGATAGTTTGATTCTTGCTATTAACCAGTTTCCACGGTTTCTTCTGTAATATTTGTAAGACTAATAATATTCTAATTTAGCTTACAGAAGAATCTATTGGGTCAGTTATCCCCTATTCAAGTTTATTGTATCATACTGTTCGACTTGAGAAATTAACTATTTCAACAGAGAAAACAGATACAAATATACAAAGCTGAAACAAATATTAAGCTACTGCATTTTGACAGTGGTGTCATGTTAATGTTACTTTATACTGCTTTGGGTCAAATAGGTTCATTTTTTGGTTACAACGAAAAACAATCAAAGCTAACCTTAAATAGCCAAAGATTACTAACCAGAGATAGGTATGATCTGGCCTAATCAGAACTAGTTTGATCGATAGCTTTCCCCACAGTTTTTATTTCAGAAACTTTTCTAGAAATTGCAAATTGAATTAATGAAATGTCATTTTAGTCAAATGTGAAGTTTTTTAAAATCTCAATAGATGGCAGTAGTGTCTTTTGTTATATGTATTACCTAAATTAAACTATTCAAAATTTGTAATTCTCAATACTGTTAATATTTATATATCCATTTAAAATAATTAAATCTTTTACCTTTTTAAAGAAATATTACGGAAATATTAATTAATTTTTTCCACATTTTTTTTTATATTGACCATTTTCATTACCATACTCTTTTTTTTAATGATTTAAAAAAAAAACAGTTGTAGTTTATATTATTTTGGAATGCTGTTTACAAAAGGGATTTTTTGTGGATTTTTTACTCATCAATAATCACAGATGTAATGACTTAAAAATTACCCTAAAAATTGTGATATGTTAATGTATTTTTAAATTTAATTAAATCACTTTATTTTTAAACTTTTTTTTTGTTATATTAATGACCTTGCTTGCAGTATTTGTGTAGAATTTCTATTTTTATTATTAAGGCATTAAAGATAACACGTCAAAACAGGAGCGCTAGGAAATGATCCGATTTTCAGAGAGCATATTATTGCTAATAATAAATTGATAATGAAGAAAAAATTGTAAAAAAAGTAGATGTGAACGATGTAAATGGAACTAGAAATAGAGGAACACCGAGGAAAACGTGACACAATAAAATAAATCAAATATTGAATATCAACCACGTGAGAATTTTAAAGAATCAAGAGAAGTATGTCAGGAAAGAAATGTGTGGCAGTCCATTCTTTCTGCCTACCCCTTTAGCGAGACGGCGTGATTAAAGTATATGGTAACGTTATAAACAGAGCAAGAAATCAAATCAACCAAATATCAAAGTAGGCCACATAAGAAGTCAGAAATATCGACGTACGTGCGCGACACGATGTATAAATGTTGAGGAAGCGCGAGAAGTATGTCAGAAAATAACAGTATGGCGGTAAAGTCCTTCTGCCTACAAGACGGCGTGATGGCTAGTTATTTGTATTTTATATTAAATAGTACAATTATTTCGTGAACAATGATGTGAAACTCCATATTAATTTACAAATACGAATGAAAACGTCTGTTTTATATAAGTTTTATTGTATTTTATGTAAATGACATATTTCACCCAAGACTTAAACTCTAAGGCATTACCAATGTAGAAAAGAAACATTTGATAATGCCTTAGACAGGCGAAACATATTATTCACATTCATCATCATCATCAGCCGTCTGTCATCCACTGCTGAATGTAGGCCTCTCCCAAAGCCCGCCACCGCCCCCTATCCATTGCCGCTCCCATCCATCCATGTTCAGCAATCCTCTTCAGATCGTCGGTCCAACGGCCAGGGGGACGTCCAACTCTTCGGAATCCTGTACGCGGTCTCGACTCCAGAACCCGTCTCCCCCATCGGCTGTCGGTTCTCCGACAGATATGGCCAGCCCACCGCCACTTCAGCCCGCCTATCCGTAGAGCCACCTCAGTCACCTTAGTTATTATTCACATTAAATTAATATAATATAATAAAACTTCTAGAAAACAGACGCTTTCATTCGTATTAATAAAATTGATTAATTTTAGATAAACCTAAGATGTTAACAATGGAATTCCATAATGACGATTTTTTTATGAATTAAACAATAGTTTATAACGTTCTCCCGATGATGAAGGTGTAAACATTCGAAACATGTCGAGAAAAATGAACTCAAAAGTGGAAAAAAAATAAGTGTTTTGATTCATGAAAAAATCGTTAAAATTAATTAAATAAGGATAAGTGTATAATAGGGATCAAGAAATTATAAAACTTGAATTAGTAAATTCCGTTTATTCGATAAATACCCCCCTGTATCGAGAGTTTCCGTGAATTCGTCCTTGGGTGACCTTTAGAGCGAACAAAGGGATTCCCCGACACGTGTCCCCCCTCCCCACAGCCCCGCCCCAAAGACCAACTTAAGGGCCCACGTGTCTAGAGCCGTGAAAGTTCGCGCCGAGCTTAAAGCTTTGTGTTATACTATACGAGTATCACGGTAATGGAAGCGTTTTCGTAATGTTGCGATTAACATACATACACAAAGAACGACAGTTCTAAAGTATTGTTAATATTCAAAGAGAGATTTTTTTTGTATCATTATTCTTCTCCGGTCTCAATCTAAAGATTGGTGCAGCAAGGCAATACATTTTTTCTTCCACTCCGCTCGGTCCTCGATAACTCTTCAACTCCGCATAGGAGGTGCAGCCCATATCTCGGCAAATCTGGTCTAGGTACTCCTGGCGAGGTCGTCCTCTGCCAATCGATCATTCGACCATTTCCTCCAATATATCATGCAGGAAACATTCATACCGCAACACATGACCAATCAATCTGCGCGCCTCTCCGCTATGGTGTTCAACATGTGCCTGTTCTCTTCAACTCTGCTGAGAACCTCCTTATTTATAACGTGGTTACTCCATGAAACATGGGCAATTCGTCGGCAGGTCCATATCTCAAACGCCTCCAGGCTTTTGCGCTCTCTTTCGCCCAGGCACCAAGTCTCGCAGCCGTATAGTAAGACACTCCACACTAATGTTTTCATTAGTTGTTTTCGGAGGTTTAGGTCTATGTTATTGGACTCAAATATTGTAGCTTTGTTGAAGGCAAGTTTAGCCTGGTGGTTACGACTATCCACGTCTTTCTTTGATCGACCATCCCATGTAATGCTGCTCCCCAGGTAAACAAAAGTCTTTACGTTCTTGATCGCAGTTCCAGCCATCTCTATATTTATTATGTTTGGCGCTCATCTCTACCCACGGTCTTTACCTTAGTTTTACCTTTGTTTATTTCCATGTTGTATGGTGTATTAAGTATTCTTTCCATAGTATCTAAGGTATATTTTAGTTCCTCTTCATAATTGGCAACAATGGCGATATCGTCTGCAAATGTTATATCCACTTTCCGTCCGTTAATTCTTACATTTCTTCTATGTTCCATTTCCTCTCTTATTTCATCTATCGCACATTGTATGTAGCCATTGAAGAGTACCTACAGGGGAAAGAGAGCAGCCCTATCTCACTACGGTTCGAAAAATAATAATAAAATAGTATTTTTCTATTATTATATCGAAGTAATTATAAGTCTTAGTTATATTTAATCATAAACCTTTAAAAATTTTTTTTTTTAAATCATTAAGATTCGAAAAACAATAACAATATTATGGAATCGTACTTTTCTATTATTATATAGAAGTAATTATAACTCTTAGTTATATTTAATCATAAACCGTATATTTTTAACTTTTCACTTTTTTATTGTTTCTTGAAGAACGAGGTACAATAATTAATACGAATGAAAACGTCTATTTTCTTAAAACAAACGAACCATCACGCCGTCTCTCCGAAGAGGTTGGCAGAAAGAATGGTTCGCCTCTCGCTTCCTCAACATTTATCCATCGTGTCATGCACGCACATCAATTTCTCTGACTTCTCAAGTTTTTCTAGTTACGTTTTCATCGTAAAAATATACTGAACTTCATTCATGAAATTTTATCAAAGAATGATAAAAAATGTATATGTTAACAATGTAAATAGAGATTGAATAAATCAAAAATTGGATGTCGGCCACGTGAGGAGTCGGAAAAATCGACGTGCGTGCATGAAACGATGGATAAATGTTGAGGCAGCGAGAGAAGTATGTAATGAAAGAAAAGTGTGGCGGTACATTAGTTCTGTCTACCCCTTCGGGAGACGGCGTGATGGTTAGTTAGTTAAGATCTGTCTATGAAAGAGACTATCTTGACAAAAGAAATGTGTATATTCCATCAACAACGATAACATTTTGAATGGCTGAAACAGTACGTTCAAAATTAAACCAAATAAGTCGTTACATTTTTTTATGACGTCGCAAAAAAAGAAGAAATTTGTAATTCGAACGTGTAAAATGTTCACAGCCGATGGCCGAACGGACAGTGATGTTGAAAGAAGGGTTGGTGCGGATAACAAAGTGAATGGAGCTTTAAAAATAGTTATTGGAAACAAGAATTTATCAATGAAAGTGAAATTGGCCGTTCACAATAGAGTTCTGATCCAAACCCTTATGTATGGAAGCGAAGCATGGACTGGCAGAAGAAATATGAGAGCAGAATAAATGCGGTAGAGATGAGGTCCCTAAGACGTATGTGTGATAGAACGATGTAAGACAGAATCTCAAATGCTGATATTAGGAAGAAATTTAGAGCGAAAGAAGGTATTGTGAAAGGATCGCTGCGTTGGTTCGGACATATGGAGCGAATGGGTGAAGAAAGAATGGTTAAAAAAGTATACGTTAACGATGTAAATGGAGTAAGGAGTCGAGGTAGGCCGAGGGAAACATGGCATGACCAAATTAATCAAATATTAAAGGTTGGTCACGAATGTGTGTATACTCTGTGTATGATAGAGCATCGAATGAAAATATAGAAAGTGAATGCGGTGCGAATGATGGTGTTATGAACAAAATAATGAAAGGATCATTAAGATGGTTTGGACATATGGAAAGAATGAATGAAGATAGAATGGTAAAAAAATTATATGTTAACGTTGTAAATGGAACCAGAAATAGAGGAAGACCGAGGTTAACATGGCACGATCAAATAAATCAAATATTGAATGTCGGCCATGTGAGGAGTCAGAGAAATCGACGCGCGTGCATGACACGATGTATGAATGTTGAGGAAGCGAGAGAAATATGTCAGGAAAGAAAAGTGTGGCAGTCCATTCTTTCTGCCTACCCCTTCGGGGAGACGGCGTGATGGTTAGTTAGTTAGTTGGTCATGTCAGAAGCCGGAAGAATCGACGTGCGTGTATGACTCGATGTATGAATGTGGAGGAAGCTAGATAGGTATGGACAGCCTAAATACAAGGCAATAGGAAGATTAGTTGAGCCAAAGCGTTGCCCCAGTACAAATTTCGGGGATCGAGCGTTCGCGGTAGCCGGTCCATGAGCTTGGAACAATCTCCCTTCACACCTTAGATGCATAAATGATCCGACAGATTTCAGATCTAAATTGAAAACCCATCTTTTTCATATTTCATACCCAATTTAAACATTTTATACTTTGTTCTACTATACTTTTAAACCGATCGCTTTTTAAGCGGTCACATTTAGATTTTTAGATTTAAAACACGTCTTAATGCGCCCTTGAGGTGATTACATCACAAAAACGGCGCTTTAAAAGTTAGCATATTATTATTATTGTCAGGATAGAGTGGTGGCGGTCCGTTCTCTCTGCCTACCCCTGCGGGGAAACGGCGTGATGGTTTGTTGTTGTTGTTGTAAAATGTTTTCAAGACTCTTGGTGCGTACTTAGAAGAGCGTTTTATTTTCAAATTTAGAACACGGGCCGCGTGTTTGTATCTGCAAATGTAAACACTAGTGGTTCTACCTACTACCACCAGCATGACACATGCCCATAATATCGCACGGATCCGTATACGCACAAGCCTCGTGCCGAATATTCCTATGTGTTAGTGTTGCGTGTGTGGGGTGCGTCTGTGTTGGTGCCAATGACTGACAATCGTTTTAACATAAATGAAATAGTATTGTTATATAAAATATACGGACCCCATGCGCCACTATACTAGAATATACGAGGCATCTCCAGAATGTAAGTGTACTGAATTTTATGTAGGTTATATTTTTATTTATTTAATCCGGTTACCGTATTACATATGTAGGCTATATGTATGGAAGTGAAGCATGGAACTGGCAAAAGAAAGATGAAAGCAGAATAAATGCAGTAAAAATGAGATCTCTAAGACGAATGTGTGATAAACCTGTATATGATAGAGTGACAAATGCAAGTATAAGAAGTGAATGTAGTGCGAATGAAAGTGTTATGAACAAAATAAGGAAACTGTCGATAAGATGGTTTGGACACATGGAAAGAATGAGTGAAGACAGAATGGCAAAGAAGGTATATGTAAACGGCGTGAACGGAGCTAGAAATAGAGGAAGACCGAGGAAAACATGGCACGATCAAATCAATCAAATATTGAATGTCGGTCACGTGAGGAGTCGGAAAAATCGACGTGCGTGCATGACAAGATGTATGAATGTAGAGGAAGCGAGAGAAGTATGTCAGGAAAGAACAGTGTGGCGTTCCATTATTTCTGCCTACCCCTCCGGGGATGGTATGTTAGTTAGTTAGTTTTAGTCCTCGAAGTAGTTTCCAGCCAACCCCTTCGTCCACTTCTCCACCTCTTCCTTTACCTCCTCGTCGCCGTCGGTTGAAAATAAACTCTGACATACGAGTACAGCATGTTTCAGAAATACTGAACTTCCAGAAAATGCGATTCCCTGCAATTATAACACTTCTTGTTTATTCCATAGACCATTTCACAAAATAATCCATTAGTTTATCGTATTTATCAAATCAAATCAAATCAGTTTATTATATCAATAGACATTATAAAAGTATGTTTAAGGAATCTATTGAGAACATGTAAAATAATATATTGTATATAGTATACTACCAGAAACGCGTGAGAGATGGTTCCACATTAGGAAGACAAGATACTCTCCAAAATCAAGAGTATTTGCCTTCTGAACTTACTTTCACTAATATGAAAGACATCGATCTCCGAGAAGACTGCGTTCAGCAGATTAATTGCTCTTCCCACCGGCGTCACCAGTATAAATACGATATAATTTAGTCTACTTGTCATTTTAGTATCAATCGGTTTCAGTAACTCTTTGCCATCTACTGGTTGGCACTAGAATTCCATTATTTACTAGTAAAACTATTAGAGTATTATAATAATATTAGAAGCTTAAAATAAAACTTTAACTAACTAACCATTCCGCCGTCTTGCCAGTAAGTAAGTAACTATCATATTTCTCTCGTTTCCTCAACATTCATACAACGTGTCATGCACGCACGTCGATTTCTCTGACTCCTCACGTGGCCGACATTCAATATTTAATTTATTTGATCGTGCCACGTTTTCCTCAGTCTTCCTCTATTTCTAGTTCCATTTACATCGTTAACTTATACTTTTTTTTACAATTCTTTCTTCATTCATTCTTTCCATGTGTCCAAACCATCTAAATGATCCTTTCATTATTTTGTTCATAACACTCATTCGCACCGCATTCACTTCTTATATTTTCATTCGACACTTTATAAAATAAAACTTAGTGATTACGTAAATTTTAGTGACATTTAAGATATGAATTTAGGGCCAGTTAAGAAAAATCCTTCATATACTCCTCTCCTTAACACAGAAAAATTTTCTTCATAAGGAGAATAAGAGAAACCTAAATAAAATAAAAATGTTTATATGATTTTTTTTTGTTACTAAATATCAATTCATTTTGTACCATTTATAAAAAGTAAACATATTAAATAGTTCATTGTTTTGGCCGAAACACTATGATACTTCAACATTATTACAGTTAAAATTTAAAACACTGTTATTTATTTATTTATTCAGTAAAGGCAGCACACAGCGATATCAATGGATATCGATATCGATATCACACAGTGAATGGTGCACTTAAAGTTGTCATCGCAAACAAAAACCTATCCAAAAAAGCTAGAATGGCAGTGCACAATTGTGTTCTTCTACCGACCCTTATGTATGGAAGCGAAGCATGGAACTGGCAAAAGAAGGATGAAAGTAGAATAAATGCAGTAGAAATGAGATCTCTTAGACGGATGTGTGGATATTCTGTGTATGATAGAGTGTCGAATGAAAATATAAGAAGTGAATGCGGTGCGAATGATGGTGTCATGAACAAAATAATGAAAGGATCATTAAAATGGTTTGGACATATGGAAAGAATGAATGAAGAAAGAACGGTAAAAAAATTATATATTAATGATGTAAATGGTACCAGAAATAGAGGAAGACCGAGGAAAACGTGGCACGATCAAATAAATCGAATATTGAATGTCGGCCATGTGAGGAGTCAGAGAAATCGACGCGCGTGCATGACACGATGTATGAATGTTGAGGAAGCGAGAGAAATATGTCAGGAAAGAAAGGTGTGGCAGTCCATTCTTTCTGCCTACCCCTTCGGGGAGACGGCGTGATGGTTAGTTAGTTAGTTAGTTAGTTAAGAAACATTTGGAAAAATAATAAATGAAGCCGATTACATGCTACCACAAATACAATAAACAGTTAATTGAATTTAAGGCAAACAAAATGATTGAGAGTTAATAATAATAGTAATAGAAATAAGAACAAAATTAAAAGTAACATATTATAATATCATGTAACATTATGGTCTTATCCACGCCGAAAGGTTGCTCCTATCGTTTTTTTGAAGTTTCGTTCGTTCAAATGGAAAACATCAATGTCTCCAAAATTGTAGTTGTCACAAATCCTGTTATAATATCAGAATTTCTTTTTATTCACTGAGAGTGTCGCGACAGCTGTTTCGCCCACCGATGTAGGCATCACCAGGTGTTACAATAAAATTACGTAACAAATGAAAAGACTTACTATTTATAGGGCAAATAACCACACTAATGAGTTTTTGCCCTATAAATAGTAAGTCTTTACATTTGTTACTTTAGTTTATTGTAGCACCTTATGATGCCAACATCGGTTGGCGAAATAGCTGTCGCGACACTCTCAGTGAATAAAAAGTAAAAATATTATATAATAAAACGCAAAATTCACGTAATTGTCGTCAACTAATTAATATTGACCTTTATACACGTGTACTGTGTAAAAAATATCATGAATATCTGTATTTGATTAATAATTTGGTATTTTATGTCAATAAACGTGTTTTTTGTAACATTTTACATCTAAAGCTACTGATGTTTTTATTTATCTTATAAAAGATAATTTATATCGCACTCAAAGTCATTACTGCAAATAGAAATATATCCACAGAAGCAAAGATGGCAGTACACAATGGTGTTCTAGTGCCAACCCTCATGTATGGAAGGGAAGCTGGCAAAAGAAGGATGAAAGCAGGATAAACGCCGTAGAAATTAGATCACTAAGAATAATGTGCGGGAAAACGTTGTGTGATAGAATACCGAACGATGAAATAAGAAAGCAATGTAAGGCAGATGACTGCATCATGAATTAAATTAAAAAAGGATCCCTGAGATGGTTTGGACATATGGAACGAATGGATGAGAGTAGAATGGTTAAAAAGTTGTACACAAGCAGCGTGAGTAGGAAAAGAAGCCGAGGACGACCGAGGAAAACATGGCATGATTAATCAATTACTAAAAGGCGGCCACATTCGAAGACGGAATAATCGACGTGCGTGCATGGTACGATGTATGAATGTAGAGAAAGCCCGAGAGGTACAGGACAGGTACAGGGCATTGTGGCGATCGATCCTCTCTGCCTACCCCTCCGGGGAAATGGCGTGATGGGTTGTTAGTTAATTAGTTAGTTATTCCAATAATTGTATACCTTCACCCCGTATGCGCCCGTTTTGACGCCTTTGAAATATCGTTTTGACGTCGCATGCTAATCGGAGTGAAAGGACGTGAGACGCGGTGTGATGGGTTGCGAACCTCATCGCCACCAATAGGCATCTCCCGAAATCACCTCATCGCCACCAATAATTATTTTTTATACAGTTTGTAAGCACTTTTAACTAATATGACCAGTGGCAAGTTGGTCCTGCAAGTTGTGAGTTAAAGCAATTCATTTTGACATTGTTGAAGGTCATCATCAAAATATTATTGTATTTCAATTTATTCATTCATTAGATCCAAGTCCAAGTCAGAAGACATTTTTATTATAATTTTACGACATGTGTTTTCGACATTCTAATTAAATAGATTTCAGTTGTTTATATTGACATATCTCAACGAACGTGAAATTTTCAAATTCATCATCGGTTAAACACATTTATATTCTTCTTCTTCCTTATTGTAGACCTATGTGGTCTGTTCTCCAGAGTGTTGCTCCTCCTGTGAGGTAGATTCCCAACTGTCCTTCCATCTTTTAGGAGGTCTTCTACGAGGACGAGTCCCATGAGGTTGATTATGCAATGCAATATAGGGCAGTCTGGTCTCTCATCTTACTCTTAATGGCCATGTCTTTGTTTTTACATATTGTGGATTTTAGAGCCCCAGAGATTGCAGCTGCCTTGTTTACTTGAGATTGTATTTCTTCACAGTTATGTACTGGATTCAAATTGACTAAACCAAGGCGCTTAGGACTAGCCCTGTCCAGACGGGAAGGGAAAGTTAGCAAGGTATATAAACGCATTGTCATGTTACACCATAACGATGTTCTTATTCTTATTCAATGGCTCTACTGCTAAAATCGAGCCTTGGCTTCCATCAGTCATCGCCTCCAAGCCCTTCTGTCACCTGCTGCGTCCTTCCAGTCTCTCGAGTCGAGTCAAGGCCTGCTGACCCTTCTCCTTTCACACGGATGTCCCTCAAGGATTCTCTTTGGGGCCCAAGACGACGGCATTCTCTCCACATCTTAGCCTAGTTACCATCTTACCATCTTAGTTTAGCATGTACGGTACAGTCGCAATCTCTTTAACCATTTTTTATATTTTCGATATGTGAAGACTTTAACACGATTTTTGGCATGGATTTGGACTTGGATATTCTGACTTACAGGGCCATTATTGCTCTCACATACTCGTATTTGAAAACATTGCTGGAAATATGATTTCATAGTTGTTTTTCTTAAAACATACGTTTTCTAGAAGCTATTTTATATAAGACATGATATTATATGTGAAATTCTTTGCATCAAAGTACAGACAATAAGATAAAACATGTCATTATATTATATAATGTAATATAACTTCCAGAAACGTACGTTTTCTCATATCTATTATATTAATGTTGCTAATTGAAATTTCTTGTTAGAAGTTAATTTTAAGTATACTTTTCGTGAATCACACAGGCTTAGTAAACTTTTCGTTTCAGGTTGATCGGTATTTTACGGTTTTTAAGGATGTAACCCATTTTTCCGAAAGCTGCCCAGCTTAGTCCAATTCTTCTCTTGAGCTCTGCGGTTTGGTTTTCTCGGCCCAATCGAATATTGTGTCCCAGGTATGTATATTCTTGGACATTCTCGATTTCCCTCCAAAATACAATACGTGCTGGTAATTATGACCTATCGAATGATTCCTTCAAACTTATTTTAAGTAAATCGGAATAAAAAAAAACGGATTCCCGATATGCGGCTGTTGAAGCTATCGAGCGTCCATATTTACATAAGAATCACATCTCAGTACTCGAAATCAATTATATTTAGTGTATATTTGATTAGCAGACATCTTAACGTATTACATATTTCATGATCAGGTGATATGAGTGTTCACGTGTATTCCAAACAAGGTATTCCAAAGCAGATAGTACTTAAATAAGTGATTCTTTAATGTCTTCTATGTTATAACATATTTACCATAACTTTGTGTGATTCATTGAACATTTTTATTTCTTTGTAATTAACGCTTTGTTATTCTTCTTCTTCTTCGTCAGCCTTTATCGGTCCACTGCTGGACATAGGCCTCTTCCCTTCCCTTCCACTCGTCTCTATCTCCTGCCAGCCGTAGCCATATTCCCCCCCCCCTCCCCCACGGCAGCAATGTCGTCGGCCCATCTTTTTTACGGCCTACCGACGTTTCTCCTATTCTCCCATGGTCCACCTTATTATTTTCTGGGTCCATCTATCCTCACTCTGTCTCGCCACATGACCCGCCCATTGCCACTTCAGTTTCGCTAGTCGTTCCGTGATGTCCGTTATTTTTGTTCGGCGTCTAATCTCCTCATTTCTGATTTCTCGGAGACTGACGCCGAGCATATGTCTTTCCATGGAACGCTGCGTGACTCTTAATCTTTCTGCATTTCTCTTGGTGAGGGTCATTGTTTCCAACCCATACGTCATCGATTATTACAAATTAAAATTAAATTAACACAAAGATGTTTCGGATACACCTTCATCAGTGTAGTTAAATTAATATTGTATATACAAAATAAATATTTAAAAAAAAAAATCGTGAATGTGGTCAGTTTTGAGAGGGACACATTCTTCTCAAGGACACATTCTGTCAAAACTACCACATTTATAGATAAATATTTATGTTGTATGTCTAATAATGAACTACACTTATGAAAGGCTTCCGTATTTATTTATTTATTTATTTATACATAATACACAAATGAAACATAACAAACGAATAACATTTAGGCGACTCATTTGGACACAATACGGTGTAACAAAGATAAAACAACGACATGGAACCAAAAAATCATTCAGAAGGAACCCAAATATGTCGACGTCAGGGAGGCAGTACACTTTTCAGAATTTGTAATATATTTTTTATGAACACTGCCTCACTGATACTGAAAATGTCCAAATCCGAGACGATTAGAATCAACGTCCGAATTGCTCTTCCTACTGGCATCACCAAAGACAGGGTGGTTCTGCGTGACGGAGCAAAGAACAATAATTGATGTCGGCGCTGTCGCAAGTAATTATCAGGAACAAAAAGATCTATTTGCTCCAGAACATATGGGTTCTCAATAGAGCCCCGAATCAAATGCCGTTGGATAGAGCCAAGGACGTACTCTCTCATGTAGAGGGCTCTCAAGAATTTCTTTTGAACCCTCTCCAACATGAGAGAATACTGAGCGTCATGAATCCAATCCATCTTTTTATTATTCAATCCGGCCCGTTTCTCTAAAAGGTTGGTGACCGCTGGTGTATAGCGTACGTTGTGAAAATTGACAAAATTCACGTATACCTTTTGAGCGTTTCGCTTCATCATTCGGTACGTATTTAAATTAATCTGGATGCGTGTAAACTCGGAGGTGTGAGTGGGACGGTGTGATTCTCGAGCCAGTGGAGTCCCACCATGTCCCCACCCCTGCCTCCAAGGTCACCAACACTCGCGGAAGACGGCACGTGTCTACCAACACAAGCGCAAGGCACCGTGTCCGAGCGCTGCGCCTGTGTTGGTGACGATTCAAGGTCTGGATTGGGATTTCCAAGTGCATATAAATATAGAAAAACTATTGCCGCGACATCGAATGTAAATTATTTTCTTGATTTTTATAATACATAGGCGGTTCTAGACTTTCATGGAATTCGCAATTGAAGTCAAATTATTTATTAAATATTTTATTATTACATAACTAACTAACTAACTAACTAACCATCACGCCGTCTCCCCAAAGGGGTAGGCAGAAAGAATGGACTGCCACACTTTTCTTTCCCGACATATTTCTCTCGTTTCCTCAACATTCATACATCGTGTCATGCACGCGCGTCGATTTCTCTGACTCCTCACATGGCATGACATTTTTTTTACCATTCTTTCTTTCCATATGTCCAAACCATCTTAATGATCCTTTCATTATTTTGCTCACAACACCATCATTCGCACCGCATTCACTTCTTATATAAATTGTAAATAAAACACCTGTTTATCACCACTTGAGTTTTATATTTTACACGACTAGTTTCGGAAGCTACAGATGCTTCTATCTACAGGTTTCAATATAATGTTTATATTGAAACCTGTAGATGGAAGCATCTGTAGCTTCCGAAACTAGTCGTGTAAAGTATAAAACTCAAGTGGTGAAAAACAAGTGTTTTATTTACAATTTAATCATGTCCTACCACAAAGTGAATGCCAAAACAATAAATAACACACTTCTTATATTTTCATTCGACACTCTATCATACACAGAGTATTCACACATTCGTCTAAGAGATCTCATTTCTACTGCATTTATTCTACTTTCATCCTTCTTTTACCCAGTTCCATGCTTCGCTTCCATACATAAGGGTCGGTAGAAGAACACCATTATTATTACATTATGTGTTAAATAATTTGTCTTTGTTATTTTATTTTATATAATTTTATTTTATATAATTTGTTTAAGATTTTTTATGTAGACGTTGAACGATCGAAGTGTGCGCGGGAGATGCCTATTGGTGGCGATGAGGTTCACATCCCATCACACCGCGTCTCTCGCGATGGCGAAAAGAGAAGGATAGAGTGCCGCATCGATTAAAGTGTGGCACTCCATTATTTCTGCCTACCCTTTCGGAGAGACGGCGTGATGGTTAGTTATTTAGTTTAATCCTAGAAATATATCCACTGTAGCAAAGACGGCAGTACATAATGGAGTTCTAGTGCCAACGCTCATGTACGGAAGTGAAGCTTGGATCTGGCAAAAGAAGGATGAAAGTATGATATATGCCGTAGAAATTAGATTACTGAAAAGAATGTGCTGGAAAACGAAATATAATAGAATACCGAACGACTGAATGAGGAAGAAATGTAAGTCAGATGATTGCATGACCTTTTCCAAAACACCCAAAACATGTAACCTGATAATAGAAAATCAACCCATAGAACAGGTCAGGACTTTCAAGTATCTAGGCATAGACCTGATGGGTGGAGCTGATCTACGGGAAGAAATACAAGCCCAAGTACACGAAGCAGCTGCAATCTCTGGTGCTCTAAAATCCACAATACGGAAAAACAAAGACATGGCCATTAAGAGTAAGATGAGAATCTATAAAGCATGCGTAAGTAATAACATATGGCGTCGAAGCAAGGGCAAACACAGTAAGGACCAAACAAGTTTTGAAAACTTCCGAGATGAAGACACTGAGGACGATAGCAGGCAAGACACTGAGAGATCGCGTGAGGAACACCAGAATAAGAGAGATATGTGAGGTTGAGGATATTAGAAGATGAAACAGACAGCAAAAAAGGGACTGGTACGATCAGGTTAAAATAATGGACACCACCAGGCTCTCCTATATTGCATTACATAATAGGCCTCATACGACTCGTCCTCGTGGAAGACCTCCTAAAAGATGGAAGGATAGTTGGGAGTCTACCTCACAGGCAGTGGCGGTACTCCCATAGAAGCCCAAAAGCCCGGCATGCGTAAGAAATTTTGAATCTAAACCTCTTCTGCCTTACAGAGGTTCAGCTCTTGTGGCTATTCCTATTACGTCTGATGGGAACATTATTTGATGGGTTGTTGGTTTATGCGGGGGCACGATTTCATAGAAATGGGGATTTTGATTCAAAATTTCTCACGCAAGCCGGGGTTCTGGGCTTCTAAGGGAATACCGCCACTGCTGACAGGAGAAGCAACACTCTGAAGAAAAGACCACATAGGTCTACAACAAGGAAGAAGAAGAAGATTTTTTTCCTTTTGATCTTGGTCGATAATATAAAACTAGGCAAATAATCACTCGATCAAACAAAGTACAAGAAAAAGTTTATCATTATATTTTATAAAAAGATAATTTTCAACTAATCAAATGAATCCTATTTTACTTTATCATTTTACGAAAGCGCTGTATATTTTTTTATATGTACATACATATATTATAAGTCATACTGCCAACTCAGTAATTCAGCCAATAAATTCTTTTGTCGTTTTTTTTTCCGATTCACAAATTTTGTTGGCTCATTTCTATTGGCTATACCGGCACGTGTAAGGCACAGTTCCTGTTATCTGATTTCCGCCGAATTGAGAATAAATTCGACAACCGGTACGGCCCCACACAAAAAAGCAGAAATCGTGTCCTTTTTATGTAATATTTAAGCCTACACGTGGAGATCGAACGAGGGATACAATAAAAAACCAATAGGCAGAAGTTTATTCAAATATACAATAATTATGTAGAGTAAAAATGTCTTTTGAAAAACAACTTGTATTCCAGAAGACTCCGAGATATGAATATGTATACGCCAATTAGTACTTGTGATCTTGAAACTGTTGCATTGTAAACAAAGTGCCGAGAAACTACGAGTGACCCAAAGAGCCATGGAATTAGCCATGTTAGGAATAAGCCTAAGAGACAGAGTCAAAACGATACGGTGAGAGAAAAAAACAAAAGTCACTGAGGTCATCCACCGGGTGGCGACTCTAAAATGCCAATGGACAGGTCACGTAGCCAGAAGCTCAGATGAAAAGTGGACAAGAATACTGCTGACTTGAAGACCGTGGACGGCGAAGAGAAGTGCAGGGCGACCGCAACTACGGTGGAAGGATGATCTGAACAGACACGTCGGAATAACCTGGATGCAGTGTGCACAGGACAGTGTGACATGGAAGCGAATGGAGCAGGCCTTTGTCCAGGAGTGGACGGGAATATTCTGAGGAAGACGAAGAAGAAGAAGTTGAATATATATATTATACAATAGCTATTTTCGAGAATATATCAGATAATGCCTTCTTGGCAGTATGGCAACAGCTAAGACAGCCACACTGAATGTTCCGAGTTTGATTGCCGGCGATGACAATGTAAAAAAAATTCTCGCGCTCGGTTGTCTTTGTTTTGGTAGAATTCACGTGACAATAAAAACGGTGAGAGATTAGCTACATATCACATGTCATGAGTTTGGACATATGGAACGAATGGACGGGGGAAGAATGGATAAAAATATATATACAAGTAGTGTGAATGGAAAATAAAGTCGAGGAAGGCCAAGGAAGACATGGCATGACCAAATTAATCAATTACTGAAAGGCGGTCATGTTCGAAATAGGAACAATCGACGAGCGTGCATGTCACGATGTGTGAATGTGGAAGAGGCGCGAGAGTTTTTTTTTTATGTACACAACAAGTCGTTTGGACCCAATTACTGTATACAATTTTAATTTTTTAGCTATTATATTGATCCTCGTGACATGTGATAGGTAGCCAATCTATCGCCATTTTATTGTCACGTGAATTCTACACCAGACCAAAGACAGTGTGACAATCACGCTGCCATCGCCGGGAATCGAACCCAGGGCCTTCGGCATCGAAGTCAGAGCTCGTAACCACTCTGCCACGAAGGTCGTCAGTTATGTCAGGATAGAAAAATGTGGCGATCGATGGATGTTAGTTAGTTATAAATAAAATGCTTTTATCTTCACTTGGTTCCCACGGGTGAAATCACGCCTCGTGTTCTATTTGATATTATTCAACGATCAACGTGAGAAGTGATGACGCATTTTATCGTGGCTCGGTACTACCAAGTAGCTTGCCGGTGCTGTGGCCTTCATCCAGCGCGAACATGTGCGGACTATAAACATTAATCAACAATAAATTCAACGTTACACGCCTCGTGCACCCGTTTCAGGTAACGACGGGACTCTTGGGAACTCGTCTTTATGGCTCTCATTATAATTTATTACCCACTTAATACACACTAATATTATTAACAACAATTGTATGAAAACACAGTCTAAAAGACCTGCTAAAATTTAACTTGTCAAGAAGGATGAAAGTAGAATAAATGCAGTAGAAATGAGATCTCTCAAAAAATCATGACAGTCTGCAACATTAGCGTGAATTATGAATTTGGAGCAAGTAGATGAGTTCGTGTATTTAGGTAGTATGTTTACAAGAGATGGGCGAGCGTAGAGGGATATTTATTTATTTATTTATTTATACATTTACAAATGAGACATTACAAACGATAAAACATTTAGGCGACTCATTTGGACACAAAACGTTATTATAAAGATAAAAAAACAAAACAACATGAGACCAAAAAAAACATACATATCAGAAGGAATCCAAATATGTCGACGTCAGTGAGGCAGTACTCTTTCCAGAGTTTGCAATATTTTTTTTATGAATACTGCCTCACAGACACTGAAAATGTCCAAATCCGAGATGATTAGATTCAGCGTCCGAATTGCTCTTCCTACTGGCATCACCAAAGGCAGGTTGGTTCTGCGTGACGGAGTAAAGAACAATTGATTGAAATAAGGGTTAGGGCAGGCAACAAAGTGAATGGTGCACTTAAAGTTGTCATCGCAAACAAAAACCTATCCAAAAAAGCCAAGATGGCAGTGCACAATGGTGTTCTTCTACCGACCCTTATGTATGGAAGCGAAGCATGGAACTGGCAAAAGAAGGATGAAAGTAGAATAAACGCAGTAGAAATGAGATCTCTTGAACGAATGTGTGGATACTCTGGGTATGATAGAGTGTCGAATGAAAATATAAGAAGTGAATGCGGTGCGAATGATGGTGTTATGAACAAAATAATGAAAGGATCTTTAAGATGGTTGGGACATATGGAAAGAATGAATGAAGAAAGAATTTGTTTATTTTATTTACTTGAAATAGTACACATGTACACAACACATGTTCTAATAAAAACAATTAAACATTCAATTATAATAATAAGGTTACATTTTGTTTACATATTTATTTAATTCTATTCTAAAAAAAATTATGCTCTGCACACTTTTGACATCCTCTGGTATATCTTCATAAATTTTAAATGCTTTATACATAAGATAATTCTGAGATTTTTGATTTTTTTTTCTGAATGGGAGCCTTAGTTCATTTTTCTTTCTTGTTTCATATTGAGGTTCATGTTGATTACTTTTTAACTTCCTTAAAAATTCTTGGGAGGTTAATGGTAAAAAAATATATGTTAACGATGTAAATGGAACCAGAAATAGAGGAAGACCGAGGAACACGTGGCACGATCAAATAAATCAAATATTGAATGTCAGCCATGTGAGAAGTCAGAGAAATCGACGCGCGTACATGACACGATGTATGAATGTTGAGGAAGCGAGAGAAACATGTCAGGAAAGAAAAGTGTGGCAGTCCATTCATTCTGCCTACCCCTTCCGGGAGACGGCGTGATGGTTAGTTAGTTAGTTAGTTAGTCAAGAATGAGTACGAGAATATGTTGTAACAAGGGAGGGAGAGAGGAATACTTCGGTTGTTTCCGAAAGTAACTAACTAACTAACCATCACGCCGTCTCCCCGGAGGGATAGACAGAAATAATGGACCGCCACACTGATCTGTCATGACATACGTCTAACGATTCCTATACATTCATACATCTTATCATGGCGGCACGTCGATTTCTCCGACTCCTCACGTGACCGACATTTAATATTTGATTTGATCGTGCCACGTTTTCCTCGCCCTTCCTCTACTTCTAGCTCTGTTCACGTCGTTTACATTTACCATCTTCACCATTCTGTCTTCACCCATTCTTTCCATGTGTCCAAACTATCTTGACTCACTAGCATCAACAGAATAGTCTGTCGATGCCGGTGAACCTGGCGTAAAGCTAGAAAGCCTGGAAGTAGTTAAAAAACATCGTTTTTTTTTTTTTTATTAAATTAAATTCGTACATAAGGGTCTGTACAAGAACACCAATGTGCACTGCTGTTTTAGCTTTTTTTTGGATAGGTAAGAGAAGGTTTAGGGAAATAGTCTACGCGTACTTCTAAGATTTCAATAATCGTCTCGAAAGCCCGACACGTGTTTTTTTAATAACGGAGGTGTATTCGCGATCCGTTTAGCTTTTTTTTACGCAATCTTCCGGCGTTTGAGCGAGTAGGCTTGGGAAGAATGCTGGGACTTTTGACCGGTGCGGATAGCCACGTGCGGCGTGGACACGTGTAACCCGTTTCCACAGACTCGGGGCATGACACACTTGTAACGCGATTAGCAACTTCTATACTTATTCCGCTTTATTCTACACAATACGCTACGTGGAAACACTAGAACAAGCTTCACGCCGCACACTGGATTCATTTGGCTAAAACCGGGACATAGGGGTCGAACTCCGAATTTTGCCCTGATTTTTTAAAATTTGGTCCTTTGTATGATTAAAAACTAATAACTGATTCCGAAATAATCGCAAAAATCAGTTTTGCTTCATACAAAAAAACTACAACATTTTTTTTCTTCGAAATTAGCAGTTATATCAAAAAAAGTTAAAATGTAAATGTGGTTTGGAATCACACAAAGGATCTAATTTTAAAAAATCAGGACAAAATTCGGATTTTGACCCCTAAGTCCATGTTTTTGCCAAATGGGACCAGTGTCCGTCGGTACTTATTTTTTCGCGTTCGAGCGTTCCTTTACAAAAGAAAGGAGTGATTTTAGCATAATTGTGATCATTTATGCATCTAACAAAATATCCGAAACCACTCGTAAGAATTTATTAAAATTTATAATGTCTGCTGCTTTTAAACGGGCAGAGATTTAAAGTAGATGTCGGAACAAGTAATGTAGAGGATTATGTCCTCTATAATCGCTACTAAGTTTGGTTTTGACGTATCCATACGATTCCGAAATATTAGCAAAAGTCAGTTTTGCTTCATACAAAAAAAACAACAACATTTTTTTCTTGGAAATTTGCAGATATATCAAAAAAAGGTAAAAAACAAAAGTGGTTTGGAGTCTAATTTAAAAAAATCAGGGCAAAATTCGGAGTTCAACCCCTATGTCCCGGTTTTAGCCAAATGGATCCAGTGTGCGCCGTCTCGCGGAAGGGTTGGGCAGAATGAATGAACCGCCACACAATTTCAAGGCCGAAACACTACGATATTTTAACATTTTATAACTGTTAATGCAAAAACTTTGTTTTATATCACAATTGTATTTATTTTACTTTACGACAGCTGTTTCATCAACCAATGTTGACATCATCAGGTGTTACAAAAATATATATCATCAGGTGTTACAAAAATATATATAAAATGTCAAATTTTCGTAATTTTTCGAATCTTTGTGTTAGTTAGTTAGTTAGAAAGTTTCAATCCTGGGATTGGTTTGCAGCAATTTCTTCTATTCTTCTCTTTCATTCTTCCCTGTCTTGTGCGGCTCTTTTGAAATCCGCATATGATGAGCAGCGCACGTCCACCAACAGGTCTTCCAGGTACTCTCGGTCATACCCTCCATTATGGCATGCAAGAGACCTTCTTGACGTATTACATGGCCGATCCATATTGCACGCCTTCCGGACAAGGTCCTGAGTAGGTGCCTTTCTCCTTCGATTCCTTGAAGAACTTCCTCATTCGTGATGTGGTCTCTCCAGGAATTTCCTAATAGTCTTCTATAGGGCCACATCTCAAAAGTCTCTAGTCTCCGCTTATCTCTTTCGGATAGGCACCATGTCTCGCAGCCGTACATCAAGATACTCCGTACATCTTTGTGTATTTGTTCCTAATTCAATATGAATAATTTCTTTGATATAATTTTGGAATTCTTGCTGAGATTGAGTTAGGTACCTTAATATTTTAATTTAAAGAACGGTTAGTAACTGTTTATAGGAGAAAATATTAAAGGTATTTAGTACATTAAAAACTTTTCCCCTGTACAATCTTGCTTCTTCATCGTTTTTGACTCTATACTATGTGTAATTGTTCCTTTTAATTATTATCGAGAAAAATAAATATGTCGAGAAAAATAAACTCAAAAGTGGAAAAAAACAGTGCTTTAATTCATAAAAATTCGTTCATACACTAATTCATATACCTGCATTCTTAATTTTGATAGTGTCCTTCTTTCATTAATAATCTACATACTTACCTGTATTATTAATAGTGATCACAGTCTTAACTAGTCCCAGGCTTAATTTTTAAGGTTAGGTACTCTTAAACTTTTCATAGATTTTAGTAAACTGACTGTATAAAAAAAATGGAATTTATTCCGTTTATTACAAATAAATAAATTTGAACAGCCTGTAGGGTAAGGTAGTAAAATATTCTTATCGTGTTTTCTCTTGTAAAACATTGAATTTACAGTAATCCCATGATAATTAATATTTTACGTTGAAAAATTAATCTACCGTTACGGTATTGCAGGTTCTGGGTAGGTACTAATGGTGAGGTACAGTTTAATCCCCCCCCCCCCTCTCGTTCCATCGCGACCGTTACGGTTCAAATGCTCGAATTTCGAATTCAAATAATTCGAAATGGAAAGTCCACGTGGCTGGCCCAGTGCGATAGAGTAGGTGTTTCGGCAACTTGTAAAATGTTGCCAGACCATTTGTATTTTATTTCGTTTATCATTGTTAGTTTGTAAAATTCTAATTATATTGTATATTGATACGTTATATGAATTTACGAGTATTACTCAAATCATAATCATCAAGAAAAGGCCTCTGCCAAGTTATCTCCTCAGGACTTCGCCCGATTCTTTGAAGATAAAATCGCTGTGATTCGTGCAACGACTTCACCTACAACACCACCAGCTTTCACGACATATGAGGGAAAACTTCTAACTAAATTTAATATCACAACACCTCAGGAAGTGATTAAACTTATCTTAAACGCACCTAATAAGCTGTGTTCGCTTGATCCGATTCCCACATGGCTTCTCAAGAGATGCTGTCACCATGTTGCTCCATTTTTAGTCAATTTTTTTAACAAATCTCTTCTAGCACGACAAGTCCCCTTTTTGCTCAAGAAAGCTATTGTTTCTCCCATATTAAAAAAACCTCAACTAGATTCCGAAAATCTTAGTAAATTCCGGCCCGTCTCAAATCTACCATTCATCTCTAAAGTTCTTGAAAAAATTGTAGCCTCCCAAATTTCAACTCACCTTTCGACAAATAATATTTTGTCAAAATTACAATCCGCCTACAGACGTTTCCATTCAACGGAGACGGGATTGCTTAGAGTCATGTCAGATTTAGTACTGGCAAACGAATCGGGCAAATTGGCACTGCTTTCCCTTCTGGACATGAGCGCTGCGTTTGACACAATTGATCACTCATATCTTATCCAACGATTAGCGATCACGTATGGTTTTAGTGGTAATGCCATAGACTAGCTAAATTCATATCTGTCGGATCGTTCACAAGCTGTGCAGCTAGCAGGTAAAAAATCTTTATTTACTAATATCCAATCTGGTGTGCCACAAGGCTCTGTTTTAGGACCCCTTTTATTTATCATGTTTACGAACGACGTTGCCAAAATAATCGAATCCTTTGGCCTCCTCTCACATTGCTATGCTGATGATCAACAACTTTATTTTTTCTGCAACCCTGATGACACCAAACATCTTACGTCAATAACTGTCAACTGCGTTGATGCCATATCCAGATGGATGGCATCAAACAAACTTAAACTAAATCCATCCAAAACGGAATTTCTCTGGACTTCTTCCGCAAAGCGTCAACATCTTATCGATCATTCCTCAATTTCAACAGCTGACAATGATATCGTTCCCAAAAACTCCACAAAGCTTCTTGGTGTTTATCTTGACGCAAATCTGTCTCTAAAATCCCAAATTAATAACACGGTCAGCGCTAGTTTCTTCCACCTAAGACGATTAAAATCCGTCAAAAGGAGTATTCCCCATGACACTTTCAAAACTCTTGTAAATTCCTTCGTTGTGTCACGACTTGATTATTGTAATGGAATTTATGCAAATATTCCAAAACACAAATAAACAAACTTCAATCTGCGTTCAATGCAGCAGCAAGGCTCATTAAAGGCATTCCAAAAAAGTCCCATATAACACAACATCTCAAAGAACTTCACTGGCTGAAAAGTCCAGAAAGAATCCAGTATAAACTCTGCTGGACAGTCTTCAAAGCGCTACATGGAATGGCACCAAGTTATATATCTGAACTCTGTATAACGGACAGCCTAAATTCAAGGAAATCCACACTTCGCTCGGCGAACTCCTCAGCAATAGGAAGATTAGTTGAGCCGAAGCGTTGCCCCAGTACAAATTTCGCTAATCGAGCGTTCGCGGTAGCCGGTCCATCAGCTTGGAACAATCTCCCTTCACACCTTAGATGCATAAATGATCCGATAGATTTCAGATCTAAATTGAAAACCCATCTTTTTCATATTTCATACCCAATTTAAACATTTATACTTTGTTCTACTATACTTTTAAACCGATCGTTTTTTAAGCGGTCACATTTAGATTTTTAGATTTAAAACACGTCTTAATGCGCCCTTGAGGTGATTACATCACAAAAACGGCGCTTTAATAGTTAGCATATTATTATTATTATTATTATTATTATATAATATAAATAGGCAAAAATTCTGATGTCATCAAGAAAGTGTACGAGCATATTTTATGTATAGGGTGTTTTTTAGAGGTTTTTTTGTACAGACTGTCAATTTGAGAGTTGACAGTTGATTTGTAGTCAGTACGTTTTGCCATTTCACCCAGTTGCTCAATAAAGTTGTCGAAAATTGGACTTCACGATTGCGCTTCATTCGAGCTAGCCGTGGCTCTCATTTATTTGCCCGAAATCACATTCAAACAATAATGGCATATAATTATCTATTAAATTAAGCCAATAGCATAGACATTAACATTATTTAAATGTGTGGGTTTTTTTAATTTATATACCTCTAAAAAAATACCCTTATACACTTTGTTACATAAAGGGTAATAAAATAAAAGAGAGTAATTCTTCGATTCTCTCGTCTTTGATAATGCGTTAGAAGGGCGAAATATGTCATTCCATCTACAATACCTATCATAAAACTCCTAGAAGACAGACGTTTTCATTCGCATTAATTATTTAATGTGGAGTTTTGCATCATTGTTCAAGAAACAATAAATAAATATTTTTGGATAGATTTTGTTTGCCATAAAAACATAAAAAAATCAATTTCGTAAAATAATCAATTTCAATATAACGAGAGGTTTAGTGCATCTGACCGAATATTTGAGTTCTTTTTTTAAATTTAAATACACATTTTTATAAATTAAGGAAAAACATTCACCCACGTTTGCGAGGTTTTATTTGAGTAAAGGAGGTACATAAATAAGGATAAATGAAGGTTTTTTTCACCTGGCAACCGCACGTGTAGGGCTTATGTACTCGAGCATAAATACGTGTGCGACGTTTGATGGCAGACACGAGCAAAGACCCAGTTAGCCAGAATCGGTTACGTCACTCCGAACCGGAAACAAAACCTACTAAAGTTTGTTGGCTCATTTCGCAATCCATCACTCCGCTGGGAAACAGATGATCACTATCAAACGATTCCCGCTATGGCGAGCAGAGTAGTTAAATCCCAACTATTTTATAATAAATATAACAAATAATCACTTGTTATTATAATACATTATGTGCTAAATTAAAAAAACGATGGATTCGTGGAACATAAATTAAATAGACAATATGTGCACCATCTAAAAAGAATATTTTGTGTTAAATTATTTTTATTTTGATATTTTATTTTATATTATTTATTTTAGATTTATTTTGTGGGTGTTGGACGATCGAAGTGTGCGCGGGAGATGCCTATTGGTGGCGATGAGGTTCGCAACCCATCACACCGCGTCTCCCGCGGAGCGAAAAGAGAAGGATCGAGTGCCGCATCAGTAAAAGTGTGACAGTCCATTCTTTCTGCCTACCCTTTCGGGGAGACGGCGTGATTCCAGTTCCATACGTTTGTGATTTTTTTGTGTAACTTCAAAAAATCGTATTATAATAACTTACTAATATCACCCAAAAATCGCAAAATATTATTTCCCTCACCATAAGTTTTCTAAAATCATATTTATAAAGAAACACTGTTTTGTGATTTGGTTAAGTTTAGTTTATTCTACAATATTCAAGGTTTTCACCGCTAATATGATGCGCCAAGTATACCTCTTATTCGAATATGTATAAAAAATAAATAAAATGTTGAAGCCACGTTAGGAGTTGAGGACAAATCAACGTGCGTGCATGACACGATATATGTATGATGAGGAAGCGAGAGAGGTGTCAGGAAAGAAAAGTTTGACAGCCTATTCTTTCTGCCTACACCTTCGACGTGATGGTGAGTTAGTTTTTTTTCCTTTATTGGTTTCAAAATATAATGATCATTGCTGGTTATTATCTTCTTCTTCTTCCTCTTTTAATAGATCTGTGGATCTGTTTTTATGGCGTCGAGGTCTCCTGAGACACAGAACTCCAAATGTCTCGCCATCTCTTCGCAGGTATTCCGGGTTGGCGAATTCCCATTGGCACGTTGTTTGCGACTGCTTGGGGGAGTCTATCGTCGCTCATTCGTTCTACGTGGTCGCGCCAGAAGTGTCTTCTTTTCCTGCCCCATCTGACAATATCTTCGGTATCGCAGGTCTCACGTATTACTGTGTTTCTGTTTTCTGTCCCTCAGTATTGCCCAGAATAGCGCGGAGCGGTTATTATCTCAGGGATGTTAATTATTATATAGTAATTATAAAATTTTATTGTTTACTTTCAATTCAAGAGTGCTGACTCAGTCAAGCTCTTGAGTCCACGGGCTATCTTTGTATGTTCCGATATTCGCCTTACAGCTGAGGAAACCATGGAAAACCTCAAACGGAATATTTAGGGTATGACTGGGATAATAAAAGATGCTCGAAAATGTTTATCATAAAAGAACAATAGTGTACACTTAGTGTAGATTAAGGCTATATGGAGATGAGATTCACTATATTCAGAAATATTTTAAATTAATTTTAACGTAATGTCTTAGTATTATTGCTAAAAAATAATTATTATTTTTTTCAGATTGTATTTATATATATGTATGATTATTTTTTCTTAAATAAGGGAAAGTATAGGCCAGACGTCCATTTACCAGCACTAGATGGAATGAAGAAAAAATACGATGTATGAATGTTGAGCAATCGAGAGAAGTGTGTCAGTGCACACTTATCCATTTCTTCAGACTTATCAGGGGATTCTTTGAGAACTTAGTTATCTTGGAGGCTATCCATCTTTATGTTCCGGATGGTTATCTTCGACAGCGTCAGCACAGACTGTTTTATTTCCCAGCATGCAGAACCAACCTGCCTCTGGTGATGCCGGTGATGATACATGATACGGAGATCGACGTCTTTCATATTAGTGAAAGTACGTTCAGAAGACAAATACTCTCGACCTTGGAGAGTATCTTGTATTCCTAATGTCGAACCATCTATCATGCGTTCCTGGTAATATATATTTTTTATGTTTTTTTTTCCTGTTCTTAGTAGATGCCTTAGACTATAATTGAAGACTACAGGGGAAAAACAAGGAATGTCAGTAGAATGTTAATTTGAATTAATTGAGAATAAAGCTAATCAAAGTCTATACATTTCTTAGCAATTAGCAATCGATTATCTGGCCATAGTCGATGACACAGATGATTTTTGAATATGAAAATTTTACTGTGGATAGATACGTACAAATGCCGCTAGATGGGATTATTACATTTATTTTGAATTTTAACTGACATTCCTTGTTTTTCCCCTGTAGTCTTCAATTGTTGTTTGTAATAACTTTCGAGAAAATAAACTGATTTGATTTGATTTGAAAAAGGAATCAACAGTGTGACGATTCATTAACTGTGCCTACCCCTTCGGAGAAACTATTGTAGATAGATAGTTTTATTTATTTATTTAATAAACAAGTGTGTAGAATGTATCTATACGTAGAATAATCATTAAAAGAAATCTTACACATTGTCATATGTTACGTAGTGTGTACTTGTAAGGCCTGAGAACCATTCAAACAGGGCAAGAGGCGGATAAAGGGTGTGAGGAGGCCCTTTGTGGGTCACACGTGTGTAAAACGGAATGGGTTTAACCCTTTCAAACTAACATTTATATTTTACTTTTAATATTTATTTTTTAACTTTTTAAAAACAATGCATTTTCACAACACTTTTTTGCATTTTTCACAGACATGTTTCGGGATACAGACACCCTTCATCAGTGTAGAAATTTTAACAGTATAATGAAACTAAATCGTAACTCATTTCTTCTTCTTCTTCTTCAGCATGTTGTGGCAGCCCACTCCTGGACGTAGGCCTCCTTTCGTATTTTCCACTCGCTTCTAACCTGAGCCATCCGCATCCAGGCACTTCCTGCACTCTTCGGGATATCGTCCCGATATGATGAGAGCCATGTTGGGTATTAGCTTACGGGACTGCGTCAGAAATGAGGACATACTAGCTAGGACAAAAATTACTCATATGCTAAAGGAAAAAAGTTGGGTAATTGTAATTTAGTTAAAATTATGGAAAAGCGGAAACAAATCAAATATTGGACTTGAAAATAAGTTTATTTAGTTGTTTATAATATTTTCTGTATTTAAATGGCTTTGTATTTAAAAATAAATTCGCGGTTATTATTTTTGTTAAACAGCTAACAAATTAGCATGCCATTTCATTGAAAAACAATTTGAAAATGGAGTGCACTAACACATTTATGTATTAAAATTCACCTGTATTGAAAATTAAAGCTTGTTAATACAGGAATTCCATTGTTAATATTGAAGGAAAATTTTGAACACTGTTTTATCCATTTTATTTCTATAATATTTTATTAAAATTATGAAAATTATTTAAAAAATCCTGCATAATATATATTTAGTTTAATTCCACGTTTTATGGCTTCAACCGGTTTCAGCATCTCGCTGCCATCATCTGGAGGTTCTCCGAAAATGGTCGAAGCCATAAAACCAAGTGGAATTAAGCTCAATGTACGAGTATATTGTAAAGTAACATTTTAATTTTAAAATAAATCATTATTTACAACGATCTTTTACCAAGAAATTTCAATTAACGACCTTTATATAATGATAAATAGTTCTGATTTTGAAAATTTGGTTTGGTTCATATGGTGCTCCCGTCAATTTGGAGATATTTCGTGTATAAGTGAATTGTTTTGGTCAATTTGATTATTGCCGCTCTTTATGATAGTTATTTGTGACAAAAAATACGTTTTTACTGTTTTGGTGTTAAAATTATACAAGTTTTTTCGTTTATAAAAAGAATTTTGACAGGTGTAAAAATAAATTTTTCATTTGTTCCAATGACAATTTGAATTAAATAAACACAAATGTCCGGATCGTCCAGCTGACGACAAGTGCACCATCTAAAATAACAATATGTGTTAAATTATTTTTCTTTGTTATTTTATTGTATATCATTGTATTTCAGATAATTTGTTTTAGATTTATTATGTAGACGTTGAACGATCGAAGTGTGCGCGGGAGATGCCTTTTGGTGGCGATGAGGTTCGCAACCCATCACACCGCGTCTCTCGCGATGGCGAAAAGAGAAGGATGGAGTGCCGCATCGATTAAAGTGTGGCAATCCATTCTTTCTGCCTACCCTTTCGGGGAGACGGCGTGATGGTTAGTTAGTTAGTTAATTTATATAATTAATGAAAACTTCTATTTTCTTGAAAATTTTATTATAATTTATTGGAATGACATGTTCCACCTATGTAAGGTACTCGTATTATCAAATGTAATCCCCATAAATTATAATAAAATTTCTAAAAAACAGAAGTTTTCATTCGTATTAATTTTTTAATGTAGAGTTTTACATTATTGTTCAAGAAATAAAAAATTAACATTAGGGTGTTTTTTAATATCCCAATTATATTTTTGTATTAGTTTTCTACGTAATTATATGTTTTCCCCTATTTTTATTTGTACTTTTAAGGATTAATCATCATATGTTTATTAGTTGTTTCTTGAACAACGACGTAAAACTCTTCTTCTTCTTATTCTCCTTATAGACCTTTGGTCTATTCCTGAAATCAGGCTGGCCTCTCTTGGGAGGTTGACTCCCAACTATCTCTCCATCTCTTCGGCGGTCTTCCGGGGGGACGGCAGCCGGCAGGAATCTGATGCGCCACAGCGTGTCGGATTCTGGTGGGATCCATCATCTGCACGTGCGCATTCCAGTATCTTTTGCGTTGTCTGCCCTATCTCACGACATCCTCCACCTTGCAGATCTCGCAGATAGCTGTGTTCCTCACCCTATCTCGAATAGTCCTTCCTGCTATCATCCTCAGCGTCCTCATCTCTGCCACCCGTACTTTAGCCTTCGTTCTTGTGGTATCCGCTCTGGTCTCAATGCCATATGTCAGTTTTGGCCTTCGCACACACACGGCTATCCGCGAAATCTGCAAGATGAGAGATATTGTCAGCTTTCCTACTTCCCAAAAGAGACCAGCCTGTCAATAGGAAAGACCAAAGGTACACTGACCGGCATTTTACCATTTAGTATTATACCTTATTACGAAATTGCATAAACTCAAATTCAAATCATAAATAACGAAGCTCAAACAAATACTCATCTCACTTATAACCGTGATGTTCATAGTTACAACACAAGACTAGGACAAAATCTACACCCACCTGATACTCGTACCACTAAGTTTAGTCTGAAGTCTCTGACGTACCTGGCTTGTAGGGAGTATAACAGGCTTCCTGAGAGTATTCGGGGGTCTAGTAATGTGGCTAACAGCCTAAAACTGTATTACCTCAGGCAGTTCGTGGAAAATGGTATTTATTAGTCTTTTTGTGTTTTGTTATCTTCGTGTGTCAAAATGAGTTTCTATAACTCATGGGAAATACATGATTTATTATGTATTTTTATATATAATAAATAAATAAATTTAAAAAAATAGGGTGTTTTTTTAGAGGTTTGGCTTTTAACCTGGCAGCATTGTTTCTACATACTGTCAATTTGACAGTTGACAGTTGATTTGTAGTCAGTACGTTTTGCCATTTCACCATGAATGTCAGAACAGCGCTTATAAATTGTGAAAAATTATTTTGTAAATCATGGTTCGGTTCGCCAAACTTATCGTGCACTACGTCCATTTTACAGTCGACATTATCGTCCATCCGAGCAAGTTATTCGGAAGACCATGGATCGTTTTCGCACCACGTACACTCTAGTGGATAATACGCATCCACAAAGACGACAATTGTCGAAAATTGGACTTCACGATTGCGCTTCATTCGAGCTAGCCGTGGCGCTCATATGCCCGATCATATTTAAACAATAATGGCATAAAATTATCTATTAAATAAAGCCAGTATCATAGACATTAACATTATTTTAATGTTTTTTATTTATTTTTAATATGTATTGTATACCTCTAAAAAACACCCTATTTAAAAGGAGAAGAAGACGAAGTATTTTGTTTGCGATGACAAATTCAAGTACACTGTTCACTTTGCTGCCTGACCTAATCCTTATTTAAATATCTCTCTTCACTCGGCCATCCTTTTTTAACATACTTTGTTAAATAAATAAGAAAACGATTTTCTGTATTTTTATGTTCTTTTAAATGTTTTTTTTTTATTCTTTTCGTGCCTTTCGTCAATTTGTCACCCCAAAAAGTAACAATTCATCAACTCCACCCTTCGTACATTTTCTGTCCATAGAGGTCAAAACAGTCGCGCGTGGCGCTTCAAGGACGTCCAAATAAAAGAGCCTCGGGGATACTAGGGACCAGGGTGTTACTGGAAGGGTGGAGTGTCTATACACTACAACCATTATTGTTATGTAATAAACTGAATATACATACTAACACATATAGACGAAATTACAGGGTGCCTTGAAAAAATGTACTAGTATGTCTTGTGTTGTTTATGTTTCAATCTAAGGGATTGGTTTACAGTGAAGTCTAAATTGCTGGTTCTTGGGGTGCCGCTTAGGCTTTTAATGTGGTAGTTTCCCGTTGTTTTTCACATTTTTGTATACAACAGGTTGTTTGAACTATCCCGATCGTTTGCAATTACATTATGAGAATTTAAAAGAGAAGCATAAAAAAATAAGCTAAAGAATTAGAAATAATCATAGCATTGATATTGCATCCCTGAGGCAACTCACACTATCACGAAATATGTCGACCTCTGAGGCGACCCGATTAAGCAATAAGATTGCCCATTGGCAAGTTTGTTCTGCAGCGCGGCAAATAAAACAATCTGTGCTGTCTTTGACGAAGGTAATTTTCAGGGACAAATAGACCTACATCACTCAAGACATCCGAGTTTTGTATACGGCCGCCAATCAGCTGAAAGAAGTGAACTCCCGAATGAATATTCCTCCTTCTCTCCAATGATTGGTAGCTTAGCATACCTAGCAAGAATTCAGTCGGAAAGAGACACGGATAATAACCGCGCATAAATTCTCAGATGTTGATTCTCATGAAATATGATAGGTAGTTAACCTATCGCCAATTTATCGTCACGTGAATTCTATACCAGACAAAAGACAGTGTGAAAATCACACTCCCATCGCCGGGAATCGATCCAGGGACCTTCGGTGTTTCCAGTATGCTTATTTTTCTTCGTCAACCTTCTTCCCTCCACTGCTGAATATAGGCCTCTTCCATTTTCTTCCCCTCCGGACACCGCCCACCTGGAAGACCGCCTAAGAGATGAAAGGACAGCTCGACCTCATCATCCGACTAGACATAATTTCTGTGTTGCATATACAGCCGCTTATGAAATCCCTTCCGGACACCGCCTACCTCGAAGACCGCCTAAGAGATGGAAGGACAGCTGGACCTCATCATCCGACGAGACATAATTTGTGTCACAGCTCGTCAGATCTATTAAAAGAAGAAGAAGAAGATCATCATAGAATTCCAGTGTTAACGCCTTAAGTACCTATGTAGAGTCTCTCTGGTAACCTTAGCAGTGAAGTCAGTACATTACTGAGTATAAGTCCGTGATTATTTCCACTTAATGTTATGACAATACACGCATACTGTATATTACAGCCTCCATGTTAGTATTAAGTATGAGGATAGGGACGTTAAATTTAAGAAACTTCTAAAGACTGCACTGTTCGGTCAGTCATTTCCTAGTGCGCCCTTAAGGTCATTGATTTTACAAAACGGCGCACTTAAAATACAAGTCATCAGAATAATAATAATAATATTGTAACACGTGGTTTAATTCTGACAATTTGCCTACTTTGCAGTGATTAGAAGCTTTCTCCAGACGGGGGTTAAGGGGATGAGACCCTCGGGAGAGCAATGGCCGACTGCTCCCACGTGTAGGCCGTCGGAACTGACACGTGTCCCTTGGCCTCTGTTTTCTCTCCCCCGCCACTGCAACGCTGCAACGAGCAACATATCTTACATAATGAACGTGAAAAGCGCATATGCGAAAATAGAATACGGATGAATTAGTAATCGACACTAAACAAGTTTTAATTTTTGTTTTTTTGGCATAGTAAAATATATATACGCAAATGTAAAAAACACTTAAACGAAAACATAACTAACTGAGTAACCATCACACCATCTCTCCGAAGGGGTAGGCAGAAATAATTTCATAGTCCATTGTTTTGGCCGAAACAAAATAGACATAGGAACAAATACATGTAAAGATGCGAAAAATCACGAAAATTTGACATTTGATATATTATTGAAACACCTGATGATGTCTACATTGGTTGATGAAATAGCTGTCGCTTAAAATAAAAAACAATTGTGATACAAAAAAAGTTTATTCATTTCAACAGTTTAGAAATCATTTCTGTATACAATTTGTATTTAACTATTATATCTCATGACATGTGATAGATAGCTAATCTATCGTCGTTTATTGACACATATATTCCACACCAGACCAAAGACAGTGTGACAATCACACTGCCATCACTTGAAATCGAACCCAGGACCTTCGGTATGCCAGTCAGAGCTCTTATAATAATAGACCGCCACACTGTTATTTCCTAACATACTTCTCTCGATTCTTCAACATTTATACATCGTGTCATGCACGTACGTCGATTTCTAAAACTTCTCACTTGGCCGACATTCAATATTTGATTTATTATATTGTGCCACGTTTTTCTCGGTTATTCTCTATTTCTACGAGTAGTATACTTTTTTACCATTCTTTTTTCACTCATTCTTTTCATTTGTCTAAACCATCTTAACGACCCTTTCATTATTTTTTTCATAATACCTTCATTCGCACCGCATTCACTTCTTATATTTTCATTCGACTCTCTATCATACTCAGTTTTTCACACATTCGTCTAAAACAGTGGTTCTCAAAGTGGTCCGTACGGAACCCCAGGGGTCCTGGGATCATTCAGGGGGTCCGTGGAAAATTAAATTGATTTGTGGGTCCCTGAACAACGTCAGGGGGTTTCGTCGTTTCTCTGACTCCTCACATGGCCGACATTCAATATTTGATTTATTTTATCGTGCCACGTTTTCCTCGGTCTTCCTCTTTTTCTGGTTCCATTTACATCATTAACATATAATTTTTTTACCATTCTTTCTTCATTCATTCTTTCAATATGTCCAAACCATCTTAATAATCCATTCATTATTTTGTTCATGACACCATCATTCGCACCGCATTCACTTCTTATATTTTCATTCGGCACTCTATCATACACAGAGTATCCACACATCCTTCTAAGATTCTCATTTCAACTGCATTCAGGGGGTCTGTAAAAAATAAAATAAATCAGCAGGGGGTCCACGGGATAAACAAGTTTGAGAACCACTGGTCTAAGAGATCCCATTTCTACTGCGTTTATTCTACTTTCATCCTTGTTTTTCCAAGTCCATGGTTCACTTCCATCCATAAGAGTCGATACAAGAACACCATTGTGTATCGCGCTGCATTTTCGACTACGTCAAAAAAAGTTAAATTATTTTTTTTTTACTTCGCAATTTTGTCAGAACGATTATAAAACAATTTGATGATATCCTTATAAGTGCTGTGGTAAAGATAATTCCGGTAATACTAGAGTACTGCGGCTAAATTAAAATAAAATCAGTTAATTATCTCAACCGACATTACAAACAATATTAATATTTAAGGCACCTATTGCATACAGGTAAAATATAATATCTATATATATAAAACAAAGTCGAGTTAGTTACACCATTCATAACTCATGAACGACTGGACCAATTTTGAAGATCTTTGATTGGCTGGATTTGTCTCCGTTCCGGATAACAGAATAACTATTAAATCATTTGAAAAAAATCGTCTAAACGATAATTACAATGAATTAAATTTCTCATACATTTGACGGAAAGGTTTAAAAACCATCATGGCGTGTATTTTAGTTTCGGTAACACCCGTAGATGGTGTAGTGTTCCTTAGCGCGTGCGCAAAGGAACTTTACTTTGTTGTGTGAACGTTTATTATGTGTCATAGAGGTGCATACAGTTTTTACCAATTTTCATTCAGTTTTCGACCGTTATTGCATTTGAATTCCATTCAATTGATTCTCTTCTAACGATTTATTTTAATTCATCAGCGAAAAGTGATTTCAAACAAGCTAGTTAAATTTGGTTAAGTGCACATTGTGATAGGTTATGCCGTTTGTCATTGGATTTTTTTTAGAGTTTTTACCAATTTTCATTCAATGTTGGACCTTTATTGCATTAAAATTCGATTCAATTAATTCACACGATTATTTTTATATCCATTCATCAGCGAAAAACTATTTTAAAGAGGTGAATTTAGTTTGCTGAAGTGACATCGTGAAATCTTGTATACAATATAATACCAGGAACGCATGAAAGATGGTTCGACATTACGAAAACAAAATACTCTCTAAAGTCAAGAGTATTTGTCTTCTGAACGTACTTTCACTAATATGAAAGACGTCGATCTCCGAGGAGACCTCGTTCAACAGACTAATTGCTATTCTTACCGGTGTCCCCAGAGGCAGGTTGGTTCTGGCGGTCGGTAGGTAAAACAAAATATATGCTGTCGCTGTTAGAGATATCAATTGGGGACAACTACATTCTCCAGCAAGGCCGAGTTCTCGAAATATCCCCTGATAACAACAACAACAACAAACTATCACGCCGTTTCCCCGCAGGGGTAGGCAGAGAGAATTGACCGCCACACTACTCTATCCTGGCTCACCTATCTAGCTTCCTCCACATTCATACATCGAGTCATACACGCACGTCGATTCTTCCGGCTTCTGACATGACCAACTTTTAATATTTGATTAATTTGGTCATGCCATGTTTTCCTCGGTCTACCTCGACTCCTTACTCCATTTACATTGTTAACGTATACTTTTTTAACCATTCTTTCTTCACCCATGCGCTCCATATGTCCGAACCAACGAAGCGAACCTTTCATAATTTTGTTCATAATACCTTCTTTCGCTCTACACTCCTTCCTAATATCAGCATTTGAGATTCTGTCGTACATCGTTCTACCACACATACGTCTTAGGGACCTCATCTCTACCGCATTTATTCTGCTCTCATCTTTCTTCTGCCAGTTCCATGCTTCGCTTCCATACATAAGGGTTGGAACCAGAACTCCATTGTTAACGGCCATTTTCGCTTTCATTGATAAATTCTTGTTTCCAATAACTACTTTTAAAGCTCCATTCACATTGTTACCCGCACCAACCCTTCTTTCAATATCACTGTCCGTTCGGGCATCCGCTGTGAACATGCTACCTTAATACACAAATTCACTCACCTGTTCCAAGTTCTCTTCATTTACACTTATATTACAAACTGTCATTTGCTCTTCCCTTTCAAAAACTAACACCTTTGACTTTCCGATATTCATCATTAAATCGTTCGACTTGCATACCTTATACATTCTCGACACCAAGACTTGTAATTCGTCCGCACTATCCGCAACGAGAACGGCATCGTCCGCGTAAAGCAGACAGTTTACAGACAGATCACTCATCTTAGCACCAGCATTTATATTAAGTTCTTTCATACACTGATCCCCTGATTTATTTAATCCCCTGATTAATCTAAATAAATGGGTTATGAGATGACCATCTCTTCGAAGCTGCAGAGAGTTTGTCCCCAGCATTCCCAAAAAAAATGCCGTGGGATAGAGCTACGGATAGCTACCTTACTTCCTCGTGTAGAGATACCTAAGAAGTTACAAAAAATGTAGATTTAGAAGTTGATGACTCGATTTGACTGGAGCGACCTGCACAATTTGACCATCGTAAACGATGCCTTATAACATGGTATATTGTTTGTTTGATTTTTGCTTTCCCAGAAAACACAAACAATGGTGAACGGAGATATCTGAGATGATTTTACAGGAAAATCGTCACGGAAATTAAGACCAAAATGCGCATCATATGAAGTGGAAGGCTACTGGCTCTCAGAATCAACTCTTCAATCTGTACCGCTCAGTGGTGAGACACAATATTCCGCCAGCCTTTCCTTTTCCTTTAATAACCTGATTTGGTTTATTTTTTCTGCAATAACCCTACATTCATTTTTTTTCTCTGCTCAACGAACTTTCATAAATAAAGTATAACCTAGATATACAAATTTATACGTCTATTGTTTTGGTCAAAACACTACGATGTTACAAACAAATGGTTGTTTGTATCACCTGATGATGCCAAAATCGGTTGGCGAAACAGCTGTCACGACATTCTCAAAAAGTGTATAATAAAAACATGTGACATTATAACAGTGATGTAAATTTAACAGTTAATAAAATTATACGTTTATTTCAAAACAAAATAGAATGAAAACAAAATTAATTTGAAATTTGAATATTTATTATCGGTCTTCTTTGAAAAATGTTTTTAAAATTTGCAATATTTGAATTTGTGCATCTATCTTCAAATTCATCGGTAGCTCTTTCAGCATTGGTACTAAAGATAGGGCAAAATTTGTCTCTTGATTCGTATTTTTCTCTTTGCTCCCATGCGGCACTTCTGTCGAAATCGTATCGAAAATCTTCCTCGGTAGTACGGGCTCCACTTGTGGTTGGACGGGCTTCACTGGTGGTTTGACGGGCTCTACTGGCGGTTGGACGGGCTTCACTGGCGGTTGGACGGGCTCTACGTGCTGTTGAACGGGCTCCTCCAGTGATTGGACAGGCTCTTCTTTCGCTTTCCAGGCATCAGGAGTCGATTCTTCTTCCAACTCATCTAAGTCTCCGGTTCCAAAGGATACTGGTTTCACGTTTGGCAAGAGAAAGTGAAGTTTATCGTAGAATACATACTTTCTACGCTTCGTTGATCCTGGTCCATTGTTCTCTTTCTGTTTTCGAAGTTCTCTAGAAAGGCAAGCCCGAATATTTTTCCATCTTTGTTGTACAGCCTGTCCTGGAATTTAAATCACAATATTTTAGAACTGGCAAAAGAAATATGAAGGTAGAATAAATGCGGTAAAAATAAGATTTGTTACAATAATTAGTGGGTGATATGACCTGATGATGAATGTGAATAAGTTCAAGGGACAAGCTCACATTCTTGGACTTGAATCTTCTGGCATGCAGAAGTTCAGCTCTACATAAATACAACACAAAGTCGGCTAAACCTTCACAGTGGCAAGATAAGGACACTGTTGGGGCTATCCCTACGAAACTACCTTGCCATTGACGCGAATTAGAGTTAGGTTGAATATACAAAAGGTGAAATATATTTTTTGTACGAACTGGAGTCATGGACCCTCAAAATCAGCACTATAAACAGGTTAGAGGCATTCGAGATGTGGATAAATCGCAGAATGCTACGCATTCCAAGGACCGATATGGTTAGCAATATTGCTGTGCTACAAAGAGCAAGAATAGATAAACAATTGTTGACTGATATCAAATGTCCTAACTGGGTCATGCCTTAAAGGAGAAATTTCGAGCTGCTGCACTTTATCAAAGAGCAAAATAGAGGGTCATCGTGGTGTGGGGCGGATCTCTTGTCTTCGGAACATTCGTGACTTGTCTGCCCGCATAAACTAACAACCCACCAAATCACCTTCCAACAATGTTCCCATCAGACGTAAGAGGAATAGCCATATGAGCTGAACCTCTGTAAGAAAAGCCAGAAAATCCAAGTCCAAGTTTCAAAATACCTGTTATCGATCTCTCCTCGTCGCTCAATGTCTCCCAAGACAGCGGGAACAGTTTCTCGCAAACTTCATACCATAACATTTTTTTACAATTTACGTCTGAATATTCTGCGTCCGTTTTTTCATACAAGGCAGGCCGCATCTCAATTTCTTTGATTAACACTTCATTATCAATATTCTCATACGACATTTTGAAAGTAAAAAATAAATAAAAATAACGTGTAACCCCCTCCGTGTCACTTGTCGTACTGACGTCACCGGAGAACTTTTTATCACCCGAGCGCCTCTGCGCGTGTTCACGTACGGAACTAAAAAGTCACCGTGGAACTGTTGAACGGAGTCGATAAATAATGGTTTCCGAACCATCAGTTGAATTAAAATTATTTTTGATTTAATTTTGATTGTAATAACTTTTTTTAATAAACTACATTAGAACATAATAATTATATTCATAGTACATGTATTTTAAAATTTATAACGGTAACAAACGGAAACTATTATATTATTGGGAACAAGGATTTATCAAACAAACAAAACATCACGCCGTTCCCCCGTAGGGGTAGGCAGAGATAATGGACCGCCACACTACTCTATCCTGACAAACCTCTCTAGATTCCTCCACATTCATACAACGAGTCATACGCGCACGTCGATTCCTCCGACTTCTAACATGACCAACCTTTAAAATTTGATTAATTTGGTCATGCCATGTTTTCCTCAGTCTGCCTCGACCCGTACTCCATTTACATCATTAACGTATACTTTCTTAACAATTCTTTCACCATCGCAGCGATCCTTTCATAATTTTGTTAAAATCCAAATCCAATCCTTGCTGATATAAGAAAGGATTTATCAATGATAGCGAAAATGGCCGTTCACAATGGAACTTCTGGTTCTTACCCTTATGTATAGAAGCGAAGTATTGAACTGGCAAAAGAAGGATGAGCGCAGAATAAATGTGGTAAGTATGAGATTCCTTAGACTTATGTGTGATAAAACGATGTATGATAGAATTTCAAGTGCCGATATTAGGAAGTGCTGTAGAGTGGAACAAAATTATGAAAGGATCATTGCGTTGGTTTCTTATATGGAACGCAGGGATGAAGAAATTATTAAGAAAGTATACGTTAACGATGTGAATGGAGTACGGAGTCGTGGAAGACTGAGGAAAACTTGGCATGACCAAATCAATCAAATTTTACAGATTGACCATGTTAGAAGCTCGCTATATGAATGTGGAGGAATCCACTACTCTATCCAGACATAGATAGGTATGTCAGGGTAGAGTGGTGTGGCGGTGCATTCTCTCTGCCTATCTTTTCGGAGAAACAACGTGATGGTTTGTTGTTTGTTATGATAAACGGACATTTTTTTCTCATAAAGACCGATTGTCCCATTCAAAAATTTCTAAAGTTTCACCTAATTGTTTCTCTTTCTTAAATATTTTCTGTGGGTAGATTTTCACGCTTATTGACACGCGCAGCTTGAAATTGAAATACCATAATAACATTTAATTTTATTTATACTTTAAAATGCGTTAAAAATAATTATGTCACTAAAATTGTGTAATGTCTGTTAAGCAAATAAACAGATTTGATTTGATTTGTAATACACTTTGGAATTGAAAATAAACGTTATTTATATTCCACTTAAATATAAAATCTCATGAAATGTTTCGGAGAAGACATCCATCTTCAGATTTAAATATGTAACAAAAAAACTAAACAAGGAAATACTTCAAGGATTAATTGTATCTCAATAGAGACGAAGATGCAAATTGGAAACAGAATATGGTGATCGAGGTGTTTACAGGACTTATGACCTGTCATTGGTTGGGTTAAGCGCACGCTTTATGTAATACAACATTCCCCATTCCACCTTTTCTTATGACCACCATGGCTGACATAATTTTTTTTTTGGATGTTGTATATATGTTAATCTGTAACATCACCCTTTACATGGTAGTTATCAATCTACACACTAGCGCCATCTATGATTATTGGATTTTAAGCATTAAGCAGAAGATCTTTTTAACGCAATGTGAAAGGCTACCGCCATTATCGTATTGCTAGATAACGCCTGGAGATGTCACTCCAATTTATATGCTATAATTTGTGTTTCCAATTTGCATCTTCGTCTCTATTGAGATACAATTAATCCTTGAATTGATAACCCGCAATGGGTAAAATCCAGTATTCGCGTACAGTATTTGTATACATTCAAAATGTTGTAAAAGGAAAGACTTGTTTAAACTCATTTAAAAATCAATACAATACAAAGGAACAATATATTTGAATTTAAAAAGAATAACCTGGACTAATTGCTTAAGAACTAATAATTATTGTTTAACAGTAATAATACATTCTTCTTCTTCTTCTTCTTGTGCCGTGTCAGGTCCCCCCGACGTTGGCGATCACTCCGGCGAAAACCTCCCTGTCCTGCGCTGCCCGAAACAGGTCATCCACCGTCCTCATTCCGGTCCACTCTCTAATGTTGCGCAGCCAGGACATCTGTCTTCTGCCAACTCCCCGTCTTCCCTCTATCTTGCCCTCCAATATAATTGATACATAATAATTATAATTGATACATACATTTGAAAAGACAAATTTTGCCTAGATAATAATAATTGATTAATTTGCGTTGAAAATATTATTAGGAATGGGAGCTTGGAACACTAAAAGTAGAAAGGGTATTTAAGGAGAAGGGAGTAAATGGAGGAATCTAATTATTAATGATGTTTTCTCCCAATTTCACTGACTTGAGGATTTCCAAAGATTCTAGTTTGTTTAATTTTGTAAATTATGTGTAGAAATTTTGTGTTTCTTCTCTAGAAACTATGGTCAGATTCGATACAATGGTTGGCCATCTCAGAAAAATAGTATGTTTTGTGTAAGCTTGTTTATGTTCATTAATACATTTTTTTAATTCAAACTAGCTGACCCGGCGAACTTCGTACCGCCTCAGAATCAATAAATGTTTTGTTAACTTAGAATGAGAAAATGTTTTTTTTTTCGTATTTTTTCCGATGTTTTAATAGTTATTCTGCTATTCGGGACGGAGACAAATCCAACAAATCAAAGATCATCAAAATCGGTCCAGCCGTTCTTGAGGTATAACAATTTAAGAAAGTGTTGTGATAATACAAAGTTATCAAAAAGTAATTCAAATGTGAATTCGCAACACAAAGTGAAGGCGAATATAGAAGAAATAACTAACACGACTTTGTTTTATACATATATAGATTAGCAATTATTAAAAAAGCCGCTCCATGCAAAATTTATGAGAAAATGAATTTTCTTCATAATTTTTTTTTTCGTGATTTTTTTCCGAATGTATAATAGTTATTCTGCTATTCGAGACGGAGAAAAATCCAACAAATCAAGGGTCATCAAAATCGATCTAGCCGTTCTTGAGTTATAAATGGTGTAACTAACACGACTTTGTTTTATATATAGATGTATTGTATCGATGTTTAAATCCGTTTTAATAAGTCTCTCTTTGTTTAGTTTTCTGTTTTATATTTACACCTGAATATGGAGGTCTCCTCCAAAACATGTCGTGATATTTAATATTTAAGTGGAAAATAAACAACATTGTTTTCAATTCCAAAGTGTATTACATTGTTTTTCAGCAGTTTCGATGCCTTATCGTTTAATAAATTAATATGATTTGATTAAAATATGCATTTGTGTTTCAACTACCAAAGTTTCCGTACCTGTGACCGAAGCGCTGTCGCCGCGCCGCGCGCCGCAGCGATTGGCACAGCAACTAGAATTTTTTTTGAACGCGACAAAACTGTTTCGTGACTGAAAACGACGCGTCATCGGCTGTATGGTCACTTCCGTCGATATCCATTGACGACCGCCGCTTATAATGATTATTATATTAATTGTCACATTCCAATTAATATTATTCCAACGAATGAATAGCGCATGCAGATAATATGAATTATAAATGCGCCATTTGCTGTTTCGACACGTGCGATGGTAACTATTAATTTTAGCAGCCAATGGTGGCAGAAATTGGTAACTATTAATTTTATAACCATTATGTTTTAGTTAATATTCTCAACATTATATATGAAATTCTTCTTCTTCTACTTCCTCAGCCCCGTCCACTCATGTACAAAGGCCTCCTCCATTCGCTTCCATGTCACTGTCTTGTGCAGGCTGCAACCAGGTTATTCCGACGTGTGTGTTCAGATCATCCTTCCACCGTAGATGCGGTCGCCCTGCACTTCTCTTTGCCGTCCACGGTCTCCAAGTCAGCAGTCTTCTTGTCCATTTTTCATCTGAGCTTCTGGCTACGTGAACTTCCCACTGCCATTTTAGAGTCGCCACCCTGTGGATGATGTCAGTGACCTTTGTTTTTTCTCTCACCGTATCGTTTCTGACTCTATCTATTAGGCTTATTCCTAACATGGCTCTTTCCATGGCTCTTTGGGTCACACAGGATATGAAGTTAGGAGGTAATATCATTGGCATCAACATTTATTTATTTATTTTCTTGCTCAGTGGGTTATCAAGAACACAAATGTCAAATTCTGATACACTATCTCTTGTATCTCTTTTGAGTTTTCTGATTTAAATTTTCTCAAGCATTTCTTTCCTTGGCTCACTTATTTTTTTAAGTTCCTCTTCTTTCTTCATTTTCTTCTGAGGGGTAAGCAAAAAATCGAATATCGCACTTTAGCCTTCGTTTTTGTGGTATCCGCTCTGGTCTCAATGCCATATGTCAATATAGGCCTTATTATTATATTCTTCTTCTTCTTTAGCCGTCTCTCCACTGCTTGATATAGGCTTCTTCAAACGTTCTCAACTTTTCTCTCACACACAACAATCTCACCTTTTTTCAAGTCAGTACTGCTCCATAAGCTCCGCTGAATACATCCGAAATATTGTTATTGATAATTTATCATCAAAAATGTATCCAGGGAATTTGCATTAAGTCCCTTGGTGCTTTTACCCTGAACGGATTTATGTTATATTGACTTATTACAGAAAATATCTCGACTTGTAGTGTAGATAGGACTTAGTGAGTTTTTGCAGATTGTAGAGTATTTTTTCAAGAGTATTTATACAGTATTTTTGCAAGCAGATATGCTTACTATAAATGCTAGTATGATTTTGAGAAATAGTGTAGAAATAAGCGTCATTGCATAAACGATACATTTATGTTGAATTCAGTAAATATGCAAAACAATAGCATTATGGATTTTTTGTCATTTTGCACAAAAAATAAAACAAATAAAGTCGTTGGGAAATTGTTTCATTATCAATTTTTTTGTATACTTTGTATAACATCAATTTTCTAGCAGTATTTTTTCAACAGAATAACCTCATCGTTAAGTAAAAACAGCAAAATTTTGACTTAATATTTTTCGCAGAATACCCACTACTCGTATAGAGTTTATCGAAAATTCAAATATCGAAAAAATATTTGCTGAAACAGCTAATAGCAAGAAAGATAACGTTCGGGCAGGACAACGTTTGTTGGGTTCGCTAGAATTAAATAATATTTAAAATGTTGTGAAAATACAACGTTTTTGAAAAGTTATTCAAACATACTAAACCTTTATCCATAATTGAAAGTACAAATATGTATTGCACGGTTGCAACGGATATTTTTTCCACACAAATACTAGAGACTTTAGTCTAGACTCTAGACGTATCGTTGTGCATAATGAACACACGTGCAAAAACACGTGAAATATCTGTCGTGCTAGCTCCTACTTGTGTGCATTTTATTACTGATCCACAAGTATTTGCAGCTTCTCCTATTTACATATTTATGCGATATATGTTTTACAAATATCGGATTATTTTTCTTCTATATTCGCCTTCACTTTGTGCTGTGGATTCACATTTGAATAAATAGAAGCGTACTTTGTGTTATCACAACACTTATTTTTTTAATTGCAGACACTGAGGGCGATAGCAGGCAAGACACTGAGAGATCGCGTGAGGAACACCAGAATAGGAGAGATATGTGAGGTTGAGGATATTATAAGATGGAGCAGACAGCCAAAAAGGGACTGGTACGGTCATGTTCAAAGAATGGACACCACCAGACTCCTCTATATTACATTGCATAATCAGCCTCGTGGGACTCGTCCTCGTAGAAGACCTCCTAAAAGATGGAAGGACAGCTGGGAATCTACCTCACAGGAGGAGCATAACTCTAGAGAACAGACCACATAGGTCTACAACAAGGAAAAAGAAAAAGACCAACACGCAGTTTCTCCGGAGGGATACGCAGAGAGGATGGTCCACCACACTATTCCATCCTCACATTACTCTCGCGTCTCTTCAAATCATAACGATGTTTTTCTCAAAATACATTATAAACATATTTATAGTACGGCATCTATTTGAGAACAGGTAAAATACCAGGAATAATTCTTTCTAATGGTTAAGAAAGTATACGTTAATGGTGTATATGGGGTACGGAGTCGAGGCAGACCGAGGAAAACATGGCATGACCAAATTAATCTAATTTTAATGTTGGTCATGTTAGAAGTCTGAGGAATCGACGTGCGTGTATGACTCGTTGTATGAATGTGGAGGAAGCTAGAGAGGTTTGCCAGGATTGAGTAGTGTGGCGGTCCATTCTCTCTGCTTACTCCGACGGAGAAACGGCGTGATGGTTTGTTTGTTTGCTTGTATATTCGCAGACTTTGTGTTTTGTTTCGTTGGAAGTATTGCGTCTCTGATGTCACGTTGGAATTGCTTATCATCAAATAATGTCTATTTCGATATACCGAACATCACGTTGGGTGTAGGTTATTTCTATTGTTCCGCAATATGGCGATAAAGTTCAAAACACACGACTACCTCACGATGAAGCGGTGAGTTGAATTCACGTTGAGTTTAACGTGCCTCAGCATTTTTACAAAACATGTCGTTACACCTGACAAGGAATTGAAAGAAAAAGAAAAAAAACAGCACATGAAAACAGGAAAATGTTGTAGGTATATTGTTTCTTGAACGATTATGTAAAACTCTTATTTTTCGTCTTCTTCTTTCTCTTGCTCTAGGTCAGTGATGGAGAAACTATGACACGCGGGTTAGACACAAACCAATGCAGACTTTAAAAAATATATATTCGCTGATTTTCATAAACTTTTTTATACATTTATATTTATTGCTCTTCACTTGCAAAAGTAAAACAAATAAAGCAAACAGGAAACGTAAACTTTTGAAATAATCAAATGATTTTACTTGATGGAAGTTCATTTTAAATAATAATTAAATAAAACGATGTTTTTTTAACTTCTTCCATTATTGTCTTTATTTCGACAGCGACCGGTTTCGCCAGGCTCGCTGGCATCGACAGACTGGTCAACCAGACCATACATACACGAGGGTCGGTACAAGAACACCATTGTGCAGCCGTTTCCCTGCATGGGGTAGGCAGAGAGAATGAACTGCCACACTACTCTATCTTGGCACACCTCTGTAGCTTCCTCCATATTCATACAGCGAATCATACACGCAAGTCGATTCTTCCGATTTCTAACCTGACCAACCTTTCAAATTTTATTAATTTGGTCATGCCATGTTTTCTTCTTAACCATTCTTTCTCCATCCATGCGCTCCATATGTCAGTAACCAACGCAGCGATCCTCTCATAATTTTGTTCATAATACCTTCTTCCGCTCTACATTCCTTTCTTTTATCAGCATTTGAGAATCTGTCGTATATCGTTCTATCACACATACGTCTTAGGCACCTCATCTCTACCGCTTTTATTCTGCTCTCATCCTTCTTCTGCCAGTTGCATGCTTCGCTTCCACACATTAGGGTTGGTGCCAGAAGTCCATTGTTATAAAAAAAAACTAACTAACTAACCATCACGCCGTTTCCCAGGAGGAGTAGGCAGAGAGGCTGGATCGCCACATTGTTCTATCCTGACATAACTCTCGCGCCTCTTCTACATTCGCACATCGTGACATGCACGCTCGTCGATTGTTCCTACTTCGAACATGGCCGCCTTTCAGTAATTGATTAATTTGGTCATGCCATGTCTTCCTTGGGCTTCCTCAACTTTTTCCATTCACGCTACTTGTATATATCTTTATAACCTTTCTTCCCTCATCCATTCGTTTCATATGTCCAAAGCATTTTAGTGATCCCTTCTTGATTTTATTTATAACGCATTCATCCGCTTTACATTCCTTTCTTACTTCATCATTAGATATTTTATCGTATATTGTTTTTCCGCACATCCTTCTTAGTGACCTCATTTCTACGGCATTTATCCTACTTTCATCCTTCTTCTGCCAACTTCAAGCTTTACTTCCATAAATAAGGGTCGGCACTAGAACTCAAGAACGAAAATAAATGGTTTACGAAATTCCCATCTCTTTGAAGCTATCAAATCAAATCAAATCAGTTTATTTCTTCAAAAGATATTACAAACAATTATTAAAGTTTAAGACATCTATTGAGAACAGGTAAAATATAATAAATATACAAAACCAGGAACGCATGAAAGATGGTTCGACATTAGGAATACAAGATACTCTCCAAAGTCAAGAGTATTTGTCTTCTGAACGTACTTTCACGAATATGAAAGACATCGATCTCCGAAGCGATCATGTTCAGCAGTTTGATTGCTCTCCCCACCGGCATCACCAAAGGGAGGTTGGCTCTGCATGCTGGGAGATAAAACAGTCTGTGTTAATACTGTCAAAGATAACCATCCGGAACATAAAGATGGATAGCCTCCAAGATGACGGAATTCTCAAAGAATCCTCTGATAAGTCTGAAGAAATGGGTAAGTGTGCACCCATCCCTTCTTATCTGCAAACTATTGGTCCCCAGTATGCCCAAGAGGAATGCAGTGGGATAAAGCCACGGATAGCTACCAAACTCCCTCATGTAGAGATATCTCAGAAATCTTTTCAGAACCCTTTCTAACATGAGCGGGGACTCCATATCACCGTACCTCACTCTATATAAATATGAATAGCTAGAATATTGAGGAGGCAAAATAAATATTTGTCATACAAAATAGTATTGTGGAGGTTAGCTAGTTAGTTTTGTAATTTTCACAGAAAACCGCATTTTTAAAAGAAATACTAAGACCCGCCTTAAGCCTCATCAAGTGTGATACACCACCAGGGCGCTGTAATAGCCCATCCCTGCACCCCCAGCCCTCGAGATCCCGCCCTGGGGTGGGCGGCTAGCGGGGGTAATGGTAGACACGTGCCGGCGAAGGAGAAATAGACTACGCTCTTAGAATATAAGTACGCCCTCTATAGATGCACAATTGAAAATAACTTTTTACCCCCGAGCTTTTGTTAGGTTGGAATACGCTTGGAGGCATTTTCCTCGCATTGTGTAAAAATATTTTATGTTACTCGTCTGACGGAATCGAAAACAATAGACATCATTCAACTGGAATGTTCAGTCGTCAGAATTTATAGAGATATCTTTAATATAGAAAAATATAGAAATAATGAGTATAACAATAATATAGTAAAAACGGGATCTCTTAGGTCTTAGACCATCGGTGACAACCTTTATTCAGACACCTCCAAATCAATTTTAATTTTCCGCGGACCCCCTGAAAGATCCCAGGGACCCCTGGGGATCCGTACCTACGGATCACTTTGGGAACCACTGTCTCAGACGAATGTGCGGAAAATCTATCTATGATAGAGTGTCAAATGGAATTATTTTACAAGTGAATGCAGTGCGATAATTATCACGCCGTCTCCCAGAAGGGGTAGACAGAAAGACTCCCACGTTTTCTTTCCTGACATACTTCTCTCGCTTCCTCAACATTTATACATCGTGTTATGCACGCATCGATTTCTCCAAATCACGTGGTCGACATTAAATATTTGATTAATTTGATTGTGTCACGTTTTCCGTGGTCTTCTATTTCTAGTTCCATTTACGTCGTTTACATATATTTTCTTTACCATTATTTATTCATTCATTCTTTCCAACTGTCCAAAGCATCTTAACAAACCTTTAATTATTCTGTACAAAACACTTTCATTCCCACTACATTCACCTTTTATATTTGCATTTGATATTCTATCATATACAGATTTACATACATTCATATAAAAGATCTTATACATATAAAGTGAATAAAACATTAATCTTCGTTTCCATAATGGATTTCCATATTTCAATTATCATAAATATACGAGTATGGTTGAAATTTGCGTGGGAGAATAGAATTACCTCCTGTTTGATGGTTATTTTAAGATTCCTACTACTTCTGCTAAAATTGTATCTATTTTGGGACGAGTTGTAACATGCGCAGACAGCATCTCATTAGCTCATTCATTGTAATAAAGCCGCTTATAAGAGACTACAGAAAAAACATCGACAATAAAGATTTATATCTTGCTACTGAGCAGACTTGTTTGAATATTTGATCAATTGGCCTCAATGCCTTAATTACATTATATAAACACGAATATCTTACCGTTTTTTTTTTGTTTGAAAATTATGTAAAACTCTTGTAAATATTAAGTATCAGTGTCAGTGATATAACTAAGGGATAGGACCAACCAGCCCCTATAACGAGCACCGTGAGAGCTGGTCGTCTAGCATGGATTGGGAACGTATGCCGAAGAACAAAGAAATCCGGACCGTACGCGTCTAGACCGACTGAAGTAAGACCTCTAGGAAGGCCAAGACAGCGCCTGATGGACAATGTTCTGGCTGATCTGGCTAGATTGGACGAATCGAACTGCTGGGAGCAAAAGGCGCAGGATCAAGGAGCTTGGAGGAAAATCATCAAGAAGGCTAAAACTCTTCAAGAGTTGTATGCCCACAGAATGGAAGGAAAGGTCAGTGATATACTATATACTAAAACAAGTGATCACACAGAAAACGTACGTTTTATAAAGGTTTGAATCTAGTCATTTGAATTCTAGCAAAGAGAGTTATAAATATTTATGAAAACGTCTATTTTCTCAAAGTTTAATTATATTTTATAATAGTGGCAAGTTTCACTTTACATTATAGGCATATGGTAATATATTTATGATGCAAAAATCCATATTAAAACATTAACACGAATAAAAACGTCTGTTTTTTTAAGTTTTATTATAATTTATGGGAATGGCGTGTTTTGACTTTTTTAATGACTTTTGATTATCATTTTTCAAATGTCTTTTACACTTATTTTTACACTTTATTGTATTTTTCACAAACGTGTTTTGGGCCACAGATGCCCTTGATCGGTGTAGAAAATTTAGGATTTTTTAAAATATTTTTTTCTTTAAAAACAAATCGTTGATTGTAACACTTGATGGTGCTGACATCGATTGGCGAAACAGCTGCCGCGACAATTTCATAAATACGATACTTGTTTTAGGAGTATAATAAAAACCTTTCAAAGTAAACAGTAAGTAATGTTGAAGTATCATTGTGTTTCCGCCTAAATAATAGATTATCCAAAGGAGTAATATTAATAAATATCTAGTTATATAAAAACCGCGACCCTTATTCATATGCCGTTCGAAATCTATTCAATACCTGACTAGTTTAATAAACATGTTTTTCCCGGTAAAATACAAATCCATAGTCTGCCTCGGATCAAATTCAAAAGGATTATTGTTCCGTTCGATTTTCAAATAAAATTGAAGATTATCTCGAATGATAAAGTAGATTGCCGCCACGTGGAGCAACCGACGCCCATTGGCGGGCATTTTGAATGATCTCTTCTTCCGTCCTGACAGAAACGAGGCAAAAGAATAGTCGAACAGTTTAAACGAAAAATCTTCGACAAAATTTTATATTTCTAAGCTTTTAAACATATAATATGATATATTATAATAGCATTTATGCACGTTGGTGTAGAATATTTTAGCGCCTGTTTAAAAAAAAACTGATGTATTCATTAATCAACTAACGTTTGACTACTCTTTTATCTATATAAAATGTATTTTTTCTTTTATTAATTTAAGATTGAATTAAAAATATTAAACTAATTATAGAATAAAAAACTAACTAAATAACCATGACCCGAAGGGGTAGGCAGAAAGAATGGACTGTCACACTTTTCTTTCCTGACATATTTCTCTCGATTCCTCAACATTCATACATCGTGTCATGCACGCGCGTCGATTTCTCTAACTCCTCACATGGCCGACATTTAATATTTGATTTATTTGATCGTGCCACGTTTTCATCGGTCTTCCTCTATTTCTGGTTCCATTTACATCGTTAACATGTAATTTTTTTACCATTCTTTCTTCATTCATTCTTTCCATATGTCCAAACCATCTTAATGATCCTTTCATTATTTTGTTCATAACACCATCATTCGCACCGCATTCACTTCTTACATTTTCATTCGACACTCTATCATACACAGAGTATCCACACATTCGTCTAAGAGATCTCATTTCTACTGCATTTATTCTACTTTCATCCTTCTTTTGCCAGTTCCATGCTTCGCTTCCATACATAAGGGTCGGTAGAAGAACACCATTGTGCACTCCCATACTAGCTTTTTTGGATAGGTTTTTGTTTGCGATGACAACTTTAAGTGCACCATTCACTTTGTTGCCTGCCCCAAACCCTTCTTTCAATATCCCTCTCCACTCGCCCATCTCTTGTTAACATACTACTTAAATACACGAACTCATCTACTTGCTCCAAATTTTCGATATTCACGCTAATGTTGCAGTCTGTCATGATTTATTCTTTTTCAAAAATCATTACCTTGGACTTGTTAACATCAATCATCAGATCATTTCACATGCATACCTCATTCATACAATTCACCAGGACAAGCAGTTCATGCTCGTTGTCTGCAAGTAGGACAGCGTCATCCGCATACAAGAGACAGCTTACTGACACTCCGCTCATTTTGGCACCTACATCCAACCCTTTCAGCTCTTTTATACAATTGTCCATATACAGATTAAATAACCACGGGGACATTACGCAACCTTGTTTGACACCTTTATTGATATCTAACCAGGCTGTAAGATCTCCATTTACTCTGACACTAGCAGTGCTTTCCGTGTATAGCGACTTAATTGCCGTGATCAGTTTTGTACGTATTCCATATTCAGACAATATTTTCCACAACTTTTCTCTATTAACGTAATCATAAATATGCTTTTTGTAAGTCGTCAAACGCACAGAAAAGTTTGCGAAATCAGTTACTCTTTTTAGATAAGATAATTCAATTCATTTGATTATTTCAGCAGAAATAAAAATACCCTTTTCACAACTGCCATTACTATCGAAAGTAAATTGTGCTATTCCTTGCGTGGAAAAGATAGAATTTTCCTACGTGAAAGCGGCGCAGAAATTAGGATACACGTGCTGTCCTGGGTAGGACCGCATTCCACGCTCTATTCTGCCACCATTCCACCCCCTTTCGTCCCGCTTTTCACCCCCAATTGCCCATTTTCGCCCACCTCCTTTCCCGTCCCCGCGCAAGGGTTCATACGGCCAAGGTCGAGCGTGTTGGCGCGAAATGTGGACTTGCGGGCCTCATAAATCTTCCCGCCGGCGACCGCCATGCGCCATCTTGACAGTTCGATATTTTTAAAAATTGTAATGTTCGTGTTCGTAAATTTACCGAATAATTTTTTAACGTTCAACGAAGTAGGCACTCGATGAAAATGACAGAAAAAAATACGATAATATTTTTCTACGCCAAAGAGATATTTTTTTTGTATTTCACATTAAAAAAATACGCAAATAAATAAGCTGAAAAATTTAATGAAGTGAATTTTTAATTTTATTTATACAACAACAAACCATCACGCCGTTTCCCCGTAGGGGTAGGCAGAGAGAATGGACCGCCACACTACTCTATACACCTCTCTAGCTTCTTTCACATTTATACAGCGAGTCATACACGCACGTCGATTCCTCCGACTTCTAACATGACCAACTTTTAAATTTTGATTAATTTGGTCATGCCATGTTTTCCTCGGTCTGCCTCGACTCCGTACTCCATTTGCATCACTATCTAATACTTTCTTAACCATTCTTTCTCCATCCATGCGCTCCATATGTCCGAACCAACGCAGCGATCCTTTCATAATTTTGTTCATAATACCTTCTTCCGCTCTACATTCCTTTCTTATGCCTACTACCACACGTACGTCTTAGGGACCTCATCTCTACCGCATTTATTCTGCTCTCTTCCTTCTTCTGTCAGTTCCATGCTTCTCTTCCATATATTAGGGTTGGGACGTGAACTCCATTGTGAACGGCCGTTTTCACATGCATTAAAGGTGTATTTAAAATTCGTCCTGCTATCACCATACTTACCGAGACATTCTTCATAACCAGCCACTCTAATCCATTCGTTCCATATGTCCAAACCATCTCAGGGATCCTTTTTTAATTTTATCCATGATGCAGTCTTCTGCCTTACATTTTGTTTTCTTATTTCATCGTTCGGTATTCTATCATACAACGTTTTCCTGCAAATTCTTCTTAGTGATCTCATTTCTACGGCGTTTATCCTGCTTTCATCCTTCTTTTGCCAGCGCCAAGCTTCACTTCCATACATGAGGGTTGGCACTAGAACTCCATTGTGTACTGCAATCTTTGCTTCTGTGGATATATTTCTATTTGCAGTTATGCTTTTGAGTGCGCCATTTATTTTATTCCCAGCACCAACCCTTCTTTCGATGTCTTTCTCCATTTTTCCGTCTCTTGTAAACATGCTTCCCAGATACGTAAATTCGGTAACTCGCTCCAATTTCTCACCCATCGCACTTATATCACAAATCGTTATACATTCTTCTTTCTCGAAATCATCACTTTAGATTTAGACACATTCATCGCCAAGTCACTATTTTTGCATGCCTCATACATCCTTGACACTAAGACTTGCAAATTTTCTCTACTGTCAGCGATTAACACAGCATCTTCTGCATATAACAAACAGCTGAATGACAAACAATTCATGAGTTTGTATTTAAAAATAAAGTGTCGTGTTACAATACAAAAAAAAATTGTTCAATTATGAATCCGCAACACCAATTAAAGGTAAATATTGAAGAAATTAACATTTGTATTCATATATTGTAGATTGGGACTCAAAAATAGTACCTATACGGCAATTGCTCTGCCCTGCATTATATGTATGATACGAGTACATACATTAAAGCGTGAAATGAACTGTGAAAACAGTTTTGCAATCCGCATTTGAACGTTACATCGGGCCGAACGAGGGCTTGAACCCACACTCGTGTCATCATCATCGTTCTCCCCAGCTCCACGTGTGAACTGGCCGACACGTGTCCCGCTAGACACGTACCGACACCCGGCTAGCGGTACACGTGCGGGAGCCGGAAATTCTGAGGAATTAATATGTTCTACTCAACTTTTTATCGTGAGAAACTCACTATTTTGTATTTTACGTTTTAAGGGTTTAGCATTATACTATTTTGTTTAACCCTCCATTTCAAGATTTTTTTAATTTTAACAAAAATCTTTTTTTAATTAAACAAATAAAAAACAACTATATTTAGCAAAATAAAATATGGCAAAATAAAGTCTAAAATTTAAACAAAATGCTTGCGTTGAAATTTTGCATGTTAATAATAGAAATACAACTTTGAGCAATCTCGACATTTTAGAAATTAAAAAAGCTATTAAAAGTAAAGAAAATATTATAAATAATCAAATAAATTTAACGTCAAGTCAAATCTTTGATTTATTTCCTTTGTTGAACCCCAATAAGAACTTTAAATTATTATTTTAAATTGAATAATATTTGTTGTAACAAAAGCATAAACGTTCCAAAATAAACCTTTATAACATCTGTCAGATCATGTAAACAACACCATTTTTATAATATTTTTATAAATATGTATCTTTACTGAAGAAGGACTGTTTGTCCGAAACATGTCTATATAATTTTTATTTTATTTAAGTGTTGTGTATACAAAGTGTAAAAAAAAGAAAAATAGCACTAAAAATACTTATCTTGTTATTTTTATTTTATCTAAAAAAATCGACCTTGGCAGAATGACTTCCACACCGAAGATCCCGGGTTCGATTCCCGGCGATAGTAGTATGTTACCGTATTTGGTCTAGTGTAGAATTCATGTTGCAACAAAATGACTTAATCAATAGCTAAAAAGTTGTTTACAGTAATTGGGTTCAAATTGCCAGCTATATACAATATGGAAAGTAACGGGAAACTACCACATTAAAAAGACCCAAGTGGCATCCCAAGAATAAGCAAAGATTTTAATAAATCTCTTGAATTGAAACTAGCGAACATTTTAAATTTTATTTTGCTAAATTAGATATACTCGTATACCATTATCGATAAAAACTCCTTTGTAGCAAATTTATTAAAAAGCTGAATTTAATAATATTTCATAATATATGTTATTATTACATACAATAAATGATTGTCTGTGATATTGTATAAATACTCACCTGGCAATGTAGCTGTTTTTATATCAAGTGAAAAGAACTTTTTTTAACTTTAAATAGAGTACTCAAAGCAGGTCAATCGACAAACAAATACCAATGAAATTGAAATTAAAACTAGCGCCACTTACTATGTCTTATGTACCATAATAGATAGATAGGAATGTAGAGTGTAGCGTATAACAAGAATTTGAATGAAATTAAAATATTCCATGCAAATATTAGTAGAATTTACAATTTTCTTGCAAATTTGCGACATCGATCAAACTTTGCCAAAAAACCAAGTACATAATTAAGATTGTTACAGTATCCTAAAGTTTTTTTTCGCAAAGACGGCGCTTTCGAAATCATTAAAAAAACACTGTAAAAAGGTTATAACACAGATCGACAGCCAAAGTAATCAGATTTGAACAAAAACCAAAAAACTATCCATTATTTAAAACTGTGTTTTTTTAACTACTTCCACTTTTGTCTTTATTTCGACAGCGACCGCTTTCGATAGGCTCGCTGGCATCGACAGACTGGTGACACTATTGATCAGGGGTGGTTAACATGATTCTATACAAAAATAATCTACAAATATTTATGTAAAATTTACTGGATTTAAATATTGGTATTACAGGTAGGTATTCAAGAAGATTCATATTCAATTTAATGGATTTTAAATTTTATTTCGCTTACATATTCATATATAGCGTATCAGTAATAATAAAAACAAAATTACCATTTTTTTCAAACGCCATATATGAAAATGCAAGCGACAATAAAATTTAAAATCCATTGTATTGAATATGAATCTTCTTGAATACCTGTAATACCAACATTTAAATTCAGTAAATTTTACATAAATATTTGAAGATTATTTATGTATAGAATCATGTTTACGACCCCTGATCTGTATGTATATAAAGGACTAAGTTTACAATAGTGTCACCAGTCTGTCGATGCCAGCGGGCCTGGCGAAACCGGTCGCTGTCGACGAAATAAAGACAAAAGTGGAAGTAGTTAAAAAACATCGTTTTATTTAATTATTATTTAAATTTTTTTTTTTTCTTTTCATTTATTTTTGCCTTAAAGAGATTTCAGTAAAATCATTTGATTATCTCTATTACTTATAAAGTGACACATCTAATAACGTATTTTTAACAAGTGTCCATTTTTTCACTACTGTATATTTTTAGAAGCACTTGAAATGTGGCTTCATCGCAGAATGTTGCGGATCTCATGAACTGATATGGTCACCAACGATGTGGTGCTACATAGAGCCAGAGTAGGAAGAGAATTGTTGTCTGATGTGAAGTCTAGAAAGATGGCATATTTGGGACAGACATTTTATATAATTAAAACGAATGAAAACGTCTATTTTCTAGAAGTTTTAAACAAACAAAAACAAACAAACAAACCATTTACTTCTAACGTGACCAACCTTTAAAATTTTATTAGTTTTATTATATTTTATTGTGAATGACATCTTTGGCAGGATCTGGCTGGCGTCAATTACCTTAATTATCGTATTCTACTCCTTTAACTCATTCTTATTATTATTATTATTTTAATAGATCTGACGATCTGTGACCCAGAAATCATGTCTCCTGTGAGGATAGCGTTGAGCTGTCCCTTCATCTCTTAGGCGGTCTTCCAGGAAAACGGTTTCCGGAGGGTATTTCATAAGCGTCTGTGTATGCGAGTCTGTCACTTTCCATTATGGCTACATGATCCCTCCAGTATCTTCTTCTGAATCTACTCCACCGAACGATATCCTCTATTTCGCAAGTTTTTCTTGTGTCTGCATTACGAACACGATCTCGGAGAGTTTTTTTTTCTGTATACAACAGGTTGTTTTGAACCCAATTACTGTATACACATTAATTTGAGCTATTATATTGATGACTCTCATGACATGTGATAGGTAGCCAATCTATCGCCATTTTTTGTCACGTGAATTCTACGTCAGACTAAAGACAGTGTGACAATCACACTGCCACCGCCGGGAATCGAAGCCGGGACCTTCGGTATGGAAGTCTGAGATCTTACCACTCTGCCACGAAGGTCGACTTTTTCTAGTAATGGATCTTAGGATCTTCATCTCAGATGTTCTTAACAAACCCTCCTCATTTAACTTGTGTATATAAATAGCAGCGCGTTTGATTTTTCACTAAATTTGATCATGTTCATCTATCAGTCCATTCTTTATGCCTACCCCTTCGGGGAGATGGCGTGATGGTTAGTTAGTTAGAAATCGTCTGTTTTATAGAAATTTTCCTTCATTTTCTGAGATTGACATGATTTGCCTTGCTAAATCATGAGATGATAACTGATACCTTAGCAAAGCGAAACATTTTATTCTTATAAAATAAATTACAACTTCTTTAAAATAAACGTTTTTATTCGTATTAATTATTTAATAAGGCGCTTCACATAATTTTTTCCCCCTATTTTTTATTAAAAAAAATAATTACACAAACTATTTAACAAACTACACAGAGCCATTTTCCTTGGGTAGTAGACAGTAAGGATAGACAGCCACACCGTTTTTTCCTGGCTTCTTTCGAATCCTTAATATTCATACATCGTGTCTTCCACGCACGTCAGTATTTCCGACTTCTCACGTGACCACATTTGAAATTTGGCTGATTTGATTGTGTACAGTGACGGTTTGGGTGTCTGTCCTGTCCAAAACAGGCGTACAAATGATTTAAAATTATATAAATATTTGAAAATAGTAATAATTGTTAAAAGGAATGCAGTTTTGCTCAGTTAAATATTGTGTTTTAGCGTATTTATTTACTGAAACATTCGCACATTACGTCCTCCCAGGAAAAAAATGCGGTCGAACCACAAGTCGAGTGAAATGTGGCGTCGCTTGTGGGCGGAAATGGGTTTTCTGTATAAAGTTAAATTATTACAATTTTTTATTTTGACGACTTATGTAAAAAAATATATCTCAATAGGCGAAGAGATTACGGCTATTGCGAAATGAACACGTTCGATGTTCGGTCGCGAACATTGACCCGAGTATGTCCGAGCGCGTGCGGGGGGAGCCGAAGTAGTCCCCGCCTCTTCGGCGATTTTCCTCGTCTCCCCACAGAGCGCGTTACTGCCCTATCCCAACCTCGTGCCGTGCAATCATGTTGTGTGACACATGTTGCCTACATAAGCGGGGCTATACTTAGAGCGAACATCAAACAACGTTCCTCTGCGGCGATAGAACGCGCACAACCAAAATTCAAATACACAAATCATAATACCAGAACATTATATTTCATTAAAACTTAAACACGTTGCATTTTTGTCAAATATGCTTTGCCGCGTTTGTGTAACGCCATCTATAGGAAACTATTAGTATCCGAGATCGCCGCGAGGCCACCGCTCAGCCGACATTCGCAAACGGATCGCCGTCCGCCATATTCGTTCGCGCTTTGCCGCCGTGAAGACGTGCGCGCGGGAAAATTTAAACGTCAGATTTCATTTGTTTTTTTTTAATACCGTTTCAAATTTTTGCATTGTTATTTGTAATGTTCGACAATCATTGTGACTGTTCCGTTTTGATATAACCTAAGTCTTTCGGATGTTTTTATAGATTGTTTTAGAGTGCAAACTTTTTATTTTACAAGTTTTCTTGGGAACTATAAACACACTCACTTTTATTTTGATCATATTATAAACACCCAAGTCTAAAATGTGCGAAGATCGTGCTCTCAGGATGAAAAAAGGTAATCAACCCTGAATACGTACATATTAAAATATGTTTAATTTAAAAGTGTTTTAGTTTATAAGTCGAACATGAACAAAAAAATCGCCGAATGAATTAACGTTTTATTGTGTAATGCAAAATTTGTATTAAATTAAGCAATATTTTATGTGCTCAGGAAACTTTTATATACATTTCAACATTTAAAAATTACAGAATTGATTGTGTAAACTAAAAAATAATAAAGACACGTAAATATTTTTTTGTATATTAACTACTTGGGTCAATTTTTAATTTAAATTCAGTGAAAAAAAAATGTAATTAAAAACGTCGCGTGCCGGTGACACAATTTTTCTCTACCTGATAATTTGAGGTTATTTAATCAACCAAGATGAAATGCCCTGATAAGTTATTTTTACAGCTCAAACTTTCAAAACAATTTTATGAAGGCATATCTAAATAAGTAAGCACTTAAAACGTTTCTATCTAGGGCAATGGGTCGGCTAGGTACTGAAAATTTCGTTATAACGGAGTTTTTTTTTCCCTAAAAAGAACGCAATTGAAAAATTTCTTTGTTCTTTTTTAAATTGTGTAACGCCTAAATTATGTCATGAATTTTTGAAATATTTGAACCCATATTCTTGTATGTCATTTGATTATCAATGAAAATCATTTGATTATCCTATAATGTTTATTTTCTTTATTGTTTTTATATTAAGACTGTAATTATTTTTGAGAATTGTAAGCCCACAGAATTAGATAAATGAAACCTTTGATATATTTTTATTTTATTAAATCAATTTAAATGCCAGTTAAGTGATTTGGACGTAAGAAACAAATGGACAGGGAAATATTTTTAAATCTTTTAAAAGCAGAGTAAATCGGAAGTAAATCGAGGATGGCCGAGGAAAACATTGAATGCCCAAATTAGTCAAGTCCGCCCAGTGAGCTGAGTAAGAATAATCGACGAGTATGTATGACACGATGTATGAAATTTATAGAAAATTCGCGATATGTAGGTATCAGAATAAGCATCCGAAGCTCTCACTTTAGTGATATTTTTATGACCCACATATTTTTTTATTTAATATTATTGCAACAATAAACCATCACGCCGTTTCCCCGCAGAGGTAGGGCAGAGAGAATGGACCGCCACACTACTCTATCCTGACACACTTCTCTAGCTTCCTTCACATTCATACAACGAGTCACACACGCACGTCGATTCCTCCGACTTCTTACATGACCCACCTTTAAAATTTGATTAATTTGGTAATGCCACGTTTTCCTCTGTCTACATCGACTCTGTACTCCATTTACATCGTTAAGGTATACTTTCTTAACAATTCTTTCTCCATCCATACGCTCCATATGTCCGAACCAACGCAGCGATCCTTTCATAATTTTGTTCATAATACCTTCTTCCGCTCTACATTCCTTTCTTATATCAGCATTTGAGATTCTGTCGTATATCGTTCTACCACACATACGTCTTAGGGACCTCATTTCTACCGCATTTATTCTGCTCTCATCCTTCTTCTGCCAGTTCCATGCTTCGCTTCCATACATTATCCTTTCATAATTTTATTCATAATACCTTCTTCCGCTCTGCATTCCTAGTTTCGCAATTATACAAAACCGGATAGTGGTCTAAGGGATGAAACTCTTGGTCCCTGATCCAGGCGACTTGGGTTCTATGCATAGTTATGGTTTGTTTGGGTATGGTTTCAAATGTTTTGAAGTCATTAATGTATGTTTGCAAAATCCGTTGTTCGTCGATTGCATAAAGTTATCAACTTGTTATAAATAGTCCATAAAATTCCTTATTAGATCATCCGTCAATTTCGTCATATTAAAAATAATTTGTACAAACCATTATCGTTAAGGTTGACAATAAAATTACTTTGATTTTTTTTCTATTAAATAAAAAATACCAATTAGGTATACTCAAGTTTTTTATACAATATATTTTTAAATACTTTTTCAATTTCACGAAACATGTAATTCAAAATAAAATGTTTAAATTTAAAACACTGAGATTGTCGCGACATCTGTTTCGCCAAATTATATTGGCATCATCGGGTGTTTACCCCATTAAATTTGTTTCCTTTACTTAAAAAGATTTTCAACCTTTATAATCAGGAATATATTATAGGTAGTATAATATATCTAAAAAATATAATTATAAAAAACTAACTAACTAACGAGGGGTAGGCAGAAAGAATGGAACGCCACACTGTTCTATCCTGACATACTTCTCTCGATTCCCCTACATTCATACATCTTGTCATGCAGGCACGTCGATTTCTCCAACTCCTCGCGTGACCGCTATTTAATATTTGATTGATTTGATCGTGCCACGTTTTCCTCGGTCTTCCTCTATTTCTAGCTCCGTTCACGTCGTTTACGTATACCTTCTTCACCATTCTGTCTTCACTCATTCTTTCCATGAGTGAATACTTTGTGAAAAATAAGAAGTGAATGCGATGCGAATGATGGTGTTTTGAACAAAAGAATGAAACAATCATTTAGATGGTTTGGACACATGGAAAGAATGAATGAAGAAAAAATGGTAAAAAAGTATATATTAACGATGTAAATGGAACTAGAAATAGAGGAAGACCGAGGAAAACGTGGTACGATCAAATAAATCAAATATTAAAAGTCGGCCACGAAGTCAGAGGAATCGACGCGCGTGCATTACATGATGTATGAATGTTGAGGAATCGAGAGAAATATGTCGGGAAAGAAAAGTGTGGAAGTCCATTATTTCTGCCTACTCCTTCGGGGAGACGGCGTGATGGTTAGTTAGTTAGTAATTTTTTTTATTAAGAATAGCAAAACGATTGTAAAGAGAAACATTATTCTAATATTAAAACAAGAAATGCATTTGGATTTGAAATAATTATTCAAAATGGTGATCTGTTCAATAACAACTAACTTTTAAACCGAATAGTTATAATCAAACATGTGTTAATTGTAAAATTTTATTTTTGAATTTAGAACACCATCCTTTCGGCTATTAGCGTTATTACTCAATCAATTATTCCGAGTCGACACGTGCCCACACATTAGTGGTGAATAAAAATAAGTGATTGCCACTCCGCCCAATCCGCATATCGGAACACGTGTATGACCCATTAATGCTATAGAGACGACCCACCTAACAGAACAAACATACAATCGATTTATTCGCTTTCGAATAATCGATTCTATTTCATTTGCACAAGCAAACATTACAAATATTCGATATAACATTTCAAATCAAATCAAATCAGTTTATTTTCTCAAAAGATATTACAAACAATAATTAATGTTTAAGGCATCTATTGAGAACAGGTAAAACATAAGAAAAATATATAATACCAGGAACGCATGAGAGATGGTTCGACATTAGGAATACAAGATACTCTCTAAAGTCAAGAGTATTTGTCTTCTGAACGTACTTTCACGAATATAAAAGACGTCGATCTCCGAAGCGATCATGTTCAGCAGTTTAGAGAATAGAGCAATCATGTTAGAGAGGGTTCATAAAAGATTTCTGAGATATCTCTACATGAGAGAGTTTGGTAGCTATCCGTGGCTTTATCCCACCGCATTCCTCTTGGGCATGCTGGGGACCAATAGTTTGCAGATAAGAAGAGATGGGTGCACACTTACCCATTTCTTCAGACTTATCAGGGGATTCTTTGAGAACTCTGTTATCTTGGAGGCTATCCATCGTTCCAGATGGTTGTCTTCGACAGCGTCAGCACAGACTGTTTTATCTCCAGCGTGCAGAACCAACATGCTTCTGGTGATGCCGGTGGGGAGAGCAATCAAACTTGAAATGCGCACGAAAGTAACGGACAGAAGCTAGCAGAATACTAAAAAGAAATGTTTCATAAACATTAAAAATATTTTCGTGTTATTTACCAAATAAAGCATTTTGCCAGTTATTAATTTTCTCTGTTCAAACTATAATTCGATCCACAGACCTTAAATACCTGCATAAAAAATGGATTATTTTGCTGTTAGAAGATTTTAAATTTAAAAAATATGTTTTCGGTGATATTGTAAGAATATAAATTCCTTTTCTGAAATATGCTCATTGGCATTTAAACCATTTTTATTAGTGAAAGTAAGTTATTACAACATGGACAGATTTAATTATAAAGCGGGAGTGGACAAATTCGTATATCACTAACTAACTAACCATCACGCCATTTCCCCGGAGGGGTATGCAGAGAGGATGGATCGCCACAATGTTCTGTCCTGGCATACCTCTCGGGCTTCCTCTACGTTCATACATCGTACCATGCACGCACGTCGATTATTCCGACTTTGAATGTGGCCGCCTTTTAGTAATTGATTAATTTGATCATGCCGTGTTTTCCTCGATCGTCCTCGGCTTCTTTTTCCTACTATTCTACTCTCATCCATTCGTTCCATATGTCCAAATCATCTCAGGGATCCTTTCTTAATTTTATCCATGATGCAGTCATCTGCCTTACATTTCTCTCTTATTTCATCGTTCGGTATTCTATCATACAACGTTTTCCGGCACATTCTTCTTAGTGATCTCATTTCTACGGCGTTTATCCTGCTTTAATCCTTCTTTTGCCAGCTCCTAGTTACACTTCCATCATTCGTATATAAAGAGGTTGGATTAAATTTTTTGATGTTTATTTATTTTTAAATTACTTAATCCTTGCATAAAACAAACATCTGATAAAAAATAGTAATGTGAGTCCGGACAAATGAAAAAATCGCGGATCAAAATGTTCCATTTATTTTATTTTTAAACAATTTTAATAAATATTCTTAGATTCTAATTTAAAAATAAATCGATTTCGAAAATTAAATTAGATGAATCACATCACTAAATTAATAATCTTCTTCCTCAATTATTCTATATACACTTTTTTTAATGTACGAGTAACTAACTAACTAACTAACCATCACGCCGTTTCCCCGAAAGGGTAGACAGAAAGAATGGACTGCAACACTTTAATCGATGCTGCACTCTATCCTTCTCTTTTCGCCAACGCGAGAGACGCGGTGTGATGGGTTGCGAACCTCATCGCCACCAATAGGCATCTCCCGCACAAAAAATATGGCACTTTAAGAATATTAAATGATCGTATATAGTTTATCGACGAACAGTAAGTGGATTATCAGGAAATACTTAAAATAAACTATTATAAAATAAGTCATAAACACAGATCACAGAAACAAGGAGATATATTTTGTTGGTTGGTTAAGTGAATCTGTCACCAGATTTCTTTACTACCCATACACAGACACATCTCAACAATAACAGTACTAAACAGATGGATATAATATTATGTAAAATCTTTTTATGATTTGGTTACCTGTAGTGCAACTAAACTTCTAAGTATCCTTGTTACTATCATCTGTATTCATAAAATAATATGAAAAAGTAGAATTTAAATATTTTATGGATTCACAGTTTTACAAACTGCTACATCCATCTTCAGGATTTTTATCTTCAGTTTTAGGAGTTTTTTTCAATTGCTTTCTGTGCCTCTTTGATCTCACGTGGATATTATATTGATGGTCTCCGATGAACACTCTCTGGCAAATGTCACAAAAATGATACGAGTTTGGATCAATCCCTCCGATGTAACTTTGGCCGGTAGATGCGGGTTCAGGATTAATTGGACATTCGGTATTATTCAAAATATGTTCCAAAATTTGAACTGCCTTCTCATAAACGTTTACATTCCATTCTGATAAATCAGACGTATCTAACTTGTAAACTGGTGGTACCTTTCTAGTTGGATGTCCAAGAAAGCGGTTTTTTACAATTTTATTTTGTCTTTTAGAGTATCTTTTTGTTGCAATTTTCATATTCTCTAAGCTCTCTGCAAACAACTTTTATCCGAGAACCGTTTTGCGCTCTTCTGCATTTAGGATTAAGTACTCATGGAATTCTTTAAATCCAATAGATTGAAAAATACCTTTTGTGTAATCTGTTGGTATTCCATCTATGATTCTTTGTTTGTTATATTTGTCGTGAAAGTCAGTCAATTCATCGACAAGTCCGTCTTCCATCATCGTGTCAACCCTCTTATCCAGGCGAGCGTCTAGAATATCCTGTTGACAGTACAACCAAAAAATAATGGCGTTTGGGTATCTCAGCGGACCTCCAAGACCGCAGCCTCCCTCTTCGGACCTCTGGTCTTTCAGGACGTCGCTGTGGGTACGCCCTGTTTCAGCCCAAACTTGGAGAGACCTGAGAATTTTCCTCCGGTTGTTAGGATGTAATCTCGCCACCATCTCCGGATCCACTTCCTTGAGCTTCTGAATCAGGTACTCGGAGCTCAATTTACTGTTATCACTGAAATCGTCCTCGTCGTCAACACAATCGTCGGGGCATGTCTCCTTTGTATCTCCATGATCGTCGCGCGCTCCCGATTCTACCGGTTTATCGCCATCTTGTAAATCGGCCATTTTGTCTGACGTGCCCGGCGTCTCAATTTTGTGTCTCTTGTGCTTGTTCCTCGCCTCGTCCCGCTCGTGGGTGAGCAGGTCTTGTCGCTCGAGGACATGTCTTCTATGAGGATTTTCCACAAGATGGCCTCTATGTAGTAGGTGGTACCACCCACTATTAAGGGTATTTTATCATTGGCCATCATTTCATCAATGACAGGCAAAGCTTTATTGCGGAAGTCCAATACTGTAAAAGTCTGGTGAGGTTGGAGGATATCAATGGTGTGATGAGGAACTGTGGCCCTTTCTTCTGGGGTGGCTTTAGCGCTCACGATGTCCAACCCCTTGTAGATCATTATGAAATCGTGGTTATTAAATATCTTCAAATCAATCGAGTCTTAATCATCTTTTCATGGGTCTATGGAAAGCTTTTCTTGAGAGACTGCATTCGTTCAAACGACAAGATCCAACATTATTTTCCGTAAAACCAAAATTATCTTGCAGTTGTTGGGTACGAGTATATTACAATATATAATTTTTCAAAATATTTACCAGTAATTTTCACATTTACAATATGCAGTTTTTTTTTACTTTTATATTATCTATAAATACACTCATTTGGTCAGAATAAACGCTATGTAGATTTTGTCAAAAAGTAATTATATATATTTAATGTTAATTAGTAGTATTTTTTAATTTAAAAAAAAGTCTATTTGCTCCTGCTTTTTTAGGAGTAGGCAATATGGAGAACAATTTTGTTATGTTATAATATTTTTCCTACAATATCTGTGGTGTTTACGATTCACCATAGACGTAAAATAATTATAGATAGAGAATTTCCAGATAATTCTAAAATTAAAAATGCGATATTTTTACAGTCGAGTAGGTATCGCGTTCACTCGTTTTGAATTGAGAGTTGTAAATATTCCATTTATCGTTGATTGGATCAAATCGTCAATGTGATTCCTCATTCCTATACAGACTGTGGTCGGCAGACAGGTTTCTTATTTTTTATTTATTTTATTTGAAGGCATTTCCCTTTTCTTGTTAAAAAAATAAAGTCAAAACTCTATTATATTTTTTTATTTGCCGTATTTTGCGGACGATAAGACGCATCGGACAATAAGACATACTCCAAAATTTATCAAGAACTGGTAAAATAATGATGAAAGTAGAATAAATGCAGTAGAAATGAGATCTCTAAGACGAATGTGTAGCAAATCTGTATATGATAGAGTGTCAAATGCAAGCATATGAAGTGAATGCAGTGCGAATGAAAGTGTTATGAACAAAATAATGAAAGGGTCGTTAAGATGGTTTGGACACATGGAAAGAATGAGTGAAGAAGATATATGTGAACGACGTGAACGGAGCTAGAAATAGAGGAAGACCGAGGGAAACATGGCACGATCAAATCAATCAAATATCAAATGTCGGTCACGTGAGGAGTCGGAGAAATTGACGTGCGTGCACGACAAGATGTATGAATGTAGAGGAATCGAGAGAAATATGTCAGGACAGAACAGTGTGGCGTTCCATTATTTCTGCCTACCCCTCCGGAGAGACGGCGTGATGGTTAGTTAGTAAGAAATTTTGGACGATAAGACTCATCGGACCATAAGACGCACCCCAATTTTTTGTTTAATTTTCAGATGAAAAAAGTGTGTCTTATATTATTGTTCAAAAAATAGGTAAATTATTAAATTAAATTATGAGATTTCAAATAAAAATCTAAAAATAAATGGAAAGAAGTCATAAAACCGAATGATCCATGTCGGATCCAGAATCTATTGTAGTATATAAATTCTTAAACAGCATTTTGTTTTTCAAACTCTATCTTATCTCAAATCACTACATTCAGACAAAAGCGTTGTACAACATTTTGAATGTATACAAATACTGGATTTAACCCATTGCGGGTTATAAAAATAGTCATTTTTGAAGATTAATTGTATCTCAAAAGAGACGAAGATGTATTTTTTTCCACCTAATCTTAATGGATGGCACTTGTGTAGATTGAAATAAAAAATGTGAAGTGTTTCTCAACATGGTGGCATATATACATCTTCCAAAAAATTGTCAGACGTGGTGGTCGTAAGAAGGACGGAATGAGGAATGTTGTTAACATAAAGCGATCGCTTAACCCAACCAATGACAGGTCATAAGTCCTGTAAGCGCCTCTACCACCGTATTCTGTTTCCAAAAAAACAATTTACATCTTCATCTCTATTGAGATACAATTAATCTTTAACCCTCCCTTCCCTGTGATGGGTATCTTCTACACGTTGCTTCTAATAAACATCAATATCTTTATAAATATAATAAATACAAGGTTAAGAGTTTAGGTATTCCTTCATAATATATTTACGCATTGATTAAAAAAATGATATAAATAATAATCAAAATTTATCGGGTACATCCGAGATATTTTGTGAAATCGGAAACGAAATTCGTAGCGCTGAGTGCGCGACACTATATTCGCATCTCACTCTTGCATACTTCACTGTGGAAGCGCGAGGAGCTCAATGTTCTCACTGCCCGGCAGTCGGCGGCAGTTGCTCTCGGGCTTGCAACCAGAGTGAACTTATGCCCGTTCCGTGAGCGTTGCCATAAGTTTTTTTTTAATGTTTTTAACAAATAAATCTCAATTATTATAATTTTTTACTTCAATTATAATTAATTAAGGGGATTATCTATGAATGTTCTTATTTTTCCGATTTAAAATCGCTAATTTTTTTATTGGGTTCTGACTACCCAACACAGGAACGCGCGTTTTTATTTTAGCGCCGTAAGGGAAAGGTTAAAAGCGTTATAGTTATAATTGAATAACATTATAAACTAGTTTCAGCCTGTACGAAGTAGGACAAAATATAATAATTTATGTGTCTTATTTAAAAATATCCTTTTTTACAGGGCAGGCCCGTCTCAACCGTATGCTGCAAGTCCGCGAGAGGGCGCGCGCTCTGCACCGCTTGCAAGCCCCGCCGTCTACTTTGCAAGCCCCACAGTCTACCTTGCAAGTCCCTCCGTCTAATTTGCAAGTCCCGTCGTCTACCTTGCAAGCCCCACCGTCTACCCTACAAGCCCCGACATCTACCTTACAAGCCTCGACATCTACCTTGCAAGCCTCGACGTCTGCCTTGCAAGCCTCGACGTCTACCTTGCAAGCCTCGACGTCTACCTTGCAATCCCCGACATCTGCCTCGCAAGCCCCGCCGTCTACCTTGCAAGCCCCGGCGTCTGACCTGCCGAACCCTTCCACCTCTACAACCCCTTCTCTAATACTTCCCGGGGAAGAGCTCTTCACATCAGGCCGGGCAGTCCCGAATGCTACCATCCACCTCGCCGTACAACGGATCTCGAGGATGCAGGCCATGACCACGACCGTCCAGTCGCCAACCATCCGCCGGAGGAACGAAGGGCTGATTAACATCGCCATGAGGACCGTTGTCTTAATGAGGCGCAGTCAGCATCTTCAGCGGCAGCTCGCGGCCCTCAAGGCAGAGACAAGGGAGTTTGTTCATTCCGTAATGAGCAACCCGGAAAATAGGTTGCTCTTCTTTCCGCTTCCACCATCTTGCGAAATCCCAGAAGAAAAAGTTAACGTCATCGAAGATATTCCACAAGGAAATGAAAATGGAAATTAAAACATGTTTTTCGTTTTATTATTATTTTATTACGATAGCAGGCAAGACACTGAGGGATCGCGTGAGGAACACCAGATTAAGAGAGATATGTTAGGTTGAGGATATTATAAGATGGAGCAGACAGTGAAAAAGGGACTGGTACGGTCATGTTCAAATGGACTCCACCAGACTCCCCTATATTGCATTGCATAATCAACCTCATGGGACTCGTCCTCGTGGAAGATCTCCTAAAAGATGGAAGGACAGCTGGGAATCTACCTCACAGGAGGAGCAACACTCTGGAGAACAGACCACATAGGTCTACAATAAGGAAGAAGAAGAAGAAGAAGAAGATTATTTTATTAGTTAATTATCATTTTTTTAAATATATCATTATTAAACAAAACACAAAAAGCATATACAGCGACAAGGGGGTTCATAAATGTTACGGTGTACGATAATTTCAAATAACATTTCATCGTTTTCAATTAAATAAGTTTGTGGATAAACGTGTATAATATTTGATTATCTAAGGAATTATTGATATGTGAATTTCTCTGTACACCAATTGCAAGAACATGCGAATCTCTCAGCTAATAGTCTGAAAAAAAAAAATTATAAAATTATTTGAAAATTACTGCTAATGTGTAAAAAAATACAAATTTTTAGCGATGTTGAACCTATTTCTACCGAAAGTTTTTAAATTTAATAAAAATACAAATTTTATAAATATTTAAATAAAAATATATATATTGGGTGTGGTGAGGGTTGACAGACGGTGGAAGTTTCAACGTTTATTCTCGATCGAAAGTAATTATATATTAATAGTAACTTGTAATGGAGGGTGCATTGACGGCGTCGTAACTGCGCAGGGTGTCGCAGGCGAGCAGCTGATGACGATGTTACCCTGGGCGGTAGTGTCGGTCGGCTGAAGCGAAGACTCGGCAGAAGCTACGTGACGTAGTAGAGTGGTTTCGTAGATCGGCGGGAGAGAGTCGGAGATTCCTAGTGACGTAGACTTGGTAACGTAGACTCGTGTCGATTAGAAGTCGTAAATAATCACCGACCTCTAGAGTGGTTGGCTTTACGGCTTTTATAATTATGTTTTGCTTCCTTTGTTCCTACTCTGCCAGCCAACCTCTAGTTACCTTTGTGCATGAACCTGGGCCCTGATTCATTTTTGCACACGATCCGCTTCGGTCATCGGCTTCGTTAGACCACGGCAAGTGTCACTAATGCAAACGTTGCCCACTGCACTGGGTTTGTTTCCGTTTCAGCGCATACGTTCCCAGCGGCTGTTTGTGCGATCACCACTTCTTCTTTCCTCCCACATTCACAGCTGATTGCATTCAAATACAAAGGCGTGCATATATTGCTCGAAATGGATGCAAATATTATAAAACTGCGGTAGAAATGGTGTTCATACATCAATTACAATCAAATGAAAACGAAATAAGTTAACCAAGGGGTTAATAAAATATGATCCATGAAGGTATAATCTATTAGCATGCCTGAATGGTAAGATCTCGTCTTTTTAAGGTGTCTCTTCAAGTTAGTCAAGTGCGTAGCCTTTCAGCTTCTAAAGCCTTCGTTGTAGCGTGATAAAACTCCTTTTTTAGTGCTGTTTTAGCCAAAATAGTGGACTTACCTTGTTTATCGGGTAATTGTGATTTTAACGTATAAGTAAGTTAAATAGACGTCCTGTGGAGCCAGGCGTGCGCAACCAGGATGGGAGGGTTCCGAGTCGAGTAAAGTGTTTAACACGAAGTATTCATGAGTTTAATTTATTTTTGTATTTCGTCGTTTTAAGTAAATATAAGCAATTTAAGGTACAGAAGGTTTTATACCAATTTAGTTTGTTTTTACGATGTTTAACGACAATCCATTTATTGAAATTAATTAATTAATATTTAATAATTAATTCTTGTAGATATCACAACATTCTAAATAGACGTAAAAAAATATCAGTGCATTTGTTAAGTAATTTAATCATTGTTGCTGTTGTTTTGCGCAGAGAAAATAAATTATGGGTGTTCGATTATGCACTCCAATTAATTTTTCAATTGTATACAGAGACGCATAACATCTATGTAGTTTTTGCGTTTCTAACCTCATTCTTGTTATTATGTATAAATGTAATCATTCATTTTGTTTATCATCCCATGCTAGAAAATTGATGTTATACAAAGTATATACAAAAAATTGATAATAAAACAATTTCCCAACGACTTTATTTGTTTTATTTTTTGTGCAAAATGACAAAAATCCATAATGCTATTGTTTTGCATATTTACTGAATTCAACATAAATGTATCGTTTATGCAATGACGCTTATTTCTACACAATTTCTCAAAATCCTACTAGCATTTATAGTAAGTATATCGTGGGTATTCTGCTTGCAAAAATACTCTACAAATACTCTTGAAAAAATACTATACAATCTGAAAAAACGCACTAAGTCCTATCTTCACAAGTCGAGATTATTTTCTGCAATAAATCAATAAAACATAAATCCCTAATGACGAGCTGTACCATATTTACAAAGCTACCAGCCTCTCCACCCAGGTCAGACTGAATAGACTGAAATGGGCCTGTCACGTGCAGAGGATGCCGTTATCGCGAGCCCCAAAAAGATTTCTGGAGTGGCACCCAGGTGGTAGAAGACCAATTGGACGACCAAGGCTGCGGTGGGAGGATGAAGTTGGGGGAGATGGGGCGAAATTGTTACAAGTGTTAGATTAGAGGGTTGAAGGCGATGAATACTGGAGGCTAAGACACGATATGGGCTATAGGGCCATCGAAGAAGAAGAACATAAATCCGTTCAGCGAAAAAGCACCAAGGGACTTGATGCAAATTCCCTGGATACACTTTTGATGATAAATTATCAATAACAATATTTCGGATGTATTCAGCGGAGCGTATGGAGCAGTACTGACTTGAAAAAAGGTGAGATTGTTGGTCGGCGACATGATATAGAGATGTCTAGTAAGTGATGTCTACATGCTTAACTCAGGGGCAAACGTGGCAATTATTATTTTCTTTCTTTTCTCTTTTTACTAATTATTTATTATTTTACCTAATGTAATAGGCACTGTACATGAAATAATATTATTGTATAACTTTTTTAATCAAAGAAAAAAAAAACATTTCTCAAAACTCATCTTTTTCATATTTCATACCCAATTTATACTTTGTTCTACTATACTTTTAAACCGATCGCTTTTTAAGCGGTCACATTTAGATTTTTAGATTTAAAACACGTCTTAATGCGCCCTTGAGGTGATTACATCACAAAAACGGCGCTTTAAAAGTTAGCATATTATTATTATTATTATGTGATTTTAATTTGAATACCTTACTGTGGTATTATGTATCAGCGAAAATGCACCAAGTCATATCAATCCACTATTATTCTGAAAAAAATGTGCTGATAGTTCAGTTATTATTTATTAAACCATTAAATAAAATGTAGTTAATGGATCAACATACCATTTTTTCAAATTGTCTAAGTAATGTTTAGTATAAAAAAAAATTATATCCTTACAAACTTTGAACTTCAATTATCTCAGAAGTAGTAATTTTGACTAAGTGCTTTTTCGCAGAATAACCACATCATCATCATCAGCCGTCTGTCATCCACTGCTGAATGTAGGCCTCTCCCAAAGCCCTCCACCGCCCCCTATCCATTGCCGCTCCCATCCATCCATGTCCAGCAATCCTCTTCAGATCGTCGGTCCAGCGGGCAGGGGGACGTCCAACTCTACGGAATCCTGTACGCGGTCTCCACTCCAGAACCCGTCTTCCCCATCGGCTGTCGGTTCTCCGACAGATATGGCCAGCCCACCGCCACTTCAGCCCGCCTATCCGTAGAGCCACCTCAGTCACCTTGGTTTGTTGTCGAATAAATTCGTTTCTAAATCTATCCCTCAAGGTTATTCCAAGCATGGCTCTTTCCATGGCGCGCTGGGCAACCTTGAATCTGTAGACTAGACCTTTTGTCAATGTCCACGTCTCGGCTCCGTATGTTATGACTGGCAAAACGCACTGGTTGAAGACTTTAGTCTTGAGGCATTGTGGTATTTTGGAAGTGAAAACATGACGTAATTTCCCAAAGGCCGCCCAACCCAACTGAATTCTTCGGTTGGCTTCTTTCTCGAAATTATCTCGTCCTAATTGTATGATTTGGCCAAGATATGTGTATTCTTGTACCACTTCGAGAGCCGACCCATCGACGGTTACTGATCCCGGGATAATATGTTCATTATACATGACTTTCGTCTTGTCCATATTCATCCCGAGACCCACTCGTCTGGATGCAGTGTTCAGTTCATCTAGCATGCCTTCTAGATGCCCAGCAGATTCCGCCAGAATAACAATGTCATCCGCAAAACGAAGGTGAGATATGTATTCGCCATTTATGTTGAGGCCACGTTCAGACCAGTCCAAAGTTTTAAATATATATAGAATAACCACGATATGATTCATTTGAGTGGTTGCTAAATCGAGAAACGATATTTTTTGTTTATATTACTGAAATCACAAACTAACGATGTGTGAAATAAAATATCATATGCCGCCGCATAATAAACTCAACAAAATGTCTAAATAAAATAAAAAAACGTAATTGTAAAAATGAAGAGCAACAAATTTTTGCCCGACTGGCTTTTTTAAAATATAATCTAAAACATTCACAGCACGAAAACTCGAAAACTTTAGTATATTTTTCCCAGTAAAACCTTATCCAAGTTTTTGTCTGCATAACAACATCTAGCGAATTTATTTTAAACTAAAAAATTTCAGCGATGTCGATAAAACAGTTTTATTTTACATTGGTAGCACTGTAACCATAGAAAGTATTCATCAACTAAAATGTAACTAACTTAATACTTGTTTTATTCCTTTTTGACGTTTGACACTAAAGAGGAGCGATGAGTGAATTGTGGAGTTCCACGTCCTTCATTATTTAGAAGATGAATGCTTTAATATTGTTTTGTACATAATAATTAATGTAAGTAAACGTGATGTGTATTGTGAATTTCTATACAGTTTTATTTGGATAGAATCGTGAAGTTCCACTAATTTCTCAATAAACAATCATTGTGTATTATCATTATTTTATTTGTAGCATGTCGTCGTGGTTTACTGATCTAGCGGACAAGGCAGAAAATTTGCTTAATAAAATCGATCAGAATGCCGCCGCCGTACTCCAGGACACAGAGAAAAAGAAAAAACGGAAAATCTCTCCTGAACACATTAGTAAACCCGATGACGAAGTAACATCCTCGCCATCGTTTGGGGCCCCGATCGCTTCCTTGTCTAAAGCTCACTTGAATGAAGAACCCAAACAGGTCGTTTTGAAGGGAAAATCACTTAAAAGAAATGGTCAAAGAGCTCTCGAGACCGGAGATGGAAGAACAAGTGATTTTAAAGGTTCCCAAAGCTTAAGACAGACCAGATCGGCGGGTAATTTCACAACCATAACTGAGCACGAAACTAGGAACATTTCTGAATTGTCTATCGCAAAAGGTGAGACTATAATAGTAATAATAATTAAGCTAATTTGTATAGCGCCGTTTTCAAGTGTAACTCACCTCAAGGGCCCTTTGACAATGTTATTTAGTCGTAGGAGCTGCATCTAACATTAGCGATCAGATATTGGTTTATATTTTATGTGATATATTTTGAAAAGGTGAGTTTTTAAGTTTGATTTAAAATCAGTCGTATTGTCAAACCATCTGAGGCATTCAGGGAGCATATTCCATGCACGGACCTGCCATCGCAAAAGCCCAATCTCCGAATTTCGTCTGAAGGCTACTCTTTGGCTCAACTATCTGCCTATAGCCGAGGAGTTTGCTGATTGAAGTGTAGATTGCTATCAGCAATATAGAGATCAGATAAATAGGCTGATGCCATTCCATATATAAACTATATAAACATTTGCTAATTTTGTTTTAAAAAATATTCTCCAAAAATATTTTACCCTTGGGTTGCTACGATTATTTTCAAAATACTACCAACCATAAGTAATTTTGAATAAATTTTTTTTTTTACTTCATTGTTTTGCGTGCTCACTTTCTACAGGACGTGCCCTATCTCCTTGGAGCGAGATGCACTATTTATCACACAGAAAGTATTTTAATTTGAGAATTTATGAGTCATCTTTTAGATCACTGGTTTCCAATCTTTTCTGGATCACCGCCCCCTTCCCAAAAATATAAAATGCTCAACGCCCCCCGCCCCTCCTCCCTCCCAAAGTTATCCCAAATATTTAGAATAACATTGTTAAATTTAAAAAATGTTATTGAATCTATTATGCTTTATATTTTTAATTTATCAGTAATAATATTTTATTCACGAAAACAGAAATTTCAAAGTATTTGATTATTATTTTCTGAAATAGGTATCTCACGGCCGCCTCCATGACTTCTTTAATTTATCTCTTAAAATAAAAAAAATTCATATCATCCAATTTTATATAGATCTAAATGTAAAGGAATCTTTCAGTTTAATTTTCATCCACTTCCCGAACTACCGAAATATTGGAATCATGCACACGTGACCAAAATGATTACAATACAGACGATAACAAAAATTAACCAATATTAAAGTTTAATTTGATTTATTAGTATGTGATTAGCTGTCCACGCCCTCACTGTGCCATCTCAAAGCCCTATAATTTTTCCTGGGTCTTTGACTGCCCCCCTGAAAGTCTCAAACGCCCACAAGGGGGCGTTATCACCCACTTTGAGAACCTAGGTTTTAGATGATGACGATTGTTGTTAGCATTTCATTACATTTTCTAGAAGTGGAATATTTTGCCATGCTAGGCATTATCAAATGTCTCCAATAAAATATAATAAAACTTCCAGAACATATTATATACCATTCTTCAACTAATAATAAATATTTTATGTATGTCCATACTGTTATCTCCTTTATTTTAAATCTGCAACTCATAAATTTTCCGCATCAAAGTACTTACCTATTTGCAGTCATTAAATATTTGTCGGTTATAGATAAAATATTTTATATAATCATAGTATTGAAACAGTGATTAAATGTTTCGTTAGAAACGGAAATTGAAACCGATTTCTACAAGCAAACTTATATTATGAACATGTGGAACACATTAGCAATAATAATTAACACTAGCAATAATAATTAGATATTTATTGATGTCTCTCTTCTACTTGCTCCGTCACACCTCCGTGGTGCATAGGACTTCTAGGATGCTTTTCCACCTGATTCTATCACACTCCTGATGCCTAATGCCATTCTAAATGAGACCTGCCGCCTTAATCTCCTGCGAGGTTCTTCTCCAGGTGGGTCTAGGTCTGTCTCACATCCTCGTTCCACTCACTGAGAGACGGCATGATGGTTAATTAGTTAGCTAATTTTATAGGAGCTCAAATACCCTAGCAAGGGCAAAAATATGTCACTCTTATAACATGTACACATATGAAAACTTCTAGAAAACTGACATTTTCATCAATATTAAATAGATAAATTGTAATTTTCTTATAGAAATTACAGTTTTAATAAATGTTATTTTCTTGTAGAAGATTCGGTTTTAATATATGTTATTTGCCTATAGAAGATCCAGTTTTAATTAATGTGTTTTTTCCTTTAGAAGATCCAGTTTTAATGAATGTTATTTTCCTGTAGAAGATCCAGTTTTAATAAACATTACTTTATTGTAGAAGATCCAGTTTTAATAAATGTTATTTTCTTGTAAGATCCATTTTTGATAAATATTTTTTCTTTTTCTTTTAGAAGATCCAGTTTTAATAAATGTTATTTTCCTGTAGAAGGTCCAGTTTTAAAACATGTTATTTTCTTGTAGAAGATCCAGTGTTGATAAATGTCGAGAATGATGCCGATTCTTCGAGCGTGTCGGAACATGCATTCCATTTTGGTGAAGATGGCAATGTCTCCGTCACTTCCAACAGCTCCGACCATTTTGTAAACATGGAAAACGAGATGCTTCGTAACGAAATTTCAGTGGTGAATAATGAGGTGTCCATGCTGATTGCCAAAGCTAGGAATGCTGAAAAAGGTTAAAAGAGTGTTTTTATTTTCAAAATAATCTAGTTTTTTTTTTAAATTAACTTCTTAATATGTTTGTATTACGAGGGCAGTTTGATAAGTCAGTGACTTTTTGAATTTCTCGCGCTGTAACTATAAATGTAACACTGCTCCCGTCAACTACCATCTATGAATAGACTACTGTATAATTTTGAGAAGGCTGCGCCATTTTGTTTGTATTTGACAGCTATTGAAAGCAAACAACCTCGTGAATTGTAACGAAAATGGAAAAAAGTGAATTTCGTGTGCTGATTAATAATTTTTTTTTACGAAAAAAAACCATCACCGAAACCAAGGAAAGGCTTGATAAATACTATGTGGACTCTGCACCATCAATTTCTTCAATGGTTAAGAAGTAGCTTACTGAGTTGCGTTGTGGTCGTACCAGCACAAGAGACGCCGAAGGTTCAGGTCGCCCAAAAGACGTCATCACGCCAGAAATCGTCGATAAAATCCATAAAATGGTATTGGACGATCGAAGAATGAAAGTGCGTGAGATGGCTGAGGCTGTAGGCATCTCAACTGAGCGAGTACATCACATTTTACATGAATATTTGGACATGAAAAAGCTATCCGCGCGATGGCTGCCGCGATTGCTCACACTCGACCATATGCGCAACCGTGTGACCACTTCAAAGGAGTGTTTGGCGATGTTCACACGCAATTGGAACGAGTTTTTGCACCGATTCATTATCGTAGACGAAACATGGATCCATCATACTACACCATAGACTAAGGAAAATTCAAGACAGTGGGTTTCTCCGGGTGAACGTGCACCAAAGAAGGCCAAGGTGGGTCTGTCGGCCAACAAGGTCATAGTCACAGTTTTTTGGGATGCACGTGGTGTCATTCCCATCGATTACCCTGAAAATGGTAAAACCATCACTGGCGAATATTATTCAGAGCTTTTGGACATATTCAATATTGATTTGAAGTAGAAACGACCGCATTTGACGAAGAAAAAAGTGCTGTTTCATCAAGACAATGCACGGGTGCACACGTGTGCCATGGCAAAAATCCATAAATTGGGCTACGCACTGCTACCCCATCCGGCATTTTCTCTAGCTTTAGCCCCCTGTGACTATTTCCTGTTTTCAAACCTGAAGAAATGTCTGGGCGGTAAGAGATTTGGGTCGAATGAAGAGGTCATCACTGAAACAAACGCCTATTTTGAGGGCCTTGAGAAAACCAATTTTTTGGAAAGAATAAAAATATTGGGAAAACGCTGGACAAAATGTATCGGGCTAAAAGGAGACTATGTTGAGAAATAAAACGCTTTTTTGCCGAAAAATATACGTTTTATGAAAAAAGTCACTGACTTGTCAAACCGCCCTCGTATAATATATCGTCGGTTCAAAGGTAAAACTCATTAAGTGACATTTTAATTTATTTTTTGCAATTTCTGTATCAGACTTGTGAATTCTACGTCAGAAAATAATCACCAAGTGTATTTATTAAAGAATAACAGTTATTCTTTAATAAAAACACTTGGTAATTATTTTCTGACGTAGAATTCACAAGTCTGATACAGAAATTGCAAAAAATAAATTAAAATGTCACTTAATGAGTTTTACCTTTGAACTGACGATATCATCACTGTTAACCGAAAATCACCGAAATGTAAAAAATCCCTTATTGGCTTAATGTATTGTTACATATTATTCTAAGTGAATATTGTATATAATAAGGAAACATTATTTTATTTGTCCATAACTATTATCAATGTATAACACTACTCACAATTTAAACACATTAAATGCTTTATATAGTTGTATAAAAAATTACATACAACCTTTTCAGTACTAAAGGGATTAATTAATCCCAAGAATTTTCAAATCAACACTGAACTTTCAAAATGCATTGTTAATGAGTTTTTATTATCCTGTTCAGTTTTTAGTATACGTCATTCATGCAATGTCTTAATACTAGTTTTGATAACAATGGTCAGTTTGTCATTACAAATAGGCTGGAATTATCTATTTCATATTGCTTATAGTAAAAAGTAGTATTGAAATGGTTAATCCAAGACAAGCAATGATTGTGAAGTATCTGAAAAAAATGCTCTATTTTTTAGATAATAATATGTTAATTATGTTTACCTGCATAATAACTTGTTTGTGTGAAAATATTTGGAGGAAAACAGTCAGCTGTCAAATTCTAATAAAAAATCCTTATTCTCACATTTTTATTAAAGTGACATCTAGAGAGACTATTGCAAAGCTAGGTTTGCAATTAACACATTGGCCTAAAAAGGCGGGAAACGTTATGAATCAATTTATATTTCACAATTTTCATTCTTCAATTTAGTATTTTTTTTCAATAGGATTGGTTAAATTTTCTAATTTATTTCAGCTTCTGAAGATAAGCAAGTCAGGTTACATCAAGTAGAAGACGCGTACACCCTGATCGTCAAAGAAAACGAAATATTGCAACAGAGATTGACAGATATCGAAAAACAAACAAATGAGGCAGATTTAGATTCTTCTAAACTTTCTGAGTTAAATGAGAGTGTAAGAATTCTCTCTGAAGACAAACAGAACTTGGTTGACAAGTAAGCATAAATTTATCTTCAATTTAAACATAGTTAATAATCTTAATAAGGAGAATTATTATAGAATATCAACCTATTTTGAAAAGTGCTTTGCAACTACAGCAGAAACTCTCTTAACCGGCCTTGACGGGACCGACTCAGGGCTGGATAACGAAAAAGCCGGTTAAAGAAAAGGAAGAAAAAAATACACATTTTTTTTTCAAAACACTAAGAAAATAACTTTTATTCTGTATTAGAAACTCACACATTCAAAATTAACATTTCATAAACCGTAAAAAATATGTACAGGAAAAAGCCACACATCACTACAAAAAAAATTTAAAAGTAGGCCTACAATGGATTAAAAAATTCCGTTATTTTCTGCTGCTTCTTGTGTTGGATCGACTTTTTAAAAACGTAGTGATGCCATTTCTTTATGAACATTACATCTACTGCAGTAGAATCCTTCTGCTGCTGAATGTACATCACCGCCACCTAGGTTGTAACTTCTGCTCCATTGACACAACAACACGCTTCCTCTTAACTCCACTCATTTTCTTTAAAAAATCACTTTAAAACATTAAAACACCGCTGCAAAATTTGCGATGCTAACCACAGAGCAGACACAAAGTGACTGACTCACAGTCGCGGCGCCGCCAGATGTTCAAGTTACTACTTGTCTCCTAGACTTCCTAGAAGAGGCCGGTTAAAGCGGTGGGACCGTTAAAGCGGCGCCAATTAAGAGAGCGTCTACTGTATACATTGAAACAATGTTATAATAGTGGATATAAAAATGAACTCTTCGGTACAAGCAATGCATTTGGTATGTAGATAAAACAATTTAATAAATCTTCTCTTGTTATTTTTAGAATTAAAGAACTCGAGCTTTCGGTGGTTTCCAATTTATCGGTAAAATCAGAATTAGAAAGTGATTTAAGAGAAAAGGACAGCAAGTGCAAGGAACTGGAGGAAAAACTAGAAAAGACCAGAACTGAAATCGTGGATCTTCAAGCCGAATGGAAAAGCTACAAAATAAGGGCCAACAGTACTCTCCTCATGAAGGAGAAGATAATCGAGGAATTGGGCGGAAACGGTGGAGAGAATTTAGCTGATGATTTGGTCAGCACTCTTAATACTCAGATCAACCAGCTGAAGTGAGTTTATGATTTAATTACAATTCCTGTCTTTTTTATTTAACTTATTTGTGTACCGGGAAGATTAACCTATTCGCATCGGTAGCCGTGATATATCATTTTACGACTTTGCAGTACTCGTAGTGACATCTATTGTAAGAATTTAGAATCATAAATTACTTCAATACTTACCTAACATTATGGTTTACATGCGCGCTGTCGGTAAATCACATCTGTGAAGTATCCCATCGGCCGCCATCATACTATATTCTTTTGTCCTGCGTCGCGCGCGCATTTTATTTTCGGCGTTTTGTTGTATTATTATCGTTATTTATTATAAATTCTGATAAATTCTACTCTTTATCATTCAAATATAAGTTTTTGACAAAAAAAATGGTTAGAAATATTTGCGCCGTATTGACGATACGATTCGTATATTTATTATTTATTAACTTAGACCAAGCCATAAGGAAAAGGTTAATCCCGCACCGCAGTTGAACTATCTGCACCTGTGTCTTCTTCTTCTGTTTTATTTAGGACTGTGTCCTGTTATTTCTCAGAGCCTATTCCTGGGATGTATTATAGATGTCAACTGTCTTTTGGGTAGTTTTCCTGGAGGTTGATTGCTTGCTGGTACTTTATGCGCCACTTTGCTTATCGCTCTTTCAGAACACGTTTTCTCCAGTAATGTCTTCTCAATCTTTCCCATTGCACAATATCTTTAACATCACAGATCTTTATTATTTCGAAATTTCTGACGATTTCAGAGTGTCGTTCCCGCAATGAATCGGAAAGCCCTCATTTCTGTGGTTCTTGTGAGACTTTTTGTTCTGATGGTATCAGCCCTCGTCTCAATTCCGTATGTCATTATAGCTCGAATACAGTATATTCCCCTTCGGCATATTTTTGTTTCTCCAAACAGCATTTTTCAAGCAAGTCCCGTCATAAATCTCTCCCTTACCTCAAGCACCTTCAGCATATCAACATGCATATAACAATGTGCTTTTACTCACGTCGTCATATATACGACTGCTTCCTTAGCCTTATTTTTTTTTTTTTTTTTTTCTCGTATACAACAGGTCGTTTGAACCCAATTACTGTATACAATTTATTTTAGCTATTATATTGATTCTCATGACATGTGATAGGTAGCCAATCTATCGCCATTTTATTGTCACGTGAATTCTACACCAGACCAATGACAGTGTGACAATCACACTGCTATCGCCGGGAATCGAACCCGGGACATTGAGAATGGAAGTCGGAGCTCTTACCACTCAGCCACGAAGGTCGACAGTTTTATCAATAAACAGTTTAATTTTTGATATACTTAAATGAAAACCACTCAAAAGGGGTAAAAACGGTGTTTAAATTTGAAAGAAAATTGTCATAAACAGTTTAGTTGACCTGTGACTTTTCATTCTGTTTACACACATCCACAAACCTTGTAATAAGTATGTAAATATGTATATTTTAAAGAAGATATTGTCAGTTCTAAACAAATTGATTACCTTTAAAATTTTTGAATGATTGGTTATTATTTAACCTCAGATTGGAACGTGATGACATCGCAACAGAATCTTCGAGGTATCAGGATGAATGTGACAAAAAATCTAAAGAAATTGAACAGTTAGAGATGAGAACTACTTCAACAGAAAGACAACTCTCGGCTCTGCGTGAGGCATTTAGACAGGAGAAGGCAGCCAAGGAGATAGCAGAACACACCATCTATGGTCTAAGCAAAGTAAGAACTCTTTTTCCTTATTTATGCGATTTTAACTCTTTGCACGCTAACGTATCAACTGTTGATACGGCAAAAAGTCCATACTCACGCGGCCGTATCAACACTTGATACGGGAACTTTGACTGCCGATATTACAGCGCTCTTTTGTCAAAAATGTATTTCAGTATTTCATGTCATTCGTAAAACTATCACGATGCTAATATCTACAAAAATTTCTCAAAAATATAACTGTATTTCATAAAAAAACATCGATAATCAAGTGCGCGTCTTTGCGCCTTCGAGTGCCATAGTTTACAATTATATCAACAGATGGCGTTAGTACTAATTTACTATCTGCGCTTGCGCGGGCCGAGTAAATATTAATGAATGGTTGCAGTAAAATAAGCACTAACTACCAAAAAAATACAAAAAAAAACTAAGTATGCAGTTTAGTTTTATATGTAATATAAAACAAAACTGCATACTTAGTTATTTTTTTGGTACTTAGTGCCTATTTTACTGCAATGTAATATTTCAAACACCCACGCTGAGAGAATGGCGCGACCACATTCTAAAGATACAGTATGTTTTTGTATGAAATTTTATGTTTTTGTTTTTATAAACATCTGAGAGTGTTGACACATGAGGATTTGTTTTCAGATTGTAGAGAATAATCTGTTCTGTCTATATAGTCCAATAAATTATGCCATAATGCTATAATTTTTCATTTAATTGCGTACATAGGTATTTGAAAATATGTACCGCGTAGGAGTATAGATAAAATGGAGCAAATTAATGTGTGGAAAAGGTTAATAAATATGAAAACAATATATATTTTTTAAGTTGGACCCCATGATTGCTAACTTCGCTTTGTTAACTAAATAATACATTTTGAATGATTTTAGGAATTAAAAACAATGCAACAAGAAACTGCAAAACAAATATCGTCATTACGCACAAAGATACGCGAGAAAGAAAGTCATTCCAAAGAGAATGATAAACTTTTAAGGTAAAGAGAGCTTTTAAATAATTGGTTCCAATATTGTTTTTCTTTTGTTTTTGTTACATTTTTTATTTGTTTATTTTCAGCCACTCGGCAGCTAGCTCCAGCAGTATAAATGTTTCAGAATCGGGAGAAGAGAGATTCCGTCTCTTGACACAGGCTCTGGTTGCCAAACAGGCTGCACTTGAGAGTATAACTTCTGACCGGAACGCTCTGAGATTACAGTTAGAAAAAACTGAAGTAATTAACTAAACATTTTGTGTTCTAAAATGTATTTTTTATTTTCGAATCTAATAGCTAACCAGTCACATGTGTAATAAAAAATTTGGCTTATGACATTATGCAAAGGATGTACCTTATTTAACTATTCATTAATCATTTGTGTTCCAGAATAAATACAGATCTGACCTCATAAGTATGAAGAATAACCAGCCACGGATAATCCACCTCAATGATACTGATGACGGTAAATTATAAAATAATTATTTAGATGTTTCAAATACTTTGTGTTCTAAATAATGCATAGACAATTTATTATCCTAATCATAGATAATTTTTTTCTATTTTTTATATGTCTGAAATATCCAGGTTTTTGTACTTTATTATCATCTATTAGCATCTAAAAAACTTAGAATTTTAATAGCATTGATCTATTTCATGGATTAATGAAAATATGTCAATTTTTGTTGTTATTTCAGTAAAAGCAAGACTACCCCACATGATGCAAGAGAATCCCTGGGATTCAAACTTGTCCCGAGGGGTCAAGAAGGCCTACTCTACTCTGGATGGATTCAGTGTGAGAATCGGTCTATTTTTACGTCGCAACCCTATAGCAAGAATTTTTATAATTTCATATATGGTAAGTTTTTACATAACAAAAACACTTGATTCCCTTCACTCGATTCTTTGAATTATTTAATAAACTTATTAAACATAATAATTTTAACAATGTTTGTTTTTTACACACACATTTGAATCAATTATTAAAATAAAACAATTGAATTAAAAATATATATTTTTAAAAATGATACATACGAATGAAAATTTGGAATTACGATACCAATGATCCAATTCACCCTTACTCAAAATATATAAGACTTTAATCAAATACTGAGAGGCGGCCGCATTCTAAGTCAGAAAAATCAACGAGCGTGCATGTTATGATGTTTGAATTTAAAGGAAGCTAGAGAAGTATGTCAGGACAGCAGTATGGTGGTCCATCCTCTCTGCCTACCCCTTCGGAGAAATATTGTAATGGGTATTTAGTAAGTTAGTTATAAGACTCGTTTGGAAAGCAAAAGTCGAAAATTGGTTCCTTCTGGTAGGATCAATTCAATATTTGCATATTTTTTCCAGAATATCTGTTTTTCTATATTTTTAGAGATATTAATTTATTACAGAAAATTACAAATGTCGGTAGTTTGAAATTTTATGTTTGGGCTTGTTTCAAGATTGCATTAGTCTTTATTTGTATATATTTTTTTCTTTTTCAGATCATTCTTCACTTCTGGGTGATGATTGTATTATTCACGTATACTCCGGAAATTCATGAAAGAAATTCTGTATTGTAAAAAATATTATGTAGATTGAAAATGTTTTTAGACATCAAATTGTGATGAATTATTATGACTATATACATACTTATGAAGATTAAATGAAATATTTATATTCCTAGGATATGACTTTTTTTTCTCCTAGATACTAAGATTTAAAATGGACTGGAATATTTATATCCTATCTAATTATCTGGCTTCCGGATCTAGTTGGTTCCAGACCAGATGTTATATCTTTATGAGAATTAATTTCTGACCACATTAGGGATTATTAAAAAATTATTATGAGCTCAGCATCAGCTCTCAGTATCCTAGCCTCATCAAGGGGCAGAGGACACACCCTAGCAACATGGTGGGGCAGCATTTGGGAGGAATTAAACGTCAGTGACTTGTGTGGGGATGCTGTGTAATGGGTTGCTGACCGTAAGCAGCCTCATATACGCTTCGAGGGACAGGATTAAACATTCCGTAATGGGTATTCAGTGAGAAAATAAAAGACTTGCATTAAAAGCACAGTCAAAATTGAAGATTTAAAAATCTGCGTACAAGGAGAACTAAGGAAGGGAATGAGGCTAAGAAAAAGAGAAAGAGATTTCTTTATTCTTACGAGCTACGGAAAAATCTGTGTAAATTGGGTTAAAAATATTAGTTTGAATATAAACTTTTAGACTAACTAATCTTTATAAATTGGGTTAAAAATATCTGTTTGAATATAAACTTTTAGTTTAACTAATGTGTTAAGAAGCAAAAAGTAAAAATGGTAGACAAATAACCAAAAAGAGATTTTCAATATAAAAATTTGTAGATTCATAATAAAACGGACGTGTATGAAACTTACGGGGCTGCGGACCGTGGGGGAGCTGTTCCGAGCTGCCCAGGACAGGGAAGCCTACTCAAGGATGATAGTCAACGTTGGGGAGACCTGACAGGACACGGAAAGAAGAAGAAGTATGAAACTATAATTATAAAATTAGAATTATAAATAGGCAAGAAAAATGAAATGAGAAGAGGTAGAAAAATGGAAAAGGGAATCTATTCGATTTAAGTAGAATCTATTAGATAAAGAAAAACTATTAATAAAGGAACTGGGTTTATAAATGAACGAGAGTAAGACTGGAACTTAACGTAATGGAATTAGCGCGAAGTCCGTTTGGAAACTAAATTGCAGCTGGTCTTCTATTTTGATCAAATTCCGCTAGTATTGTTAATACATTAAATGCAATGTGAAAATTTCATCTAGAATTCAGTAGCCAAAAAATTCATATTAGAAAAAGAAGAAGACTTTGACAGTCTTGGATCGTGTCGCCAGACTTTAATCTATGGTGTCGTCTGTCAATATTCTGTGTGAATGTATTAAATTATTATAAACATTCGATGGGAAAATATTAATTAAAAATGGATTTTGAGACTGAAGAGGGGTTCACTGGTCTTTACGGATCGGAATCTGGGCGAAGGAGTAACGAAAGCGACTGTAAGTAAATGTTTTCAATAATTTTTACTTTCGTATATTTTATTTTAGTTATTTTTCCACCTCAGTGATATGCCTTCAACAATTTGATTTTGCTTGAGAAAATAGTGTTGTTCCTACCTTGAGATCAAAACAAGTCTAAAATACCACTTTGAATGAATAATTTTGTTGATATGCGATCGTAAAATATTTATAATGAAAATTCATTAGATATTTATGAAAGTTTTACATTATCAATACTGCTGTATTTGAATGTTTTTGTGTACTTCGCACAACGTTGGATTATAATATATCTTTTATTTTTGTTTTCAACTATCCTTAAGTATAATAAAATAGGAATACTTTCCAAAATTAAATTAAATTAACTAACTAACTTACCATCACGCCGTCTCTCCGGAAGGGTAGGCAGAAAGAATGGAACGCCACACTGTTCTGTCCTGACATACTTCTCTCGCTTCCTCTACATTCATACATCTTGTCATGCACGCTTGTCGATTTCTCCGACTCCTCACGTGACCGACATTCAATATTTGATTGATTTGATCGTGCCACGTTTTCCTCGGCCTTCCTCTATTTCTAGCTCCGTTCACGCCGTTTACATATACCTTCTTTACCATTCTGTCTTCACTCATTCTTTCCATGTGTCCAAACCATCTTGATGACCCTTTCCTTATTTTGTTCATAACACTTTCATTCGCACCACATTCACTTCTTATACTTGCATTTGTCACTCTATCATATACAGATTTGCCACACATTCGTCTTAGAGATCTCATTTCTACTGCATTTATTCTACTTTCATCCTTCTTTTGCTAGTTCCATGCTTCACTTCCCTACACAAGGGTCGGCACAAGAAAACCATTGTGCACTGCCATCTTGGCTTTTTTGGATAGGCTTTTGTTTGCGATGACAATTTTAAGTGCACCATTTATTCTGTTGCCTGCCCCAACCCTTCTTTCAATATCCTTCTCCACCCTCCCATCCTTTGTAAACATACTTCCTAAATAGACAAATTCATCCACTTGTTCCAGATTTTCACCATTTACACTGATGTTGCAGACTGTCATACTTCCTTCTTTTTCGAAAATCATTACCTTGGACTTATTCACATTCATCATCAAATCGTATCGCTTGCATACCTCATACATACTAGACACCAGGGCTTGCAGTTCATGCTCGTTGTCTGCAAGTAGTTATTATTACTAGTCCCAGTATACTGGCTATTAACTTTTGTCTTTATTTCTCTGTTGTACAAGTGGTTAAATAATTTTATCATTGAATCTACAGACAGCGATGGAGATCACGAGAAACCAAGCAAAAAAGATCTTTTGATTGGAAGGAGAAAAGACAAGAAGGAATCAAAAAAGGATAAAGGGTACGCCGCCCTGGCCGGAGAAAGTTCGCCCGAGGAAGATGCAGAAACAAAGTAAAAATATTCATCACAAAATTGTGCAGTAAAGGCTATCTAACAAACTAACCATCACTCCATTTCAGCAGAAGAGTGGGCAGAGAGGATGGACCGCCACACTGCTCTGTCCTGACATACCTTTCGAGCTCCCTCTACATTCATACATTGTAACACGAATGCTCGTCAATATTTCTGACTTTTAATGTAACCTTTTAGTAATTGATAACTTTGGTTTTCGGCCGTCCTCAGATTCTCTTTCCATTCACACTGCTTGTATACAATTTATTAACCAATCTTTTCTCATCAATTCATTCCATATATCCAAACCATCTAAGTGATCCTTTTTAAATATATAACTTCGGATGCAATCATGTCTACGCTATGTCAACAATAATATTATACCTTCATTAAATGTACCATAGTTATTAGGTTAAAACAAAACTAATTAACTATCCATCAAGCTGCTTGTAATTATTATTAAAATTTCCATTTATTTAAATAATGAATTATATAAGTCAATAACAACAAGGATTTAAATCGATTGTATTTATTAACTATTTGATTGAAACACTGCTATATAATATCACTTCAATAAACTTCAATCTGCATTAAAGGCACTCCAAAAAAGTCCCATTTAACACAACATCTCAAAGAACTTCACTGGCTTAAAAGTCCAGAAAGAATCCAGTATAAACTCTGCTGGACAGTCTTCAAAGCGCTACACGGAATGGCACCAAGTTATATATCTTTCTTCTGCCAGCTCCAATATTATATTGAAAAACAAATTTTTACTCAATCAATATCTATTTTTAAATTTTATCAATGTTCTAGATATGTATTGAAAAATGGAAACAATAATCGTTAAAAAATATTTTGAATACTGCCTTTTTAAACTAAATAGAATTCAGTTTTTTCTTAAAACTAACATCATAGATTAGGGAACAGAATACTAGGCTCTTCGATGAAGGAACCAAGTCATGTCCAGAACTGAACCTGAGTCTCCTGAATCAAGCGCCAACCATGCTATTATATAACATTATATTTTTAATTTTCGCTATGTTTTTATACTTAAAATATTTTGATTCCAGTTTAACCATTGTAATTGTTCTTTATCTTCAGGAGCCCATCAAAATCAAAGAAAACCAAAGCTTTCAAATTCCCTTCGAAAAGTAAAGAGAAAAGGGAAAAGTCCCGTGACAAAGAAAAAGTTGGCGAAAAAGAGGTGAAAGAAAAAGAGTTATTAGAGAGGGAAAAGAAAAAAGAGAAACTCAGGAAGGAGAAAGAGAAACGTGAGAAGGTATTGTAAAAAAACAAACATGTCTATTCACATCATTTAAACAATAATTTTTTTAACCTTTTCCTTATGGCTCGGTCAAATACGAATCGTACTGTCAATACGGCGCGAATATTTCTTGGTTTATTATTTTTTTGGTAAAAACTTATATTTGAATGATAAATGTACTTACTATTTTCGCAAATTATATTTGTTTGGTTATCCTTTTGCTATCAGATAATGACTAATAAAAGTATTTTATATATTAACACACACTCATAATTCACAATATTTTAATAGAAATTGATAAAAAATATTCACAGTTCTCTAATAAATTCACACAAAACAAAAGGAAAAGTAGAATTTATCACAATTTTTAATAAATAACAGATAACATAAATATAATATTTACAACGAAACTTCAAAAATCTAATTCTCACGCGACGCAGGACAAAATAATATAGTATAATGGCGGCCGATGGGATACTTCACAGATGTGATTTACCGACAGCGCGCATGTAAACCGTAATTATGACCAAGTAAAACACATTTAATTTATTATCTTCATGGGAGTCACGTGTTTCGCCTTGCTGAAACGTGTTTGGTTCATATTTGATGATACCCTAGCAAGGCGAAACATGTGACTTACACTGAATATAATAAGACTCGTATAAATTCACCAGTGTTAATGATGCTTTTTTGTTTTTCATATTAACAAAAACATCAGTTTAACATTATTGTTAAAAAAAAATTACATTAATGATTCGCCCTTTTTGAATTTTGTTTGATTTCTATTCATTTTGGAAATAAAGAACTAATTAATAATACATACTGTATTGTTTTTACGTAAATTTTATATAACCAAAAATATTTTCCTCACCCTTGCTTGAGTAAAATACCTCTGTATAAAGTTATTTCACAAAAAAAAATTTGTTAAATTTTTTTAACAAGTCTCAGAAAAGTCTCAACAGAGAAAAAACAGTTATTTTTTTTATTAGTTAAAATTTATCTAAAAATATTTTTTTCTTTGTGTTGCGGATTCATAATTGAACAATATTTTTTCATTTGTGAAAACTAAAGTGTTAAAATTAAATTAAATGTTGTTTTACAAAGTAAAAAATATTATTAAATACATATTTTTAATTTCAAAGTTGTTGTGAATACAATAAGAGATAGTCCCAGTAGCTAATATTTAAGCAAATTGCCTTTCTTTTGTTTTCATATAAAGAAAAATAGTCACAGATAAAAATCATAGATAAAATATGGAATCTGTATGTTACATAAATTTCAGTACCTACTAGTTTATTTAATAATATGCAGATTGCATTTTTAGTCATCCCTGTCATAGTTAAAAAATAGATGCAAATATGTATCAATGACAACTTAATCTTTTATTTTATTTTGTATGCTAATTTCATTAATTTGTTTTAATCTTTAATCCAGGAGAAAGAGGAAAAGATCAAAGTTAAGGAGTTGAAGGAGAAGGGAAAGGACAAAGATAAAGAAAAAGTGAAAGAAAAGGAAAAAGAGAAGGTTAAAGATAAGGACAAGGACAAGGTGAAGGAAAAGGAAAAAGATAAAGTGAAAGAAAAGGACAAAGATAAGAAAGATAAGAAGGCAAATAAGACACAACCCACCATAGCCACTGGCATTCCCTTTGAGGAGATTTTTACATTGGGAGGTAATTTATCTGTTTTATTTAACCGCATTTACACATTTTATTTAATACAAAATCACGTAGTAGTGGATTATGTGAAGAGATATACTTTAAATAGTCCATTGTTTTGGCCGAAACAAAATGACATCATTATTAACTGTTAAAATTTATAACACCGTTTTAATATCACAATTTTTATTACTCACTTTTTAAGAATTTTGCGACACCTGTTTCGCCTACCGGTGTTGGCATCATCAGGTGTAACAAAGAGTTGTGTGTAACATCTGATGATGCCAATACTGGTTGGTGAAAAAGCTGTCGCAACATTCTCAAAAAACTGAATAATAAAAATTGTGATATTATAACAGTATTATAAATGAAGACAAAGAGATGAAAACTTTATATAAACAATTTAAATTCAGACACGTTTAACTGTTAAAATTTAATTAAAAAAATAATGCTTTCAACTTATTACTAATTGCTTATTACTTATTGCAGATTATCTTTAAAAACATTATTATAAATTACAATTTTAGCATTCAGATTTATTTTTATTATTTCCTAAACAATGATGTAAAATGAAGGGTCCTAGCATGGTGAAACTTGTTAATTCCTTAAATTTTCTTGAAAACTTCAGTTTTCATCAATCAAAAAAGTTGTCTTTGTGTTAAAGTTCATTAAAGTCATTATTAAATTAAAATAACTTCAGAATTTACAAATTAGTATTAGAAATTGTTAATAAAATAATGTAGAAATTTTAGAAATTTGAAATAAATGAAATCTAATAAACAACTGAATAAATTAGTTTTCAGATGTAATGATTTTTTTTTTTTTCAGTTGCTCAACCAATCTTCGGAGTATCTCTGGGTCTGGCGGTGGAAAGGTCTCGGTGTCACGATGATACCAATTTACCTCTGGTTGTTAGAGATTGCATTGACTACTTGCAGGTAATCTAATAATTTCCAAAAACATACTATCTCATATTTTCTTCTATTGTATAATTAAATTAATAAAACGTAATGATTAATCCTGGGATCTTGGGTTTATGCCTTTGTTTCCTCTTCGATAGACGTTTCAGAGATTGTTACAGACTCTATCTTGTATGATAGTGATAGATAATAAAGGCTTAAGTCAATCTGGAGATACCAGAGCTTAGCTGTCCGAGGAGGTGAAACCGTATTACAACAATGTTCAAAATGCCAATCAAAAAGGATACAACCAGATATGAACATTCCCAAGTTCCCAGAAATTTAAATTCTACACCCCACTACAATCTGGTTAAAATGAACATATGGTATCTATATTAGTATTGTGGGTATTGTGGGTATACTGCAACAAGCTCCGAAACATTGGTCGAAGAAAATACACAAAAAAATAACAAAATGTTTTAATTGAATAGTTTATAATAAAATATAATTTATGATGAATTTCCAGCTAGAGCTTTCAGTCAAAACATTTTTTTTTAACTATTAATATTTTAATAATTAATACGAATGAAAACGTCGGTTTTCTATAAGTTTTATTATATTTTATGGGAATGACATGTTTCACCCTTCTAAGACATTATCAAATGGCGAAGGGCGAAACATGTCATTCCCATAAAATATAATAAAACTTCTACATAGAAAACTGACATTTTCATTCGTATTAATTATTTAATATGGAGTTTTACATCATTGTTCAAGAAATGATAAATATGAATGTTTTTATCATTATATAATGCTTAAGCAATTCATCCATCCTTCATACAGACTAAACGTAACTTCTGGAATAACACAGTTACTGTACTGTTAAGAAAATCATTATGGATTATAAATATTGTTTTTTTTGTTTCAGGAAAATGGTTTGCATTCTGAAGCTATTTACAGAATTGAACCGGCAAAACAGAGAGTTTTGACACTCAGAAATCTCTATAATGACAGGGAACCAGTTTCCGGGGTAGACTACGAAGTTCCAACGGCTTGTGCTCTTTTGAAATTATTTATAACGTAAGTCAATTGTTTTACAAACAAAAGAAACATATTGTTTTATTGCATTTAATATTTTGGAGAAGGAGGCTAGAGAAATATGACATTTGTTCCTTGTGTCCAAAAATCTAAGTGATCTTTTTTTATTTGAAGGTAATTTTTTAAGTCCTAATCCTAGGGTGGTGGTCTAGGGACAGAACTCTTGGCTCCTGATCTAGGGGACATGGGTTCAACCCTGGACACGATCAGGTACCTTTTTCATAATAAAGAGCTTATTTTCTGCTCATATTGAAGATTGTAAAATAAATTCTAATGCCATCAAATCCTTGGAGTTAGTCTTTGTTTTAAAAATAAAATAAAAGCGATTGGTTTGCAGCAAAGTCTATTAACACCTTTACAGGTTCTTAGGATGCCACTTGGGCCTTTTTAATGTGGTAGTTTCACGTTGTTTACAACAGGTTATTTGAACCAATAACTGCACATAATTGTTTAGCTATTGATTCTCACGACATGTGAGTGGCGGTACTCCAATAGAAGCCCAGAATTGCGTAAGAAATTTTAAATCAAAACCCCCAAATCTAAGGAATCATGCCCCCGCATAAACCAACCACCCACCAAATCACCTTCCAACAATGTTCCCATCAGACGTAAGAGGAATAGCCACAAGAGCTGAACCTCTGTAAGCTAGAAGAGGTTTTGATTCAAAATTTCTTACGCAAGCCGGGCTTCTGGGCTTCTATGGGAGTACCGCCACTGGTGATAAGTAGCTAGTCTATTGCCATTTTTATTGTCATTCAAATTCTACCAGACCTTAGATAGCGTGAATTTTTTTTCACACTGTCATCACCGGGAATCGAACCCGGGACCTTTGGTGTGGCAGTCGTGGCTTTTGCCACTCCAGGTATAGGAAAGTAAGTTGATTAATCTTATATATTTGTTTCTTGAAGTGAACTACCAGAGCCGGTGCTAACGACGGAGCTGTGTTCGCAGTTTGAAGACTCATCCACCCTCCCGGCCGCCAACCTGATCCCTCTTGTAGCGCAGCTGCCTTCTTGCCACCGCGCCCTGCTCTCTTGGCTGATGACGCACCTCGCCTGTGTTCTCGCAAATGAAAAGGTGAAATGGAATCTTGGTTTCTTTTTCTCGCTCTCCCTCTATCACGGTTCAGACTCTTTATACGTAAGCAGCAGAATCTTCTGTCCTGGGTTGTCACAAAGGGAACATCTTATGCCTCCATCCCTTCTCAATATTAGACCATTGTGTTGCCTGTAATAATTTACTCTTTTCATAAGTGGGTCATCGGAAACCTTTATCATAATATAAATTGGTAAAAATCCGCATGTCATCAAGAAAAGGTACGAGAATATTTTGAATACAAGAGAGCGTGAGAAGAATATTTTGATTCCCTCTGAAAGTAATTTGAAATGCACATTGAGTATATATCTTCTAAATGCACTTTTACTAATATAGGGTGTTTTTTTAAAGGTTTGGTTTTTAAACTGGCAACATTGTTTCTACAGACTGTCAATTTGACAGTTGACAGTTGATTTGTAGTCAGTACGTTTTGCCATTTCACCCAGTTGCTCGATAAAGTTGTCGAAAATTGGGCTTCACGATTGCGCTTCATTTGAGCTAGCCGTGGCGCTCATATACACATTGTTATATAAAGGCTGTTTTTTTTAGAGGTATACAAATTCAAAATGAAAAGAATACATTAAAATTATGTTAATGTCTATGATATTGGCTTTATTCAATAGATAATTTTATGCCATTATTGTTTAAATATGATTTCATGCATATGAGCGCTACGGATGGCTTGAATGAAGCGCAATCGTGAAGTCCAATTTTCGACACCTTTATTGAGCAACTGGGTGAAATGGCAAAACGTGCTGAGTACAAATCAACTGTCAAATTGACAGTCTGTAGAAACAATGTTGTCATTTAAAAAAACAAACCTCTTAAAAAACACCCTATATTAAAGAAGTCGATCACCGATTCATCACGTGGCCAACATTTAATATTTGATTATTTTTGATCGTGTCACGTTTTTTTTGGGCTTCATCTATTTCTTGTTCAGTTTGCATCCATGCACCTTCTTTTTCACTCTTTCTTCATTCATTCCTTCCAATGTCCAAACCATAATTTGTTTTACTAATAAAATATAAAGCTTTTTTTTTAATATAGATGTTTTATACGTTGATTTTATTTTAGACAAACCGCTTGAATGTACAAACTATAGGAACCCTGCTTGGACCAACACTGAACATGTCGCCCAACTTATTAATACTCCTGATATATAATTCCAAGATGCTGTTTCCGGACGTGAAGCTATCAAAGTGAGTGTTTTTATTTTATAATATGTTATATTGTGATTTAATTGTATCTCAATAGAGACGAAGACGCAAACTGAATATGGATGATCAAGGTGTTTACAGGACTTATGACCTGTCATAGGTTGGGTTAAGCGCACGCTTTATGTAATTACAACATTCCCCATTCCACCATATTATAACACAAATAAGTCGGACGGGCTTGCCTTTGTAGTTGACCCTAGGCACGCCACTGACTATACAAGACCGTAATACAGACAGTATTGGCGTATGGTTGTGAGGCTCTGACTTTGACAGTAAAAATGGCGTAACTGCTGGACACCTTCGAAAGAAAGGTGCTGCGATGAATTTGTGGACCCGTGAGAGAAGGAGAGCCATGGCGTATTCGACGCAACGATAAGCTGTATTCCATGTACCAGGACCTGAACATCTCCACGTATATAAAGCTACAAAGATTGAGATAGGCTGGACATGTAGAGAGGATGCCAAACTCACGGGTCCCCAAAGGCTTTATGACTGGACACCCTGGCAGAAGGAGAAGGGTGGGAAGACCAAGGTTGACGTGGGAGGACGAAATAAAAAGAGACACAGCACAACTTCTTCCGGTGCCGAACTGGAGAACGACTGCTGGAGGTGAAAGTTGACGGAGGCCATGGCTCGATATGGACTGTAGCACCATCGGAAGAGGAAGATACCTTTCAATGGTTAATATAATAAGATAATTACCATTGGAGAGGGTGGAACACTTTAAGTACCTGGGCAGTATGTTTACATCATCTATGGAAGTGAAGTGCAGGACCGAAGCAGCTCGTAGTTCATTCAACAAAATGATATCAATATTCTGCAATGACAACTTGAACTTGAAACTAAGGCAGAGAATGTTGAAGTGCTATGTCTGGTCTATAAACCGGTTGGAAGCATTCGACATGTGGTTGCACAGGAGAATGCTTTGCATACCGTGGACAGATTTCGTCAGCAATTTGAAGGTTTTAAGGAGAGCCAACTGTAGTAGACAACTGCCAAAGGACGTTAAGGTCCGTAAGATTTCATATCTGGGTCACATTCTGCGGGGAGATAAATACAGTTTGCTCCAACTAATACTGATGGAAAAAATTGAGGGGCAGCGTGGTCCTGGTAGAAGGTAAAAGTCTTGGCTGTGCAACATAAGAGACTGGACCGGGATGAGACATGTGGGGGAGCTGTTCCGGGTTGCGCAAGATAGTGAAGCCTTCGCCGGAGTGATTGCCAACGTCAGGGGGACCTGATACGGCACCCGAAGAAGAAGAAGGTTAATATATGATACAATATTCATTTTAGAGTTTCCATCCTAGGGATATAATCTGCGAAAAAAAATTAAGTATAGTAATTTGTTGAAGATGACCCCCTCATGACCAGCTTCTGCTACCTCGGTAGTATGATAGCGGGCTCGGGAGGTTCGGAGGAGGATGTAGCCAGCAGATTTAACAAGGCAAGGGGAGCTTTCGCTATGCTTTGCCCAGTATGGCGCTCCGGTATCATTTCGAGAAAGCTCAAGCTCCAAATATTCAGCAGTAGTGTTAAAAGCATGCTGCTGTACGGATGTGAGACTTGGAAGTCTACCGCGGACGTTATTGGTAAACTCCAGGTGTTTATAAATAAAATCTATTGGCCCCAAACAGTGTCAAATGCCGCTCTCTGGACTATGGCAGGCGAAAAGCCAATTAGAGAACAGGTCGCTAGACGCAAATGGCAGTGGATCGGTCACACTCTGAGACGGAACCTAGCCTGCATCACTCAAGGTGCACTAGACTCGTCCCTATGGGGGGAAAGAAAAAGCGAGGCAGACCTAGAGCCACCTGGAGAAGAACCCTGCAGGACGAGGTTAAGGCGGCAGGCCTCACTTGGGATGATGTTAGGCATCAGGCATGCGATAGAGTCGGGTGGAGAAGGTTCCTTGAGGCCCTATGCACCACGGAGGTGTGACAGGACAAAAAGAAGAAGAAGAAGAATTTGTTGAAGAAGACAAACGGTTAATAAATATATGACACTTATTTGTTTTAGAATAGAATTTCTAATAAATCATTTCAAATTATGGTAACAAATGAACTCATACTAATGTGACACGGTTTTAAGGTAGCATTCTGCATATCTGTAGCGTTTATTTGCTCACTGATAAGATTTTTATTACCTTATGTTAGAAAGGCAAAATGACAAAAATGGTGCGCTAGTGTTTTCACTAATACGATCTTTATTTTCAAAATGAATCTACTATTTTTAACTATCATTCAATAGCTACTAATAAAATGTACTTTTCAAACTGTGGATAATTTTAGATTACATAAATTAGTAAAGATTTGAGCTAGGATTTAAAAAAGATAATCGCGTTATCAGCATTTTTTTGTGTGTGTATTTTAGCCACTCTGAGATTGCTTTACAGGTTTATGTTATTTTCGTGCGATTATGTATTTTTTTAATGCAACGTATTGATTTTTAGTTCCTTTAACATTGAACATTGCAATGTTTTATAACCATATGTTGAAGTTATTTTGTTCATTTCTGAATCATTGAAGATGTCTACGTTTCCTCAAATCAAATCAAAGAAAAAAAGAAATTCCATCGTTGGATTTTTCAACACCCTGATTAATAGGTAAATACAAATAATGTAAACATTGGATATCTTGCGAGTGAAGTGTAAGCCTTTTTCTTTTTAATCTTTTGGTTTTTTTTAGTTACACACATGGTGTTAAAATATTACGATGAAAATATATTTGAATTGTTTTGTGACCATTTAAACGCTATAACAAAATTATAATAACAAACATAATAGAAACAACAACAAAAAATGTGATATAACCTCAAAATGTTATTTGGTATCTTGGGTATAACCGTGTATTTTGTTATCTTCAAAATATATATATCTAAATAAAGAAATGTATGATTTCTCTATTGTAGTAACTAAAAATAGTTTTAAATAATTCAAAACACTTTTATACATTGTTTTTACACCATTTTATTTTGTTTTATCGAACCAATCGGTCTCGCTCACACCGGAGCTTCGTCAAGATTACAAAAACAAACTAAAACAAACTTCGTCAGCATTTGTTTTTGTAACCCTGACGAAACTCAGCGTGAGGAAAACTAGTTGGTTCTTACTTACTTACTTACTTCCTATGACCAGGCGGTATTGTGCCTTTTGCTCCCAGCAGTCCGATTCGCCCAACCCAGCCAGATCAATCAGAACATTGTTCATTAGGCGCTGTCTAGGTCTTACTCCGGTTGGTCTAGACGTGTACAGGGTCTTAATTGCTTTGGTCTCTTCGGTTAGGCATACGTACCCAACAGTGGCGGTACTCCCATAGAAGCCCAGAAACCCGGCTTGCGTAAGAAATTTTAAACCAAAACCCCTAAATCTAAGTAATCATGCCCCCGCATAAACCAACAACCCACTAAATCGCCTTCCGACAATGTTACCATCAGATGCAAGAGGAATAGCCACAAGAGCTGAACCTCTGTAAGCCAGAAGAGATTTTAATTCAAAATTTCACAGCAAGCCGGGCTTCTGCGCTTCTATGGGAATACCGCCACTGGTTATAAGGGGCTGCTGGGTCATCATACAGATCTCTTGGTTGGTCATATGCCTCCAAGTTCCCGCTGCAACATCAGGTCTGGGTCCCAGGATCATTCAAAGTATCCTACTCTCAAACCAGTAGATTATTTGTTGTTCTTAAAGTTAGTTCGATAAAACAAAATAATGTGGTCTAAAAACAAAGTATAAAAGTGTTTTAAATTATTTTTAATAATGCCACACTACAAATGAAGTGTTTTTTTATAAAAGTATTAAAACTGTGCTTTTTTGCAGATATGTCCCCCCGCTTACCTCACAAGCTCCGAAGCTACCGGAAACCACAGATGAAATAACAAAGGAACTGAGAAAGCAAGAATCTCTCTTGAGTCAAATCCATGCGGAAATGCACGCAGGGTTCGTTAACAAGAGAAGAGAGGAACAATTGTGGGAAGGGCAAAGAATTGTCACTCAATTGAAGGTTCATAATCATATTTATTTCTGCTAAACAGTTTATTTATCTCACACTATTTTAATACTATTTTTTCCTTAATAATATAAATAGAATGTTAGTACTAGAATGGCAGTGCACAATGGTGTTCTTTTACTGACCCTTATGTATGGAAGCGAAGCATGGAACTGGCAAAAGAAGTATGAAAGTAGAATAAATGCAGTAGAAATGAGATCACTAAGACGAATGTGTGGATACTCTGTGTATGATAGAGTGTCAAATGAAAATATAAGAAGTGAATGCGGTGCGAATGATGGTGTCATGAACAAAATAATGAAAGGATCATTAAGATGGTTTGGACATATGAAAAGAATGAATGAAGAAAGAATGGTAAAAAAATTATATGTTAATGATGTAAATGGAACCAGAAATAGAGGAAGACCGAGGAAAATGTGGCACGATCAAATAAATCAAATATTGAATGTCGGCCATGTGAGGAGTCAGAGAAATCGACGCGCGTGCATGACACAATGTAAGAATGTTGAGGAAGCGAGAGAAATATGTCAGGACGTCACCTGAGAGTAAGAAGGTTCTAACTGACAAAAGTAAAAAGCTGAGAAAAATTAAGTCAAAGTTTTGTTGGTTTCGGGTGTGTATCTTGGAATAAAAGGGTTTTATTTCAATTTCCAGAGTTTTTCTACCGAGAAACGTGTAAATTTTGTCTGGCAACAGTTGGAATAATAAAGTTCTAAGTTTAAATGAATCCTTCTTCAGTGAATCGTGTGTTTTGAATGATCAGATGAAAATTGATTATTTTCGTAACATCAAAATGATGATACTATTACATGTTTTTTTTAATTGTACGTATAGATAAGGTTAGTAAGAACCCTTTTCACGAAAAAAAGCCAAATGTGAAATTTTGTTAGTTGGAACCCTCTTACTCTCAGGTGACGAGGAGAGAAAAGTGTGGCAGTCCATTCTTTCTGCCTACCCCTTCGGAAAGACGGCGTGATGGTTAGTTAGTTAATTAGTTATGTTATGAACGGTTTTACTATGTATTATATTGAAAAAAATATTATTAAAAAATAAAATTAAACACTTTTAACTTAGTGAGGTCACTAAGAATAATGTGCAAAAAACAATGTGTGACAGAATATCTAATGATGATGTAAAAAAGTGCATGATAAATAAGATTAAGAAAGGGCCACTAAGATGGTTTGGACATATGGACCGAATGGATGAAGGAAGAATGGTTAAAAATATAACATTTTGAATGTATGCAAATACTTGTAGACGAATACTGGTATTCGTCTACAAGTATTTGTATACATTCAAAATGTTGTATAAAAACTGGCCTAAGTTAATATCTTAGACATCTCCAGGCATTATCTAACAATATATGTTAATGGCGGTAGCCTTTCACATTGCGTTAATAAAGATCTTCTGCTTAATGCTTACATCCAATCTTAATAGATGGCGCTAGTGTAGATTGAACTAAAAAATGTGAAGTGTTCCCCAACATTGTAGCATATATACATTAGGGTGTCCCTTATATGGGCAAAAAAAATTTTTTTTGGATTTTTGAAACGCATACCCCCTAATTGTGTTTAGTAGTCTACTAGTTACCCAAATACATAATTTTAGCTTCCTACGTTAATTCTAACCCGTGCCGACTTGCCCTCAAAGTTTTAGAAAATAGCTGCTTTAAGTGTCTCTTAAATGTAGTTGTAGATGATCATTTCAAACCATTATGTTAGATAAATATTGATGAAAACATATATTTATATAATGCTTTTCTTGTAATTATCAAAATGATCCAAATTTATATTTATTTACTTGGATATTTCCTTTTAAAAAGTATATTTTTTTACAGTCTGGGTAAATTTTTCTATGTTCTTGCACACAACATAATATGAACTGCTTTTGTTATTCATCTGCGATAGTCAAACCATGAAAGTCTGTCATTAGATTAACAGCTCTTTCAGCTGTGTCATTAACTGCTTTTAAGCTTGTAACCTTCTTTTTAGCTTCTACAAACTCCACGCTGTCTTTCTATGAAGATACAATTTCTTGAAGGAAACTACTATCAAGTTTCAGTCGTGAAAATAAATCTTAACTCTTGACAGAAAGAAAATCACTCAAAGATTTCTATAAAACAAGATAACAAATTCTTTTAGTACCTATAAATAAAACAAATAAGTTCTAAATTAAATACCAGATTAAACACTACTTGCGTATCATATAGAGAGCCGTACATCTGTTCCTTCGATGGAACATATCTCTTTCTCGAATGACCAAAACTTTATTTTTGTATGTTTTCTACCTGTTTCCTTTGGTCTACTCATCAACGTTGTCTCGTTCTGTCATTTCCTCTGACAAGTACCACAAATGTTGACTGAACTTGTTTAAAGCCGCTTTGGAAATTGTCAACTTCTTCGTAATCTTTTAAGGTCTTTAAAAAACAAAAGTCTTGATTCGGAGCTTTTATTGCCAAACTACATTCAAGCCAGGGCTTCCCATAAACTGCCACAATAAATAAACAAACATCTCGTAAAGCTTGTTTGTCCTTAGCGCACATTTTAAACTGAAACTGCAGCAAACGTATGTTTAAGGAGTAAATAGCTCTTGCCATCCATCGTGCTTGATGCATCGGGCCAGCAGGTCTGATTTTTATTTTATTTTCATTGCCTCTACTCAGAAAAATAATAGCAAGCTCAATGAGTTCGCTATAATTATCTCATACAATCGATTTTGTGATTCAAACGCACTTTTGAGCGTCAGTTCGTATATATGATGGCGGCAAGCAAAGAGTAACAAATCTCTTTCTAGTTTTTGCACACCAGCTCCGTTCAATCATCCTGTATAAGATGCTGTCATATCACAGCACATTCAAGAGCATCGGCGTGTACGATATCGAATAAATTATCTAATTCAAGTTGAAAGTTCTCTTCGCGGCGCCTATGTAAGTCCTGAATCTTCTTGCTATTTTTTGCAGTTCTCGTCAGACCTGATAAAGGTCCACTTACTTCTTAACATAATTAGGAACAGCTCTAGTAGGTATTCTAACCTTTTTTCAGAATATATTGCACTACAGAATGACAAGATTTGCGCTTTCATTAACAGTCAAATTAACTTCACATATGTTGAAAAATATAACTGCGAATACTTGACGATTAGGTGGTAGCTTACACCTGTTATTTGGTGATTTACTTCATCAACCAAGAAAATACATTTTCAATTGCTTCTTAGTTCCACTGATATCTTCTAAATATAAAACAATCTGTGTTTACTACCCGACAAGTCAAGACTAAATGATAATAACAACGACAAAGCGCCGCTCCTGTGAGGCAATTTGTATGGGACACCTTTACGCGCAAGTCGGCACGGGTTACACTGTTCCGAATAAGGAAAAAAATTGTTTTCGGATGTTTTAGGCCCAAATGAATAAAACAATAGCCTATGCATTGTAAAATTAAAACTTTGAAAAATAAGGGACACCCTAATATACATCTTCCAAAAATTTGTCAGACGTGGTGGTTGTAAGAAGGGCGGATAGGGAATGTTGTATTACATAAAGCGTGCGCTTAACCCAACCAATGACAGGTCATAAGTCCTGTAAACACCTCGATCACCATATTCTGTTTCCAATTTGCATCTTCGTCTCTATTGAGATACAATTAATCGTTAAAAATATATATACAAGTAGTGTGAATGGAAAAAGAAGTTAAGAAAGGCCAAGGAAGACATGGCATGACCAAATTAATCAATTACTGAAAGGCGGTCATGTTCGAAGTAGGAACAATCGACGAGTGTGCACGTCGCGATGTGTGAATGTAGAAGAGGTGCAAGAGTTATGTCAGGATAGAACAGTGTGGCCATCCTTCCTCTCTGCCTTCCCCTCCGGAGAAACGGCAGTTATTTAGTTAACTTAGTATAAACCACTTTATTGAGTTAGTAACGCCAACCGGTTTCACTCTATAGCAAGCTTCTTTAGGACTATACAGAAACTGTAGTATAGCCTGTGTTTGTGTATAGCACTGAAGAAGGTCGCTACAGTGTGAAACCGGTTGGCACTACTAACTCAATAAAGTGGTTTATACTAAGTTAAAAGTGCTTAATTTTATTTTTAGATAAATTGTTTCATTATGCACAAAAATATATCTTATATATATTATTGTATTTTATTAACCATCACGCCGTCTCCCCGGAGGGGTAGGCAGAAATAATGGACTGCCACACTTTTCTTTCCTGACATATTTCTCTCGCTTCCTCAACATTCATACATCGTGTCATGTACGAGCGTCGATTTCTCTGACTCCTCACATGGCCGACATTCAATATTTGATTTATTTGATCGTGCCACGTTTTTCTCGGTCTTCCTCTATTTCTGGTTCCATTTACATCTTAATATAATTTTTTTTACCATTCTTTGTTTATTCATTCTTTTCATGTGTCCAAACCATCTAAATGATCCTTTCATTATTTTGTTCATAATACCATTATTCACACCGCATTCACTTCTTATACGAGTATTTTCATTCGACACTCTATCATACACAGAGTATGCACACATTCATCTAAGAGATCTCATTTCTACTGCATTTATTCTACTTTCATCCTTCTTTTGCCAGTTCAATTCTTCGCTTCCATGTATGGAAGCGAAGCATGGAACTGGCAAAAGTCTTGTGACTTGTGACTTGGAGTACCATGACATTTCATAATGCTCTAGAAAGATGAAACATGTCACTCCTATAAAACTTCTAGTAAACTGACAGTTTTTTTCAATATTAAATGTGTATTGTTTCTGTAACATTGATATTAAATTCCATATTAAATAATTAATACGAATAAAAACACCTGGTTTCTAAAAGTTTTATTATATTTTATGGGTATGACATGTTTGGCTTCGCTAAGGCATTATCAAATGTAATTTTTTTGATAAAAATCTTAGCGAGATGAAACATATAATTCCTATTAAATATAATAAAACTTCTTGAAAACAGACGCTTCCATTTGTACTAATTATTTAATATTGAGTTTTATATCATCGCACGAGAAACAATTTTCTATTTTATTAAAAGTACTACGGTAAAAATTTGTTGAAGAGTTTTTTTTATTAGGATGGTATAATTTTAAATATAGCTTTGTAAAAGAAGATGTTAATATTTTGTCAAAAAAGTTATTGTTACATTTAGTATATGTTTAATATCGAATTTTTATGAATTTAATGTTTATTTTTTTTTACAGAGGAAGTTACGTTCTGTTCAAAAATCTACAGATCCGTCATGTTCCTCTCAAAATCATTCTTCCCTTGATGAGAGACAAATGACTCAGGACGAAGACCACAATGAAAAACCTTCGAGTTCCGAAGCCAGTAGCGCAGTTCTGCAGAGCTCTTCGGAAGAAAAACTTCAAGTACCAAAGATGGAGAAAACTGTTACTGTAGTAGTTGAACCAAAAGTTATCACTTTTCCGGTTGAGAAATTGGAATCAAATTTAGAAACAAAAGCTTCGTTTCCTATCGAAAGTTTCGAAGACAACTTTGAGAATTACGAAGAGATTACGAAACCACCGACGCCCAAGAATGAAATGACGGAATCCGTGTATTCGATCAATTCCGAAACCTTTGTGACGAAGACTGAGAAACCAAAACTATCCGACGAAGAGCTACAGCTTATGAGATTGCAGTTGGAGCACGCTGAATACTTGCATCTTAAATCCATTCTGCAGGCTAAAATCAATTCAGAACGGTTTGAAATCGTCAAATTAAGAAGTCACATTGCTATAAAAAATAAACAAGAAAATAGTATCGCTATCGGGAACATGAGGGATTCAAACTTGGGGCTTATATACTCGGAAGCTGAAAACGAAGAAAGGCAGAGACTGATGAAGGAGAACGCGCAGCTGGAGCAGAAGCGAATCTCGCTGGCCAACCACATCTTCCAGGAGAGGACGGCGTGTATTGAACTGAGGATACAACTAGCGATGAATGAAATACTCTGATTTGTGCTCTGTGGTTAATTTGTACTAGTTTCCTTTGACCTCTGCATGTGAATGTTTTGTTTTAAGATTATTATTGTTTTATCTCTATTGACTCAAATATTACTATTATCAAATGTATTGTACATAATATATATTGATTAATTAACCTTTATACATATCTTTAATGCCAGTAAAATCTCATATAACCCATTTTTAAAGTGTGTATTTTTTCCCTTTCGTGTGGCCTTTCTATCTATGTAAAAAAAACAATTTAAAAATGACAAGTCTGAACTGATAGAGATCTACCACGTACTATTTATTGCTGCTGTTATTGCACTAGATAAGTGAGTGTGTGAGTACATATAAAGGTGAATTGATATCAAAGATGTATTTATACTATCTTATCTGTGGTCGAAGGTGTCGATTTCATCACACAGGTTGAGTAATCTTTCATTGCCTTGAGTTCCTTCGGCGGTATGTGTCGTTAATCTAGTGCGATCGATTCTTACTCAATATCACCAAGTTTCTAGAGTGAGTGTAGAGTTACACCCAGTGAAATGGATGACAAAGAAATGAAGAGAGTTTTCAGACAGATGTCTGATTTTAAAATGGATCCACCAGCGTTGCCGTCGTTTATGAATGACGATGACGAAATTGAGGACGACGCCGTAGAGTATCGTACCACTAGTCGATACCAGACACAGACAACGTCAGACACACCGGGGGGGAAGTCCACAGTTCGGGTTACATCGTACGAGACGACGAGAGCTCGCTCCACTCACGGAGATACGGATGTATTCAAGTCCAAACATGTCAGTGTCACGACTCCAGATAACATGCTGGGAGAAGGACTGTTCAACGAAAACAACAGAATGCAAGCGATGAGGAAATTAAAAAGTTCATTTCTGTCTAAAGATCACGTGTCTCAAGAACAAAAACCGGATCCTTTTGCTAGGTTTGGCACGAGATCGATGGTGGACGGTATAGGAGGTCTCAATCAAGAAAAATCCGTGATCGAAATTCACAAGTTCCCATTCGCAGAGCCGTTCAGTTCGCCGGATTCGATTAAAAAAGAAAAAGTGACTTACTCGACACAGGTGAAGTCCGTTAAGTCCAACGGTCAAACAACGAGCAATGTGACACAAACCAAAATACTGGAGGATGGAACGAGGGAAGAAATAACCATTAGTGAAATAGAGTATGATGCAGAAAATGATGACACGGTTGCAAAAAAGTAATTGGAATATGAACTTGTATTATGGTAAATTCACAAGTGCTTTTTAGTGTGCAAGTGATTTATATGTAGTGCAGTTATATATTCAAGAATTTCACAAAAGTTATTCAAAGACAATCAAACTAATTGTTAACATGTTGACTGGCCACCACAAGATAACGTGTAGTTTGCGTTTTTGCCTTGGATGCCAACTGCGAGTTATCTCGTTCTTTGTTAACTTACTATAGTTTTACAGTTACGAGCTAATTTGTAGAGTATCAGTGTAAATATTAACTCAAAAGACTCAGTTTATTAACTCAAAAGACATTTCAAACAGCAAAATGTTTAAGGCAAAAAATATCAATTGTAATTTAACTTACATGAAAAAAAAAAACATATTCCATATGCTTTTTGCCGATTACCATATACTATAATTAGGGTTTTTAATCTTATAATATTAAATTAAATTGATTGCTAGTGTGTAGATTGAAACTACCATGTAAAGGGTGGTGTTACAGATTAACATATATACAACTTCCAAAAATTTGTCAGACATGGTGGTCATAAGAAAAGGTGGAATGGGGAATGTTGTATTACATAAAGCGTGCGCTTAACCCAACCAATGACAGGTCATAAGTCCTGTAAACACCTCGATCAACCATATTCTGTTTCCAATTTCCATCTTCGTCTCTATTGAGGTACAATTAATCCTTGAAATTAAATTGACTTTTTGCATCAGAATCCTGAAAAATATGGCAGTCAACGTGTTATGTTATTATGATACTTAAATTTTTTGAAAAAGAACATTAAAAAAAATATTAATTTACAACACAATTAAAAGCATTTGTGATTGTACCTTAGTGATACAGGTTTATTCTGAACAATATATTATAATTAACTCCTATGGTGCTACTGGCTATATTTGCAGTCCATAAAAATTGCGGCAAATTGCATTTGCGGTCATATTTGAATGCATCTTATAAACCTTTTTACTTTAGCTCCTTACTACTAAATTGTATGAAATATTGTGATGAACTTGGACTATCATCTTGGCTGTAAATGTAGCCAACATCAGTTCAAGGTTATTTTTTTTTTACTGCAAATGATGCCAATGGGGATTAAAAAGGATTAAAAATATTATTGACGCATTGCAGGTTCTTAAAAATCCTAATTGCTTTTATATGTTGTTCAAAATAATCCTGTATTCTCGTTGCATTTCTACAAAAGTAAATAAATAATTATTTACCAGTAGCGTGTATTTTTAACCTTTGTATTTTTAATTTTATCCAAAATATTCTGTTCCTTTCATAATTGCGATGTTTTATCTCATAAGCACAATTAAATTTGCCCCTGAGTGTGCTATCAACATGATGACTTGTGTAATTAATATTTCAGATGAGGTCATGTTTAAAAACAATAAAATGAAAGTAGAAATATTTTCAATCAGAGATTCTCAACAATGTGGGTCCAAAATATAAAAAAATCATCAAAATATAATACATTTTCTATTATATGAAACGACTAAGAATAATAAAAACATATAAGAACAGATATTTCAAAAGCTTTGTAAAAAGAGATTAATGAAATTTATTTCAAAAACCATTAGTATGATTAATTAATGTATATTTAAAACAATTTAATAACTCTTATTTAATTGTCTTGATAATGCCCTAGAAATACAAAACTTGTAACTCCTATATATAATATAATAAAACTTCTAAAAAAAACTGTCATTTCCAACAATATTGAACATCTTAATATGAATTTGTAAATTACTGTTCACGAAACAGTAAATATATCAGTTATTTCATTAAATCCGAAGTCAAACAATCGATGAGCGTGCGTGTCACGGTGTATGATAGTAGTGTATGTCAGAATAGAACAGTATGGCAGCTCTGGGAATTGGCATGATGATTATTTAGTTTTTTTACAATCCATTATAGAATTGTTGTTTATGTCACTTTAAAGCCCATAGAAAATAGTTTTTTTTTAAATATATTTATAATTAGAACTAATGTAACTAGATTGCCACATTTGGCATACACTGCATTAAATGTATTTATTTAGATTTTGATAAGACACATGAGTAATATCATTTATATGACGACTTAATAATATCTTATTGTGAGATGATTGCAATGGGATACCTACAAAGAAAATGCAGATATAAATAATTAATGTAAATTAGGCTTAAATATAATTTAAAATTTTCATGTTATGAAATATTCTTATTCGATATACTTGCCATATTGTAGATTAGTTAAATAGTGTTGCCATTAAGTTATAAATATAATTTGTTTCCTTACATTATCTAGTATGATTTTTTAAGTACCTTATAAATAGAACTACATATTCAAATTACTACCTACTCCACAGATGAATTACTTTTCATAGCTCATAAAAATGTACCAGAAAATAAATAATTTGTATTGTATGTATGCTGTAATGATAATCAATTATTAATATGAAAAGACCCAGTAGTTGTTCAGATTCAAACCACATTATGAGCTATATGTAGAGAGGCCCTCTAGACCACCTAATTTTTTAAATATATAAAAGAAATTAGTTCACTAATAAGTGAAGCATCAACTAGCATAAAAACTATTGCACTCCCTGCAAATCGAAATTGTGCTGTTTGTGAAAAAAAAAATTAAAGACCTAAATTAATATTTAGGATTAAAAATACCTGATACTTACTTACTTCCTATGGCAATACAACTCTTGAAGAGTTTTAGCCTCCTTGATGATTTTCTGCCAAGCTCCTCGATCCTGCGCCTTTTGCTCCTAGCAGTCCGATTCGCCCAACCTAGCCGGATCAGCCAGAACATTGTCCATTAGGCACTGTCTAGGCCTTCCTAGAGGTCTTACTCCAATCGGTCTAGACGCGTTCTGGGTCTTGATTGTTCTGGTCTCTTCGGCTCGGCATACATGCCCAATACATGCTAGGCGATGGCTCTTACGATGCTCGTTATAAGGGGCTGCTGGGTCATCGTACGGATCTCTTGGTTGATCCTATGCCTCCAAGTTTCCGCTTCAATACCGGGTCTGGGTCCCAGGATAATTCTAAGTATTCTTTTCTCAAACCAGTAGATTCTTTTTTGTTCTGTAAGAGTCATTGTCCACGACTCAGTACCGTATGTCACCACTGGCTTGATGATGGTGTTATAAATACGCAGCTTGGTGTTTCTGGATAGAAGCTTGGGCTTTAGGAACGTCTGCAAGGAGGCTGCAGCTCGTAGGTCTAAAAATCGATCTTCGGATGGATCACCCATACACGAAAACTGCGATATTGTTTAAAAAAATTGTATACACATTTTTGATATTATTTTTGTTAATCTGAGATACATGCTCTCAAAGGGAATTCATTCATAATTCAAATACAATAAAATTAATTGAAACAATGCATAGAGTTTTATTTTTATTATATTTTACATGGAAAGTATAAATGAAAATCTTTCAATAAATAGAACATATTTTTTTATTAAATAATGTTTCACATGGTACAGATTATGTAAAATTTCGAGCAAATCATATGCTTAATATTATCACAGCGAGTGATACGGTTTATCGTCAAGATAAGTCCAACTAACTAAAGTAGGCTTACAGAAATACAGATAAATTATTTGCATACAAAATATATATATTTTTAATGTCGTGGGTTTAAGGTAATCTTTGAAAATACTTGTTTATCTTTCAAGATAAAATAAACACTCCACACGGGTAGACATTGATTATAAATAACGTGCTATATTTATATACAAATTATATATAACGCAATGTTAATTTTACAGCTCATATTTGATATACTATTAAATAAAAATATAATTTGTGTATAATTATAACTTATTATTAATACAGTCGAACTTAGTTATTATGAGAAAGATGTGACCGATTGAATTTTCTCGTTATAAGTATTACTCCTTATATCAGAGAATAGGTATTTTTAAATGCTTATAAACATACGCATCACATGAAGACATGAAGTATTTGGAGCGATCACATAACTTGAAAAGTTGCAATTCAAACAAAAATACACAATATCATAAAAATGGAAAAAATCATAAATTAAAATGTCAACTAATGTTTTCTCATTACATCCAATATCTCATATGTTTTAAATAATGAAATTAAAAATTATTTTATACATAGTATACATTTAGTTTTATTCCACTTGTTTTTGTAGTTTTAACCGGTTTCGGCAGCATTCTACCATCTTCTAGCGGCAGCGAGAAGTCGGTTAACACCAGAAGATTACAACCGGAAGAAATTTAAAATAACTAGTAAAATTAAGCTAAATATATATTATTATAAAAGAATTTTTACAAAAAAATACATTTTCATTATTTAAAATGAAATTTCAATTAACAAAATTAATATATACATTTTATATTTTTGTTTAATATGAGTTATGTTATACCAATTCGTCAACGTTATCAGTTAATATTTCTTGTGTTAAAATTCAAATAAAAATAACATAATTTTAAAAGTCACAATCTATTATTTTCTACCCATCTCTAAACAAATGACATGATGATATATACTCTAAACAAATTACATAAACCTTATGTGTTAAGGCATATAAAACGCATGGATGAAGAGATAATGTATATTGACAATGTGAATAGAGTACAAAGTCATAGAGAAAAGCACGGCATGATCAAATTAATAAATTTCAAAAGATCGTAAAAATCAACGTGCATGTATGACTCACCGTATGAATGTGGAGAAAGCTAAAAAGGTTTGACACGATAGAGCAATGTGGTAGTCCATTATATATGCCTACTTCTCCGGTGTGATTGTTTTTTGCTGTTGTTGATATATGTCTTCTACAGACCACAACATGGAGCCCACATGATGATTTATTCAGAAAGATACTAACCAATTGTCCATAAATAAAATTCTGATTACATGTGTATGATTTGAAGCTATGATTTTTTATTTTAGCAATTACTTTTTTTTTACATAAATATGTAGAAAAATAATAAACGCAAAGTGTATTAAAAATCCTTTTTCAAAACCATTAGTTGATTTATAATTATTTTACATACGAGTATATACTTGTAATAACCCTTACTCACCTTTTTTTTTAAGTTTTAGATGTTTTTTTTTTTAAATTATGATCTTAAATTTTTACCCGTTAATGTCAATATTTAAATTTATTTAATTTTATACCCGTTTTGATATCATGTATCTCAATAGTGTGATAGTTAAAGAAAGTATTTAAAATGCACTTTAAAATTAGAAAATGAAAATATGCCAAATCAAATTGTTCTGTAAATAGGATTCTGAGTGTACATATTGAATTGTGTATCAATATTCACACAAAAGTAGGAAAATATATTTGGTAAGTACTTGATAATCTTAATTCATTATTGTATTAAACATCATGAGATCACTGAGACTATAGATGGATCGATTTCTTCAAGCTTCAAAAAATTATCATACTAAATAGGATTTGAGAAATACATATAAAATAAATTAGATTTAAAAAAAAAATACATAATCAAATAAAAATATAAAAGCCTCGTTCTATAAAAATATTCGAAAGATTTGACTGAAATCTCTTGATGGAAGTTCATTTTAAATAATAATTAAATAAAACAATGTTTTTTAACTACTCCCGTCTTTATTTCGACAGCGACCAATTTCGCTGGCATCCTCAGAATCTATTGAAATAAAGACAAAAGTGGAAGTAGTTAAAAAACATTGTTTTATTTAATTATAACTATAAAAATATGTTGAATAAAAATATATGAAAGGGGATAAAGCTTTGTTATTATAGAACATCAACATAGAAATGATTTGTCGTTTGTTTTACTATGTTTTATAAACTATTAAAAAAATCTGAATTACTAGATTTAAATGGTATAAAAATCTAAATTAATAATACCCGATTTAATTGATAAAATATTAACTAAAATAAATAAATTAGATAAAATTTTGCTAGTTTTTCATTATTATTAATGCGTGAATTGTTTCTCGCTATCTGCATCTAGTGACTTGACAGCGGCTTCCAAGCCGAAGAGATGCTCATCGTGGACCCCGGGCGCTATTAACCTCATTGCAGAAGCCAGTCTGTAGACATACTCTTTATTTGTTCCGCTGGGCCCTTCAGACTTGACCACTTGCTGAGCAATGTCTTCTATATTGGCTTCTCCTGAGAACAAAATAAAAAAGTTCTATAATTCAATTAATTAACCAATTCTCCACACCTTTGAAGAGATGGGCATCTCATAACTCATTTCTTTAAGGGATATTTCGAGAACTCGGCCGTGCTGGAGGATATTGGTCTTTTTGTTCCTGATAGATATCTCCGACAGCATAGATTATTTAACCTACCGGCCGCCGGAACCAATCTGCCTCTGGTGACAGAGGTGGGAAGAGCAATTAGTCTGCTGAACACGGTCTCCTCGGAGATTGACGTCTTTCATATTAGTGAAGGTACGTTCAGGGGACAAATACTCTCAACTTTAGAAAGTATCTTATCTTCCTAATGTCGACCCATCTTTAATGCGTTCCTGGTATTATGTTGTAAGTATATAATATTTGACCTATACTCAATAGATGCCCTAAACATTTATGTTGTTTGTAATGTCTTTTGAGTAAATAAACTGATTTGATTTGATTCCATTTGATTTAACAGCCCTACTTGCGGGTAATTATCTGAGAAATATGCGGAAAAAAAAAAAAATTTAACAGTTTAATCAAATTAAAATGTTAAATAAGGTTAATTTTTACATTACGAAACGTCATAGACTCTGTAATTGAAGAGCACTGCCTTCTCGACCGCTGTAAATGGCCGGAGAGTACCTCTGTAATTGGAGAGTACTGCCTTCTCGATCCCTGTAAACTGATAACTACTCAGTATTTGTTCTGTACTCATTAAAGGTGGACCCATTTTAGATCGCAATGTTTCACAAACGTAAATATAACGGCCTTGATTTGAGCTCGAAACTAAAACTAATCCAAGAATTTGACGCCGATAAATCTCGCGAAGAGTTGTGCAACATTTTTAGCGTGTGAAACAGGCTCATATAACTGAGTTTTTCAAGCCACAATAATTAAATTTATTGTTTGTATGTTTAGCACATTTGTACAATTACAATTTACTTATTGAACTTTTATTAAATTTTTATTGATTGTTAAATACATCAATCCATGAATTGTTTTTATTGCTTTGCTGCTTAAAAAACCAAGTCCCTTAGAATGGCAATTATCCAGGTTTCACTGCAGTGCGACCCGTATACCAGATATGTGAAATTTCCTCCTCCCTTGCTTAGTACAAGTGAGATGCACTATTTATCTCACAGAAATGATTTTAATTCGATTCGGTTAACAAGAAAATACAGTCAGTTCTAGAGAATGAACGTTTCAGGCTTATACATCGCACATTGTGTTTTAAATTGATGAGACTTTTTTGTACTGTTAATTTAATTATAAATAAAAATGCTTTAAATATTTTAAAAGAAAACAAGTATTACCAGCAAAAGAGATGTTTTCCTTTGTAGCAACATAAATAGTTAACTGAAATGGTTCTTCCTCTTCTTTATTTTCGGGATGAAATAATACTCGGTCCTTTACATAGCCATTTTTTTCTCGGAAGTCCAGGTGGTCGGATACAGTATCCCTGTTTTCATCGCTAATTTTATAAGCTACCCCCCAAACCATGTCATTATCCGTAGCGGGTAGTAGGGTGACTACCCTTCCAGGCTGAAAAAAAAAACATCTCATAGAGGTAGGTACAAAACAATATGTTCTACACATTTTTTTTTAAATGTATATTTGTTGAGTTTTTAAAGTACGCGAGGCGCACTAAACATCAAAAAACATAAATCACTCTACCTTTTCTGGAATGCCACGATGGTCTATACTGTGTTGGTAAAATCGTCTGACATATCCTTTTATGTATCCAATTACTTTGTGTTCATACGGAAAATCTACTTTCCAAATCAAGGAACCATATCCAAAAATCCACATCACTAAAATTTAGGAATTAAATATACTTCACATTTACAATTTTGTTAACATTATATTGAACAAATATTTTTTTTCAAATTTTGACACTGACGTTCCACTGTCAGTGGCCTCATGTTGGTACACCATAAAAATATTTCATTTTGTTTCTGGTTAAGAACTCCTGTCAAAATCGTCAAAAGAAGAAGAAGATGTATATGATTCACATAAATGTCAAAAGTGGAGCTAGTAAAAGCAAAAATTGTGATGTCAGTCAGTTATTGTTGAATTAATAATATTTCGAGTATTATTTTTAAGTACTTTTTGATTAGAATAGTGGAAATAGTGCACCGCCCCGTCGCATTGCCGAGTGGAAATTGGGGTAAGTTTTATTTTACTATTAATATGTTTATTATGTTTCTCTGTTTTTTATTTCAATGAAGTCAAATAATTTTTAAATACGGTGTAAATTGTGCACTTACTCTTAATTTTTTAATATTCAAAGTGTCTTTGGTTTTTGTAGTTATATTTTCCAGGATACAATATTTTTTCCACGAGTTGTCACAATGTGAAATGATTATTTTGATGTGTCTGTACTAATTTATTTCGCAATATTACTACAAACTGGGCTGATTATTGTTGCTTAGGAGTACAGTAAGATTTGATTGTTATTAATCTATTCCAGCTACTAGCAATATCATAATGTATTAATCACAATTTTTAGATATCAACATATTCCAACTGAATCTTTCAAGACTTGATAGCACATGCTCTCTTGTGTTTAATATATTACCGTAGTTTAACATCGATAACCCATCTGAATTGATCAATTAATGCATTCTTGTGAACTGAAAAAATATTCCACTAATCACAAAATGTATATTTTCCTTTGTTAATTTCCAGGGCTATTTATTGAGAAAGCATTGTTCATTAACTTTCTTCACAATTTATTTATAATTGTGTCCTAAATTATTACAAATGGACACAAAATAATTTTTGATGCGGAGCTTCCATTTTATAATTGAATTCAATTAAAATATATCATTATTTGTCATTTATTATTTCTTGACCAATAATGTAAAACTCCATACTAAATAATGAATAATAATGAAAACATCTATTTTCTAGAAGTTTTGTTATATTTTATGGGAATGACATATTTTGCAATGTCATGTGTAACATTTGCAATGTGAAACACGTCATTTCCATATAATATAATAAAACTTTTAGAAAAGAGATGTTTTCATTCCTATTAATCATTTCTTGTTATTTAATAATGAATCTTATATCTTAATATAATAAGATGGATGATTTAATAATATTTTTAATTTCATACCACACTTGTTCAATTTCCCTCCGCTGATTATTGCAGTAATGAAACTATTAAACTCCTATTGCTGAAAATATAACTACATATACGACAGGAATTTCAGCGATAGTCAGGTGTAGAGTATTTTATACATTCTTATCTTAAGATGTAAAATGTGTTGTGCTGCCTTTATTATGTAAAATGTAAGTACCGTGCAATTCTCTAACTCAAGGATAATACTAGTTATTTCTTCCTCTTCTTCTGATTGTAGATCTTGCGATCTGTTTATGCAGGATATCAACTTTCTTCCTGTGATGAAGATGACCAGCCTTCTCTCCATCTCTTTGGTGGTCGTCCTGTTGGTTGACAGCCCTCTGGAGTCTCGTGCATCTCGATCTTAGGAATTCTTGCTGGATCCATTCTCTTGATGTGATCCCTCCAGAATCGCCTTCTCTGCCTACTCCATCTCACTATGTCTTCAATGTTGCAGAATTTCAGGAATTTCTGCATTGGGTATCCTATCTCTTAGGGTTTTCCCCACAATAGGTCGCAATGTTCTCATTTCTGCTACTCTTAAGAGATGTTTAGTTCTGACAGTGTCTGCTCTTGCTTCGATTCCGTAGGTCATTATGGGCTAATGCATGTTTTATAAATTCTAACTTTTCTTTCCACTAGCATATGCTTATTGTCCCAGACAGTGTCCCTTAGGCATCAGGAGATAACTGCTGCTTTATCAGTCTGTTTTTATCATTATATAGATTGCTGCAACTATCTCCACACCCAGATATCTCAACTTCATGACCTGTTCTATGGGTTTATCATCTACAACCAGTTTGCATCCGAGAGTCTGTCTGGATATTGTTAGATATTTTGTTTTGGCGATGGATATCATCATATTATACTTCTCAGACGCAAGATGGAACCTATAAAGCATTCTTTGTAGATCGTCTTCACTTTCTGCATTCGTCTTCACGTTGCATCATCAGCATAGCATACCACATTGATGAGCTAGTTATTATTAAATTTATTTTTGTATAAACAATTTACAACGACAACTTACCATCACATTGTTTCCCGGAGGGGTAGGCAGAGAGAATGGACCGCCACACTACTCGATCCTGACACACCTCTCTAGGTTCCTCCACATTCATACAGCGAATTAAACACACACGTAGATTCTTCTGACTTCTAACATGACCGACCTTTGAAATTTGATTGTCAAGTTTTCCTCGGTCTCCCACGACTCCACATCGTCAGTGTATACTTTTTTAACCGTTCTTTCTTTATCCGTGTATTACATATGTCCAAACCAACGCAGAGATCCTTTCATAATTTTGTTCAACTAACTAATTAACTAACCATCACACCGTCTCACCGAAGAGGTAGGTAGAAAGAATGGACTGCCCACAGACATACTTCTCTCACTTTCTCAATATTCATACACCGTGTCATGCATGTAAGCTGATTTCCCCGACTTCTCACGTGGCCGACATTGAATATTAGATCGTACCACATTTTCTTAGGTTTTTCTCTATTTATAGTTCCGTTTACATTTTTAACATATGTTAACAATGTAAACTCACTTTACATTCGCACCACATTCACTTCTTATATTTTCATTCGACACTCTATCATACACAGAGTATGTACACATTCGTCTTAGAGATCTCATTTCTACTGCATTTATTCTACTTTCATCCTTCTTTTGCCAGTTCCATGTTTCGCTTCCATACATTAGGGTCGGTAGAAGAACACCATTGCGCACTACCATTCTTCTAGCTTTTTTGGATAGGTTTTTGTTTGTGATGACAACTTTCAGTGCACCATTTTAAAGTATGACATTGAAAAAGGCATACATTTTTTAAAGTAGATATTTGTTGAATTTCTTCTTTTTTTTTTTTCTCCTTTTTTGTCGTCGTTTTTGAACCCAATTACTGTATACAATTTATTTTAGCTATTATATTGATTCTCATGACATGTGATAGGTAGCCAATCTATCACTATTTTATTGTCACGTGCATTTTTACACCAGACCAATGACAGTGTGACAATCACACTGCCATCGCCGGGAATCGAACCCGGGACCTTGAGAATGGAAGTCGGAGCTCTTACCACTCAGCCACGAAGGTCGTCAACTTTCTTGACAGATTGTCTGCGATAAGGGTATTAACTGTCTTACCTTCAGGTAACTTTCCGAGGAATATGCAAAAAAAAACACCTTTTTTATGAATAATATTTTTTTAAGTTACGAAAATTTAAAGACTCGACCGTACACTTCGCCTGCCCCTTACTTGTGAAGACTTGTACTCCAGTGTGTTTGGTACATGCACGTATCCCTAACGGTTTGTAAATTTTAGGTAAAAAAAAAAATCTCAAGCGTGTACGTGATACGGGATAGCGCAGAATGGTACAGTCAAAGTGTGCGTATCAAGTAAGTTCATATCCTTAGGGTGGTTAATACCCATTTACTGGACTGGCGGTGGCCGCTTGTAAGGCATTAACCACCCTACCTATTTGAATGTACGTGATACGTTCACTTTGACTGTACCATTCTACGATATCCCGTATCACGTACGGGCTCGAGAAAAAGTAATGTACCTAAAATGTACAAAGTTTTAGGGATACGCGCGTGTGCCATCAAAACTTGTGCACAAGTCTTCATAAACATGATAGTTTTACAAGGGGCAGGCGAAGTGTGCGGCCGAGTATTTGACGTTTCGTAATCTAAAATAATAAAATTAGTATATAATTAAATTTCATTAATAAAAAACCTGCTTGTTTTTTGCACGTTTCTCGGAAAATAACCCAAAGATAGGGCTGTTAAAAAGAAATGCATTTTTGGGACTGATCGTAAAATGTTGAAAGTTTATTTTAAATTTAATTTTAGTGATATCTTCACTGTTAAATTCTTCCATTGAATGTCCACTGTTATCACGGGTAGATCCACACACAACACCATGTGTGTGGATCTACCCGTGTTAACAAATTAACTCTTAATTGGTCACGTGGGGTGACATACACACAGCGTAGCTAATGGCCCATAACTATTTAAACTTTGTTAAATTAAAAGTCAGAGGAATCGACGCAATGTGAGAATGTTGAGGAAGGGAGAGATGTATGTCAGGAAATAACAATATGGCTGTCCATATTTCTGCCTACCCGTTTGGAGATAGGGTGTGATGGTTAGTTAGTTTAAAATAAAGCTTTATAAGATTATTCACTCAATAGTTTTTGATAAAAGTCAATGGTCAAGTATTAATGAATGATCAAACAAATCATGTCTGAGAAATTAGCCAATTTTAATTATTATTTTGTTGAATCGCTCTTTACATCATGACAACATAAGCTATCATAGCGATTCTCGTGACATGTGATAGGTAGCTAATCTATCGCCGTTTTATTGTCATGTGAATTCTACACCAGATCAAAGACAGTGTGACAATCACACTGCCCTCGCCGGGAATCGAACTTGGAACTTTCGGGGTGGCAGTCAATGCACTTACCACTCGGCCACGAAGGTCGTCAATTATATACATTTATATACATATGACTGTAAGATGAACTATCTACATATATTTTTATGGTGAAATAAATAAATTAAACATGACGATTGCTTTATATTTATTAATTTATAATATCTTACAACTTACTATAAACATAGGTTATATTTGTATAGACGTGTTTTAGCTAAGTAGATTCTTTTAATATTTATCTAAAAAGGACAAAAGTAAACATTTCACAGTTTGGGTCTTAAAAATAAAAACGCTCTAACGTAAATAATAATATATCGCGCACACTGGTTTATAGCTAACAAATACATGTTTAGCTGAAAAAAAAGAAAACAAAATAAGTACTAAAAGTAGTTGCCCCGATACGCCACGCAACAGAGTGCGGAAACCAATGGATACCGGGCCAAGGGCAAGGCACAAAGCAGATGTAAAACTTGTAGAACAAATCACACAACAATGCCGATGTTAAAAGGACCAACTGAGTATTGTACTATCATGCTCAATCTGTTTGTTGCATATATTAAAATACTTGTGTAAAAGTTTCGATTTATAAACATGCTATTTTAAAAATTATAAGAAAATGTATATAACATTGATAACTTCATGGATTTTTAAAACTTCTTGGAGATTACCACAATTCCTTGGGAAGAAATAAAAAAAGTGTCTTTATTATCGGAGTGCCGAAGCCATCTACGACTTAACTACCTGAGGTACGGTTTAACTTATGAACTTATTTAAAAAATAAGTTCATTAATCGCTATTGGGCCGGGCTGGCGGGCGCCTGCTGGGCCTCCAGGTTCTTGATGAGCTGCGCCAGCCAGTGCTTGGTGGACTTGTCCTCCTGCAGGCACGGCAGGAAGGTGGCGTCGCGCAGCTGGTCGGGCAGGCACTGCCGCAGCGCCTCGCGGGCCCGCGGGTTGTCCGACAGGCGCAGGTAGCAGCGCACCACGTGTTTCAGCAGTCGCGCCGAAGGTTCCTTCGCCAATGATAATACCATCTTCCCCAAAATCATGGCCACATGAGAGAACCTGTCGTACGTCTGGCAGATGTAACTCAACCCACTGTCATCCAGTAAAATCTTTTGTAAGATAAATGTCGCCACTGTTTTTGATAATTCTGAACCATTTTCCATTATGCGCAGGCACAGAGGTATTATCTCGGTACTGAGGAGAAAGGTGATAACTTCCTGTTCGTCCGTTTTCACTAGGGCTCCTATCACTCCGAGGCTCGTGAGTCGCAGGTATTCGAATGGCCTAGTTTTTGAAACTGTGTGTAGAAATGGATACAAGAATAGTGGTACGTGGGCTTGCAGGAAGGCGGAGCGGGTCTCTGGATGTGAGGCCACGCACTGCATCAGCGCCAGTGCGTTACAAACTCTATTGCTCTGGTGTGCTGTCAACGTAGGCGGTATCATTGCGACATAAATATTCGTGATTTCTTGAAGCAGGGCCGCGATCGTGCCGAAACTGTTCCACAGTATCGGGGCTAGATCCGGAACCGCTTCCCGCTTCTTGCTTAATTCGAGTAATGCGTTTTCTCTTGTGTCCGGGCTGCATAATTCCAAAATCCATTGATAAATTTTCTCCCTGTCAACTGCGGTTTGCAAATTTGCCGGACTCGGTTGCGCACTCATTTTAAGGAAGTCTTGTATCATTTAAAATGTAATATAAAACCTCCGGGCAAGAAAACTGTAAAAAAATATTTTGACAAATGTAGATTTCTACGAAAACGAAAATAACGCAAACTGTATAAAAACAAGGTAATTTTTAGGACAGACAGCAGAGTTGTTTTTCTGGCTTCGCCATAGATGTTTTAGTATTGCCAGTGTGATATATTTGCCACATCTATGGTTTGCTTGCGCAAGTGGGGCATATTTGAACATACGTCCCTACACACATTCAATTTTATTAAATGAATTTACTCAAAAATATTGAAGTCTAAGCGTTCATTACATTTATTTCTGTCAGCCATTAATAAAAATAAGTTTGTGGGATTAATTTAAGAAGTTGGTTAATCATCTTCGACTGGAAAGTCGAATGAATAGATATGATAATTGAACCATTTTATAGTTTCGATTTTCTTTTCGTTTATAAATATATTAAAATTAATGGGTAATAATTCGGTCTAATAATATTTCATGCATTGCATTTTTTTTCAAACTCATACCTGAATGCCCTAAGAGTCAAATATTAAATAATTATTAAGAATCGAAACGTCTCAATCAATCATTAGGATGAGTACTTTGAACGCCATTATCCGGGTTCTTAGAGATTTAATTATGAATTTATTTTTTCAAAATAATAAAAGAGCAACTGTAACTGTAATTTTCGATATTATATTTCAGTCTCTATAGCATAATGAAATCGTCGTGGGGTCTGACTGCAGAGGTTCCGGATTCGATTATCGTATGGAGGTTCAAGGTTATCTAAAATTGGGTTTTCATGGAAAATTATTGATGTGTAAACCTAACTCTACTTGTTGCCTAATAGCGCATAGAAAACCAATTAAATTATCACCATTTTTTTACGATTAACGCTTGAGTTTTTTCTAAAATTATTTTTGTATAATTTTTAAAAAGTAGTCCTGCGCATGATTGATCTCATTATCCATTATCTTGAATCAAGAATCATATACCCGAAATCAGGGGTCTTCAAACTGTGAAACGAGTACCCCAAGAGGTCATTAATTGTGAAACAAGTTCAGAAAAAAACTTCTTCTTTCCGTGTCCTGTCAGGTCTCCCCAACGTATCACCCTTGAGTAGGCTTCCCCGTCCTGGGCAGCTCAGAACAGCTCCCCCACGGTCCTCAGCCCCGTCCACTCTCGGATGTTCCTCAGCCAGGAAACCCGCCTTCTCCCAACACCTCGTCGACCCTCAATCTTACCCTCCAAGATCAGATGTAATAGAAAAAAACTAAAATAGGTTAAAACATGAACAAATGCCGTTTTGAAGTTTAACAAATTGTCGTTAAACATAGAAGAACACTAGCAACTTTATCGAATATATATAATATTTAGTTGAACCCGTGAATACATTTTTTTTATTATATATCAAACCAAAACGGTAATCATTGAAACGTGGACCCGTACAATTCGAAAATCGAAAAGGTTCGAAATTATTAAAATTTCGAAACAATGTACATTTATTATTGATTTGTAAATGTAGATGTCGGAAAAATCGACATGTGTGTATGACTCGCTCTATGGATGTGGAGGAAGCTAGTTAAGTGTGTCATGATAGAGCAGTGTGGCGGTCTATTCTCTCTTCGCACCCTTCTGGGGAAATGACGTGATGTTTTTATTGTTTAAAAGTACTGATCTTTGTATTAATAATAAATTGAATTTGAATTACTTTTGTTTCTATAATTCAAATTCTATCACTTGGTATCGATATGTTAGTGTTAAAATAATAATAATAAATAACTCTCTAACTTACCATTGCCCCGTCTTCCCGAAAGGGTAGGCACAAAGAATCGACCGCCAAACTGTTAATCCTGATATACTTCTATCGTTTCCTCAACATTCATTTTAATATAAATAATAATAAATTGGATAATTAATAGAGCGCCATTTTATGAACTACTCATCACAAGGGCACCGTACAAAATGCTTCGTTTCATGAACTAGTTAAAAAATAAACATATTTAGTATGAGGGCTGCACCTGATGCAGTCGATTAACCCTTCTTATCAGGAAAGGATAATTTGAAAAGGTGCGTTTTGAGTCTCAGTCAGAGTTCAGATATATAAACTGGTGCCATTCCATGCAACGCCTTCAAGAGGTAGGCGTAGTGTCATGCACGCACGTCGATTTCTCCGACACTTTAGGTGGCCGAAATTCAATATTTGATTTATTTGACCGTGCCACGTTTTCCTCGGTAGTATTACAATTTAGAATGTATTTAGTGTGACAAATATTATATTTTAAGGATTAATTGTATCTCAATAGAGACGAAGATTAAATTTTTATTATTTTTCTTTTTTTAATTTAAATTTATTTTATTTATTAAAAAAATTTTTTTTTTTGTACAATTAATCCTTAAAAAATGATTAACCCGCAATGGGAAAAATCCAGTATTTGTATACATTCAAAAAAACAAATATTATACATAAATGTGTAATTTTATATATCGATACGCACTAATACACAGGTATTCGCAACATGTGTCATCTCTTGATGTTCTTTTTTCAAAATCACAACACGCAGAACATTTCTCTTTTCAAATAGGGGTCGTCGGGACGCCTCCGGCAGTCCGACGCCGGCCGTCGCGCGAGCCGCCCGCGTCTGATCGGGAGTCCAGATTTCATCTGAAGTAACATTAATAAAAAAAATAATAATAATTGTGCGTATTATCTCTACGTGAGTGCATTAAAAAAGACAGTGGTGAATCTATATATAATTTTCCTTTCACGATATTTTGACGTTATAGAATTAAAATATTTATTTTGTTTTTTGTTATTGTGTTTTTTTTGTTGTTATGGTGTTCTTCTACTGACCCTTATGTATGGAAGCGAAGCATGGAACTGGCAAAATAATGATGAAAGTAGAATAAATGCAGTAGAAATGAGATCTCTTAAATGCGAATGTCTCTTATATGTGTGGATAATCTGTGTATGATAGAGTGTTGAATGAAAATATAAGAAGTAAATGCGGTGCGAATGCGATGGTGTTATGAACAAAATAATGAAAGGATCATTAAGATGGTTTGGACATATGGAAAGAATGAATGAAGAAAGAATGGTAAAAAAAAATATGTTAACGATGTAAATGGAACCAGAAATAGAGGAAGACCGAGGAAAACTTGGCACGATCAAATAAATCAAATATTGAATGTCGGCCATGTGAGGAGTCAGAGAAATCGACGCGTGTGCATGACACGATGTATGAATGTTAAGGAAGCGAGAGAAATATGTCAGGAAAGAAAAGTGTGGCAGTCCATTCTTTCTGCCTACCTCTTCGGGGAGGCGGCATGATGATTAGTTAGTTAGTTTGTGTTTTTGCGGTGGGGGTTTGTTTTGACTCCTTATCCTACTTGAATAATTTGATTTTAATTATTTTATTTAATATAATCTATGAAATTAATAGTAAAAATGTTCAACCTTCCTAATTGATTTTTTTTTCAATATTGTACCAATTAACAAACCTTCGGGCCACTTTTTAGAAGGGTAGGCAGAGAGGGAAACATACTGTTCTATCCTGACAAATGTCTGCCACGGAAAATCGACGTGTATGCGTGACATGATGTATGAATGTTAAGGAAGCGAGAGAAGTATGTTAGGAAAGAATACTGGCGGTCCATTATTTCTGCCTATCGCTTCGGAGAGACGGCGTCATGGTTAGTTAGTAAGTTAAAGTTAATGCATTTTAAATCCAGTAAAAAAATAACATAACTGTTCGGGAGTGAGTTTCTGCGGACAAAACTGTATCTAGGGAGTGAGTTTTTTTTCTGTTTTTCTGTACTCGGTATTCTTCTGTACGAGCGTATGTAGTTGAACTCCTCTTAAACGGCTGGTCCCATTTTGACAAAATGTTGTGTATGTGTTTGAGTGGGTCCCTGGATGGTTTAGATTTACAATTGGGTCTGGAAGTTGACTGTTAAAACCTTCTGGGAAGTCGTTCTATATATGGCATATATCAAATTTTCATGAATTTTGAGTATATAGTTTATCAAAAATACGAATTTCGAAAAAACGTTTGCTGAACCGGCTTATAGCAGGCAAGCCAACGTCTGTCAGGCTCGCTAGTATGTAGTATTATGTATTATATTAAGATTCCTTATTCAAACGAAGTATTAATAACACCACCCCAACGTTTGAATTAATTCTGATTTTGAATATGGAATATTAATAATTCTATTTGATAATTTGAATATTACGCATCTAACAAGAATACAAGAATAATTTTGAGTGTATTCGCTTTCGTATGTTGTAATTTACATTTTGAATAATTTGTATGGGTGTGTTTATTTCATTAATGTAAAATACAATGGATATATTCTATTTCAAAACATGAGTTTATAATAAACAATTTAATTATAATATAATATCATTCTTATACGTTTAAGTAACTAACTAACTAATCAGCGCGTCGTTTCCCGGGAGGGGTTGGCAGGGAGGATGGAAAAAAACTTAAAAATTCTTGTAGAAGAATGATGTAACTATCGCACGACACAGGTAAATTTTGAAAAACAAAATTCCAAAATGGCGGCAATTTGAAAAAAAATATTTCACTTTTGCCCTATTTTGTCAACTTTCAAAACAAAATTTAGAAAAAAAAAATTATGTCCTGCGATACTCAATATAATGAAGCTCTGTGCAAATTTTCAAGTGAATCGGTATATTAGAACTTGAGATATCATGTCAACCGTATCGAAAATAGGTCAGTTTTGAAAAAAAAACACGTTTCGCGCGATCTAAGTCGTTTGATGGTATATTTTACTTACAAAACTGATACGGGCGGTTGCTTCTCTCTACGAAGGGAGCACTGCCAGTGTTAGGGTAAATGGAGACATCACGCCTTGGTTTGATATCACGAAGGGTGTTAAGCAGGGCTGCGTGATGTCTCCATGGTTGTTCACTCTGTATATGGACAAGTGTATGAAATAACTTAAAGGTATAAATGCTGGAGCTAAGATGAGTGATCTGTCTGTAAATTGTCTGCTTTACGCGGTCGATGCCGTCCTCGTTGCGGATAGTGCGGACGAATTACAAGTCTTGGTGTCGAGAATTTATGAGGTATGCAAGTCAAATGATTTAATGATGAATGTCGGAAAGTCAAAGGTGATGGTTTTCGAAAGGGAAGAGCAAATGACAGTTTGTAATTTAAGTGTGAACGAAGAGAACTTGGAACAGGTGAGGGAATTTGTGTATTTAGGTAGCATGTTCACAGCAGATGGCCGAACGGATAGTGACGTCGAAAGAAGGGTTGGTGCGGGTAACAAAGTGAATGGAGCTTTAAAAATAGTTATTGGAAACAAGAATTTATCAATGAAAGCGTAAACGGCCGCTCACAATGGAGTTCTGGTCCCAACCCTAATGTATGGAAGCGAAGCATGGAACTGGCAGAAGCAGGATGAGAGCAGAATAAATGCCGTAGAGATGAGGTCCCTAAGACGTATGTGTGGTAGAACGATATACGACAGAATATCAAATGCTGATATAAGAAAGGAATGTATAGCAGAAGAAGGTATTATGAACAAAATTATGAAAGGATCGCTGCGTTGGTTCGGACATATGGAACGCATGGATGGAGAAAGAATGGTTAAGAAAGTATACGTTAATGATGTAAATGGGCTACAAAGTCGAGGCAGACCGAGGAAAACATGGCATGACCAAATTAATCAAATTTTAAAGGTTGGTCATGTTAGAAGTCGGAGGAATCGACTCGTTGTATGAAATGTGGAAGAATCTAGAGAGGTTTGCCAGGATAGAGTTGTGTGGCGGTCCATTCTCTCTGCCTACCCCTGCGATGAAACGGCGTGATGGTGTGTTTGTTTGTTTTGTTTGTTTGTTTTACTTACATTTTCTCAATCAGCTATCCCAGCCTCACACAATTTTTGACCTTCCATGAAGTCGATTTCTAATGATTTATTGAGTACAAAAGAGTTTCCATAATGTGGGCGTGTTCATTCGTCCCTGCCGGACCGATTTAGTCAGTGCGTCACAAAAATAGCTGTAACTTCGAAAATATTCAGAATTTCAGAAAATTCTCTTCTAAGGTTCTAAACTTTAAAAATATGCAAAAAAATAAAAGTAGATTTTTTCAAATTTCTATGTAGATGTCGGTTATGCCTGATTGCCTCAAAAGACGAGGTGTTTTTTCGACGTTGGATTCATCAATTGCCAGAAAGATGGGGAAAATAGTGGCTAACGATGGATAGTATTTTAATGGATGTATTTTTATTTATTTTACCTTTCAAATAAATGCGATTTTCATAAATAAAAAAAACAGACTGAACTTTCCGAAACACCCAATATAATGATTAATTTTATCTCAATAGAGACGAAGATGCGAACTGGAAACTGAATATGATAAACCTAATCTTCATAGATGGCGCTGGTCGGTAAATTGAAACTGCCATGTGAATTGTGGTGTTGGATATTAACATATATACAACTTCCAAAAATTTGTCAGACATGGTGGTCATAAGAAAGGTGGAATGGGGAATGTTGTAATTACATAAAGCGTGCGCTTAACCCAACCAATGACAGGTCATAAGTCCTGTAAACACCTCGATCACCATATTCAGTTTCCAGTTTGCATCTTCGTCTCTATTGAGATAAAATTAATCCTTGAATTGATAACCCGCATTGGGTAAATAAAATCCAGTATTCGTCTACAAGTATTTGTATACAATCAAAAATGTTGTATAACCCAATATAATGTCTTAATATTCAGAGGTAACGTTAACTAAAATCATTTGCAATCTTACGAGCGCATACTAGAAAACTAATAAAAAGCCCCATAGAGCCAGTTTTACGGTAGAAATAAAGAACGTAGTTGGTGTAAAGCGAAACGTCATATAACGAACCATTTATTTTGTTACAACCAAGATCCTAAAAGCAATTTCCTACTTAGAGGTTTTCGGACGCCTGCTTGTGGTTGTTCAAAACGTAATTTTTTTCGAATTTCGAATTAACAGTTATTAATATTCTGTTGGACAGTTTTAAAGGCAAAAACATACTATTAACACGCGACGTGGCGTGTTTACTCCCACCACCGGCAACACGTCGATCTAGCTCGTCTGGATCGGGTGGCGTGTGCGCGCATGGCGTCGCGTCGGGTGTTCATAGTGTGATTCTGTCCATAGAAAACAATACAATTTGATTCTACTCAACACGCATCACGTGACATCGGGTGGCGTGGCGTGTTAATAGTATGTTTCTTTCTTAAAGCTTTGCATAGAATGGCACCAGCTTGTATATCTCTGCATCAACGAGAACCTGAATGCCAGACAGTTTACATTGCGATCAGATAAGTCTTCTGCGATCGGTAGATTGACTGTGCCAAAATACTGTCCTCACAAAAACTTTAGCGACCGAGCCGTCGCGGTAGTCGGCCCTTCAGCCTGGAACAATCTTCCAGCAAACCTTATGTGCATTGAGAATCAGTCAGAGTTTAGATCGAGACTCAAAACGCACGTTTTCAAATTATCCTTTCCTAAGGGTTGATCGACTGGGTCTGGTGCAGCCCTCATATTAAATATGATTATTTTTAACTAGTTCATAAAACGGAACATTTTCTACGATGCCCTAGAGATGAGTAATTCATAAAAATGGCGCTCTATGAATTATTCAGTTAATTATTATTATTATTTATTTATTTGATTTATTAGTCGGCCACGTGAAGAGTCGGAGAAATTGACGTGCGTGCATGACATGGTATATAGTATGCATGTTGATGAATCGAGTGAAGTATGTCCGGAAATAACATTGTGGCGGTCCATTATTTTTGCCTATCCCTTCGGAGAGACGGCGTGATGGTTAGTTAGTTAACATATTAAATGCGAGTGCTTCTGTGCTAGAAAATTTACTGTTTATTAAGACGTATATATTTGTTCCATTGTTACCGTACATCTAGTTCAAGATTTATTTTGAAACCGTATGCCTGATCCTCTAGCGCATAGGTTTCCAATCTTTTCTGGGCCCCCTTTATAAGAAAAATAATCGTTCAACGCCCCCCTCCCATAAAAGTATTTCGAAATATGGGAAAATGATTACAATACATACAATAACAAAATATACCAATATTTAAGTTTAATTTGGTTTATTAGTACCTACGTGATTAGCGTGTTTTTTTTTTCTTTTTAGACTATATTTTTTTATCTGCCCACGCTCTCTATTTTTTCTGGGTCTTCTACTGCCCCCCCTGAAAGTCTCAAACGCCCACAAGGGGGCATTGTCGCCCACTTTGAGAACCTAGAGTCTAGCGTGTGTCCAAAAACTTTCCTTAAAATCTTCCAATGCCAGTTAACATATTATAAGGTAAAAAAAAATCTGTTTAAAATTCAAGAATCTCGTATTTTTACGTTTCCCGCGCACAATATGTTAATTATTCATGACGCATATGAATGACTACTACTATGGAAGTATCTTCTTCTACGTTAGTTTAAATCTAAAGGATTGGTTTGCATCAAAGTGTTACATTGTTTCTGGTTCTTGCGATGCCTTTAACCGCCCTACCTTTGGGTAATTTTCCGAGAAACGTGCAAAAAAACAGGTTTTTTATTAATGAAATTTAATTATATTTTAATTTTATTTTTTTAAATTACGAAACGTCAAATACTCAGCCTCACACTTCGCCTGCCCCTTGTAAAACTATCATATTTATGAAGACTTGTACTCGAGTGTTGTTAGCACACGCACGTATCCCTAACAGTTTGTACATTTTAGGTACATTACTTTTTATCAAGCGCGCACGTGATACGGGATAGCGCAGAATGGTAGTCACAGTGAACGTATCACGTACGTTCAACGTAGGGTGGTTAATGACCTTTAATGTATTCGTTGCTTTCCACATCTGTATTCAGAATTATATACAACATTTTAGCTATTGATTCTCATGACAGGTAGCTTAGCTATCGCCATTTTATTGTCACGTGAATTCTACACCAGACCAAAGACAGACCGGGAATTGAACCCGGGACTTTCATAGAAAAATATCAATATACAATAGAAAATCCCGCGGGTTATCCTCTCTGCGCATCACTCTAAGAAAATGTCGTACTAAGTTTATTCTTTGTGCTCGGGTAGGTACTAAAACTTCGATCATAGCGCAGCAATGCGGTTTTGCATCTGAACACACGTGTAATGTGAGGAGTTCGGGCGCATAACCTCTATGTGGGACAATCCTGTGATCCGAATACCAGGGTGACACACATCTGCAGAGCAAAATATTCATAAATTATTCAATGAATAACCTAATTATTAGGGAACCAATATTTGAATTTGACGATCGGCGCGAATTGCCCAAAATCCGACGTTTGGTGTATGAAGTTATTCGTTAAAAAAAACTTCTATATATTTTTGCAGATATTGTCAAATACTTAGTAAACTCTCGATTATCCGTTATGTTTTTTCTGCCCTACTGTAAACTCTCGATTATCCGTAATGTTTTTTTTCTCTTATAGTAAACTCTCGATTATCCGGGATGTTTTATGCGACATATAGTAAATTCCCGATTATAAAGAATGTTTTATCTGTCACTGGGTAAACTCTCGATTATCCGGAATGTTATATCTGTCATATAGTAAACACTCTATTATCCGGTATATTTTATCTGACATACAGTAAACTCTCGATTATTCGAGATATTCGGTAAAAAAAAATTGTAATGCCCTAAGGCCTTGAAAATTTTCATTGTAAATGGCGCTTTCTTCAGAATAATTGGGACACAAACCCAATCAAAGTATCATGTTTCGCCTTACCCAGGAATATTAATATGTCAATGTAATTATGTTAAATATTATATTATACTAGCAGACCCGACAGACGTCGTCCTGTCCGAACGTTGGCTTGCCTTTTATTATCTGGCTTTTAACGGTCACCAACCTGGTCCAATTGTATATCTAAACCATTCAGGGACCCACTCAAACACACACAAAAAATTTCATCAAAATCGGTCCAGACGTTTAGGAAGAGTTCAACTACATACGCCCGTACAGAAGAATTATATATTATATAAAGATTATATCACACACTGTAAAATATAAAAATACGTATTTTGGGTGGTTCTCATTCTTCCTCTGGGTAGAAAGTTGTATACCGAAGAAGGATGACAACCATCCGAAACATGTATGTGAAGAGTGTAATAAAGTGTTATTCAAATAAGTCCACAACACAAAGTGTTAATTAATATAGAACAAAATATAATATAATATAAATAAAAATCAAGAAAACATACTTTAGCCTAAATATTCAATGTTTTATATACTTTTACAGTATGAGAATATTATGTGGAGTAAGAAGAGTTAACGTGCGTTAGCATTTTAGTGCTAAAGGACCCTCATAAATCATTTTAGGATCCTACACGGTAAATGCTGCTGGAAAAGGTGTCAATTCGGATAAATGTATGAAAATGTTAATAGCGATTTATTCATTTCGCAATGAATGGGCGGTTTTCAGTGGCGTCGCATAAAAGGGGAAATGTATACGCAGTGTTGAAGTAACATGAATACCGGAACGATATGAATATACTATGAAAACATTCTTAAAAAATCCTAACTAACTAACCATCACGCCGTTTCCCCGAAAGGGTAGACAGAAAGAATGGACTGCAACGCTTTAATCGATGCTGCACTCCATTCTTCTCTTTTCGCCAACGCGAGAGACGCGGTGTGATGGGTTGCGAACCTCATCGCCACCAATAGGCATCTCCCGCGCACATTTCAATCATTCAACGTCTACATAATAAATCTAAAACAAATTATACAAAATACAATGATATAAAATAAAATAACACATAAAAATAATTTAACACATAATGTTCTTTTAGATGGTGCACTTGTCGTCGGCTGGACGATCCGGATATTTGTGTTTATTTAATTTTTTATTCCACTGTTTTCATTTTAATTAGGCACTTAAAACACCAGCAAAAACTTGAAAATTTGATTGAAGAATTTATTCAAATTGTCTTTGGAACAAATGAAAAATTTATTTTTACACCTGTCAAAATTATTAAAAAATCCTCTTTATTAAAAATATATAATAACAAGGTAATAAAGATTTTCTGCTTAATGCTTACACCCAATCTTAATGGATGGCGCTAGTATAGATCGAACTAAAAAATGTGAAGTGTTCTGCAACATTGTAGCATATATACACTAGGGTGTCCCTTATTTTTCAAAGTTTTAATTTTACAATGCATAGGCTATTGTTTTATTCATTTGGGCCTAAAACATACGAAACCAAATTTTTACCTTATTCGGAACAGTGTAACCCGTGCCGACTTGTACGCAAAGATATCCCATACAAATTGCGTCACAGGAGCGGCGCGATGTCGTTGTTATTAGCATTTAGTTTCGGCTTATCGGGTAGGAACCACGGATTGTTTTATATTTCGAAGATCTCAGTAGAACTAAGAAGCAATTAAAAAAGTATTTTTTTGGTTGGTGAAGTAAATCATCAAATAACAGGTGCAAACAACTATCTAATCTTCAAGTTCTCGCAGTTCTATTTTTCAAAATACGTGAAGTTAATTTGACTGTTAATGAAAGCGCAAATCTTGTCATTCTGGAGTCCAATATATTCTGAAAAAAGGCTAGAATACCTACCAGAGCTGTTCGTAATTATGTTAAGAAGTTAGTGGATCTTTATCAGGTCTGACGAGAACTGCAAAAAATAGCAAGAAGATTCAGGGCTTACATAGGCGCCGCGAAGAGAACTTTCAACTTGAATTAGATAATTTATTCGATACCGCACACGCCGATGCTCTTGAATGTGCTGTGATACGACAGCATCATATACAGGATACTTGAACGGAGCTTGTGTGCAAAAACTAGAAGGAGGTTTGTTATTCTTTGCTGGCCGCCATAATATAGAAGAACTGATGCTCAAAAGTGCGTTTGAATCGCAAAATCGATTGTACGAGATGATTATAGGGAACTCATATTGAGCATGCTATTGTTTTTCTGGGTGGAAGCAATGAAAATAAAATAAACAGACCTGCTGGCCCAATGCATCAAGCACGATGGATGGCAAGAGATATTTACTCCTTAAAAATACGTTTGCTGGAGTCCCAGTTTAAAATGTGCGCTAAGGACAAACAAGCTTTACCAGATGTTTGTTTATTTATTGTGTCAGTCTATGTAAAACCCTGGCTTGAATATAGTTTGGCGATAAAAGCTCCAAATGAAGATTTTTGTTTTTTAAAGACCTTAAAAGATTGCGAAGAAGTTGACGATTTCCAAAGCGGCTTTAAACAAGTTCAGTCAACATTTGTGGTACTAGTCAGAGGAAATAGCCGTCCTTTTAATTTTTGATGACAACGTTAATGAGCAGACCAAAGGAAATATTGTAGATAACTTACAAAAATAAAGTTTTGGTGAATCGGGAAAGAGATATGTTCCATCGAAGGAACAGATGTCTGGCTCTCTTTATGGTACGTAAGTAGTGTTTAATCTGGTATTTAATTTAGAACTAATTTGTTTTATTTATAGGTACAACAAGTATTTGTTATCTTGTTTTATATAAATCTTTGAGTGATTTTGTTTCTGTAAAGAGAAAAGATTTATTTTCACAACTAAAACATGATAATAATTTCCTTAAAGAAATTGTATCTTCATAAAAAGACAGCGCGGCGTTTGTGGAAGTTAAAAAGAAGGTTACTAGCTTAAAAGCAGTAAATGACACAGCTGAAAGAGCTGTTATTCTTATGACAGACTTTCATGGTTTGACTACCGCAGATGAAGAACATAAGCAGTTCATATTATGTTGTGTGCAAGAACATAGAAAAATTTACCCAGACTGTAAAAAAAGAGATTTTGAAGAGGAAATATCCAAGTAAATAAATATAAATTTGGATCTTTTTTGATGATTACAAAAAGAACATTATATAAATATGTGTTTTCATCAATATTTATCTAACATAGTGGTTTTATGTGATCATCTACAACTACATTTAAGAGACACTTAAATCACCTATTTTCTAAAACTTTGAGGGCAAGTCGGCACGGGTTAGAATTAACGTAGGAAGTTGAAATTCTGCATTTGGGTAACTAGTAGACTATTAAACATAATTAGGGGGTATGCGTTTCAATAATCCAAAAAAAAAAAAATTTTGCTCATATAAGGGACACCCTAATATATATATATATATATATATATATATATATATATATATATATATATATATATATATATATATATATATATATATATATAGCAGTATATATATATATATATATATATATATATATATATATATATATATATATATATATATATATATATATATATATATATATATATATATATATATATATATATATATATATATATATATATATATAGGCAATATATAGGATTTTTCAAAGTATGACCTGATCTTTACTTTACTTTCAGCCAATCTGAACTATTGAATTTTAAGATGAATGTATAAAAAAATTTGAAGAAAAAACTTTTACTGTTTCTACCACATAGATACACGATACATTTGAAAAATTTTGAGAGACAAGAATTTCATTATAACGATTGATTTTTTTAATGAATGAATACTGTTTTTTTCATTTTCGGGTTTATTTTTCTCGGGATGTTTCGAATGTTTTTTACATTTTCACCGGGAAAATTATATAAACTGGCGATGAAGTGTAAGATCTTCGAAGAATTGCAAGAAAAATAAACTAAAAAGTGGTAAAAAATTGCGTTTTAATTCATAAAAATTTTGGTCATAAAAAGTTTTGTTTGTCAAATATTTAGGTGAAAACACGTTACAAAATCAAAAACTTTTCTCTCTGTATGCTAGTCTACTAATAATTCAACGGTATTTTTAGAACACATTGAATATACCTGAGTCACTTTGGTTTAATGAAACAAATAAGGTATACGGTTTAGAGTTATTATGAACCAGCAAGGAAAACAAAAGAAAGGACCAAATATACTTAAATATTAGAAAGTTTTCTTTATTCATATTTTTTTTTCTCAAATAACCTTTATCATTTAGTTGTGGAATTAAATAAAACAAGTTTTCTCAACTTTGAAAGTTACAGAAATCTTTAGAGAACAAAGGTCGATAATTTTCTATAAAGGATCAGGAAAAACAAATATATAAGAAATATTATTTTTCCACAAAAAAAATTTAATATCGATCAATTAGCGTTAGGTATTTCATTGGTAAGCCTCATCCTTTTTAGCCTAGAGCCTTCATATCCCTCTCCACGTTCGTCAGCCAGCTGGTTTAAGGACTTCATCTCCCTCTATTCTTACTAGTCATGGAAAGACACATTTTCATGCCATGGTCGTGGGATCTTCTCATCGCGTGACCGTACCATCGGAGCCTTAACTCTGATAACATTTATTTTATTAGTGCAACCTTGACATTTTCCTTCACATATTCGCTTCGCACCTTGCCTTTAATTTAACTCTTCCTGATCATCGCAGCATGCGTATTTCTGTAGTATGAAGTTTCTATTCATGTTTTTTTTTAGCTGGCCATGTTGCTCCCCATGCTCCAGTAAAGTATGTTATTGCCAGTCGGATATAGAGATCTTGCGTTTTGTCCTGATTGACAATTTTGAATCAAACATTTCGCCTTGCTAGAGCGATAGATTTAATAAATTGTCCTAATGAGGCGAAACCAGTCACTCCTACATTAAATTTCTAGAAAACTGAATATTAAATAGAGTTTTCTTGTTTTTTATACAATTTGATAGAACATTAGTAATATTTTAGATATTAAAAATAATTTTTAAAAACCATAAAAAAAATATTTATTGTTTCTTAAACAATGATGTAAACTCCCTATTAAATAATTAATACGAATGAAAACGTCAGTTTTCTAGAAGTTTTATTATATTTTATGGGAATGACATGTTTCGCCCTTCTAAGACATTATCAAATGTCATTAGATAATGCCTTCGAAGGGTGAAACATGTCATTCCCATAAAATATAATATAACTTCTAAAAAACTGACGTTTTTATTCGTATTAATTGAATTATAAAATTTGCTGAAAATCGGTATCCGTTTTGGTGATATCCCATTATTTATTGCATGCATTTTTAAAAATAAATGTATCAATTAGCTTTTCCTTGCTTCGTGTTTGCAGCTGTATTTTACATGCAAATAAAAAATATTAAATCTGACCACATTCCTGATATTTATCGACGTGTAAATGTCGCCAGCTTTTGGATATAAGATCGTAAAATTCACCTTATTTCCGATGATGTATTGAGGTTGTCATATTTTCAATGCAGTATACTCGTTTCTCTAATCCTCAAAACATAATTTATCCTCTCTGAAAAATGACGTCAGCATCCTTTACGACGGCTATGAATTTAACTGCGACTAATTAAATGCAACACGTAATATGCAGGTGTAGTTTGTTGCTCCCCCGTCGTTGTTTCATGACTAATTACTAATTTCACACCTCCTCAACTCTGGTAGCTCTTGTTGTCGAGTAAATTGAAAACACCTCACAGTAATTAAACATATCAATAATCAACATTTACTAATTACAACCTAGACACGCCAGTGGTAGCACTTTTATTCTGCTGAATATAAAACAGATATTATCAATAAAATACGACGACCTTCTTGGCAGAGCGGTAAGAGCTCTGACTACCATACCGAAAGTTCTGGGTTTCATTCTCGGCGATGGCAGTGTTATTCCCACACAGTCATTGGTATGGTGTTAAATTCAAGTGACAATAAAATGGCGATAGATTAGCTACCTATCACATGTCATGAGAATCAATATAGTAGTTAAAAACAAACTGTATATAGTAATTAGGTTCAAACGACCTGTTGTATAAACAAAAATGACACGATGCATGAATATTGAGGAAGCAAGAGAAAAAAGTCAGGAAAGAACAATATGGCGGTCAATTCTTTCTGCCTACCTCCACAAGGAGACAGCGTGATGGTAAGTTAGTGAGTTAATAATATAATAATTATAATGTACTTAAAATTGTCATCGCAAAGAAAAGCCTGTCCTCAAAATGTTAAGATGACAGTGCACAATGGTGTTCTAGTACCGACCATTATGTATGAAAGTGAAGCTTGGAACTGACAAAAGAAGGATGGAAGTAAAATAAATGCAACAGAAATGAGATTTCTTACAAGAATGTCTGATAAATCTGTGTATGATAGATTGTTGAATGTAAATATACGAAGTAAATGCAATGTGAATGAAAGAGTTATGAATACAATAATGAAAGGGTTCGATGACCTAGATGGTTTGAGAACATGGAAAGGATAAATGAAAGAAAGTGTATATCAGCAATACAAAATTTACCACTCCCTTAAAATTTAATAAAACTTGGAGAATACGCAACTTTTTCTCAATATTAAAAACGAAATGTAAATTAATGATTTTTAAATATTAAGTTATGGTACTCGTATATCTTATAATTACTGTTTCTTTATTTGGTGTCATTCTCTTTTGGCATCACTAAACAGTGTTTTTTTTAAATAATTCAGCTTTTTCCCAGAAGAGCTTTACTTGTAACCAATGTTAAATTACTTCCACACATTTTTATTCCTTATGTACTTTTTTGACTCTCAATCAAATCAAATCAAATCAGTTTATTTCTCAAAAGATATAACATATATAATATTTAAGACATCTATTGAGAACAGGTAAAATATAATAAATATATAATACCAGGAACGCATGAGAGATGGTTCGACATTAGGAAGACAAGATACTCTCTAAAGTCAAGAGTATTTGTCTTTTGAACGTACTTTCACGAATATGAAAGACATCGATCTCCGAAGCGATCATGTTCAGCAGTTTGATTGCTCTCCCTACCGGCATCACTAGAGGCAGGTTGGTTCTACATGCTGGGAGATAAAACAATGTGTGTTGACGCTGTCGAAGATAACCATCCGGAACATAAAGATGGATAGCCTCCAAGATGACGGAATTCTCAAAGAATCCCCTGATTAGTCTGCCTGATAACTTTCCTACATTCATACAGATTACCATGCACGCACTTTATTTTTCACCACTAATTTGCCGACATTTAAAATTGGATAATTTGGACGTAGATAAATTCAAATAGGCATTAGAAACACAACGAAGGGTCTGATAATATTGATATTACGAGATCAGGTAATATCAATATTATCAGAAATGCAAACGAGATGGTTCTACTTTAGGAAGACAAGATACACTCTAAGGTTAAGAGTGCTCATCTCCTGAAAGTACTTGCACTAAATTGAAATACGTTGATCTCCGAGGTGATCATTTTTATCAGACATATTGCTCTTCCAGTCGGTGTTACCAGAGGCAAATTGGTTCTAGTGACCGTTATATAGAGCTCTCAGATACTATATAGGTATCTGTTAAGAACAAAAAGTCAAGAACAAATAAGTAAGGGTCCCTTTCACACTGCTCAGTTCTCGGATTACCCCCTGATTAATCGATAGAAATGTTCTATGAGAAATACATCTTTCCGAAGCTGTAGAAATTGGTCGCAAACTTCCCAAAACAAGTGGGTTAGAGCCATGTATTTGGGCTATTTGCAAAGGGGAGAAAAATACCACCTCCTTGATACTGATATTAATGGGTGAAATGGATGGACGTCAGGGAGTTGGTAGAAGGCAGTTGTCCTGGCTGCGTAAAATAAAAGAGGGGACAGAAATTACAAGAGTTCAGAACTTGTTCCAAGTGGTGCAGGTCAGAGACGTGTTTGCTGCAGTGATCGCCAACGTTGGGGGGACCTGACACGGCACCGAAAGAAGAAGAAGATCCATGTATAGCTACCATACTCCCTTATGTACAGACAAACTAATAACACATGCATGATTACGGCTATTCAATATTTATAATATCCTGTGGGCACGAGTTGCTATGTCTAGTTTATATACTTTAAGAGATTCCATGGCTGGAAAATTTAACATATAATAATATGATGCGAAATATTAATAATAGATTCAATTAATTATTAGATATAACTTGAATCATTAATTATTAACAAGACATTAACATTTCGTCCCTAGCTTCCATTCAACATTATTACATCGTGTCATGCAGGCACTTCTTACATGGCCGACATTTAATCTTTAGTCGTGCTAGATATTCGATTTGATCGTGTCCGGTTTTCCTCGGTTAACATATACTTCTTTACCATTTTTTCTTCACTTATTCTTTTATGTGTCCATTCCATCTTAAATAATTGTTATTTTTTTTATTCATAATGCTTTAATTTGAATTGTATTATTTATAATGTCCACACTTGGCACTCGATCATATAGAGATTTACACGCATTTGTCTAAGAGATTATTTAATGTTATTTTAAATATTGGACATTATTAAGTTTTTGATAACTGGTCTGTTTTTTGAAAACTGGTCATTTTTTATTATTCCGTATACCTGTATAATGTAGTTTTTATATATTATAATATTATCATAACACTTTAAGTAGATTTTTAATAGTAAATATACGTGAATTACAATTGGATAGTTTTATAGTTAGAAGTTAATAAAAAATATGTAAGCTAATTTTAATTGTGTATCAATTAAATGATATTAAAAAATAATAATAAATTGTGATGCCATAACTGCATTTTAAATTTTCAGAGTTAATTAAAATATTAAATATGTGGGGAAAATCTGTGTCGAATGAAAATATTGGAAGTGAATGCAGTGCGAATGAAAGAGTTATTAAAAAATAATGAAAAGATCAATAAGATGGTGAGGACACATTGAAAAATCAATGAAAAAAGTATACAAACAATGTAATCGAAACTAGAAATAGAGGAAAACCGAGAAAAAAGTGGCACGATTATATACATCAAGTATTAAATGTCGGCTACATGAGGAGTCGGAGAAATCGACGTGATATATGAATGTTGAGGAAATGATAAAAAAGAAAATGTGCCAGGAAAGAACAATTCTTTCTACCTACTCTTTCGGAGAGACGGCATGA